>CM026266.1:13947714-14597966 GCA_014851425.1 Senna tora
GGTGCCAGTGGTTCGGGAGTTCCTTGATGTGTTTCCTGATGAACTGCCAGGATTGCCGCCTGATCGAGAAATTGAGTTCGAGATTGAACTGTTACCAGGAACACAGCCGATGTCCACACCGCCCTATAGAATGGCTCCGAAAGAGTTGACGGAGCTACACGCTCAATTACAGGAGTTACTTGATAAGGGTTTTATCAGACCCAGTTTTTCACCATGGGGTGCTCCGGTGTTATTCGTGAAGAAGAAGGATGGAACTTTAAGATTGTGTATCGATTACCGAAAGTTGAATAAGGTAACGGTCCGCAATCAGTATCCACTTCCAAGGATCGATGATCTGTTTGATCAACTGCAGGGTGCTAAGAGGTTTTCAAAAATCGATTTGCGATCAGGGTATCATCAGTTGAAGATTAGAAATGAAGATGTACCCAAGACTGCTTTTCGAACCCGATACGGCCATTATGAATTTCTAGTTATGTCATTCGGTCTAACTAATGCACCAGCAGCTTTTATGGACCTGATGAACCGGGTTTTCAAGCCATTTCTAGACCGGTTTGTCATTGTATTTATAGATGACATTCTAATCTATTCCAAAAATGCGGAGGAGCACGCAACCCACTTGAGACTGGCATTACAAAAGCTAAGAGAAGAGAAGTTGTATGCTAAGTTTTCAAAGTGTGAATTTTGGCTTGACAGAGTGGCATTCCTTGGTCACGTGGTATCTTCAGAGGGAATCCATGTTGACCCGAGCAAAGTAGAAGCAGTGAAGAATTGGTCCCAACCAACCTCAGTCACAGAGATTCGTAGTTTCTTAGGTTTGGCTGGGTATTACAGGAGGTTTGTGCAGGATTTTTCGAAGATTGCTGCACCTCTTACCAAGTTGACTCAAAAAGGGGTAAAGTTTGAGTGGAGTAACAAGTGTGAAGAAAGTTTCCAGAAACTGAAGGAAAGTCTCACTACAGCACCAGTGTTGGCACTTCCTGAAGGCACCGGAGGATATGTGGTTTACTGTGATGCTTCGCGAATTGGGTTAGGGTGCGTTCTTATGCAACATGGGAAAGTAATTGCTTATGCATCTAGGCAACTCCGGAAGCATGAGAAGAATTACCCGACTCACGATCTTGAAATGGCAGCGGTGGTGTTTGCCTTGAAGATTTGGAGACACTACCTTTATGGTGAATCGTGTGAGATATACACAGACCACAAAAGCCTCAAGTACATTTTTGAACAGAAAGACTTGAATCTGAGACAACGCAGGTGGATGGAGTTGATAAAAGATTATGACTGTACGATTCTTTACCATCCTGGTAAAGCGAATGTTGTAGCAGATGCTTTGAGCCGAAAGTCAATGGGTAGCTTAGCCCATATCAGTGAAGTACGAAGACCGTTGATTCGGGAAATACATGAGCTGGAACAGTCTGGAACTCAGTTTGAAATTGGAAATTCCAACTTGTTTCTAGCCCATATCCAAGCTAAGTCGGCTCTAATTGAAGAAGTTAAATCCAAGCAAGAGCAAGACGCCGACCTCAAACAGATCAAAGATACAGTGGTTAAAGGGGAGAAGGACGACGTCCGATTCTCTATAGATGAAAATGGCATACTCCGGTTGGAGGGACGATTGTGTGTACCTATGGTGGATGGTTTGAAAGAAAGAATTCTTGATGAGGCACACAAGACAGCATACTATCCATCCAGGAGGTAACAAGATGTATCAGGATCTTAGGGAGTTATACTGGTGGAATGGTATGAAGAGAGATGTGGCAGACTATGTATCTAGATGTTTAGTGTGTCAGCAAGTTAAGGCTGAACACCAAAAGCCCGCCGGAACACTTCAAAAGATAGAAATTCCAGAGTGGAAATGGGAGAGAATTACGATGGATTTTGTATCGGGATTGCCGCGATCGCAGAGGGGTTTCGACTCAGTTTGGGTAATAGTTGATCGATGACCAAGTCCGCTCATTTCCTGCCAGTTAAGACCACTTACGGAGTGGGTCAGTATGCCCAGTTATACCTATCAGAGATAGTGAGGTTACACGGAGTGCCGGTGTCGATTATCTCTGACAGGGGGCCACAGTTTACCTCTCGATTTGGAGGGCATTGCAGGAGGCATTGGGGACGAGGGTTGATCTGAGTACAGCATTTCATCCCCAGACTGATGGGCAATCTGAGAGGACTATTCAGGTTTTAGAGGACATGCTAAGGGCATGTGTTATGGATTTCGGCGGAAGTTGGGAAAAGTATCTACCATTAGCAGAGTTTGCCTACAATAACAGTTACCAGTCCAGTATACAGATGGCACCTTTTGAAGCTTTATATGGTCGAAGGTGTAGATCCCCGATTGGGTGGTTCGAGGTCGGAGAGGCCAAGTTAGTTGGTCCAGAACTTGTTCAAGAAGCGTTGGACAAGGTAAAGGTGATTAGAGAAAAGCTTGTGACGGCTCAGAGTAGGCAGAAGTCATATGCCGACAATCGGAGAAGAGAATTAGAATTCGCTGTGGGTGAGCAAGTCTTTTTGAAAGTTTCACCAATGAGAGGCGTGATGAGGTTTGGCAAGAAAGGCAAGCTAAGTCCAAGGTATATCGGACCGTTTGAGATACTTGAACGTGTGGGAAATGTTGCCTACCGTCTTCAGTTGCCGGCGGAACTAGAAGGAGTTCATCCGGTGTTTCATGTGTCAATGCTTCGCAAGTACTTGCCAGATCCTTCTCATGTAATCCAACCCCAGGAGATACAACTAACCGAAGATTTGACGTATGAGGAGATACCGTGGAAATCTTAGATCGTCAATTGAAGAAGTTGAGATCGAAAGAAATACCATTGGTGAAAGTTCTGTGGAGAAATCACTCGACCGAGGAAGCTACGTGGGAAGTCGAGGAGAAATGCGCAGGACGTATCCTCACTATTTGAAAACTAAGGTTAGTGTGTGGTTGAAATTCGGGGACCGAATTTCTTAAGGGGGGAAGATTGTAATACCCGGAAATTTTCCAATCAACGTTAAGGTCCTAATTAATTTTTTATTTTAATTTGGAAGGAAAAGGAGAAAATTTTAAAAAAAATGAAATTTTATTTGGACCAAAATTAGGACCTAACGGGAAATATTGGGTGTAAGTTATTAACCCCAAAGTTGATTTTAACAACAAATAAATATATTAATATATATGTGTATATATATATAACAAAATATTTTTAAAAAAATATATGTATGTGGCTGGAAGGGGGTCACACACGTGACCCCCCTTATAATTAAAAATTGGTCCCCAAATTTTCATCCAGAGAAGAGAGCCGAGAGTTGAAGCAGAGAAAGAAAATAGATTGAGGACCATTGACGCTGAGCTGCAGCGGGAAGGAGAAGAGACGGCGCGCGCGGGAGGCTAAGGGAGGTCGACGCCGCCGTTTCGCCGGGACGAAGCCGTCGACGGCGACTCGGACGCCGGAGGAAGGTGGTCCGGCGCGGGTTCACGGAGGAGAGAGAGAGCAGCGACGGAAAGTGGTTTTTAGCCGGAATCTTCGCCGGAATCCGCCGTTTCGAAGTCGGGGAAGGTGACCGGGAGTTCTTTCTACCCTATTCCATCATCCTATCCGATTGAATCGAGGTAAAAAGTCCCGAATCCCTCAAACCCCAAATTTATCTATTTTAGGGATTTTTGGAAAATTCCTAATTGGTATGAATAAATTACTTTGGGTCCTAATTTGAAGCTATTGGGTTGTTTAGAGGTATTTGGAAGTGTGTGTGTTGGAAAATTGATGATGGAAGTTACCCAATTTGAAAACTATAGAACAATGGAATTTAAAGTGAGATAAAGTGTAGTATAAATTGAATTGGGATTGATTGGTGTGTTGGATTGGTGTTATAGAATGGTAGGGATTGTTGGAATATGCGAGGGATTAACGCCCGAGTAATTCCGTCTCAACCGGAGACCAATTTGGTATTAAAAGAGACACTTTTCGATCCAATTTAGAATGTGGAGCTAAGTTATGGGTTAGAAGTTTCGGTTAGACCAAAATGGACGCCGGAATTAATTTAAATAGTAAAATGTCTTTATTTGGTAAAATCCCAATTTTTAAGTATATTAGGCCACATGTGTTCGTATGTGAATATAAGTTGAAAGAGTGGTTTGGTAATTAGCAACCATAGAAAATTTGAGGCTATGACTATCATAGGCCATCAATTGGATATGGGAATTGTGAAAAGTCACATACGAACACTTGTAGGTGAAAATGAGTATTCAAAGAAAGGGATAAAGAGATGAGGATAAGTGTGAGACACTTGGAAACAGTATTAAAGAGAGGAAGAAGGTTAAGACCAAGGACTTGGTTCTTGGCAAAGTTTAATGTACTTATAAGGCATGAGCATAGCACATGCATACAATTTGCATATAATAAGATGATAATAATGTAAATATGTTTGTTAGGTAACCACGAATTGTCTGGAGCAGGAGTGACTCCAGGATCAGAAACAGGAAGCCGTCCAGGTGAGGGTTTCCCATCCTTGCCCTACAGGGTTGAATGAGGATGTGAATACGTGGCTTGCTTACTTGCTTATTTGTAAGAATTATTAGGAAATTTCATGCTATTGTTGTTCATAAACTAATTTATGTGAATAACCTGTGAATATGTGATTGATTGACATTGAGGTGGTACTGGAGGGTGCCCATGTGATGACATGGGATACGCCGAACAGTACAAGTAAAGGGGTAGGATGTTGATTTAGTTCAAGTTTCGGTTTGTCCTAATTAGAAACCCACTAAGGAAATGAAATGACTTATTTATACACGTCGACGTGATTTGTGGTAAATGAACTTAGGAAATACCTTAGAGCTAGTTATCATCTAATCAAGGGTTGGGTACTAAGCAAAGAATAGAAAATCTCATAATTGATTAGAAATTCTTAGTGAAGTTCACATTGCCGAATTAAAGACACCTTAGAGTAGAAATGGGTAGTCAGAGATACAAACCCCACTGAAAGCTAGAGAAGTGAAATGTGATGACAGACATGTTTGCCCGTTGTGGCTATTGCCCTAGCTTGGCACTAGGGTGGTGCATTACATATTCATGTTGCCCGTTGTGGCTATTGCCCTAGCTGGCACTAGGGTGGTGCATACATTTAAAGATTTGCCCGTTGTGGCTATTGCCCTAGCCTGGCACTAGGGTGGTGCATAACATTTAAAAGATTTGCCGTTGAGGCTATTGCCCTAGCGTGGCACTAGGGTCGATTGTATGATTTATAGTTTTTAATATGAAATGTTTCATGTTATTGGTTGCTTATGAGTAGCATGTTTGAGGAGCATGATTCCTAGGTTTATCTGTGACGTAACGTTATATTAATGTTGCCTGATCATTATATAACATATGACAAACTGGTATTTCGTGCGCATGTGGTTGTGAGTGGTTCCCTTTCCCCAGCTGTAGTGGTACCCGCCGCTACGCCGAGGATGGGAAGCTTCTCACTGAGTCTGTTGGACTCACACCCTCTGTTTAAATGTTACAGATACAGGAATCGGGCAGGCTTCGACGTCCGGACAGTGATACGGACATCTATCCACTTGCACCGCATTTGTTCGCGTGGGTGGACATCTTTTGATTATTTAGCCTTCATTATTTTTGAGTTGTATATATTCTAAAGTTGTAAATGCGATGTAAATATTTGCAGCTTTTGAATTATGCTATATCTAGACATGTCGGCTTCACATGTGCTTACTGATAGGATTCTGGGTGTTGGGAAAGTCTTGATATACTTATATATATGTATCTGCGTATGTGAATAGGATAGATCACACGTAATGGTGTGTGATCAATATGTATATGCTATATATATACGTGTGACTTGGTATATGTTGGATGAAAAATATAAATATCTGCATGTGAATAGGATAGATTACACGTATTGAGACGTGTAATCACTATGTATACTTAACTGTGCGTGTGAGTGTACATGTGTGATTATGACAGGTTATATATATATTGTGTGTGAATAGATGATCATTCCTTTGGGGTTTGATCACTATGTATAATATATTTATGTGTGGATGACCTGAGTGTATGGATGTTATATATACGTGAAATGGGCTGAAGCGGCATTGAGCGCTGTGGATTGCAGGTTATTTAGGCCACCAATGATGGTGTGACCACTATATATGTTATGTGAATATTGATAATTTATGATTATAGATAAGGCTTACGGGTTTAGAGGCTAAATTCAATTCCCGTGCCGGTCACGGATACCTGGAGTCGGGGTCGTGACACATCTGCGAAAACTGATTAAAAAAGAAAAATGAATATCAAATTTTCGAAACACTCATCTATGAAACTGATTAAAAAAATAAAAATGAATATCATGTTTTCGAAAGACTCATCGGCAAAAACAGATTAAAAAAAGAAAATAATATCAAGTTTTCGAAACACTCATCGGCGAAAAATTATTAAAAAAATAAAAATGAATATCAAGTTTTCGAAACACTCATCGGTGAAAACTAATTAAATAACAAAAATGAATATCACGTTTTCAAAACACATCGGCGAAAACAGATTAAGAAAAAGAAAAATTAATATCAAGTTTTTGAAACACTCATCGGCGAAAACTATTTAAAAAAAAGAAAAAGAAAAATGAATAATACATTTTCAAAACACTTATCGACGAAAACTGATAAAAAAATAAAAAATGACTATCAAGATTTCGAAACAATTAACGGCGAAAACTTATTAAAAAATAATAATAAATATCAAGATTTTGAAACACTCATTGGCGAAAACTGATTAAAAAAAAGAAAATGAATATCAAGTTTTCAGAACACTAATCGGCGAAAACTAATTAAAAAACGAAAAATGAATATCAAGTTTTTGAAAACACTCATCGGCGAAAACTTATCAAAAAAAGAAAAATGAAAATCAAGTTTTCGAAATACTCGTCGGCAAAAACTGATTAGAAAAAGAAAAATGATAATCAAGTTTTTGAAACACTCATTAGCGAAAACTTACTAAAAAAGAAAAATGAATATCAAGTTTTCGAAACATTTATCGACAAAAACTGATTAAAAAAAATAAAAATGAATATAAAGTTTTTGAAAACACTCATCGGCGAAAACTGATTAAAAAAGGAAAATGAATATCAAGTTTTCGAAACACTCATCGGCGAAAACTGATTAAAAAAAAAAAAATGATAATCAAGTTTTTGAAACACTCATTAGCGAAAACTTACTAAAAAAGAAAATGAATATCAAGTTTTCGAAACATTTATCGACAAAAACTGATTAAAAAAAAATAAAAATGAATATAAAGTTTTGAAAACACTCATCGGCGAAAACTGATTAAAAAAGGAAAATGAATATCAAGTTTTCGAAACACTCATCGGCGAAAACTGATTAAAAAGAAAAATAAATATCAAGTTTTTGAAACACTCATCGGCGAAAATTGATTTAAAAAAGAAAATGTATATCAAGTTTTCGAAACCTAATCGGTGAAGACTAATTAAATAAAGAAAAATGAATATCACGTTTTCGAAACACTCATCGGCGAAAACTATTTAAAAAAAAAGAAAAATGAATATTACGTTTTTGAAACACTCATCGGCGAAAAGTGATTAAAAGAAAATAAATATCAAGTTTTTTAAACAGTCATCGGCGAAAACTGATTAAAAAAAAGAAAAATGAATATAAAGTTTTCAAAACACTCATCGGCGAAAACTGATTAAAAAAAAGAAAAAGAATATCAAGTTTTCAGAACACTAATCGGCGAAAACTGATTAAAAAAAGAAAAATGAATATCAAGTTTTCGAGAACACTCATCGGCGAAAACTTATTAAAAAAGAAAAATGAATATCAAGTTTTCGAAACACTCATTGGCAAAAATTGATTAAAAAAAAGAAAATGAATATCAAGTTTTCGAAACACTCATCAACGAAAACATACTAAAAAAAGAGAAATGAATCTCCAGTTTTCGAAACACTCATCGGCGAAAAGTGATTAAAAAAAATAAATGAATATAAAGTTTTCAAAACACTCATCGGCAAAACTGATTAAAAATAGAAAAAGAATATCAAGTTTTCGAAACACTCATCGGTGAAAACTGATTAAAAAAGATAAATGAATATTAAGTTTTCAAAGTACTCATGAGCGAAGGCTTATTAAAAAAAGAAAAAAAGAATATTACGTTTTCGAAACCTCATCTGCGAAAAATGATTAAAAAATGAAAAATAACTATCAAGTTTTCGAAACACTCATCGACGAAACTGATTAAAAAACATAAAAATGAATATAAAGTTTTCGAAATATTCATCGGCGAAAACTGATTAAAAAAGGAAAATGAATATAAAGTTTTCGAAACACTCATCAGCGAAAACTTACTAAAAAAGAAAAATGAATATTCAGTTTTCGAAACACTCATCAGCGAAAACTGATTAAAAAAAACGAAAAATGAATATCAAGTTTTCAAAACACTAATCGGTGAAAACTGATTAAAAAACAAAAATGAATATCAAGTTTTCAAAACATTCATCGACAAAAACTGATTAAAAAAGAAAAATGAATATCAAGTAAAAAGAGAAAATGAATATCAAGTTTTCAAAACACTAATCGGTAGAAACTGACTAAAAAGAAAAATGAATATAAAGTTTTCGAAACACTAATCTGCGAAAATTGATTAAAAAGAAAAATGAATATCAAGTTTTCGAAACACTACTCTACGAAAACTGATTAAAAAAATAAAAATGAATATAAAGTTTTCGAAACACTCATCGGCGAAAACTGATTAAAAAGAAAAATGAATATCAAGTTTTGGAACACTCATCGACGAAAAATAATTAAAAAAAGAAAAATGAATATCAAGTTTTCGAAACACTCATCGACGAAAACTGATTAAAAAAAAAGAAAAATGAATATCAAGTTTCGAAACACTCATTAGCGAAAACTTAATAAAAAGAAAAATGAATATCAAGTTTTCGAAACACTAATCGACAAAAAATGATTAAAAAAGAAAAAAATATGAAATTTTCGAACACTCATCGGTGAAACTAATTAAATAAGAAAAATGAATATCACGTTTTCGAAACACTCATCGGCGAAAACTGATTGCGAAAAAGAAAAATGAATATCAGTTTTCAAACAGTCGTCGGCTAAAAAAGAAAACTGTATATCAATTTTCGAAAATACTCATCGCGAAAACTGATTAAACAAAAAAATGAATATCAAGTTTTCGAAACACTAATTGTCCGACCCCCTATCGGACGCCGTGACCGACATGGGGGTAGGATTTCTCCTATCCCGTAGCCTCTGATTCCTGATTAACATTTTCACATGTTCATAACTACCCCAATTCTAATACAAACTATATAGTATTTATGGCCATCCCTACCCGTGACCTAAGTATGTGCAATCACGGCTCGCTCACGCCGCTTCAGTCTATCCATAACACATAATCACCCACACTACATATAGTATACATATTGATCACGCGCTTTCAGGGCGGTGATCTATTCTATTCACATGCAGAAATCATGTGTACAGTCATACATATTCAATCACACGCTTGCATATATTTACATATTGATCACACGTCTCAATGCGTGTGATCTATCCTATTCACATGCAGAAGCCATATTTTTCATACAATCAGGTATTCATCACACATATATATTAAGTTACATATTGATCACACCCCTCAAGGCATGTGATCTATCCTAGTCGCATGCGGAAGTCATATATATATATATATATATATATATATATATATATACATTAATGCTACATCATAGCCTAAAGTCCCAATACCAAGACCTAACCTTAATCTGTATGAAACCGACATTGCTAGAATTCAAGTATGATATATATATGCACAGCAGATGTAAATGTACAAACGCTGTGCCCAAAAACATATTATATATATATATATAATATATACATCACAACACATGTACATAACCAAAATAACTACCGGCGCGGACAAAGCGTGCGGTCTTTAGAGTTGCCCGCCTCCTTGAGAAGAAGTGGACGCGTTCCCGACTCCTGAACCACCTGTATCTGAAACATGTAAACAGGGGGGTGAGTCGAACAGACTCAGTGAGAAGCTCCCCCATCCCTGGCGTAGCAGCGGGTACCACTACAGCTGGGGGAAGGGAGCAACCACAACCACATACGCATGAAACCGATTTATATTGTGACCTTTAACAGGATCAGGCAATCAATGTATCATATTCACAATTAAAAATCCTAATTCATGTTACTAACATATTTATTAATCCGCATGTAAACCAATCATAAACATATAACATATGGTTCCATAGTTAACATATACTTATGCTCGTAGGCATTCAATTTCTGTCTCCCGCATTACGCTAAGAGAAATACTGGCCCGAAGGCAATTTCATGTTCGAACCTGGTTGATCTCTAACTCCAAGGCATGCTTAGAGTAATAGCCGGCAACTTGTCTGACCTCGGTTAAACCAAGGTAATGGCCACTATGTGGCATGCTTACTGTTAACTGAATCCTGTCTGTCCGACCAGGATAATTGACTCGATCTACCCGAACTAATCTAACAAGTTCAACTAACAACTTAACCTTGAAAGACGCCCTATTAGTAACTAACTGAATTTTATACGTTTCATTAGTTAGGCCTAGATTCCCCCGTTCCAATTATGCAACACTCTCACTCACATTCAACAATCCTAAGTTCAGTTTTCCTCAACAAACCATACGAACAAGATCTTAACAGTGACGATCGATGTGATTGGTTTCTAATGTTACTGAACTTCTCACATATGAAATTATGACTCAATCTTATCCACGGTAACATATAAAGCTCAGTGAGCCACATAGCACATAAACACTTGAGACTAATCATATAAGCACATGTACAATTGCACGTTGACTGCTTACAT
This sequence comes from Senna tora, assembly GCA_014851425.1. Classification (NCBI taxonomy): domain Eukaryota; kingdom Viridiplantae; phylum Streptophyta; class Magnoliopsida; order Fabales; family Fabaceae; genus Senna; species Senna tora. The sequence goes on from CM026266.1 coordinate 13,958,579, forward strand.
GCAAATCATACACGTGTAATACAAATTTTTCATATAAATAAATTTCATATAATAATTACACAAAACAGAGCAAACCACATTTCCACGTAGTCATCCAACCCTGTGGGGCAAGGATGGGAGAGCCCCTCACCTCGTTGGCCCTCCTGATCAATCTTCGGAGTGCCTGAAGCTCCAATCAGTCTGTGGTGCCCTATACACATGTACTTAAGCAATTTAGAAACGCGTAACTAAGCATCTACCATGAACGTTTCATGCTAATACTGATGCACCCTCTAGATATTTCCAAGAACTAATTATTTAGTTCGTTACGTCGTCCTATTTTTCTCTTTTTGAAAGTCCATACTATCTTATATCGACTTCCACACATCCGAGCTATTTAGAACCTCTAAATTCTTATGTTAGAGATTCCCATTTGTCTAAATTTCATTTTATGTGTTCATAAGAGTATTTAGCTAATAAAAGAATTAAATTCACGGCTTAAAAGAGGCTTTAGCTTACTCATTCCACCGTCTCCCTTATTCGCCGAGTAAAAGCTTAATTACTACCTCTTTAATTATATACAAAATATAATTGGGTATAATTAGAGCCTTTGAACCAATTTAGCGGGTCTTAGGTGTCCACCACGGACTAGACCGAGGTGTTCAACCCACCGCACAACTCCTTACTGTATGGTGGCTTAGTATTTCGCCTCTTTTTCACCGAATAGGGTTCCGATTAAGACGGTAAATACTCGGGCTTTATTCCCTTGTTTATTTCCAGCAACTACAACACTTATACTACTCCAATCCAAGCCTAAACATGCACAAAACTATCAATTTCGAATTTTGAGCAATTTCCTAACCCAATTTTTCTAATTTCCATACTCGGTCAATTCCTACGGTTTAACTTCGATTCTGAACCTTACTAAGCTTTCAATAACACCTACTAAGCTCAAATTTAACCCCGGAATGCCTCGATTGGAAGAGATTAAAGAATTTCTAGAATACCCAAAATTGGAGAAATTGGGGTTTCGAAGGATTGGGGCTTCCATACCTTGATTCAATCGGATGGGGAGCTTAATGGGTGGTGAAGGTGAAGTCCGATGGCCTTCACCGGCGGCGGACGCGTTCTCCGGCAAAATCCGATGCCAAACCACCGTGTGTGCTTCTCCTTCTCCTTCTCGGTTGCTTCGTGCGCCTCGTGCGTGGCTGCCTCTGTTTTTTTTTTCTGCTCTCATGTGCGTGTGTTTACTGATGGGGGAGGGTCTCGGTTTTTGCTTCTGCTCATTTTTTTAACGTGTGTTAATTAATTGGTAAGGGGGTCACGGTTCCCCCCCCCATCTATTTTATTATATATATATATATATATGTTTTATATTTTGTTTTACTTATTAGGATATGGGGTACGTGGTTTTTACCCAAAAAAATAATAATAAAAACTAATATATCATTTAAATCCTAATTCCTTCCTTTCTTTTTAATCCCACTTTCTTTTAAGTCCAAAATAAATTTAAAAAATCCCATTCCTTTCCCTTCTCCATTTTTTTTTTAACTCTTTAACTTTTTAATTTAATATATTTTTTTTCCCTAAGAAAAATTAATTAATAATAATGATAATAATAAAAATTAATATATCGGATATTACACTAATCTACGAAAATTTATTAAAAAAAAGAAAAATGAATATCAAGTTTTCAAAACACTAATCGACAAAAACTGATTAAAAAAAAGAAAAAAGAATATCAAGTTTTCGAAACACTAATCGGTGAAAACTGATTAAAAAAAGAAAAATAATATAATGTTTTCGAAACACTAATTGACGAAAACTGATTAAAAAAAGAAAAATGAATATCAAGTTTCCGAAACACTAATCTACGAAAACTTATTAAAAAAATAAAATGAATATAAAGTTTTCGAAACATTCATCGGCGGAAACTGATTAAAAAAAAATGAATATCAAGTTTCCAAAACACTAATCTACGAAAACTGATTAAAAAAATAAAAATGAATATCAAGTTTTCGCAACATTCATCGGCGAAAACTGATTAAAAAAGAAAATGAATATCAAGTTTTTGAAACACTCATCGACGAAAAATGATTAAAAATAAATAAATATCAAGTTTTCGAAACATTCATCGGCCAAAACTGATTAAAAAAAGAAAAATGAATATCAAGTTTTCGAAACACTCATCGATGAAAACTAATTAAATAAAGAAAAATGAATATCATGTTTTCGAAACACTCATCGGTGAAAACTGATTAAGAAAAAGAAACATGAATATCAAGTTTTCGAAACACTCATCGGCGAAAACTATTTTTAAAAAAAAGAAAATGAATATTACATTTTCGAAACACTCATCGGCGAAAACTGATTAAAAAACGAAAAATGGAATATCAAGTTTTCAAAACACTAATCTACGAAAACTGATTAAAAAAATAAAAATGAATATAAAGTTTTCGAAACACTCATCGCGCAAAAACTGATTAAAAATGAAAAATGAAAAATGAATATCAAGTTTCTGAAACACTCATCGACGAAAAATGATTAAAAAATGAAAAATGAATATCAAGTTTTCAAGACACTCATTAGCTAAAACTTACTAAAAACAAAAATGAATATCAAGTTTTCGAAACACTCATCTGCGAAAACTAATTAAAAAATGATTATCAAGTTTTCGAAACATTAATCTACGAAAACTGATTAAAAAAAGAAAAACGAATATAAAGTTTTCAAAACACTTATCGGCGAAAAAATATTAAAAAAAGAAAAATGAATATCAAGTTTTCGAAACACTCAACGGTGAAACTAATTAAATGAAGAAAAATGAATATCACGTTTTCGAAACACTCATCGTTGAAAACTGATTAAGAAAAGAAAAATCAATATCAAGTTTTCGAAACACTCATCGGCGAAGTCTGATTAAATAAAGAAAAATGAATATCAAATTTTCGAAACACTAATCTACGAAAACTGATTAAAAAAAATAAAAATGAATATAAAGTTTTTGACACACTCATCGGCAATGTCACGACCCCAAATCGGGAGTACGTGACCGGCACGGGAATAGATTTTTACCTCTAAACCCGTAAGCCTTATCCTGTAAACATGACTATAACTACCCTGCTGTACAATCAATTTATATATATATATATATATATATATCATACTAGTGGCCACACCTCACTGGTGGCCTAATTAACCTGCAATCCGCGGTTCGCTCAATATCGCTTCAGCTCAATCCAGTGTATAGATATATTCATCAGCACTCATAATGTAAATATTAATATCATATTGACCGTACGTCTCAATACGTACGATCTATCCTATTCACATGCAACAAGCACACCTAATATATATCCATATCATATTGACCGTACGCCTCAATGCGTACGATCTATCCTATGCACATGCAGAAGTTTATATACTCAAACATATATCCAAGTCTTCCCCAAATTGTACCCTGTCTTTAAGTACATGTGAAGCCGATAATTCTAGAGCAAGTACATATGAAAAGCTGTAAATGTATGTATACAACTCTTACAACTTTAAAATATATACAACAAGTGAAATCAAAATAACCAAAAGGTGTCCACCCACGCGAACAAGTGCGTAAGGATGGTCTGATGTCCGTATCACTGCCGCGGACGTCGATGCCTGCTCGATCTCTGTATCTAAAACTTGAAGCAGAGGGAGTGAGTCAAACACTCAGTGAGAAGCTTCCCATCCTCTGCGTAGCAGCGGTACCACTACAGCTGGGGAAGGGGAAACACCCACATCACATGCGCATGAAAGTCCAGTTTATCAAATGTTATATTACGATCATGCAATATTAATATAACATTAAAACCAAAGATAAACTTACGAATCATGCTTTTCTATCATGTTTCTCATAATCAAACAATCATAATTAACATATCATATGAAAACTATAAATCAATCAACTGACCCTAGTGCCAGGCTAGGGCAATGGCCTCAACGGGCAATTTCTCTTAATCTTTAATTGACCCTAGTGCCAGGCTAGGGCAATGGCCTCAACGGCAAATCTTTAGTCTTTTACTGACCCTAGTACCAGGCTAGGGCAATGGCCTCAACGGGCAAACGCTTTACTCTTTAATTGACCCTAGTACCAGGCTAGGGCAATGGCCTCAACGAGCAAATCTATTATCCTTTAACTGACCCTAGTGCCAGGCTAGGGCAATGGCCTCAACGGGCAATTCTTTTAACTTGTTTCTCTTCCAAGCTTTCAGTTGGGATCCTGACTCTATCTACCCATTACTATTCTAAACTGACTTTACCTAGCTAGTGTGGACATCCCTACGACTCACTAATCAATTAAGAGATTGTATTAATCCTCATATTGTTCCCAAACCTTGGTTTAGATCATAACCTAGCTCTAAGGTCTTTCCTAAGTTCAATTACCATAAAACGTCGACGTTAGCAACACTTTCTTTATGATTTCTTAGGTGAGTTTCTAATAATATGGTAAACCAAACATTGGACTCAATCAACAACTTACCCCCTTGCTTGTACTGTTCGGCGTATCTCATGTCACCACATGGATAGCCTCCAGTACCTCTTTACCTGTAGTCAAACACACATATACAGATACTTTCATATATAATAGTTTAGGAACAAATTTAGCATGTTCACCACTAAATAATTCTTACAAATAGGCAAGTAGGCAAACCACATATCCACATCCTCAATCAACCTTGTAGGGCAAGGATGGGAAACCCTTCACCTGGACGTCTTCCTTGCGCTTGTCCTGGAGTAACTCCCGCTCCGGACGAGTCGTGGTTTCCTAATGAATGCATTCAAGTGGTTTACATCTCATCTATACGCAATTCATATGCATACTACATGCTCATGATAAAATGCATCTAGAAGTTGCCAAGAACCAAGTCTTTGGTCTTATCCATCTTCCCTCTCTTCTATGAGAGTCTCAAGTGCCTCGCACTTGGTTTCGTACGCTTTCGCTCTCCTTGAGTTACTTTGGGGCCTTGGATTTGAGTTACTAAACCTCAACGTGTGTCTAAGCTATCCTACTTAAGGTTTCCTAAGGTTTGTGTAGAAGGAATTTAGAAATTCAAGAAGTTGAGCTTAGCTTGTTCCGTAAATTGCTATTCTTGAGGGACAAGAAGGCATTTGAAATGGTTTTGATCCTTAAAACATGGTTGGGGTGTGCTAAGAAGTTTAGGATTGAAAATAGGAGGTCGGACACTCGGATTGTCAAACAAACGCTTTAGCATGTTGGACAGGGGCCTGGCGCTAAAGCGCCAAGCTGCTGCCAACAACTTTCGGTGAACCAGAGAAATGGTGCTATAGCGTCGGTGCTGTGGGCCGATTTGAGCCCGTTCCGGCCCCTTTCGACCCCCGGCGTTGACTCCGCACCTCACGGGTTTTGTTTCCCTACAATCCAACGACATAAATCCAACCTAACTACTCAAATCCAAGCCGATTCCAAATTTATCAACGAATCCCCGAATTGGGAATGTTTAGAATTTTAAACCCCAAACCCTTTCGGATTCGAATTCGGCTAAACCCGAGGGTATAGTCTCGACTATTACCCCAACTAAGTGTTCAAGAACACTTCCTAGGTCTCAATCTACCCTAAAACAACCCAATCGAAGGTGGAATGAAGAAATCCCTAAAATGAAGAAATTTGGGGTTTTCGAATGAAATTGGGGTTGCTAACCTTTGATTCGATTGGTGGAAGGTGTAGGAGACGTCGTACCCGAGCTCCAGTGACTTTTCCGGCATTGGCTAGCTCTCCCTGGTCACTTTTCCGGTGAACCCCAACCCTTCCTCTTCTTCTTCCTCACACCTCTCCTCCCTCTCTCTTCTTTCTCTCTCTTTCTTTTCTTATTCTTTTCTTCTTCCTTCCTTCCTTTCTTCTTTCTTTATTATTCCTAACCCCCACGGCACCTACCCCATTTTTTTAAAAAACAATTAAATAATAATAATAATAACTAAATATTAATACTAAATAATGAAAATAATAATTATAATAAAGAAAAGGTGGAATAATATTCCCAAGTAAATCCCTCCTCTTTTCAATTAAATTTTTTTTTTTCAAATTAAATACCAAAAATATTTCCTACTCTCTTTTTCCCCATTAAATACAGGTTTCCAATTCCTTAGGTCCTAAATTAAATCCAAAAATTATTTTCTACTTCTTTTCTTTCCCTTTAATTCCATTTTAAACTTCGAAAAATTTCCCGGGTATTACAATCTTCCCCCCTTAAGAAATTCGGTCCCCGAATTTCAATTAACATACTAACCTTAGTCTTGAAATAGGTGAGGATATGTCCTGCGCATCTCCGCCTCAACTTCCTACGTTGCTTCCTCAACCGAATGGTTTCGCCACAGGACTTTCACCAAGGGTATCTGCTTTGACCTCAGCTTCTTCAACTGGCGATCTAGGATTTCCACTGGCATCTCCTCATAAGTTAGACTCTCAGCTAGTTGTACTTCCTGGGGTTGGATTACATGAGAGGGGTCTGGCAGGTACTTACGAAGCATAGACACGTGAAACACCGGATGAACTCCTTCCAACTCCGCTGGCAATTCTAGACGGTAGGCAACATTTCCCACGCGCTTTAGAATCTCAAGCGGTCCGATGTATCTTGGACTTAGCTTGCCTTTCTTGCCAAATCTCATCACGCCCTTCATCGGTGAAATTTTTAAGAACACCTGCTCACCCACAGCAAACTCTAACTCTCTTCTCCGGTTGTCAGCATACGACTTCTGCCTACTCGAGCCGTGGCAAGCCTTCTCTAATGGACTTTATCTTGTCCAAAGCATCCTGAACAAGCTCTGGACCAATAACTTAGCCTCCCCGACCTCGAACCATCCAATCGGGGATCTGCACTTCCGACCGTACAAGGCCTCGAAGGGTGCCATCTGAATACTGGATTGGTAACTGTTGTTATAGGCAAACTCCGCTAACAGCAGGTATTTCTCCCACCCTCCACTGAAATCCATAACACATGCTCTAAGCATGTCCTCTAAAATCTGAATGGTCCTCTCTGATTGCCCGTCTGTCTGGGGATGAAATGTTGTACTCAGATCAACCCTTGGTCCCCAATGCCTCTCGCAATGCTCTCCAGAATCGAGAGGTAAACTGTGGCCTCCTGTTAGAGATAATCGACATCGGCACTCCATGCAACCTCACTATCTCTGATAGGTACAACTGGGCATACTGACCCACTCCGTAAGTGGTCTTAACTGGCAGGAAATGGGCGGACTTGGTCATCCGATCAACAATTACCCAAACTGAGTCGAATCCTCTCTGTGATCACGGCAATCCTGTCACAAAATCCATAGTAATTCTCTCCCACTTCCATTCAGGAATTTCTATCTGTTGAAGTGTTCCGGCGGGCTTTTGGTGTTCAGCCTTACCTGCTGACACACTAGACATCTAGACACGTAGTCTGCCACATCCTTCTTCATACCATTCCACCGTATAATTCTTTCAGATCCTGATACATCTTATTACTACCCGGATGGATTGTGTATGCTATCTTGTGTGCCTCATTAAGGATTCTTTCTTTCAAACCATCCACCATAGGTACACACAATCGTCCCTCCAACCGGAGTATGCCATTGTCATCTATGGAGAATCGGACGTCGTCTTCTCCCCCTTAACCACTGTATCTTTGATCTGTTTGAGTTCGGCGTCTTGCTCTTGTTTGGTTTTAACCTCTTCGATTAGAGCTGACTTAGCTTGGATGTGGGCTAGAAACAAGTTGGAATTTTCCAATTTCAAACTGAGTTCCAGACTGTTCCAGCTCATGTATTTCTCGAATTAACGGCCTTCGTGCTTCACTGATATGGGCTAAGCTACCCATTGACTTTCGGCTCAGAGCGTCTGCCACCACATTCGCCTTACCAAGATGGTACAAAATCGTGCAGTCATAGTCTTTCAACAATTCCATCCACCTGTGTTGTCTCAAATTTAGATCTTAATTAACATATCATATGAAAACTATAAATCAATCAACTGACCCTAGTGCCAGGCTAGGGCAATGGCCTCAACGGGCAATTTCTCTTAATCTTTAACTGACCCTAGTGCCAGGCAAGGGCAATGGCCTCAACGGGCAAATCTTTTAGTCTTTTACTGACCCTAGTACCAGGCTAGGGTAATGGCCTCAACGGGCAAATGCTTTAGTCTTTTACTGACCTTAGTACCAGGCTAGGGCAATGGCCTCAACGAGCAAATCTATTATCCTTTAACTGACCCTAGTGCCAGGCTAGGGCAATGGCCTCAACGGGCAATTTCTCTTAATCTTTAACTGACCCTAGTGCCAGGCTAGGGCAATGCCTCAACGGGCAAATCTTTTAGTCTTTTACTGACCCTAGTACCAGGCTAGGGCAATGGCCTCAACGGGCAAATGCTTTACTCTTTAACTGACCCTAGTACCAGGCTAGGGCAATGGCCTCAACGAGCAAATCTATTATCCTTTAACTGACCCTTGCGCGTGTCCTGGAGTAACTCCTGCTCGGGACGAGTCGTGGTTTCCTAACGAATGCATTCAAGTGGTTAACATCTCATCTATACGTAATTCATATGCATACTACATGCTCATGCCTAAAATGCATCTAGACGTTGCCAAGAACCGAGTCCTTGGTCTTATCCGTCTTCCCTCTCTTCTATTAGAGTCTCAAGAGCCTCGCACTTGGTTTCGTACCGCTATCGCTCTCCTTGAGTACTTATGGGGCCTTGGATTTGAGTTACCTAAACCTCAACGTGTGTCTAAGCTATCCTACTTAAGGTTTCCTAAGGTTTGTGTAGAAGGAATTTAGAAATTCAAGAAGTTGAGCTTAGCTTGTTCCGTAAGTTGCTATTCTTGAGGGACAAGAAGGCATTTGAAATGGTTTTGATCCTTAAAAACATGGTTGGGGGTGTCCTAAGAAGTTTAGGATTGAAAATAGGAGGTTCGAACTCCCCGGATTGGCAAACACACGACTTTTGAGCATGTTGGACAGGGGCCCGGCGCTATAGCACCGTTTCTGGCGCTATAGCGTCAAGCTGCAGCCCAGCAGCTTTTGGTGAACCAGAGAAATGGTGCTATAGCGCCGGTTCGCAGCACAACAATTCGTTTGCTGTGCTGTGGGCCGGTTTGAGCCTGTTCCGGCCTCCTTTCGACCCCCGGCTTCGACTCCGCACCTCACGGGTTTTGTTCCCTACAATCCAACGACATAAATCCAACCTTAACTACTCAAATCTAAGCCCGATTCCAAATTTGTCAACGAATCCCCAAATTGGGAATATTTAGAATTTTAAACCCTAAACCCCTTCGGATTCGAATTCGGCTAACCCAAGGGTATAGCCTCCACTATTACCCAACTAAGTGTTCAAGAACACTTCCTAGGTCTCAATCTACCCTCAAAACAACCCAATTGAAGGAGGAATGAAGAAATCCCTAAAATGAAGAAATTTGGGGTTTTCGAATGAAATTGGGGTTACCAACCTTTGATTCGATTGGTGGAAGGTGTAGGAGACGTCGTACCCGAGCTCCGGTGACTTTTCCGGCGTTGGCTAGCTCTCCCCGGTCACTTTTCTAGTGAACCCCAACCCTTCCTCTTCTTCTTCCTCACACCTCTCCTCCTCTCTCTCTCTCTCCTCTTCTTTCTCTCTCTTCTTCTCTTATTCTTTTCTTCTTCCTTCCTTCCTTTCTTCTTTCTTTATTTATTATTCCTAACCCCCACGGCACCTACCCCATTTTTTAAAAAAACAATTAAAATAATAATAATAATAACTAAATATTAATACTAAATAATGAAAATATAATTATAATAAAGAAAAGGTGGAATAATATTCCCAAGTAAATCCCTCCACTTTCCAATTAATTTTTTTTTTCAAATTAAGTACCCAAAAATATTCCCTACTCTCTTTTCCCCATTAAATTCAGGTTTCCAATTCCTTAGGTCCTGAATTAAATCCAAAAATTATTTTCTACTTCTTTTCTTTCCCTTTCATTCCATTTGAAACTTCGAAAAAATTTCCCGGGTATTATAGGCGAAAATTGATTAAAAAAGAAAAATGAATGTCATGTTTTCGAAACACTCATCGACGAAAAATGATTAAAAAAAATGAATATCAAGTTTTCGAAACACTAATCGGTGAAAACTGATTAAAAAAAGAAAAATGAATATCAAGTTTTTGAAACACTAATCGACGAAAACTGATTAAAAATAGAAAAATGAATATCAAGTTTTTGAAACACTTATCGGCGAGGACTGATTAAAAAAAGAAAAATGAATATCAAGTTTTCGAAACACTAATCTACGAAAACTGATTAAAAAAAATAAAAATGAATATAAAGTTTTCGAAACACTCATCGGCGAAAACTGAATATCAAGTATTCGAAACACTTATCGACGAAAAATGATTAAAAAAAGAAAAATGAATATCAAGTTTTCGAAACACTAATCGGTGAAAACTGATTAAACAAAGAAAAATAAATATCAAGTTTTCGAAACACTAATCGACGAAAACTAATTAAAAAAAAGAAAAATGAATAAAGTTTTCGAAACACTTATCGGCGAAAACTGATTAAAAAAAGAAAAATGAATATCAAGTTTTCGAAACACTAATCTACGAAAACTAATTAAAAAAATAAAAAGGAATATAAAGTTTTCGAAACACTCATTAGCGAAAACTGATTAAAAAAAGAAAAATGTATATCAAGTTTTCAAAACACTAATCTATGAAAACTGATTAAAAAAATAAAAATGAATATAAAGTTTCGAAACACTCATCGGCGAAAACTGATTAAAAAAGAAAAATGAATATCAAGTTTTCAAAACACTCATCGACGAAAAATGATTAAAAAAAGAAAAATGAATATCAAGTGTTCGAAACATTTATCGGCGAAAACTGATTAAAAAAAGAAAAATGAATATCAAGTTTTCGAAACACTCATTAGCTTAAACATACTAAAAAAAGAAAAATGAATATCAAGTTTTCGAAACACTGATCTGCGAAAACTAATTAAAAAAATGAATATCAAGTTTTCAAAACACTCATCGACGAAAACTGATTAAAAAAATAAAAATGAATATAAAGTTTTTGAAACTCTCATCGGTGAAAACAAATTAAATGAAGAAAAATGAAAATCACGTTTTCAAAACACTCATTGTTATTGCGCGGGACTCAACGCTATAGCACCATAAACAGCGCTATAGCGCCGTGTCGCAGGGGCACTTCAGGGATTTCGTGTTTTTGCTGATTAAAGAGGGTTTTGGCTGTGCGTTTTGACGGAGGCAGAGCTGGAAAAGAGGCTTGGAGCTGGAGCTGTGCTTGGGTTAGAGTTTTGCAAGTTCTTGGAGTGATTTTCATGGTCCGGAGGCAAGCAAGGAGTTGATTTAGGCCTTGGAAACGGAGTTTTCTTCTTCTTCTTCTTTACTCTTGTGATTTTTCTGATGTATCACTCTAGGGCTGTGTTTATATTGATGACAATGATAGGCTAGGCTCTTCATGTCTTAGGATTGTGGTTCCCTAGCATGTAAACTAATGGATTTGTTATTTTGATTGCTTGATTTAATGGATTTTGGTGTTTATTCAACTTTGTGCTTGATGAACCCTATTTGTTTGGCCATCACTTAGGGAAATTAGAGGATTTGGGGTTTCCTTGGAAAAGGACCCATAAATTTAGTCTTTGAGTTGACTACTTCTTGATCGATGTTGATTATTCTTGATTAACTTGATTTGCCAAAGGGATAGGTATATACCCAAGGGCCTTGAGGAGTTGGATTTAGCTTGAACTTAATGCATCTCTTGAACTTAGACTTCCATAGGCATATGTGGAGTTTAATTAGAGAGGTAGAAATTATATAGGATTGAAAGATTCATATAACGAAAATAGGGCTAAGACTAACACCAAACAAATGAATTGAGTAGTGAAAAAATGACGTAATTCCATTAGTGAAGTGCTAGGTGAAACTACAATCCTAAGAGCTCTTAATCTCATTCACTCTCTTGACTTATTTTCGCATTGATTTTGCTAAATTGTGTTGTTCGTTTGATTTGAATTAAAACATTCGATTATGGTTGCTTGACTTAGGTGAAATATGAACGCATTGGTAATTAATTTGTTTTAGCTTAGTTCCCTGTGGATGATACTCTACTTATCATTGTATTACTTGTTAGCGGTGTATACTTGCACCGGTTAATTTGGCAACCAACAATTTTTTTTCGCGCCGTTGCCGGGGAGCTTAGTTGAAATTTATTTGATATTAGTGCTAAATACACGCCTTAGATCAAGCATTTTATTTTTTCACTGATTTTAGTAATTGTTAGTTGAAATTCAGTTGTTTGTGTATCTTTTCATGTGCTCTTTTTAGTGTATGCCTCGTGGTAAGAAGAAGAAGAAAGTTGTTGAAACTTAACCACCTCCTGTGCGTGGAAGGAAAAGGAGAGGGCGTGCTATCTCTCATTCTCCGGTTAGAAGTCATATTTCTCCATCTTCACCAGAGAGCACTCATTTTGAAGAAGCTGAAATGGCTAAGCAAAACAACCGCAATGTTTCTGACTATGCAACCCCGAAACTTGATGGGTTGCAACATAGTATCCGGAGGCCGTCTATTCAAGCAAATAATTTTGAAATCAAGCCGGCTACTATCCAACTTTTGCAAGCTAATGGGCAGTTTGGGGGTTCACCTATTGAAGACCCCAACATCTACATCCTTAATTTTCTGGAGATCTGTGATACTTTCAAGCACAATGGTGTTTCTGATGATGCCATTCGTCTGAGGCTCTTTCCCTTCTCATTAAGGGATAAGGCAAAAGTTTGGCTACAATCTTTACCAGAGGGGTCAATCTCTACATGGGAAGAGTTGGCACAACAATTTCTTACTAAGTATTTTCCACCTGGGAAAACTGCCAAGATGAGAAATGACATAACTTCTTTTGTGCTTTTGGACAATGAAAGTCTCTATGAAGCTTGGGAAAGATTCAAGGAATTATTGAGAAAATGTCCACATCATGGGCTACCAAAATGGCTTCATGTGCAAACATTCTATAATGGGTTATCTTATGAGATCAGAACGTCTATTGATGCTGCAGCTGGTGGGGCTCTAATGTCCAAACCAGTAGATGCTACTTATACTTTGTTAGAGACAATGTCATCTAACAATCACCAATGGCACTCGGATAGAAATGTGCATGCAAGAGTTGCTGGAGTACAAGACTCTGATATGTTTGCATCCCTATCTTCTCAAATTGTTGCTTTGACTAAAGAGGTTAAATCTTTGGGTATTCAAGGAGCAGTTAAAGTTGTGACCCTTTTTGTCCAACCTTGTGAGATTGTGGAGAAAGTCATACTTCAGAGCAATGCCTTCTTTTCTTGGAGAGTGTTCAGTATCTGGCGAACAGGAATGCTAATAATCCCTACTCTAACACAATATAATCCGGGGTGGAGAAATCATCCAAATTTCTCATGGAGCCAAAATCAAGGTATGGGACCGTCTTCATCTGCCGCACATCTTAACTACCCGCATGGACTACCTCCACCAGTTGAAAAGAAGTCATCCTTGGAGGAAATGATGATGTCTTACATGTCTATGAATGACGCCCTCATGCAAAGTCAAAATGCAGTTATTCAAAATCAAACTACACTAATCCAAAGCCAAGCATCATCTTTGAGAAGTCTTGAAACTCAAGTGGGTCAGTTGGCAACTTCTCTAAACAATAGACAACAAGGTACCCTTCCTATGACACTGAGCCTAATCCTAGGAAAGAAGGCAAGGAGCATTGCAATGCAATATTTTTGAGAAGTGGGAAAGAAATAGAAGGGAATCCTGAGACAACGAAATATGAAGCAAGTAAGGAGGCAAAACCAGTGGTGATTGAGAAACCAGTTGAAGAGGCACATGGGGACATGCCTAAGAAGGTGCCTACAAATTATAGACCTCCACCACCATTCCCTCAAAGACTCCAAAAGCATAATTCAGATCAACAGTTCAAGAAATTCTTAGATGTATTTGAAAAGTTGCATATCAACATACCTTTTGCTGAAGCCTTGGAGCATATGCCTTCTTATGTGAAATTCACGAAGGATATTTTGTCAAAGAAGACGAGATTGGTTGATTTTGAGACCGTAGCTCTCACTGAAGAATGCAGAGCCGTTTTACAAAATAAGCTTCCACCAAAGCTTAAGGATCCATGCAGTTTTAACATTCCCTGCACTATAGGCAATTAGTTTTGTGGCAAAGCTTTATGTGATTTAGGGGCAAGCGTTAACCTAATGCCTCTTTCTATATTCAAGAAGTTGGGTTTAGGGGAAGCTAGCCCCACTACTATTATGTTGCAGATGGCTGATCGGTCAATAGCTTATCCACAAGGCATTATTGAGAATGTGTTAGTGAAGGTTGATAAGGTCATTCTCCCAGCTGATTAATTGTTCTTGACTACGAGGAAGACAAAAATGTACCAATCATTTTGGGCAGACCATTTCTAGCTACAGGAAGAACTATTATTGATGTGCAGAAAGGTGAGCTGACAATGCGAGTCCAAGATCAAGAGGTAAATTTAACGTGTTCAAAGCAATGAAGTTACCGGGAGAAACTGAAGAATGTTTCATGTTAATGTGGTGGATAATGTGGTAGATTGTTCAGTTCAGGATGATGAATTAAAATACCACCCAATTGATCCTAGTGAAGTTTTCAAGTATCCTTATTCTGAGACTTGTGATGTTGACTTTGTTGGGTGTGGAAAGATACTAGAAGCCCCACCTTGGAAAATCAGAGCACCGCCTTGGTGCCATAAACCTTCACCATCATATTCAATGGAACAAGATTAGATTTTCATGCAAGGGTTTCAAGACAATATAGTCCATGAAAGTGCTATCACATGGAATTTCTGCAATGCCATGCCAACTCCCTTTACTCCAATTGATCCAGGATAAGAAACAAAATATGAAAGTCTGGCTGAAGACTTTAAACTTAGTGCTACTTGGGAGGCAACCCAAGACGTCTTGAGTCCCATTGCTTTTAATTTTAAAGTGTGAGTTTGTCTAATTTTGATTGTGTTAGTTAGGTTCCCAGCTAGTTTTTGATTAATTTTTTCTTGTTTCAATTACAGGGCAAATGTGGTTGCCAAGCAAGGACCAAATGCACAAAGGGTGAAACTACCAGGATTCAAGGAAACACAATGGAGCATAAAAAAGGAGAATTAGGATGGCATATCTCGAGGTGCAAACTCAGCACCTCATAGCTTGTAATGGTGTTATTCACCAAAACTTCCGAGAATTTGTGAAGTACAAAAATGGCGACAAGTTGGACCCTCACTACAAGATCTGCCGCCTCCTCCAGAACACTGATTCAGGATGCCCCTGCTACCCCTATCCCTGTTTTTGTGTTTTTTGTTTTTGCTTTAGTTGTGCTTATGTGTTGCTTTCTTGTGTTTTATGAGAGCTCGTGATAATTATACTGGTACCCATCAATATATTGAGGTTACTGTAATATTCATTTGCTTATGCTTGATGGGTCTAGTGATTTGAATTATCCCTGTAATCATTTAATTTTGTTGGATTCTGTTCTTTTGTTCTGTTTTGTTTTGTTTGTTTGTTTATGACACCAATTGTTATATACTTTCTAGTTTACCCATTCCCTTTGCCCAATATATATGCTTTGAACATTGGGACAATATTCATTTTAAGTTTGGGGGTGGGGAAGATTTTCTTATGAACTCTCCTAAATTTTTGCTTTTGTTAAATCCAGGGCAATTTTTATTTAGTTTGAGCTTAAATGTTTGCATTTTTCTTTTCCTTTGGCTTCATTTTGATTTAACTCCAATGAGGAAATTAGTTGCATTCTTTTCTTTTGCAATTAATGGGAAACCTTGTTCTTGTTCATCATTACTTAGTTCCTTAATTAGTGATTTGTTTTGCACATATTTCTGGAAAATTTTCACGCACAGGATAACTAGTGGGATCAAATGCATGTTTAGGGGAAAGGAATAGTAGGACTTAGGTTGCATAATTAATTCAACTTTGGGACTCTAGAACTGATCTCATACTCTTTCGAGGCGAAATCCTAGGCAATGCATGAAGTAGGGATATGATTTAGGCAGTTCTTTCTGCGTTTGAGCCTTTCACGACTACCCTTATTCATTTACTCCCTAGCACCCTACTGTTGAGCCTAATGTGAAAAACCATAAGTTTATTTCTTTGGTAGCCGCATGAGCCACCCCTCTAACCCGAAAAAAAAAACAAAGAACACACCCTTCAAGAGGTTAGTTGAAGCACATGCCTAGATAGGAGAATGAAGGAAAAGAAAGAAATAAAGACATAGTTAGTAACTATGTAACAAGGGAAAGATGAGTGAAAGAAAGAAAAGTTGCCGTGTATAGGTAACTAAAAAAAAATTAGAAAATGTAAAGTAAAGAAAAATATATGTGCTTGTGGAAACGGGAAGTTCCCGTGTGGCGATTTGTGCTTTGAAGTAAATTTTTGCTAACTCTTGAATGTGTTTGAATCCTAATCCTTTTCTTGTTAGTCCAAACCCTTGGCCACGTTAGAAGCCTAATAAGTCCTAAGGATCTTAAGTTCATGTGCTGTCTACATTAGTGGAGAAAGAGTAGGAACTTAAGCATATGAAGTCTCAATCTTGAGTTGTTAATTAAGCAATCAAGGTAATGCTAAACTAAACCAATAAATCATATAGGAGAGATCATCAGTTACAAGCACACACACACTCCAGAAGTAGGCAAGAAACATGTCCCTAATTTTGAATCTTTTTATTAATGAGCTTGGATAGGTAAGTTTTCTGTTAATAGCAGTGAAGGATGTAGCAGCTGAGGATCCAAGTAAGTCATTTATGAAGCTTTTATGGGAATTAGTGCATGCATTTATCCTTTTTGTATGATTTTGATTTTGATTTGCCCGAGGACGAGCAAAGGTTTAAGTTTGGAGGTGTGATAACTCTATGGAAATAGAGTTAAAGAGTGTAAATTATAAGCCTTTTTGAGAGTATATTGATCATTGGGTGTGAATTTTGTGTGATTTTAGTGGTTTACCGCATTCTGATATACTAGTGAAGCATTTTGATATGCGTGATTGTGATTATTTTTGTATTTATTTGGCATATTGAGTTAGTGGCCAAGGTCTTGATTTAGTTTCTTGAATTTTCAGGTGCCAAATTAGTAATTCAAAAAGCCGAGCTCATGGTATTGAGGGAGCTGGAGTTAGTTGGAGTCAACCGGAGCTAATTTGGAACCTTTGGATTGAAGAAAAGCTCACTCTTTAAGCTTGGAACAGTGTGACGGCGCTATAGCGCCGTATTAGAGAAAGAACCAAAAAAAGAAGAAGAAAAGTACAGAGACACGACGCTATAGCGCCGGACTCAGCGTTATAGCGCTGTGTCCCAGGGGCACTTCAGGGATTTCGTGTTTTTGCTGACTAAAGAGGGTTTTGGCTACGCGTTTTGATGGAGGCAGAGCTGGAAAAGAGGCTTGGAGCTGGAGCTCTGCTAGGGTTAGAGTTTTGAAAGTTCTTGGAGTGATTTTCATGGTCCGGAGGCAAGCAAGGAGTTGATTTAGGCCTTGGAAATGGAGTTTTCTTCTTCTTCTTCTTTACTCTTGTGATTTTTCTGATGTATCACTCTAGGGCTGTGTTTATATTGATGACAATGATAGGCTAGGCTCTTCTTGTCTTAGGATTGTGGTTCCCTAGCATGTAAACTAATGGATTTGTTATTTTGATTGCTTGATTTAATGGATTTTGGTGTTTATTCAACTTTATGCTTGATGAACCCTATTTGTTTGGCCATCACTTAGTGAAATTAGAGGATTTGGGGTTTCCTTGGGAAAGGACCCATAAATTTAGTCTTTGAGTTGAATACTTCTTGATCGATGCTGATTATTCTTGATTAACTTGATTTGCCCAAGGGATAGGTATATACCCAAGGGCCTTGAGGAGTTGGATTTAGCTTGAACTTAATGCATCTCTTGAACTTAGACTTCCATAGGCATATCTGGAGTTTTCAGAGAAGTAGAAATTACATAGGATTGGAAGATTCATATAACGAAAATAGGGCTAAGACTAACACCAAACCAATGAATTGAGTAGTGAAAAAATGACATAATTCCATTAGTGAAGTGCTAGGTGAAAGTACAATCCTAAGAGCTCTTAATCTCATTTACTCTCTTGACTTATTTTCGCATTGATTTTGCTAAATTGTGTTGTTCGTTTGATTTGAATTAAAACATTCGATTCTGGTTGCTTGACTTAGGTGAAAAATGAACGCATTGGTAATTAATTTGTTTTAGCTTAGTTCCCTATGGACGATACTCTACTTATCATTGTATTACTTGTTGGCGGTGTATACTTGCACCGGTTAATTTGGCAACCAACAAATTTTTTCGGCGCTATAGCGCCGTATCTCTGTACTTTTCTTCTTTTTTTTTGGTTCTTTCTCTAATACGGCGCTATAGCACCGTTGGATGGCGCTATAGCGCAGTCACACTGTTCCAAGCTTAAAGAGTGAGGTTTTCTTCAATCCAAAGGTTCCAAATTAGCTCTGGTTGACTCCAACTTAACTCCAGCTCCCTCAATACCATGAACTCAGCTTTTTGAATTACTAATTTGGCACCTGAAAATTCAATAAACTAAATCAAGACCTTGGCCACTAACTCAATATGTCAAATAAATACAAAAATCAATCACAATCACGCATATTTCCCTTAAGTCTTGATACTTGCTTCACTAGTATATCAGAATGCGTAAACCACTAAAATCACACCAAATTCACACCCAATGATCAATATACTCTCAAAAAGGCTTATAATTTACCCTCTTTAACTCTATTTCCATAGAGTTATCAGCTTCCGAGTTTTCCAATGGAAAATCCTAGAGCTCAAACTTATCAGGAAGAAACCAAAGCAGTTACAACTCTTAGGAGTGATAAAAAAATTGATAACAAGGTAGGTTTAAACAATAATAAAGCAAATGAAGAAAAAGAAAAAGAATGCTTAAGGGAAGAGAGTCAAACTGATAAGGTGAAAAATATAATTCCTCAAGTTGTTGATGAGTCAATTCCATATGAACCAAAAGTACCTTTTCCAGAAGCTCTAAAATCACCATCACCTAATGGAAAAGATAAAAAGATGGAAGACATTTTAGAGACATTTAAGCAAGTAAAAATCAATATTCCTCTTTTAGAAGCTATAAAGCAAGTTCCTGCCTATGCAAAATTCCTTAAAGACATGTGTACATTTAAAAGAAAATATAAAAATCATGTGTCTAAAAAGGTTTTTCTTAATGAACAAGTGAGCTCAGTTTTGCAATATAACACTCCACCTAAGCTTAAAGATCCTGGTGTTCCTACTATCACATGCTTTATTGGAGATAAAAGAATTGATAGGGCACTCTTAGATTTAGGTTCTAGTGTTAATTTAATTCCATATTCTGTATATGAAGAACTAGGCCTAGGAGAGTTGCAACCTACAAATATGACCTTACAACTTACCAACAGGTCAATTAAGGTGCCTAGAGGAAGAATTGATGATGTCTTAGTACAAGTAGATAAATGTTACTTTCCTGTTGATTTTGTGGTATTAGACATGGATTCTACTAATCATACTAGAAACCAAACTCCA
This sequence comes from Senna tora, assembly GCA_014851425.1. Lineage (NCBI taxonomy): Eukaryota > Viridiplantae > Streptophyta > Magnoliopsida > Fabales > Fabaceae > Senna > Senna tora. Next base: position 13,978,158 of record CM026266.1, read on the forward strand.
GTTATTCTGGGTCATCCTTTCTTAGCAACAGCTAATGCCACAATAAATTGTAGGACCAGAGTAATGGATGTTTCAGTGCTAAATATGAGGGTTAAACTCAATGTTTTTAAAGCTTCATACCAACCATCTATATATGATGATTCTGATTGTTTTAAAGTTGATATAATTGATGAAATCATTCAAGAAGCACTTCCTACAATTTCAAGTAAAGACCCCTTAGAAACCACACTGACATATAGTGAATGGGAAAATATTGATGTTGAAAGGGAATTAAGAGAATCAGTGTTAGACTTAAATTCTCTTGAAACCTCATCATGGGTAGCTAAGCATGAGCTATTGCCCCCTTTAGCTAAGTCGCCAACTGTTCCATCTATCATATCGCCTCCAAAGCTTGAATTAAAGCCTCTACATTCTACACTAAAATATGTGTTTCTTGGTGATAATGGGACCTTGCCTGTTATTATTTCATGTCAATTAACTGATGAACAAGAAAATGAATTAGTCAAGGTTTTGTCAAAACATAAAGAGGCTATAGGGTGGTCTGTGTTTGATTTAAAAGGAATAGATCCTTCAGTATGATTGCATAAAATTTATCTAGAGGATAATGCCAAACCCTCTAGGGAATCACAACGTAGGCTAAACCCACATATGATGGAAGTTGTAAAAAAGGAAATAGTGAAATTATTAGATGCTGGTGTCATATATCCTATTTCTGATAGTAAATGGGTTAGTCCTATCCAAGTTGTCCCTAAGAAATCTGGAATCACAGTAGTCCAAAATAAAGAGGGAGAATTAGTGCCTACTAGGGTATCACGACCCCCGTTTAGAGGACCGTGACCGGCACAGACATAGGGAATATCCCTATGCCTGTAAGCCTTATCACCTAATTGACAGAATATCTATTATTGAAAATACATCCACATGCAGTATAATACCATGGCTACACCGAAATGGTGGCCTATCCTAGGCAAGCAAATCCACGGCCAGTGCCGCTTCAGGATATAGATATAGGAAAACACACATAATATATAACCTGTTTACTGGCTACACATCCGAAGATGCTGCCTATCCTATTCACACGCAACAGATATATGTATATATATTTTTGGAAACAAGTTTTCCCTGCATCGTAATCTAACAGATCCTGATCTTTAAGGTGTGTGAAGCTGACAGTTCTAGATTTAGTGATACAATATAATTGGGTACGTCTACCCTTTACTTTATGATACAATAATAAAGTAAATTAAATTACAATTACAATTTATTCACCCACATGAACAAGTTGTGGGTCTTGGAAAAGTGTTGCTCAACCCTCATTCCACCGAGACTTCTTCCACCTGTACTTAACCTATCTCTGTGTAGTAAAAATGAGGCGTGAGTCTTAACCACGTGACTCAGTGAGGACTCTCCCATCCCCGGCACAAGGTGGGTGCCATAGCACTGGGTTTGGGAGTCATACACAACCACATGCAAAAACAACTAGTTACTGTTGTTAGCATACATTCTTGGTGATCACACAACAACAGAAAGTTCACCCAAACACTCACATGCATTTAATAACTGTAAACATGCAGCAATTTACTCCACGTCATCAATCAGCAAGTAAACATGTAACATATAGTGCCGGCTTTTACTTACCGGTCTTCTCATGTTTAGCATGTTTGAATCAAACAAGACTTTGTGATGACGTAATCCTGTACGTCACCATTCCGCTGCACAATCAACAATTATATGCAAACACAGACAATTCTTTAAGTACACGCAGACACTATAACATACATCTACTTAACTTCCCCTACTCTGGGGTATTCACTAGTCACTACATGGCTTTTCTACCTCGAACCCGTGCACTCGGGTTGCTAGCCACCAGGTGGCAAAATATACTTAACCCATTCACTTGGGTACTGGTCACCTCATGACAATTCTATTAGTCAAACACAATCAACTTCTATCTATCAAACAACTGATACGTAGCTACCACGTGGCACGTTCTGACCCCTTGCTGCGGGGCAATAGCTTGAGCCCACTCGTCCATTACCCAACCAGGCCACATGGTGGGCATGGCACGACGTCTCGAAGCATGGCCACTGTCACACCCTGGACCTACTCCACAGGATGATTTCTCTTCTGTAAGATCAGGCTCACGGTTCACCCGTAGGTTCCTCTCGTGTCTCCTTATCTTGGTCTCACATATTAATAGGATTCTTTGTATCTTTCCCGAAGGATCAACAATTCCTCTCCTTATTAATATGTACAAGTATCCTCAACAGGATATAACTCATATACCCGTTCAGATGCACTCTCTGAGCCTCAAGCTATCGTCGTAGCAATATAAAACCTTTCTGACCCTATTGCCAGGATAGGGCAATGACCATTGTCATGGTGATTATAAAACTGAGGTCTCAAGTGCCATATGACGTTGTTCTAGTCGATGTCTCACATGACTAGCATAACCAAATCCGAAACCCACCAATAACTCCCTTTGCATGATTATAATTTAAGTCACCGTCGTGACGACTTTTCAAAATAAAAAGTTAGTCCTTCCGTACAAGGACTCTTGCCACCGTCGTGGAAAAGATTTAATAAAATACTCATCATGCCTCCGGAGTGTATGAGTTGGATTTGTAACACACCAATCATAGCAAACAATTACTCTCTACTCCTATGTCTTCATATCTAAGCTACTTTCCACAACCTATTTTCTAGTTCCATTATTCTTTTAACATCCTATACCTCTAGCTATCACATACCAGACAAGCAGTGAATGTACATACTCATGTAATCCACACAAGTATACAACCCTAGGAGCAGAGATGGAAGAACCCTCACCTTGGCCGCTTAACTTAGCATTCCCTTTGAGCACTCTGGTCTCAAAGGAAGTACTTGAACCCTATCACATACAACCAATTCAATCGATATCAAATTTCATACAATTTCCTAGTTTCTTTTCTTATGACTTCTTACATTTATCCAACGCCCAAGTTCATTTACTTAGCCTATGGTCATCATTTGGTGTTCTTTCTTGATTAAACACAATTTAATACATAATTAATTAATCTCACAACCTTGTTCACTCTCCAAGCTCCATTAATGGAAATTTTGCCAAATATGGGAAGTCCTAACTTTCATCAAGAGTTCACATATCACCAACCTAACCATTGGGCATCATTCCAAATCATTTAAAATATCTAAACATATAATTTAAAGTTCATACATACCAACAAGCATCAAGGAAATCCACAATTTCCAAAACTTTCTCCAAATTCGTAGGTCATGAACCATAGAGTAGAAATCTCCATAAAACTCAATATTTGGATGATCTCTATGCTCAAAAATGATTCTAAGGTGATATACTATTAATAGATAACTCATTTCTAACAAGAAATCTATGATTTAAGTGGTGGAGACAAGATTTTAGTGACTCACCTTGAGGAAATTCGATTTTGGAGTTTGTGGGAGATTGCCCAAGCTCCTTGATGCTCAACAATGGTGGAGGAAGCTTGAGAGAGTCTTACATTGGTGGTAGGAAGCAACAAATCTAGTTGGAATGTGAAGATTTTGCAAAATCTTCCATGCCCTAAGAGAGAGTTGGGAGGAAGAGGAAGAAGATGAGTGGAAGGGAAGTGGCGTGAGAATGCTCCTCTGGAGTTAAAAAAAATGTCTTCTAATGAGTTGTTGGGAGATTTATGGGTAATTTAGTCATTTGACAACTTTTGGGATATGGTAAAATAGTGTTTTGATTGGATTTTCTCATCTAGATTTATTTTTGGGTAAGAATAAGAAAATTTAGAAAATTTTGGGTAATCATAGGCCTATTAAAAATATCTGTCACTGAGTCTCTAGCAATTGAGAATTTTCTACCCAGTACAATTTTTATTTCTAAAAAATTCTCAAATTTAAACTATAAGCTCGAAATAATTCATACGGTTCATATTTAACCCAATTTATATTTTTGTATTTAAAGTTATTATTTATTTTAATTTATCAAATTCCCAAATCTAAAGCAATTAAAATCTTAATAATAACCCAAAAATTCTTATTTCATTCCTAAAATTATTTTTATTTTATTTAGTCAAAATGTCGAACCTCAACATAAAAATTCTATCAATTTCATATTATCCCATCATTTCTTAATTAGGATTATTTGTCTATATATTTATACATATTTCTATTTATTTACTTGTTTATATATTATTATTATTATTATTTTACATTCCAACTCCAAATGATGACCATTCTAAGTCTTACTATATATTTGACTTGATTCCAAAAATACCCCTCGGGTATTACAATCTTCGAAAAAAATTCCTTTCCGGTTTCTTTTAACTTTCATACGTTTTCTATATTCTTTTTTTTTAAGTTTTAATTCCTAGCCCCGAAATAAATCATTCTTAAATCCTCGAAATTTTAAATAAATCATTCTTTAATCCTTTAAATTTTTTCGGGGTATTACATAGGGAAACTACGGGCTGGCGTGTTTGTATAGACTACAGAAAGTTAAATTCCATGACTAGGAAAGATCATTTTCCTTTACCATTGATTGATCAAATCTTAGAAAAGTTAGCTGGTCAAAGTTATTATTGCTTTCTAGATGGATATTCTGGTTACATACAAGTGCCTGTGTACCTTAAGCATCAAGAGAAAACTACTTTCACTTGTCCTTTTGGTACTTTTGCCTATCGTAGAATGCCTTTTGGGTTATGTAACGCACCTGATACCTTTCAAAAATGTATGATTTCTATATTCTCTGATATGGTTGGGAACTTTCTAGAAGTGTTCATGGATGAGTTTTCAATTTTTGGTCCAACTTGTGAAGAAACCAATTTGGTTTTAAGTTGGGAGAAAAGTCATTTTATGGTTCAAGATGGCATAGTACTAGGTCATATGGTGTCTAAAAAGGGAATTGAGGTAGACAAAGCTAAGGTTGGCCGTATTACCAATCTTCCACCACTTGCATCTGTCAAGCAAATAAGATCTTTTCTTGGTCACGTAGGTTTCTATAGAAGATTTATTAAAGACTTTAGCAAGATTGCTAGACCCTTAACTAATCTTCTTAGAAAAGATGTCCCTTTTAATTTCAATGAGTCATGTCTAGAAGCCTTTGAAAAGCTTCGATCTCTTCTTGTTTCAGCAGCTATAGTACAACCTCCAAATTTTTCTATGCCTTTTGAGATTATGTGTGATGCTTCTGATTATGCTGTTGGTGTTGTTCTATGTCAAAGAGTGAATAAAATGCCACATGTGATTTACTATGCTAGGAAAACACTTACTGATGCTCAAAGAATTATGCTACTACTGAAAAAGAATTACTAGCTGTTGTATTTGCTCTTGATAAATTTTGTCCTTATCTGCTACAATCTAAGGTTATTGTCTTCACTGATCACTCTGATTTGAAGTATCTATTATCTAAAAAGGAGACAAAACCTAGGTTAATTAGATGGGTTTTATTGTTGCAAAAATTTGATATTGAAATTAAAGATAAGAAGGGTTGTGAGAATCTTGTAGCTGATCATTTGTCTAGGATTCACATTGAAAATAAAGATGACTTAGTCATACAAGATACCTTTCCAGATGAACAACTATTCTTGGTAACCAGATAAAAATTACCTTGGTTCGCAAACATTGTTAATTACCTTGCCATAGGTAAAATTCCTTCGCATTGGTCAAAGCAAGATAAGGATAGATTCTTCTCTCAAGTAAAACATTACTTTTGGGAGGACCCTTATTTGTTTAAGCATTGTTCAGATCAAATCATTCGTAGGTGTGTCCCTGAATATGAGTATGATAGTATTTTATCAATGTGCCACTCATCTGCTTCTGGTGGACATTTTGGAGGTCGCAGAACTGCTGCTAGGGTTCTACAAAGTGGCTTTTATTGGCCAACTTTATTTAAAGATGCCCACCAATTTTGTCTTGCGTGTGAAAAATGTCAACGCGCTGGTTCATTATCTAGGCGAGACATGATGCCTTTAAAACCCATTTTAATTGTAGAAATTTTTGATGTATTGGACATTGATTTTATGGGTCCTTTCCCACCTTCATTTGGCTTCCTATATATCTTGGTTGCTGTAGATTATGTCTCAAAATGGATAGAAGCTATAGCCACAAGAACTAATGATTATAAGGTGGTAATGCAATTCGTGAAAGATAATATTTTTAGTTGATTTGGTACTCCTAGAGCTTTGATTAGTGATGGAGGTAGTCACTTTTGTAATTGTTCGTTAGAAACACTTCTTAGGAAGTATTTTGTTAAACATAAAGTAGCTACCCCATACCATCCACAAACAAGTGGTCAAGTAGAGTTATCAAATCGTGAGATTAACTCCATCTTAGAAAAGACTGTTCGTCCTGATAGAAAAGATTGGTCATTAAGACTGAATGACGCTTTATGGGCTTATCGTACAACATATAAAACTACTATAAGAATGTCTCCATTTAGAATAGTTTATGGGAAAGAATGTCATTTACCAGTAGAATTAGAACATCGAGCATTTTGGGCAATAAAAGCTTTGAATTTTGATATGAAACAAGCTGGCTCTCATAGGAAATTACAGTTAAATGAATTAGATGAGATGCGTAATGAAGCTTATGAAAATTCTAAGATTTACAAGGTCAAAACCAAAGCTTTCCATGACAAAATGATTTCTCGTAAAACTTTTGAACTTGATCAAAAGGTTTGGCTATTCAATTCAAAATTGAAATTGTTCCCTGGTAAGCTTAGATCAAGAAGGTATGGTCCTTATTTTGTTCAACAAGTTTATCCATCAGGAGTTATTCAAATAAAGGATCCTAAGGATGGTAGGATATTAACTGTTAATGGTCATCGTTTAAAACCAGAGATTTCAAATGCTGAAGCGGGAGTTGATTTAGAATATATTAATTTAGTAGATCCTCTATATTCTGATTAACTGAAAAAGTTATTTCTGATTCTGGCTGAAGACTTTAAACTTAGCACTGACTAGGAGGCAACCTAGGCTTTTGATATATTTACAATATGTTTGCTACTTACTTGTCTTGGCTAGTGGTTTAAATAGTTTTTGCAGAATTCAGAAAGAACATGGTACATGGTGAGAACTTTGATCTTTGGACTTCAAGAAAATCTTTCCTACAACTCTCCAGGTTGTATTGTTCCATTCTCCTTTGATTTTGTGATAATTTCTAACCCCTATTATTGATAATAGTGCAAAAACTAAGCGTGGGGGTAGAAAATTTGAATGCAAGCTGGATGATTAAGTCTTTCACTATTATAACCATTATATAAGTTTAAATTGAATCAACACTTTTTCCATTGTCAACATCACTAGTTCTATATAAAAAAAGAACAGAGATATGTGTGTTTAATTTTATTATTATGCAATTGTTAAGATATTTATTAGTTCTTCCACTAAGATAATTCTGACTTTTATCAATTAAGTCATGATTTGAGAAGCTGTGTCATGATGACTACATATATCAAATTACCTTAGTAAGGTTTGAGCCATAATTGTGATACCCAAGACTATTCTAATTAGCACCATTAATTAAATTAAAGTAATTAATTTTAAAAGTGGAAAGTGAGATAGAAAGACACACTAGCTTATCACTTATTATGTGGTAAATATAAATTTTTGTAAAATCCTAATGCTTATATTTTTTTTTATTAAATCAGATTTCTTTTTTTGTTTGTTTTTCTTAAGTGATATATATATATATATATATATATATATATATATATATATATATATAAAATTATTATTATATATATATGTGTGTGTGTAATAAAAAGGAAAAAAGAAGCAGATTTGTTTTAGTGAAATATATATATATATATATATATATATATTAAAATATGTGGGGGGGGGGGGGCAACCGTGACACCCTCCCCTTTTAATTAAAACATACACAAAAGAAAAAATAATAATAATATGCATTAAAATAATGGGAGGGGCCAAATCGTGACCCCCACCCAATTCTCTCACACACACACATTAATAAAAGAAAAAGCAAAGCAAATAGAAGGCAGAAGCAGCAAAACGGAAAAGACGCACACACCAAGCAGCACACACGCACAAGGAAGGGAGAAGGGAGGTGACGAACGACGGTTTGGCCGGATTCTCGCCGGACTTCGCCGGAAAAGGTGGCTGGAGTCTTCTTCCATCCCCACCAAGCCTTCTATCCGATTGAAATCCAGTAAGAAAGCCCCAATCCTTCAAGACCCCAATTTCTCCAATTTTGGGTATTTTAGGAATTCTTCAAATACTTCCAATTGGGGCATTCCGGGGTTAAATTTGATCTTAGTGGGTGTTATTGAAAGCTTAGTAAGGTTCAGAATCAAAGTAAAACCATAGGAATTTGAAAGGGTATGGAAATTAGGAAAATTAGGTTAGGAAATTACTTTAAAATTCGAAATTGATAGTTTGATGCATGTTTAGGCTTGGATTGGAGTAGTATAAGTGTTGTAATCGCTGGAAATAAACAAGGGAATAAAGCCCGAGTATTTACCGTCTCAACCGGAACCCAATCCAGTGAAAAAGAGGCGAAATACTAAGCCACAGTACCGTAAAGAGCTGTGCGGTGGGTTGGACACTTTGGTCTAGTCCATAGTGGACACCTAAGACCCGCTAAATTGGTTCCAAGACTCAAAGTATACCCAATTATATTTTTATATATAATTAAATAGGTAATAATTAAGCTTTTACTCGGCGAATAAGGGAGACGGTAAAATGAGTAATCTAGAGCCTCTTTTGATCCGTGAATTTAATTCTTTTATTAATTAAATACCCATATGAACACATGAAGGGAAATTTGGACAAGTGGAAATCTCTAACCTAAGGAATTAGAGGTTTTAAATGGCTCGAAAGTGTGAAAGTCAAATATGGGGCATTATGGACTTTCAGAAAGAGCAAATAAGACGACGTAACAAACTAAATAATTAATTCTTGGAAAATAGCTAAAGGGTGCATAAGCATTAGCATGACACGTGCATGGTAGATGCTTAGTTACGCGTTCTAAATTTCTTAAATATAATGTGTATTGGGCACCACAGAGTGATTGGAGCTTCAGGCACTCCGAGTACTGATCAGGAGGGTCAACGAGGTGAGGGGCTCTCCCATCCCTGCCCCACAGGGTTGGATGACTACGTGGAAATGTGGTTTGCTCTATTTTATGCAATTATTATATGAATTTATTTATATGAGTAAATTTGTGTTACACGTGTATGATTGGCAAGTAAGCAGTCAAAGTGCAATAGTGTATGTGCTTACATGATTAATCTCAAGTATATATGTGCTATTGTGGCTCATTGAGCCTTATATGTTACCGTGGGTAGGATTGTGTCGTGATTTCATATGTGAGACTTCGGTAACATTAGAAACCAATCATATTGATCGTCACTTAAAGATCTCATTCGTATGGTTTGCTGAGGAAAACTGAACCTAGGTTGTTGAATATGAGTGAGAGTGCCACATAAATTGAAAAGGAAGAAACTATGCCTAATTAGTAACCACGTGTAATATTAAGTAGTTTATCTTAGGGCGTCTTTCAAGGTTAAATATGTTGGTTGAGTTTGTTTAGGTTGTCCGGGTAGATCGAGTCGGTCATCCTGATCGGACATACAAGATTATGACGTCAGCAAGTATGCCACATAGTGGCCATTACCTTGGTTTAAACTGAGGTCAGACAAGTTGCCGCCAGCTATTACTCTAAGCATGCCTTGGAGTCAGAAAGTTCCTGGTGTGATCAACCAGGTTCGTACATGAAATTGCCTTCGGGCCAGTATTTCTCTTAGCGTAATGCGGGAGACAGAAAGTGAGTGCCTATGTGAACAAATATATGTTATCTATGGAACCATATGTTATATGTTTATGTTTGATTTACATGCGGATTAATAAACATGTTAGGAGCATGATTTAGGATTTTAATTGTGAATATGATATATTGTTTACCTAATCATATTTAAGGTCACAATATAAATCCGTTTCATGCGCATGTGGTTGTGGTTGCTCCCTTCCCCCAGCTGTTGTGGTACCCGCTGCTACGCCAGGGATAGGGGAGCTTCTCACCGAGTCTATTCGACTCACCCCCCTGTTTACATGTTTCAGATACAGGTGGTTCAGGAGTCGGGAACGCGTCCACTTCTTCTCAAGGAGGCGGACAACTCTGAAGACCGCACGCTTTGTTCGCGTCGGTAGTTATTTTGATTATGTATACATGTTGTGATGTATATGTATATATATATATATATATATGAATCCTTTTTGGGCGTGGCGTATGTATGTTTACATCTGCGGTGTATATATATGTCACACTTGAATTCTAGCATTGTCGGCTTCATACAAATTAAAGTTAGGTCTTGGTGATGGGAATATAGGCTATGAAATATATATATCATGTATATACGTATATGACTTCTGCATGCGACTAGGATAGGTCACACACATTGAGGCGTGTGATCAATATGTAAATTATATGTATGTGTGATGGAATACCTGTTTGTGTGAAAATATGGTTTCCGCGTGTGAATAGGATAGATCACACGCATTGAGGCGTGTGATCAATATGTAAATTATATGTAAGCGTGTGATAGAATATATGTATGGCTGTACACGGGATTTCTACATGTGATAAGATAGATCACCCGCCTTGAAGCGCGTGATCAATATGTATATTATATGTACGTGTGACTAATTATGTGTATATGTATAGACTGAGGCGGCGTTAAGCGAGCCGTGGATTACAAACTACTTAGGTCACCGAAAATGGATGACCATATGTATTATATATTGTTTGTATTAGAAATGGGTAGATATACACATATTAAAGTGTCAATCAGGGATTAGAGGCTTACGGTATAGGAGAAATCCTACTTCCCATGCCGGTGACGGACGTGCGATAGGGGGTCGTGACATCGCCGATCAGTGTTTCGAAAACTTGATATTCATTTTTTCTTTTTTTAATCAGTTTTCGCCGATGAGTGTTTCAAATACATGATATTCATTTTCCTTTTTTAATCAGTTTTCGCCGATGATTGTTTCGAAAACTTTATATTCATTTTAATTTTTTTAATTAGTTTTCGTCGATGAGTGTTTCGAAAACTAGGTAGTCATTTTTCATTTTTTAATCATTTTTTGCCGGTGAGTGTTTCGAAAACGTAATATTCATTTCTTTTTTAAAAAAATTGTTTTCGCCGATGAGTGTTTCGAAAACTTGATATTCATTTTTATTTTTTAATTAGTTTTCGTCGATGAGCGTTTCGAAAACTTGATATTCATTTTTCTTTTTTTAATCAATTTTCGCTGATGAGTGTTTCAAAATCTTGATATTCATTCTTCTTGGTTTTTATCAGTTTTCGCCGTTGACTATTTCGAAAACTTGATATTCATTTTTCTTTTTTAATAAGTTTTCACCGATGAGTGTTTCGAAAACTTAATCTTCATTTTAATTTTTTTTAATCAGTTTTCGACGATGAGTGTTTCGAAAACTTGATATTCATTTTTCTTTTTTTAGTTAGTTTTCGCTAATGCGTGTTTCGAAACTTGATATTCATTTTTCTTTTTTAATAAGTTTTCGCTCATGAGTGTTTCGAAAACTCTATATTCATTTTTCTTTTTTTAATCAATTTTCACCGATGAGTGTTCGAAAACTTGATATTCTTTTTCTATTTTTAATCAGTTTTCACCAATGAGTGTTTCGAAAACTTTATATTCATTTTAATTTTTTTAATCATTTTTCGCCGATGAGTATTTCGAAAACTTGATATTTATTTTTCTTTTTTTTAATCAGTTTTCGCCAATGAGTGTTTCGAAAACTTTTAGTCATTTTTCATTTTTTTAATCATTTTTTATATTCATTTTTCTTTTTTTAATCAGTTTTCGCCGATGAGGGTTTTGAAAACTTGATATTCATTTTTCTTTTTTAATTAGTTTTTGTAGGGAAAGGCCTGGATCCACTTGATCCGACCCGACCCAGGGACCGAAAAGAAAAACCGAAAAATAAATCATGCATAAATTAAATATTGCGGAGGCTACTAACCTGGACGCCATTGCTAAAACCTTGGATCTTGCCAGTGCCTCTGCTCCACCAGGGTTGACCTCTAATCGACGAACACCAAAACGGGTCGCACCAAACGGAGGACTCTACCTACGAGAGGTAGAACAACATGTCCACGACTGATGCGCGGAAGAAGACTCAAGAGAATGAGAAAATTATACTGAGTGGGGTTTCCCAAACGGGACCCCCCTTTCCAACACATGGAATGAGCAATTGGAAAGGTGTGGAGTCACTCCTATTTATAGGAGGATGAGAGAGCTCCCATCATTGACGCAAGCAATGTGGAACTTGGAATATGAACAAAATATCATGCTTCCATCATGATCACCTAGCCCACTTTGGGCCACGAGTGCGGGCTCGTGTGACCTCCGATGAGTGTCATCTTGGTGTCGTTTTGTTCATCTCTCAGCGAGCTTTCCAACGGATCCTCACTCGACCCAATCGAACTCCCACATGGGTGGATATTTAGTCCCGAAGACCCCAATATATCCAACATACTCCCACTCGCACATGGTGGGAGGCCCATGACTATCCTTATCACAAAGGACTTCTCTATTTCTCTTTCTCTCGTTGTCTTCTTTCATACTTCGTGTCAGTCGTGGCCACTTGGCACGATATGTGGGAGCCTTATACTGAAGCCTGTTAAGGCCCAGCTATAAGTGATGCTACAACCCAAGTGTCTGATGGTGTGACCACATGTCTCACCGAAAAATAGTGCCATGGGTTCCCTAGACGTGTTCATATACATGGCTAGTCCAATCCCTCTAAGTCTACAATAAGACTAGGACTTCAGCCACACTCAGTTGCGGTAGGTATCCACACCCATGAGTACCTCAAAGGGATCACATAATGGGTCGACCTCAGAATACTATCACACATGCATATGTCAACACAATCTTCCTTTCGACCTCTTATGAATTCAATCAAAGATAGCTACTTTCCTGACAGTCTTCCATCGGGCCATATTTTTCCATAGCCTCTTGGAAAGGTATCAAAGTAGCATGCACTACCTCATCTCTTCATGACAGAGTCAAAGTGCATAAGGGTACCCTTTGAAAGGATTGATGCATCCTTTCAGGGACTCACACAACATTGAAGCAGGGATTCATTCAGATGCTTCCCGTGAGGTTCTTAAAGCACATGCGGTATGAAATGCACGTTGTGGTGTTCTCGAGCATATGTCAATTTTAATTCTCAATCACTTACACCACACAGACCTTAGTCCAGACTCACTTAGAATCTGACTTGAGTTTGCTACTACAATTTGCTCGCTTCACATAGTGCCAAATGGAGCACTCACGTCTGGCTACATGCATTATGAATAGCGGGGATTCATAATTCGATCATAAGACCTCATCATCTTAGCAGATCTCATCCTAGTACACTTACTAGGGCGACTTATCAATTCTCAGTGGCATTTTCCTGTCCAACACTCAGCGTTTTTCAGCTGCCTCTGGATATTCACACTATATCCCATTTTGGTGTTCAAGGAAAAAGCACCCAAGTCTCATCTTGGCCCACACCACTTGTGTGTCCAAGGCGGTTGCTCGTGTGAGAGAGCCAATCTCCAAGCCCGTGCGACATACTTTATATGTTGTGTAATAAGTACTTCTATTTCTTGATCCAAACAAAATAAAGGTATGCCTAGGCATCATACTTTACTAATGATAATGAAATAGAGCTCTCACAAATCTTGTCCTCATGACATAAACTATGTTAAATCACCCTAGTTCTAAGCAATCCTGTGTATCTAAAACACTAGCTGTACGGCTTGTATCTCTATACAGCCAACCTACCAATGCGGGTCCGTGAGGGTATAAAGCCAATGCTCTATCACATGTCATACTGTGAGGACCCGCTCTCCGGTCACTTGATGCTTAGACTGAAACAACAGGGTAGTTAACTACTGTGTAACGACGTCTCATGCAAAGTTGTGTTGCATAATTTTGTGGTACTTAGGCTTTCTTTGGTGTAAACCATAGCTGTTTGACTTCATGAGATCAATGTCACTAGGTCAACAGCTCTGCTTGTGACCTATAAGTGACTTTAAATCTTCCAATCCAAACTGCCCTGTGTACTGCTGATGATCATGCAATGAACTCCATGTCTCTAGTGGACAAAGAAATGCATAATCCTTACTTGCCTCTCTGCAAGATGGTTCCAGTGCTTAGCAAAGCCCACCAAGACGTGGATGTCTTCTCATCTAAGTCTTTTACCCAATCGACATCAATGTGCGGCCCGTTGTTTGCGAGTCACCAATATGATGAAAACAATCGATTGACAGCAACGCCCTACAAGTACCTCAAAACACTCTAAACAGTGTGTTTGACCTAGGTTTGACTGATAACGACTCATAAAGCCGACTAAAAAGGCACGTTAGAGCGAGTATAATCCTCATTATACTTCAAGCTACCAACTACATGTATGAAAATTATATCCAATGACTCCATCTCTGACTTAGTCTAAGGACGTCTAGCAAGCACAAATTCTTGCCTCTTACTACTAGCACATCACTCGGGTTCAGGTCCCCTCAAATGGAATCCGCCAAGAATCTCTTCTTCATAGGATTCTTGTGACAAAGTGAGTCGATTCTTGGAGCATTCTCCATGAATCTTGACTCCCACTATCTAAACCTATTCCTTTATCTTAAAAGATGAAAGGATAACCATCCTTAATTGGCTAAAGCAACCTCTATGTTATTTCTAGCTGGCCATATGTCTTCTACATATAGCGTGAGGTAATGAAATACTCTCAGCTTTCTTGAAATGGACTAAGTGGTCAATTACCACGAGGCTAGATGAATATGTGAGATCTTGACAAATCCCTGAAGACGGCATACTATGTGCTCCTGGCCTTTTGCCATGAGACTTATTTGCTTTTCCACATAGATCCCTTCACCTAGTTTGCCATACAAGAAAGCAGTCTTGACATCCTAATTGACGTACCCCCAGACTTAAACTGGTGACCAAAGCTAGAATTAGACTCTTACCACACAATAAACGAGAAGGTTTCGTAACAGTCGATACCTTTTGTTGTATGTACTTCTTCACTGCTTAATGTGCCTAGTAGTGGTCGATTGACCCATCTGTCTCCCCTAACTATTAAGAGAACACTTGTTCTCAAAATGCCTTGTGACGCGGGGCAGAGCCACCAAGTCTTATACTTGGTATGTCCTTATAGACTTCATCTTTGCTTGTTCCATTGTCTTAGTCCACCTTTTAATAGTAGGGCCGGAGAGAGCCTTTTGGACTATCAAAGGCTCTACTTGATCATTTAGTACTTCTCTAGTACTCTTTTAGGATTGTGCTTCATGGAAGATATGCTACTCGTAAACATTACTCCCACTGGACTCGGCAACTAGAGATGCGTCTATACGCTTCTCTCAACGTGTTGTAGGTCCGCCTCCTTTCAATAAAGATGCACATCCCAAAATCAATCTCCCTTGCTCTGGAAAGGTTTGTCTTAAGGACCATTACATCCTTAGACTTAAATTATGTGACCGGAATGTCTTCATTCTCGCTAATGAAGACGTATCCTTTTGACTGACCAAGCTATCTTACCAAGACACGCTACTTGCCTCTAGGGTCAAGCTTCCCATACTCATAGGAAGGATCAAGTGTGATGTATACCCTCATGGACTCAACATACTCTAATCAGGTCTTTTGCCTAATTGGAACTCATAAGGAATCACTCACATAATTTGGGGGGCATATGGCTAAGTATGAAAGCGACTGTTAGCAAAGCATCTCCCCAAAGGGAACGTTCACTTGAGTCATTATCAACTTAACCAACTCCACGAGCAACTCATTATTGCTATGGAGTGTGTGGAATAGTTAGTTATCTAACAATTCCAATTTCATCATGTAACTGTGTGAAAATACAAGGCCACTTGCCTTGACCCCACGCTTGTCGGACCACTGATGTCCGAGTGGACTAATTTGATCAAAGCGGGTTGTCTGGTTTCATGATTGAATGGATTTCAGGTTGATTTGTCTGTAAGGCAATTGATTAACGCGGCCTTGTCGCGAGGCCGACACCAATCAAATTAATACTAGAAAGTGCAGCTAGTGGCACAACCTAGGTCGATTCTCTCTCGCGGAGCCTATGGATTCTAAGGACAAATATGCACAATTAACACAAAAAGGGATGTCTTTGAGGCAATTTAACAAACACTTGGTGTGCAATGAAACTAAATGGAATTAAATGCAACTAAATGAAACTAGAATTAACACTTTTTGGGATTTTCAATATTTTAAAAGCTAAAGTAAATTGAGGTGAATGAAATGAGATGAATATGCTTTGTTGGAGAATGCTTTGGGCTATCCTTGCTATCAAAAAGTATGGAGTTAATCAATGAAAGACCATTTCCTAAAGTAGTTTATTGACCACTAAACCTAGGTAAATTAATTAGAGAATGCAATTAACCAACCGGACAATTAACAAGCCTAATCAAATGCCATCAATGAAGCAAATGGGGAATTTAACATAGACTAGAATTCAACTCAATAATTACCATTGTCATTAGAGTGGCTTCCACAATGAATCAAGAATTACAATAAGATTCAACCAAATCCAATGTAATCAAAACCCACAATGGGAGAATCAAAATACAAATCACAAGTCTATATAAATTCCTAATATCCTACTACAATCAAGTTAAGTTCCACAACCATGGAACCACAATCAATACAAACCCATCAATATCAACAAGATAAAAATGAATCTATAAAGAGAAGTAGAAGGAAAACAAGAAAAACTCCCTATTGGATGCCATAGCTCAAGCCCTAATCATCCTCGTCCAAAGCACAAGAGATTTAGCCACTCATGGAGATGAAGAATGCTCCACCAAGCTCCTTCAACCCTTGCTTAGCCATGGATCATGATGGAGGTTGCTGGAATTTGGTCTGAATGGGTGTGGAGAGTGGAGAAGATGAAGAGAAAATGGTGAGTGTGGCTAGAAATGTGAGGGAGACTTGAGAGAATGAGAGCTTGAGTGATGAATGTGTGTAAATTCGTGGGTTCCTCTCCAAATTAGGTTAAGGGCTCCTAAAACATCAGAATATTCGCTCTAATCCGACCTAGTATGCTCCCCTTGTGGTAAAACACTGAGAAAGTGGGCCCACCATCCGTTTCAGCTCTTAAAATCGCGAGAAAATCGTGCAGAACTGGTGTACCTACTGGCAGCGGGTCATCTACCCGCTGGCAGCGGGTGGATTACTTAAAACACGCGTTTTCCTCAGAAACTGAAGTCCACCCGCTGGCAACTTGCAAGGCTACCCGCTGGCAGCGGGTGGAACAGTAGAACAGGCCCAAAAATGCCTCTAAGCCTCAAATCTCGTACCAGCTTCGCTTTCCAGCTTCTTTCTCGACCTCTAGCACTTGAATCCTTGCTATTCCTCAAGCTAGTTGACCTACAAATCAACAAAAACAATTGTGAGGCTCTCAAGTTAATAAAACTAGAGAATTATCACAATTTATTCAATAAAAATATGGAATTAGCAAGATTGTGATTTAAGTCCTTAAGTGCCCTTGAATAACATTAAATCATGCATAATAACTCTTTAAACTCAACAAAAGCTTGTCAAATGCCAAAAGATACAAGGGTAAATATTGATATTATCAACTCCCCCACACTTAGACCTTTGCACTCCTGAGCAAAGCAATCAGTCAAAAATGCAGCCAAGGGGTATGTAGGAAGCAACAAAATAACCAATCAAATCAAGATGCAAAACAACTAAGCAAGAAATCATGTTCTTGGTTCATGCAACAAAAGCAAAACAATTATGCATAGCAATCAATTAAAACATGCAAATGACCGATGACTCAAGTGTTTCGCTCTACTCACTAATGTTGGATATTTTCTCTCTAATCTTACTTACTTATCACTTTTCCATAGGCTTGAGAGAGATCTAGATCTCCACTAAGATGCGTTAGCTCAACAAATCATGAGGTTTTAATGGCTTGTAATGATGGATGCATGGTCATGGTGAAAAGTGTTTACAAAGAAGGAAATTATGCAAAACTAAACATTTTGAATTGACTCCCAATTAAATGATTACTTGGGTTCCAAAAGAGTCTAACCAAACAATCATCTTCCAACCACCAAGAAATTTGCCTAAGATCCTTATTGCTTTCGGTTGCAACTCTTTTATTCATCATTTTTTTATTATTGCTTTTCTTTCTTTTGTATTTCCCCCTTGTTTTTTCTTTTCTTCTTTTGTTTTTCTTTTCTAAATAAATAAATGTATAATTTATTTATTTATTTATTTATTATTTCTTTTCAAGCTTTTTGCTTGATTGGATCAATTAGACAATTTCAACCCAGGAAGATAAGTGGTCAGAAACTAAGAAACCTAAAGTCAAACATTTAATTAAAAGTCATAGTGAAAAATGTCTAGAAAAGCAAGAATTATGCTCAAAGGGGTGACTATGGGTAGCAAAAGAAGTGGTTTGTGTATGGGATATAGGTGAGTGAAACAAACGCCTCAATCATTTTTATTTAACTAACGCATGTCAAGCTTCAACAAGATTTCAATCAAGTTCTAGAAAGTAAAAAAAAGTAAGCAGACAACACACAAGTATATGCAAGAAAAACAGAAGTGTTTGGCTCAAAATCTTCCAACAAGGCTAGGTTACTCTCACATCGATCAATGCATGCCTAATTAATTACTCACATTAATGACTTGCTTAAGTTGAGAATTAGAGAGCACCAATCTCTTGAAAAATTGTTTCTTATTCTT
Source organism: Senna tora (assembly GCA_014851425.1). Taxonomy (NCBI): domain Eukaryota; kingdom Viridiplantae; phylum Streptophyta; class Magnoliopsida; order Fabales; family Fabaceae; genus Senna; species Senna tora. Next base: position 13,996,925 of record CM026266.1, read on the forward strand.
GAAATGATTCTGCATTCTGCGGGCTCCTGACACACAACTTGAAAGCATTTTCTAAAATGCTTAAACAGGCACAAAAGTTAAGTGTGGTTCCCAAAAAAAAAAATTTCAAAACATTTGAGTAGATATCAAAAAGTGATTATGGAATTCCTGATTAACATCATTAATCCCAAAAGTCTTCAACAAAAACGTAAATTGAATCTACTCAGTTGATAATATCCATAAACAAAAGGACTTAAAACCTGTGCATTTACATTTATATTCGCATCCACAAGAATAGAAGCTGAAAAACTAAATCCACAAGGAGTCAAAAACACAATCATGAAATAGGAATATAAATCTGATGTCAACATTTGCAATAATCACAAGGTACCCTGCCCATTTAACAATTCAAGAAGCAATTATTCTTCACAAACTTCTCCCCCACACTTGCAGCAAGCATTGTCCTCAATGCAGAAATATAAGACAAGGATGCGCAAGCACGAGGGTCCAGAAGCATAAAAACAATCAGTTAATTGCAAAAAGAGGAGAAGATGGGTGAGCAAAGTAAGCTGAACAGCTACACAACTAAGAATGCATGAAATTATAATGCTCCAGAAGTTAAATGAGCAATCAGTAGCTCAACAGCAAAAGTAATAACCAGCACAAATAGAATCCATGAGTAAGAAGGAAAAGTAGCAGAAAAGTCAAACTAAACACAAAAGAAATAAAAACAAATAAGACTAGCAAGCAGTTGGCTCAGATCCGAGCTCCATCACGACCCTCCCGCAGCTCTCTAAAATTGTCCCGGACCTCGACCTGAAAGGATGTGAAGCTAGCTTGCAAATTGTGGATGTCATCCCGAAGGGTGTGGACTTCATCCCTAAGGGCACGCTGCTCAGTGATCAGGAGGTCTAGCTTCTGGTCAGAGGTCTGCATCATTGGTTCTGAAGCTTGCGAAGGAGTCCGATTCGAAGAGGCTTCATCACGGCGCCTCCTGACATTCCTGGCTGGCGTGGGAGGTCTAATAACTGGAGGTCTTCCAAATCCCAATCTGCTGTAATCTCTGGTGTTGGCAGGATCAAACTCTAAGTCAGAATCAAGCTGCGGAACACCTGCTCTCTTGTACATTTGAGATATGAGATGTGGAAATAACAGAATTTGTCCTTTCACTCCCTTCACTGAAGCCTTCTTGAGTGACTCAAAAATCAACCCGGCCACATCAACTCTCTCATTCTTCATGAATAAGTAAATGTGTGCTTGGTGAGAGGGTATGTCAGTACCATGGCTGGAAGGAAGAATGTTGTGACATGAAAAGCAGCCATGCTCTAGCAGCCGGGCACATGGAAGAGCGTTGCAAATAGATCTGAGATCCTCCATACTTAGCATCCCAATCGGAATTATCCTGAATGAGCATCTCTCTAATTTCAACACGCGGGAAAGGAGCATCACCACTGTTAAAAGCTGTCTGTTGGCTCTTGTAAGCACAATTCTGCACAACAGGCAGTCCGAAAAATTGCCGGATACCAGCCAATGTGAATGTGGTAACCCTCGTGCCGCGGTAGGTCGGGTTGTTCATGCTGCGCTTGAGCTTGGCATTAATGTAGAAATGTTGCACAAACTGCTCATTATCAGTTACCTGTACCCGATTGAGAGATGTGAGGTTGGCAGCGCATAATTGATCAAAGAATGCATTGCCTTCCGTCTCAGGAAAATGAAATTCTTGATGGAGGGATCTATTTTCAACCTCCTCTTGTATTTCTTCAAAAGTCATTTCTTCGCCAGACATGCTTGCTAATCAACAGAAACAAATAAAAACAAGAAAAAAACACAAGCAATTTAAAAAGAATAATCAGTCAACAAAGAAGCCAGCAAGACTACGCTAACCAACCTAGATGCTCACACTAAAACAAATTAAAACTAATTAAAGAAAGGGGGAAACTAAGTATACTAAAGGAATAAAATTAAAACTATTGAATAAAAGGAAAACTAAATTAATTAAAACAAGGTGTGAGTGCTAAGTTGAAGGGTAATGTTGAGGGTCATAGTGAGTCCAAATTGATTTTACAAGACTAAAGAAACAACTACCCTAGATTAAAACAACTAAAGAAAAGTGAAAAAGAGTTCTAATTATATCTAAATGCTATTCACAACCTACTAACCTAGTTAAAACAGTAAAATGGTTGATTGGAAACAAAACAAAGACTAGATTGATTGTCAACTAAGTCTAGGCTCTAATTATACTACATATTGATTATTTTCTAAATAAAAAGCAAGAGAAGAACTAATTACAACCTAAAATGCTAGATAACAAAATAACTAAAGCTAATTGAAAATCAAAATTAAATTATTTATTAACTAAGGCTAAAGCTACACATACAAAATATGCAACTAAATAAAAATAAAATTTAGGACTAAATAGGACTAAAAATTTAGAAAATAAAAAAAGAAAACGGGATTCTCTCTCGCGGAGCCTATGGATTCTAAGGCCAAATTGATTAACGCGGCCTTGTCGCGAGGCCGGCACCAATCAAATTAATACTAGAAAGTGCAGCTAGTGGCACAACCTAGGTCGATTCTCTCTCGCGGAGCCTATGGATTCTAAGGACAAATATGCACAATTAACACAAAAAGGGATGTCTTTGAGGCAATTTAACAAACACTTGGTATGCAATGAAACTAAATGGAATTAAATGCAACTAAATGAAACTAGAACTAACACTTTTTGGGATTTTCAATATTTTAAAAGCTAAAGTAAATTGAGGTGAATGAAATGAGATGAATATGCTTTGTTGGAGAATGCTTTGGGCTATCCTTGCTATCAAAAAGTATGGAGTTAATCAATGAAAGACCATTTCCTAAAGTAGTTTAGTGACCACTAAACCTAGGAAATTTAATTAGAGAATGCAATTAACCAACCGGACAGTTAACAAGCCTAATCAAATACCATCAATGAAGCAAATGGAGAATTTAACATAGACTAGAATTCAATTCAACAATTACCATTGTCATTAGAGTGGCTTCCACAATGAATCAAGAATTACAATAAGATTCAACCAAATCCAATGTAATCAAAACCCACAATGGGAGAATCAAAATACAAATCACAAGTCTATATAAATTCCTAATATCCTACTACAATCAAGTTAAGTTCCACAACCATGGAACCACAATCAATACAAACCCATCAATATCAACAAGATAAAAATGAATCTATAAAGAGAAGTAGAAGGAAAACAAGAAAAACTCCCTATTGGATGCCATAGCTCAAGCCCTAATCATCCTCGTCCAAAGCACAAGAGATTTAGCCACTCATGGAGATGAAGAATGCTCCACCAAGCTCCTTCAACCCTTGCTTAGCCATGGATCATGATGGAGGTTGCTGGAATTTGGTCTGAATGGGTGTGGAGAGTGGAGAAGATGAAGAGAAAATGGTGAGTGTGGCTAGAAATGTGAGGGAGACTTGAGAGAATGAGAGCTTGAGTGATGAATGTGTGTAAATTCGTGGGTTCCTCTCCAAATTAGGTTAAGGGCTCCTAAAACATCAGAATATTCGCTCTAATCCGACCTAGTATGCTCCCCTTGTGGTAAAACACTGAGAAAGTGGGCCCACCATCCGTTTCAGCTCTTAAAATCGCGAGAAAATCGTGCAGAACTGGTGTACCCGCTGGCAGCTGGTGGATTACTTAAAACACGCGTTTTCCTCTGAAACTGAAGTCCACCCGCTGGCAGCGGGTGGAACAGTAGAATAGGCCTAAAAATGCCTCTAAGCCTAAAATCTTGTACCGGCTTCGCTTTCTAGCTTCTTTCTCGACCTCTAGCACTTGAATCCTTGCTATTCCTCAAGCTAGTTGACCTACAAATCAACAAAAACAATTGTGAGGCTCTCAAGTTAATAAAACTAGAGAATTATCACAATTTATTCAATAAAAATATGGAATTAGCAAGATTGTGATTTAAGTCCTTAAGTGCCCTTGAATAACATTAAATCATGCATAATAACTCTTTAAACTCAACAAAAGCTTGTCAAATGCCAAAAGATACAAGGGTAAATATTGGTATTATCAGCAATGTTTACAAACTAGCATTGGGAATTTGTCCTCACAAATTCTCCTTTGCAAATACGTAATTGCGTCCCACACGCATTTGCCAAATAAGTGTCTCAACCATAGAGAAAGACACAGCAAAGCAACTAGTTGAATTACGAGAATGTAATTCAAAGTGCATCACAACACAACCATTGTCATAAAATCAGAACTAAAACTAAGGAGTCATGATAAACATGTAGATCACATTATATCCTAAATTCTCTCACGGAAAAACAGCATATAATAAGTTTCGTTCAGTATCTAGAACACATAACATATATAAAGATAAAGTGTGGCCACTACGAAATTTCGTTTTGAAGCTGCCCAACCTCTTAACTCTAATAATGTTTTTTTCCCATGAGGATACTTCTACTCCCACAAGGTAGAGGACGGAACTCCATGAACCAATGTTCATGGGTGAGAGGAAAATGATTGCTGCAAACAATTTTTGCGCATAGTGCCTTATGGATTGGCACAAGCAAAATTTGACCTTGGCCAAAATCTATTTTCCTCTCTTGCTTTTCCTTTGAACTGAGGCTACTTACCTTACACTTACCCTTTTTCTTCCTAGCACCACGTATCTTAGACCCATTGTCCTTGTTCTTTGAGCCTATAGCTCTAGGAATCTTTAGCCACTTAGGCTACATGCTCGGTGGATTTCGCAGCCTTGTACCACAAATCCTTGAGCACTAGGTCGGAATGACCTATATGCACTCCCAATAGGAGGGAAGAGATCTGGCAATAGTTTGAACTCACTGTTTACCAGTGGGGAGTGTTCAGGCTTACTCACACTCCCAAATTATGTTTGATTTCTCCCTTAGATGTGTCTTCATTCTCTTGTCAAAGCGCATCTTGGAGGCATCAAACTTGATTGTAAGCTGCCTCAGTTTGGTGGCCACAATGTCACCAAAGCGATATCTCTAATGTGATCTACATTTACAAGTTTTGTAGTTATACTATCAGTCAATCCTAAATGCTAACACTAATTACACAGTTCCTTATTACACAACACACAACTCTTGAAAATTGTAATCAACGCAAGACGAGTGTAGATATAGTCAGTCTCTGCATTCGAGAAGTGGGGTCAACCAACCTCATCACACAGAGAGCCTATATATGTACACCTTTCTTTGCTTGACTCAATAATTTTCATAGAATAGTCACATATTATTCAAAATCCCTTTTGGATTCCCACTAAGAAAGCGATCAAGAAGGACATTGAGTCGCCACAGGCACGACCTCAAACTTCAATTTGATTACAACGCTTACGATAATTTAAAAATTCACTTACTATTCAAATTCCCTCGTGGATAAGCATTTACATCGAGTTATGGGTTTGCCACATGCTACCCCTAGCTCCCACTCGAGCAAAACGCTTAAGATAATTTAAACGATCATAAACCGCTTAAATCTTCTCTCTCGTTGTGTATGTGAATGAGTCATCCGCTTTATAGACTCCAATTCACCCTAGTTGCTCCCCATATTTGTAATCGTCTCACAAAAACAATAAAAACTACTAAAAAATCGTCGAAATCGGAGCTAAAAGGAGAAATTATGCGCGACAGAAAACTTCGCGACGTTGGTCAACGGTAAGAGTTGACCTCCGGTAGTCAACCCCGGTCGGCCGTCAGACATGCACCGCCATCCGAGGCGGTGCCGATCGCCGGACATCTACCGTCATCAGCAACCCGCGGCGGCAGAGGTTGCCGAACCTCTGCCGGCGACAGCGCCTGTCACCGGTAAACACCGACGACCACCGTCGGAGGCTTCCTAACCTTCAACGGCACCGACGACCCGCGGGCGGCCCCGGTCACTGGACCTCCACCGGCGACCGCGCCGGTCGCCGGTCAACACCGCCGACCACCGTCGAAGGCTGCCAGACCTTCGCCGGCCAGCTACCGTCGATGGCCTATTTTGCCGGTCAACCTTGTTAGTCAACGTTCCCCTTCCCCAAAGCAGTAGCATACATCCCCAGGTATATATCTAGTTCGCAGGGTACACATACCTTAAATAATATAAACATGCATGCAAATTAGGGTCTTTAATAAGAAAGGGGAACCTAAACATGTTTCTAGGTTTTAGGGTATGGGTTACTAGTCAATATTGAATTAAAAAATTAACACATAATTTAAATTCAAAAATTATGGGACCCTACCCTACAATATATGACTATCTCATGTTTTAATTCAAAATTAAAACATTTAATTAAAACTGGGAACCTAAGCATGTTCCTAAGTTTTAAACAAACAAGCCCTAAACATGTTTCTAACCCTTTTCGGTTCATCAATCCCTGGAGAACAGAGCTCTAGCATAACCTGGCTCTGATGCCAATGTAGGGAAAGGCTCGGATCCACATGATCCGACCCGACCCAGGGACCGAAAAGAAAAATCGAAAAATAAACCAGGCAGAAATTAAATATTGCGGAAGCTACTAACCCGGACGCCATTGCTAAAACTTTGGATCTTGTCAGTGCCTCTGCTCCACCAGGGCTGACCTCCAATCGACGAACACCAAAAAGGGTCGCACCAAACGGAGGACTCTACCTACGAGAGGTGGAACCACATGTCCACGACTGATGCGCGGAAGAACACTCAAGAGAATGAGAAAATTATACTGAGTGGGGTTTCCCAAACGGGACCCCCCTTTCCAACACATGGAATGAGCAACTTGATATTCATTTTTCTTTTTTAATTAGTTTTGGTCGATGAGTGTTTCGTAAACTTAATATTCATTTTTCTTTTTTTAATAAGTTTTCACCGATGAGTGTTTTGAAAACTTGATGTAACTTCGGAATATTCCAGCTTGGGACACGTGGCACTGGCATTCTAGAAGCATGGCCCCAGCACCCGCTGGAGACACGTGGCACCATTCATCCCTCCATTACGTGGCCCTCCCCCACGTCACCACACAGAGCTTCCCCTCAACTAGATGTGGGATCTCAACAAGGCCTCATGGGACGACCCACGTCCCACGAGGTCGTGGGTCGAGAACGATCTCCCCACACACAAGTATAAATAGACCCTCACTCGGGGGACTCATAGACATTCAACCCTGAACAGGATTACATACAACCCGAAGGATTATCGCACATCACCCTCAGATACACCTCACGTATACTTTCACCTCCTCCTTGGAGCACACTGCGTACAGGGCTTCCAGCAGCCCTCAGAGACCACAGCTCTCTCCCATTAAGGCAACCTCCCACAGAGCGGCTCGCCCGCCCGGAGTACCTTAGACACGTCTTAGCTGCACACGGCCCAATACAGGTAACAACCTTGTCTAACGGCTCCGATAGATGTCACCATGACAAACTACGTGGACTTTGATCCCTCCAGAAGGGTACGTAGGCACCTAGGTGAATCACCTAAGGACAAGTCCCCCAAGCTTAAGACCCCTTGCGGTCCTAAATTCATATTACAATTGTCTGAGCCAAAAATGACAGTTACAGTGGCGCCCACCGCGGTCTTATTCAGACCACAACGTGTTGCGCACTCTGCTGCTAAACGGCATTTCTTTTTTTGGGGAGTAGGAGTATACGCCTAACATTCAGAAACCCGCACTTGTTTTTTTTATCTTCAATACAGATATAGAACACGATACGTCATGACCGACTCGAACGTCCCCACCACCACGACTGACGCCAGCGCCCTGAGGCGCAGCGCGAGGAATCGTCAGGGAACGGCCGAACCAGTCACAACCGAGGTAGGCCGATCAGGTGCAACTCAGCCTCAAAGCTCCTCAATAACACAAGTAGTCTTCACGGAGACCGTGGTCCAGAACCCGGCATCTAGAGAGGAAACTTGCTCTCAGCACCCGTACGGCATGCCACACGTCGCTTGCCCCACAACCGGTGGTCAAGAAGTGATAGAGTTAGCGAGGAACCCGCGAGACGCTGAGATCGCCCGCCTCGAGGCAAAAATAGCGGCTCTACGCCAACAACGATGGGAAGAGGACAGGAGCCTCGCCCAAGTAAATATGAGCACTCAGCTACCCATAGTGCCACACGGTGCGATGGTAGGGACCTCTAGCGACCCTACCGGCTTGCCCACAACTCAATTTGGGACCTTACCCATGGAGTTCGCACGGTTGTCGCTGACGGCGGCACCATCCCCAACAGTGATCCCACCTAGACCTACCATGGTTGCCGAGCAAGCAGCACGACCCGTTATGAACTTTCCACGACCACCGGTCCCAAACTACCCTCCAGGGTCCTACCTCCACATGCCATGGGCCGCGACCCACAACCCGTACGCAGCCACCGGCGCAAATGCGTACCGGTGGCCCGCGATTGACTTCCAGGGAAGAGAGAGACACCCCTTCATCCAGCAAGTCATGAACGAGCACGTGCCCATGGGTTTCAAGATGCCCTTCCACATAGAGCTTTATGGAAGAGAAACCAATCCGCGAGATCACCTGAATACCTTCAACTCGGCCTTGTCGATACTGGGTATGACGGACGGCCATCAATGCGGGGTCTTCTCATCAACTCTAAAGGAAGCCGCCTTGAGATGGTTCCCCTTGCTGCCCACCAATTCGATCCACAACTTCGAACAACTGGCTCAGAACTTTCTTACACAGTTCGCCAGCAGCAAGGAGTATCAGAAAAACGAAGACTCCTTCATCGGTTTCCACCAGGAGGAGGGAGAAACCCTGCAAGCCTTCTTGGCCCGCTTCACCAAACTCTCGCTCCAAGTTCGAGGCCTCCAGGACGCCGTCGCCATCTTTGTCATAAAGCAGGGTCTTCGATGCTCACAGTTCTATGGGGAACTAAACAGGTGCCCCGTCTCCACGTTACAGGAACTCATGGACCGTGAGGAATGGTTCATTCAAGAGGAGAACGCTCATATCGCTAAGGGCAAGATGAGGAAGTTCCTGATAAGTAGGGCCGATACGGAACGAGCAGAAAAGAAGAAAGAGAAAACGGGGACCGAGAACCAAGCCCCCAAGGAAAAGAGCTGTAGGAAAAGGTCGCCTCCTCGACCACAAACACCTCCCCGAGGACGGTTCACAAGCTACACTCCCCTCAACAGATCTCACGTTGGGGTGTTGGAAGAGATTTATCATTCCGACATGCTCACATTCCCCCCGCAAGTCAAAAGGCGGAAAACAGGTAGACCGGTGGACAAGTCCAAATACTGCCAGTTCCACAAGGATCACGGACATGAAACCAATAACTGCATCCACCTGAAGGATCAGATCTAGGACCTAATCCGGAAAGGGCAACTCGGCAGGTTCATCAAGGATGAAAGCAGGGCCAATTCCTGGCACCCCTGGGAAGCTGACGGCCAAAGGCCTACCCGCGGGGTCATCAGCGTCATACAGGAGGATTACAGCGCGGGACCTCCTCCATACCACAGAACAAGAAGAGGATGGAACGCTCCATACTCGCTCTAGACTACGCTCCAAAGCACAAGAAGAAGAGCGAGGCCAAGGGAGACCCCATCACCTTCGACCTCACTAACCTAGAGGGACCAGTCCACGACGACCCCATGGTAGTGACCGCGATCATCGCCAACTATGAAGTTAAGAGAGTCTTGATCGACCAAGGATCCTCAGCAGACTTTCTTTACTTCGATACCTTCAGAAAGCTCGGGTTGAATGAGGCCAACCTAAGGCCCTTCCCCAGCATGCTCATTGGGTTCTCAAGAGCCCAGGTTCTAGCAGAAGAAATCATCACTGCCCGAACAACAATGGGCACTCTGCCAAAGGTCACAAGCCTTGATGTAGACTTCATCATTGTCTCAGCACCATCAGCATACAATGTGATCTGAAGGCGATCGTCCCTAAACAAGCTTAGAGCTGTAGTGTCTACCGCGCAGCTCACAATGAAGTTCCTAACACCCCACGGGGTTGGAGAAATCACGGCGGACTAGAAATTGGCGCGAGCATGCTACGCAGCTAGCCTAACCAAGACCGTCAAGGTCGCCCGCCTGGGTCCCAAAGAAACACGCGAGGAACCCCTCGAGGCTAAAGATTCAGGAGGAAAGAAGCCAGAGTCTGCCTGCCCGGACCTAACCTCCGCTTCAGACTTCGAGCGCACTTTGCATTTTACCTTTAAGTCAAGTCGTACGTCTCTACTTTGAATTTAGGATTTCCAGCCTGACCAAGGCTCGCCTGACTTAGGCAATCCAAATGTAAACATTTTGCTTACCTTCAGCCTACCTAAGGCTGCACGAACGTATTCATTTTGTTTTATTGAAAGCACTTCATTTTCAATTAGAGACAAGACTTCAACTTTGCAAAGTACTCGCGTAAGTCCTACCACGGACGACGGGCTCAATCGCCCAAGAAACGCTAAGCGCCCCCTGGGCCAAGCTAAAATTTCCCCAAGAGCGCGGTAAACTAACCCCTTTGGTGCGAAAACCACAAAACTAACGTTCGACGAACCACGCTAGCAACACGCATACAAACTGTCCTGATCACACGGTGCTCATGCAAAAATCTTTTTACCCAGACGTAAAGAGATAACCGCGAAAAGAGAAACTGCAAACGCATACAACTTTTTACCCGGAAGTAAAAAAGGAAAGCAGTATAAGGTATTCACAAAAACCATTCTCATTAATACCAAAAATGAGAGGGCGTCCGCCCATTTACAAAGGGTAAACACCCCAAAAATTACATAAACCTAATCTTGGGCATCCCCAAGATCTACCTAAGTCTCGGCCCTAGCCGACTCCACGTGGTCAACACCTCCCGACGACCCCCGCCTGGTCGCCTCTACCAGCTGTTGAGAAGTAGGTCCAATCCCTGGAGCTCGCCCACCAATTTGGGACAACACTTGGTGATCCACCAAGCGATCCGTCAGTTGACGAAGATAAGCACGATTCAACGGAGGGGTCCGTCTCCGTCTGACCGCGAAGCTCACCCTAAAAAACTCTAGGGAAGGATGCAAGGAAGCCACACACTTCGCTGGGAATCTCTCCCCACAGAAACGTTCGAGCTGCTCAACCGCCAGGAGCATGCCATACATCTTTTGTGCGGATAGGTCCACCTGACGATCGGCGGCGTCGGCAACCTTGCCCTCAGCCACCAGCCGACTAGAAAGATTCTCAGCAGCACGAGCCTCCGCATCTCGCAGAGCCTCACGGAGCGAATGCAACTCCTACTGACGACTCTCAGCGTCATCGCGACAGACTGCCAGCTCCCTGCGAGCCCTCTCCAACTCCGAGCGGAGAAATGCAACCTCGGAAGGGCGACCAGCTTCAGCCCGGAGACGGGCGACCTCCTCAGTCAAGGACTTAACTTCCCGTCCTTGACCCTCACACTCCAGCTCCTTGGCAGACAGTTGCTCCTGCACGTCCGCCAACCGCTTCTGGGAGACCTCCAGAGCCCGACTCTTAGAGGCCGTGACGACGGAAAATTGATCCTGATTGCGGTGAATCTCCTCCTGCAAGAAGCGCACACATACAGCGGAGTCAGGAATACAAACCTATCACAAAACGGGAGAAACACCAAGACAAGGGAACTTACCACACGCTTCTCCCACTCAATTCTAGCTTGATGGAAGTCGGCCAACGCCTCAGCAACCCGGCTGAAGCCTCGAACGGCAATATTCAGGGGCAAAGTGTCCAGTCCCCTGGCCTCCCTCTCCCGCATCTCCACGGGGAAGCGTGTGCCCAATGCCACCAGTTCAAAAGCCAATCCCCACTCTGGTGGCCCAAGGGGTTCAGAAGGGCTGGCACTCGACCCAGGAACAACATCTCTCGTGGCAGCCGCTTGACTCACCACTACATTCCCTCCGTTTGAGGGAACTCCGACCTCCACAGCCGCATCTCCAGACCCAACGACCTCCACAGCCGCAGGATCACCCGCCGCAGTCTGAGGTACGGAAGAATCTCATACAGGCTCCTCAACGACCACCCTAGCCCTCTTAGCAGGAGGCTGACTCACCCCCTCAACATGGCTGAGGATGGGAGGACGGGTAGAAAGGATCACCCTCATGGGTGATTGAAAGACGGAAGCGAAAGTGGTAATAGAGGTAGGAACAGGAACAGCATCCCCCACCGGGGCCTCCGCCTGGGCACCCTTCCGATTAGTACTCTGCCGTACGACCTGCGGAGACAGTCGCAAGTCAGCCCCAACAGGACGCCTCTTGGGACCACCTTCCCTGCTTTCAGCCGGCTCTGCCGGAGACGTTCCTCTCCTTCCACCTTCCCGGGGTCCGCTAGCGCTGACATTCCCGTCTTTCTTCCTCTTCTCCTTCGGAAGAACCTCTTGACGACGCTCCCCTTTGGAGGACGGAGGCACCGGAAGCCATCTTTCCCTCTCACCACCAGCAGGCACCATGGCAGGTACCACAACTGATACATCAGCAGCAACCCCCGGTGACAGGCCCTGCTGACCATTCTTCCTCCCCTCGCTCCGGACAGTATCACGAGTCCGGACCAAAGGAGGAGGAGGAGGGATAGAGGAAGGAAGATCTTCCAAATCAGTGAAATCAAATGGGTAGTAGTTGTAATTGTCACCTCCTCCGGCCATCACGAGAATACAATTCAAGAGAAGCGGAGATCAAAAGCAAGGAACAGAGGCAATGGAGAAAGGTGAAGGCAAGCATAAAGCCACGAACTTTCAAACGTTGGGCATTTATAGGGCACCAAAGGCGCGACGATTCAAAAACTTTGACCCCTCGAATCCCGCAACGGATAAAACCCCTTATCCTCTGCAGTCAAACCCAGTTGCAACCGCCTGCCTCAACTGCACACGTGGAAAGAAGCAACGGACGGGATACATAGCCAGGGCAAAGGAGACGCAAAGATCGAAAAGCCCCTGCGAACCCAAGAGTCGCTTCAAAACATTCGAAGGTCTTTTCGCAAAACTCTCCACCTGGGCTAATGATGGCTACCCTCGGAAACGAACCCGCTTTAATGAGGGAGAAACGGCGACAAAACTCTTTAATGACAGAAGCACCCGTTCAAGCCCTGACGCGTGGCACTAACAACAAAGCCCGCTCCCTCAACAAAATAGACCACTGCAAGGAAGCCACCGTCAGCTGCCAACCACTGGCCAGAGGAGATATCTTCGGAAAAATGACAAAAGCAGCCCCTGACTTTTGGATTCCCTTCACTAACCCTCAAGGGGTATTTTGGGAAAGGCCCCTCTGAGCAATGATGACTCCACCTCGGTAAGTCAGTTACTTCCTACAGAGACGGCTCAGAAACTTGTTGAGGAAGCCAAGCGGCCAGCCACCCAAAAAGTGACGCGTGTCCTCTCCAAGACACCTCCTTTCCTGCGGAGCAATGCAAGAAGGCCAACTTCACGAGTCGGACGACCAACCCCCCAAACTCCTAGCGGTCGAGCTATCCCACGAGTAGAGGCAGCGAAAATTCCCAAGTGTCTTACAGGCAAAGGAACTTAAGTCCACGGGCGCCCGACACCCGTAGACTTGGGGGACTTATGTAACTTCGGAATATTCTACCTTGGGACACGTGGCACTGGCGTTCTAGAAGCATGGCCCTAGCACCCGCTGGAGACACGTGGCACCATTCATCCCTCCATTACGTGGCCCTCACCCACGTCACCACACGGAGCTTTCCCCTCAACTAGACGTGGGATCTCCATAAAGCTCATGGGACGACCCACGTCCCACGAGGTCGTGGGTCGAGCACGATCTCCCACACACAAGTATAAATAGACCCTCACTCGGGGGACTCATAGACATTCAACTCTGAACAGGATTACATACAACCCGAAGGATTATCGCACATCACCCTTAGATACACCTCACGTATACTTTCACCTCCTTGAGCCCCGCTGTTGGCCTTCCGTCCAGGCCAACCTCCGACCGGCTCACCTCCTCCTTGGAGCACACTGCTTATAGGGCTTCCAGCAGCCCTCAGAGACCACAGCTCTCTCCCACTAAGGCAACCTCCCACAGAGCGGCTCACCCGCCCGGTTTACCTTAGACACGTCTTAGCCGCACACGGCCCAATACAGGTAACAACCTTGTCTAACGGCTCCGATAGACGTCACCATGACGAACTACGTGTGGACTTTGATCCCTCTAGAAGGGTACATAGGCACCTAGGTGCATCACCTAAGGACAAGTCCCCCAAGGTTCAGACCCCTTGCGATCCTAAATTCATATTACAATTGTCAGAGCCAAAAATGACAGTTACACTTGATATTCATTTTTCTTTTTTAATTAGATTTTGCCGATGAGTATTTCGAAAATTTGATATTCAATTTTCTTTTTTTAATCATTTTTCGCCGATAAATGTTTCGAAAACTTGATATTCATTTTTCTTTTTTAATTAGTTTTGGTCGATGAGTATTTCGAAAACTTGATATTCATTTTCCTTTTTTTAATAAGTTTTCGCAAATCAGTGTTTTGAAAACTTGATATTCATTTTTCTTTTTTTAATCAGTTTTTGCCGATAAGTCTTTCAAAAACTTTATATTCATTTTCATTTTGTTAATCAGTTTTTGCCGATGAGTGTTTCGAAAACTTGATATTTATTTTTCTTTTTTTAATTTGTTTTCGCCGACGAGTGTTTCGAAAACTTGATAGTCATTTTTCATTTTTTAATCATTTTTCACCGATGAGTGTTTCGAAAACGTAATATTCATTTTTCATTTTTTTTAAATAGTTTTCGCCTATTAGTGTTTTGAAAACGTGAAATTCATTTTTCGCCGATGAGTGTTTTGAAATCGTGAAATTCATTTTTCTTTTTTTAATCATTTTTCGCCGATTAATGTTTCGAAAACTTGATATTCATTTTTCAGTTTTTAAATCAGTTTTCGCCGATGAGTGTTTCAAAAACTTAATTTTTATTTTTCTTTTTTTTAATCAGTTTTCACCGATAAGTGTTTCGAAAACTTGATATTCATTTTTCTTTTATTAATCAGTTTTCGCCGATGAGTGTTTCGAAAACTTGATATTCATTTTTATTTTTTTAATTAGTTTTCGCCGATGAGAGTTTCGAAAACTTGATATTCGTTTTTCTTTTTTTAATCAGGTTTGGCCGATTGGTGTTCCGAAATCTTGATATTCATTTTTCTTGTTTTTTATCAGTTTTCGCCGATGAGTATTTCGAAAATTTATATTCATTTTTCTTTTTTAATAAGTTTTCACCGATGAGAGTTTCGAAAACTTAATCTTCATTTTTATTTTTTTTAATCAGTTTTCGTCGATGAGTGTTTCGAAAACTTGATATTCATTTTTCTTTTTTTAGTTAGTTTTCGCTAATGAGTGTTTCAAAAACTTGATATTTGTTTTTCTTTTTTTAATTTGTTTTTGCCGATGAGTGTTTCGAAAAATTGATATTCATTTTTCTTTTTTTAATCAGTTTTTTCCAATTAGTGTTTCGAAAACTTGATATTCATTTTTCTTTTTTTAATAAGTTTTCGCCCATGAGTGTTTCGAAAACTTGATATTCATTTTTCGTTTTCTTTTTTTCAGTTTTCACCGATGAGTGTTTCGAAAACTTGGTATTCATTTTTCTTTTTAATATGTTTTCACCGATGAGTGTTTCGAAAACTTAATCTTCATTTTTATTTTTTTTAATCAGTTTTCGTCGATGAGTGTTTCGAAATATTGATATTCATTTTTCTTTTTTAGTAAGTTTTCGCTAATGAGTGTTTCGAAAACTTGATATTCATTTTTCTTTTTTTAATTAGTTTTTGCCGATTAGTGTTTCGAAAACTTGATATTCATTTTTCTTTTTTTAATAAGTTTTCGCCCATGAGTGTTTCGAAAACTTGATATTCATTTTTCTTTTTCTTTTTTTCAATTTTCACCGATGAGTGTTTCGAAAAGTTAATCTTCATTTTTATTTTTTTTAATCAGTTTTCGTCGATGAGTGTTTCGAAATATTGATATTCATTTTTCTTTTTTTAGTAAGTTTTCGCTAATGAGTGTTTCGAAAACTTGATATTTATTTTTCTTTTTTTAATTAGTTTTTGCCGATTAGTGTTTCGAAAACTTGATATTCATTTTTCTTTTTTTAATAAGTTTTCGCCCATGAGTGATTCGAAAACTTGATATTCATTTTTCTTTTTCTTTTTTTTCAGTTTTCACCGATGAGTGTTTCGAAAACTTGGTATTCATTTTTCTTTTTTAATATGTTTTCACCGATGAGTGTTTCGAAAACTTAATCTTCATTTTTATTTTTTTTAATCAGTTTTCGTCGATGAGTGTTTCGAAATATTGATATTCATTTTTCTTTTTTTAGTAAGTTTTCGCTAATGAGTGTTTCGAAAACTTGATATTTATTTTTCTTTTTTTAATTAGTTTTTGCCGATTAGTGTTTCGAAAACTTGATATTCATTTTTCTTTTTTTAATAAGTTTTCGCCCATGAGTGTTTCGAAAACTTGATATTCATTTTTCTTTTTCTTTTTTTCAGTTTTCACCGATGAGTGTTTCGAAAAATTGGTATTCATTTTTCTTTTTTAATATATTTTCTCCGATGTGTTTCGAAAAGTTAATCTTCATTTTATTTTTTTAATCAGTTTTCGTCGATGAGTGTTTCGAAATATTGATATTCATTTTTCTTTTTTTAGTAAGTTTTCGCTAATGAGTGTTTCGAAAACTTGATATTTATTTTTCTTTTTTTAATTAGTTTTTGCCGATTAGTGTTTCGAAAACTTGATATTCATTTTTCTTTTTTTAATAAATTTTCGCCCATGAGTGATTCGAAAACTTGATATTCATTTTTCTTTTTCTTTTTTTCAATTTTCACCGATGAGTGTTTCGAAAACTTGGTATTCATTTTTCTTTTTTTAATCAGTTTTCGCCGATGAGTGTTTTTGAAAACTTGATATTCATTTTTCTTTTTTTAATCAGGTTTCGCCGATTACTATTCTGAAAACTTGATATTCATTTTTCTTTTTTTTTAATCAGTTTTCGCCGATAAGTGTTTTGAAAAGTTGATATTCATTTTTCTTTTTTTAATCCGTTTTCGCCAATCAGTGTTTCGAAAACTTGATATTTATTTTTCTTTTTTTGAATCAGTTTTCGCCGATCAGTGTTTCGAAAACTTGATATTTATTTTTCTTTTTTTGAATCAGTTTTCGCCGATGAGTGTTTCGAAAACTTGATAGTCATATTTCGTTTTTTAATCAGTTTTCACCGATGAGTGTTTCGAAAACGTAATATTAATTTTTTTTAAATAGTTTTCGCCGGTGAGTGTTTCGAAAACTTGATATTCATTTTTCTTTTTCTTAATCAGTTTTCGCCAATGAGTGTTTCGAAAACGTGATATTCATTTTTCTTTATTTAATTAGTTTTCACCGATGAGTGTTTCAAAAACTTGAGATTCATTTTTCTTTTTTTTAATAATTTTTCTCCGATGAGTGTTTCAAAAACTTGACATTCATTTTTCTTTCTTTAATTAGTTTTCGCCAATCAGTGTTTCGAAAACTTGATATTTATTTTTCTTTTTTTAATTAGTATTCGCCGATTACTGTTCTAAAAACTTGATATTCATTTTTCTTTTTTTTAATCAGTTTTCGCCGATGAGCATTTTGAAAACTTGATATTCATTTTTCTTTTTTTAATCCGTTTTCGTCGATGAGTGTTTCGAAAACTTGATATTTATTTTTTATTTTTTGAATCAGTTTTCGCCGATGAGTTTTTCGAAAACTTGATAGTCATATTTCATTTTTTAATTAGTTTTCGCCGAGTAGTGTTTCGAAAACATAATATTCAATTTTCTTTTTTTAAAAAAAAGTTTTCGCCGATGAGTGTTTCGAAAACTTGATATTCATTTTTCTTTTTCTTAATCAATTTTCGCCGATGAGTGTTTCGAAAACGTGATATTCATTTTTCTTTATTTAATTAGTTTTCACCGATGAGTGTTTCAAAAACTTGAGATTCATTTTTCTTTTTTTAATAATTTTCCGCCGATGAGTGTTTCAAAAACTTGATATTCATTTTTCTTTCTTTAATTAGTTTTCGTCAATCAGTGTTTCGAAAACTTGATATTCATTTTTCTTTTTTTTAATTAGTTTTCGCCGAGGAGCGTTTCGAAAACTTGATATTCATTTTCCTTTTTTATTCAGTTTTCGCCGATGACTGTTTCGAAAACTTTATATCCATTTTTTTAATCAGTTTTCGTCGATGAGTGTTTCGAAAAATTGATAGTCATTTTTCATTTTTTAATCATTTTTCGCCGATGAGTGTTTCGAAAACGTAATATTCATTTTTGTTTTTTTTTCTAAATAGTTTTCGTCGATGAGTGTTTCGAAAACGTGATATTCATTTTCTTTTTTTAATCATTATTCGCCGATGAGTTTTTCGAAAACTTGATATTCATTTTTTTAATCAGTTTTCGCCGATTAGTGTTTCGAAAACTTGATATTCATTTCTATTTTTTTAATTAGTTTTCGCCAATGAGCGTTTAGAAAACTTGAGATTCATTATTCTTTTCTTAATCAGTTTTCGCCGATAAGTGTTTCGAAATCTTGATATTCATCGTTCTTGTTTTTTATCTGTTTTCGCCGATGAGTATTTCGAAAACTTGATATTCATTTTTCTTTTTTAATAAGTTATGAGTGTTTCGAAAACTTAATCTTCATTTTATTTTTTTAATCAGTTTTCGTCGATGAGTGTTTCAAAAATTTGATATTCATTTTTCTTTTTTTAGTAAGTTTTCGCTAATGAGTGTTTCGAAAACTTGATATTTATTTTTCTTTTTTTAATCAGTTTTTGCCGATTAGTGTTTCGAAAACTTGATATTCATTTTTCTTTTTTAATAAGTTTTTGCTCATGAGTGTTTCAAAAACTTGATATTCATTTTATATTTTTAATTAGTTTTCACCGATTCGTGTTTCGAAAACCTGATATTCATTTTTCTTTTTTTAATTAGTTTTCGCCAATGAGTGTTTTCGAAAACTTGATATTTATTTTTATTTTTAATCAGTTTTCGCCGATTAGTGTTCTGAAAACTTGATATTCATTTTTCTTTTTTTTAATAAGTTTTCGCCGATGAGTGTTTCGAAAACTTTATATTCATTTTTCTTTTTTTTAATCAGTTTTCGCCGATGAGTGTTTCGAAAACTTGATATTTATTTTTCTTTTTTTGAATCAGTTTTCGTTGATGAGTGTTTCGAAAACTTGATAGTCATTTTCATTTTTTAATCAGTTTTCGCCAATAAGTGTTTCGAAAACGTAATATTCATTTTTCTTTTTTTTAAATAGTTTTCGCCGATGAGTGTTTCGAAAACTTGATATTCATATTTCTTTTTCTTAATCAGTTTTCGCCGATAAGTGTTTCGAAAGCGTGATATTAATTTTTCTTTATTTAATTAGTTTTCACCGATGTATGTTTCGAAAATTTGATATTCATTTTTCTTTTTTTAATCATTTTTCGCCGATGAGCGGTTCGAAAAATTGATATTAATTTTTCTTTCTTTAATCAGTTTTCGCCAATCAGTGTTTCAAAAACTTGATATTCATTTTTCCTTTTTTAATCAGTTTTCGCCGATAAACATTTCGAAAACTTGATATTCATTTTCCTTTTTTAATCAGTTTTCACCGATGAGTGTTTCGAAAACTTTATATTCATTATTTTTTTTAATCAGTTCTCGTCGATGAGTGTTTCGCAAACTTGATAGTCATTTTTCATTTTTTAATCATTTTTCGCCGATGAGTGTTTCGAAAACGTAATATTCATTTTCCCTTTTTTTTTAAAATAGTTTTTGCCGATAAGTGTTTCGAAAACGTGATATTCTTTTTTCTTTTTTTAATCATTTTTCGCCGATGAGTGTTTCGAAAACTTGATATTCATTTCTCTATTTTTTAATCAGTTTTCGCCGATGAGTGTTTCGAAAACTTGATATTCATTTCTCTATTTTTTTAATCATTTTTATTTTCTTTAATCAGTTTTCGTAGATGAGTGTTTTGAAAACTTGATATTCATTTTTCTTTTTTTAATCAATTTTCATCGATAAGTGTTTCGAAAACTTGATATTCATTTTTCTTTTTTTAATCAGTTTTCGTGGATGAGTGTTTTGAAAACTTAATATTCATTTTTATTTTTTTATTGGTTTTCCGCCGATTAGAGTTTCGAAAACTTGATATTCATTTTTTAATCAGTTTTCGCCGATGAGTGTTTTGAAATCTTGATATTTATTTTTCTTGTTTTTTATCACTTTTCGCCGATAAGTATTTCAAAAACTTGATATTCATTTTTCTTTTTTAATATGTTTTCACCGATGAGTGTTTCGAAAACTTAATCTTCATTTTTATTTTTTTTAATCAGTTTTCGTCGATGAGTGTTTCGAAATATTGATATTCATTTTTCTTTTTTTAGTAAGTTTTCGCTAATGAGTGTTTCGAAAACTTGATATCCATTTTTCTTTTTTTAATTAGTTTTTGCCGATTACTGTTTCGAAAACTTGATATTCATTTTTCTTTTTCTTTTTTTCAGTTTTCACCGATGATTGTTTCGAAAACTTGGTATTCATTTTTCTTTTTTAATATGTTTTCACCGATGAGTGTTTCGAAAACTCAATCTTCATTTTTATTTTTTTTAATCAGTTTTCGTCGATGAGTGTTTCGAAATATTGATATTCATTTTTCCTTTTTTAGTAAGTTTTCGCTAATGAGTGTTTCGAAAATTTGATATTCAATTTTCTTTTTTTAATTTGTTTTTGCCGATTAGTGTTTCGAAAACTTGATATTCATTTTTCTTTTTTAATAAGTTTTCGCCCATGAGTGTTTCGAAAACTTGATATTCATTTTTCGTTTTCTTTTTTTCAGTTTTCACCGATGAGTGTTTCGAAAACTTGGTATTCATTTTCTTTTTTAATATGTTTTCACCGATGAGTGTTTCGAAAACTTAATCTTCATTTTTATTTTTTTTAATCAGTTTTCGTCGATGAGTGTTTCGAAATATTGATATTCATTTTTCTTTTTTAGTAAGTTTTCGCTAATGAGTGTTTCGAAAACTTGATATTCATTTTTCTTTTTTTAATTAGTTTTTGCCGATTAGTGTTTCGAAAACTTGATATTCATTTTTCTTTTTTAATAAGTTTTCGCCCATGAGTGTTTCGAAAACTTGATATTCATTTTTCTTTTTCTTTTTTTCAATTTTCACCGATGAGTGTTTCGAAAAGTTAATCTTCATTTTTATTTTTTTAATCAGTTTTCGTCGATGAGTGTTTCGAAATATTGATATTCATTTTTCTTTTTTTAGTAAGTTTTCGCTAATGAGTGTTTCGAAAACTTGATATTTATTTTTCTTTTTTTAATTAGTTTTTGCCGATTAGTGTTTCGAAAACTTGATATTCATTTTTCTTTTTTAATAAGTTTTCGCCCATGAGTGATTCGAAAACTTGATATTCATTTTTCTTTTTCTTTTTTTTCAGTTTTCACCGATGAGTGTTTCGAAAACTTGGTATTCATTTTTCTTTTTTAATATGTTTTCACCGATGAGTGTTTCGAAAACTTAATCTTCATTTTTATTTTTTTTAATCAGTTTTCGTCGATGAGTGTTTCGAAATATTGATATTCATTTTTCTTTTTTTAGTAAGTTTTCGCTAATGAGTGTTTCGAAAACTTGATATTTATTTTTCTTTTTTTAATTAGTTTTTGCCGATTAGTGTTTCGAAAACTTGATATTCATTTTTCTTTTTTTAATAAGTTTTCGCCCATGAGTGTTTCGAAAACTTGATATTCATTTTTCTTTTTCTTTTTTTCAGTTTTCACCGATGAGTGTTTCGAAAAATTGGTATTCATTTTTCTTTTTTAATATATTTTCTCCGATGTGTTTCGAAAAGTTAATCTTCATTTTTATTTTTTTTAATCAGTTTTCGTCGATGAGTGTTTCGAAATATTGATATTCATTTTTCTTTTTTTAATAAATTTTCGCCCATGAGTGATTCGAAAACTTGATATTCATTTTTCTTTTTCTTTTTTTTCAATTTTCACCGATGAGTGTTTCGAAAACTTGGTATTCATTTTTCTTTTTTAATCAGTTTTCGCCGATGAGTGTTTTTGAAAACTTGATATTCATTTTTCTTTTTTTAATCAGGTTTCGCCGATTACTATTCTGAAAACTTGATATTCATTTTTCTTTTTTTTTAATCAGTTTTCGCCGATAAGTGTTTTGAAAAGTTGATATTCATTTTTCTTTTTTTAATCCGTTTTCGCCAATCAGTGTTTCGAAAACTTGATATTTATTTTTCTTTTTTTGAATCAGTTTTCGCCGATCAGTGTTTCGAAAACTTGATATTTATTTTTCTTTTTTTGAATCAGTTTTCGCCGATGAGTGTTTCGAAAACTTGATAGTCATATTTCGTTTTTTAATCAGTTTTCACCGATGAGTGTTTCGAAAACGTAATATTAATTTTTTTTAAATAGTTTTCGCCGGTGAGTGTTTCGAAAACTTGATATTCATTTTCTTTTCTTAATCAGTTTTCGCCAATGAGTGTTTCGAAAACGTGATATTCATTTTTCTTTATTTAATTAGTTTTCACCGATGAGTGTTTCAAAAACTTGAGATTCATTTTTCTTTTTTTAATAATTTTTCTCCGATGAGTGTTTCAAAAACTTGACATTCATTTTTCTTTCTTTAATTAGTTTTCGCCAATCAGTGTTTCGAAAACTTGATATTTATTTTTCTTTTTTTAATTAGTATTCGCCGATTACTGTTCTAAAAACTTGATATTCATTTTTCTTTTTTTTAATCAGTTTTCGCCGATGAGCATTTTGAAAACTTGATATTCATTTTTCTTTTTTTTAATCCGTTTTCGTCGATGAGTGTTTCGAAAACTTGATATTTATTTTTTATTTTTTGAATCAGTTTTCGCCGATGAGTTTTTCGAAAACTTGATAGTCATATTTCATTTTTTAATTAGTTTTCGCCGAGTAGTGTTTCGAAAACATAATATTCAATTTTCTTTTTTTAAAAAAAAGTTTTCGCCGATGAGTGTTTCGAAAACTTGATATTCATTTTTCTTTTTCTTAATCAATTTTCGCCGATGAGTGTTTCGAAAACGTGATATTCATTTTTCTTTATTTAATTAGTTTTCACCGATGAGTGTTTCAAAAACTTGAGATTCATTTTTCTTTTTTTAATAATTTTCCGCCGATGAGTGTTTCAAAAACTTGATATTCATTTTTCTTTCTTTAATTAGTTTTCGTCAATCAGTGTTTCGAAAACTTGATATTCATTTTTCTTTTTTTTAATCAGTTTTCGCCGAGGAGCGTTTCGAAAACTTGATATTCATTTTCCTTTTTTATTCAGTTTTCGCCGATGACTGTTTCGAAAACTTTATATCCATTTTTTTAATCAGTTTTCGTCGATGAGTGTTTCGAAAAATTGATAGTCATTTTTCATTTTTTAATCATTTTTCGCCGATGAGTGTTTCGAAAACGTAATATTCATTTTTGTTTTTTTTTCTAAATAGTTTTCGTCGATGAGTGTTTCGAAAACGTGATATTCATTTTGTTTTTTAATCATTATTCGCCGATGAGTTTTTTGAAAACTTTATATTCATTTTTTTTAATCAGTTTTCGCTGATTAGTGTTTCTAAAACTTGATATTCATTTTTATTTTTTTAATTAGTTTTCGCCGATGAGCGTTTCGAAAACTTGATATTCATTATTCTTTTCTTAATCAGTTTTCGCCGATAAGTGTTTCGAAATCTTGATATTCATCGTTCTTGTTTTTTATCTGTTTTCGCCGATGAGTATTTCGAAAACTTGATATTCATTTTTCTTTTTTAATAAGTTATGAGTGTTTCGAAAACTTAATCTTCATTTTTATTTTTTTAATCAGTTTTCGTCGATGAGTGTTTCAAAAATTTGATATTCATTTTTCTTTTTTTAGTAAGTTTTCGCTAATGAGTGTTTCGAAAACTTGATATTTATTTTTCTTTTTTTAATCAGTTTTTGCCGATTAGTGTTTCGAAAACTTGATATTCATTTTTCTTTTTTTAATAAGTTTTTGCTCATGAGTGTTTCAAAAACTTGATATTCATTTTATATTTTTAATTAGTTTTCACCGATTCGTGTTTCGAAAACCTGATATTCATTTTTCTTTTTTAAATCAGTTTTCGCCGATGAGTGTTTTTCGAAAACTTGATATTTATTTTTATTTTTTAATCAGTTTTCGCCGATTAGTGTTCTGAAAACTTGATATTCATTTTTCTTTTTTTAATAAGTTTTCGCCGATGAGTGTTTCGAAAACTTGATATTCATTTTTCTTTTTTTTAATCAGTTTTCGCCGATGAGTGTTTCGAAAACTTGATATTTATTTTTCTTTTTTTGAATCAGTTTTCGTTGATGAGTGTTTCGAAAACTTGATAGTCATTTTCATTTTTTAATCAGTTTTCGCCAATAAGTGTTTCGAAAACGTAATATTCATTTTTCTTTTTTTTAAATAGTTTTCGCCGATGAGTGTTTCGAAAACTTGATATTCATATTTCTTTTTCTTAATCAGTTTTCGCCGATAAGTGTTTCGAAAGCGTGATATTAATTTTTCTTTATTTAATTAGTTTTCACCGATGTATGTTTCGAAAATTTGATATTCATTTTTCTTTTTTTAATCATTTTTCGCCGATGAGCGGTTCGAAAAATTGATATTAATTTTTCTTTCTTTAATCAGTTTTCGCCAATCAGTGTTTCAAAAACTTGATATTCATTTTTCCTTTTTTAATCAGTTTTCGCCGATAAACATTTCGAAAACTTGATATTCATTTTCCTTTTTAATCAGTTTTCACCGATGAGTGTTTCGAAAACTTTATATTCATTATTTTTTTTAATCAGTTCTCGTCGATGAGTGTTTCGCAAACTTGATAGTCATTTTTCATTTTTTTAATCATTTTTCGCCGATGAGTGTTTCGAAAACGTAATATTCATTTTCCCTTTTTTTTTAAAATAGTTTTTGCCGATAAGTGTTTCGAAAACGTGATATTCTTTTTTCTTTTTTTAATCATTTTTTCGCCGATGAGTGTTTCGAAAACTTGATATTCATTTCTCTATTTTTTAATCAGTTTTCGCCGATGAGTGTTTCGAAAACTTGATATTCATTTCTCTATTTTTTTAATCATTTTTATTTTCTTTAATCAGTTTTCGTAGATGAGTGTTTTGAAAACTTGATATTCATTTTTCTTTTTTTAATCAATTTTCATCGATAAGTGTTTCGAAAACTTGATATTCATTTTTCTTTTTTTAATCAGTTTTCGTGGATGAGTGTTTTGAAAACTTAATATTCATTTTTATTTTTTTATTGGTTTTCGCCGATTAGAGTTTCGAAAACTTGATATTCATTTTTTAATCAGTTTTCGCCGATGAGTGTTTTGAAATCTTGATATTTATTTTTCTTGTTTTTTATCACTTTTCGCCGATAAGTATTTCAAAAACTTGATATTCATTTTTCTTTTTTAATATGTTTTCACCGATGAGTGTTTCGAAAACTTAATCTTCATTTTTATTTTTTTTAATCAGTTTTCGTCGATGAGTGTTTCGAAATATTGATATTCATTTTTCTTTTTTTAGTAAGTTTTCGCTAATGAGTGTTTCGAAAACTTGATATCCATTTTTCTTTTTTTTAATTAGTTTTTGCCGATTACTGTTTCGAAAACTTGATATTCATTTTTCTTTTTCTTTTTTTCAGTTTTCACCGATGATTGTTTCGAAAACTTGGTATTCATTTTTCTTTTTTAATATGTTTTCACCGATGAGTGTTTCGAAAACTCAATCTTCATTTTTATTTTTTTTAATCAGTTTTCGTCGATGAGTGTTTCGAAATATTGATATTCATTTTTCCTTTTTTAGTAAGTTTTCGCTAATGAGTGTTTCGAAAATTTGATATTCAATTTTCTTTTTTTAATTTGTTTTTGCCGATTAGTGTTTCGAAAACTTGATATTCATTTTTCTTTTTTTAATAAGTTTTCGCCCATGAGTGTTTCGAAAACTTGATATTCATTTTTCTTTTTCTTTTTTTCAGTTTTCACCGATGAGTGTTTCGAAAACTTGGTATTCATTTTTCTTTTTTAATATGTTTTCACCGATGAGTGTTTCGAAAACTTAATCTTCATTTTTATTTTTTTTAATCAGTTTTCGTCGATTAGTGTTTCGAAAACTTGATATTCATTTTTCTTTTTTTAGTAAGTTTTCGTTAATGAGTGTTTCGAAAACTTGATAATCATTTTTCTTTTTTTAATTAGTTTTTGCCGATTAGTGTTTCGAAAACTTGATATTCTTTTTTCTTTTTTAAATAAGTTTTCACCGATGAGTGTTTCGAAAACTTGATATTCATTTTTCTTTTTCTTTTTATCAATTTTCACCGATGAGTGTTTCGAAAAGTTAATCTTCATTTTTATTTTTTTTAATCAGTTTTCGTCGATGAGTGTTTCGAAATATTGATATTCATTTTTCTTTTTTTAGTAAGTTTTCGCTAATGAGTGTTTCGAAAACTTGATATTTATTTTTCTTTTTTTAATTAGTTTTTGCCGATTAGTGTTTCGAAAACTTGATATTCATTTTTCTTTTTTTAATAAGTTTTCGCCCATGAGTGATTCGAAAACTTGATATTCATTTTTCTTTTTCTTTTTTTTCAGTTTTCACCGATGAGTGTTTCGAAAACTTGGTATTCATTTTTCTTTTTTAATATGTTTTCACCGATGAGTGTTTCGAAAACTTAATCTTCATTTTTATTTTTTTTAATCAGTTTTCGTCGATGAGTGTTTCGAAATATTGATATTCATTTTTCTTTTTTTAGTAAGTTTTCGCTAATGAGTGTTTCGAAAACTTGATATTTATTTTTCTTTTTTTAATTAGTTTTTGCCGATTAGTGTTTCGAAAACTTGATATTCATTTTTCTTTTTTTAATAAGTTTTCGCCCATGAGTGTTTCGAAAACTTGATATTCATTTTTCTTTTTCTTTTTTTCAGTTTTCACCGATGAGTGTTTCGAAAAATTGGTATTCATTTTTCTTTTTTAATATATTTTCTCCGATGTGTTTCGAAAAGTTAATCTTCATTTTTATTTTTTTTAATCAGTTTTCGTCGATGAGTGTTTCGAAATATTGATATTCATTTTTCTTTTTTTAATAAATTTTCGCCCATGAGTGATTCGAAAACTTGATATTCATTTTTCTTTTTCTTTTTTTCAATTTTCACCGATGAGTGTTTCGAAAACTTGGTATTCATTTTTCTTTTTTTAATCAGTTTTCGCCGATGAGTGTTTTTGAAAACTTGATATTCATTTTTCTTTTTTTAATCAGGTTTCGCCGATTACTATTCTGAAAACTTGATATTCATTTTTCTTTTTTTTTAATCAGTTTTCGCCGATAAGTGTTTTGAAAAGTTGATATTCATTTTTCTTTTTTTAATCCGTTTTCGCCAATCAGTGTTTCGAAAACTTGATATTTATTTTTCTTTTTTTGAATCAGTTTTCGCCGATCAGTGTTTCGAAAACTTGATATTTATTTTTCTTTTTTTGAATCAGTTTTCGCCGATGAGTGTTTCGAAAACTTGATAGTCATATTTCGTTTTTTAATCAGTTTTCACCGATGAGTGTTTCGAAAACGTAATATTAATTTTTTTTAAATAGTTTTCGCCGGTGAGTGTTTCGAAAACTTGATATTCATTTTTCTTTTTCTTAATCAGTTTTCGCCAATGAGTGTTTCGAAAACGTGATATTCATTTTTCTTTATTTAATTAGTTTTCACCGATGAGTGTTTCAAAAACTTGAGATTCATTTTTCTTTTTTTAATAATTTTTCTCCGATGAGTGTTTCAAAAACTTGACATTCATTTTTCTTTCTTTAATTAGTTTTCGCCAATCAGTGTTTCGAAAACTTGATATTTATTTTTCTTTTTTTAATTAGTATTCGCCGATTACTGTTCTAAAAACTTGATATTCATTTTTCTTTTTTTTAATCAGTTTTCGCCGATGAGCATTTTGAAAACTTGATATTCATTTTTCTTTTTTTTAATCCGTTTTCGTCGATGAGTGTTTCGAAAACTTGATATTTATTTTTTATTTTTTGAATCAGTTTTCGCCGATGAGTTTTTCGAAAACTTGATAGTCATATTTCATTTTTTAATTAGTTTTCGCCGAGTAGTGTTTCGAAAACATAATATTCAATTTTCTTTTTTTAAAAAAAAGTTTTCGCCGATGAGTGTTTCGAAAACTTGATATTCATTTTTCTTTTTCTTAATCAATTTTCGCCGATGAGTGTTTCGAAAACGTGATATTCATTTTTCTTTATTTAATTAGTTTTCACCGATGAGTGTTTCAAAAACTTGAGATTCATTTTTCTTTTTTTAATAATTTTCCGCCGATGAGTGTTTCAAAAACTTGATATTCATTTTTCTTTCTTTAATTAGTTTTCGTCAATCAGTGTTTCGAAAACTTGATATTCATTTTTCTTTTTTTTAATCAGTTTTCGCCGAGGAGCGTTTCGAAAACTTGATATTCATTTTCCTTTTTTATTCAGTTTTCGCCGATGACTGTTTCGAAAACTTTATATCCATTTTTTTAATCAGTTTTCGTCGATGAGTGTTTCGAAAAATTGATAGTCATTTTTCATTTTTTAATCATTTTTCGCCGATGAGTGTTTCGAAAACGTAATATTCATTTTTGTTTTTTTTTCTAAATAGTTTTCGTCGATGAGTGTTTCGAAAACGTGATATTCATTTTCTTTTTTTAATCATTATTCGCCGATGAGTTTTTCGAAAACTTGATATTCATTTTTTTTAATCAGTTTTCGCCGATTAGTGTTTCGAAAACTTGATATTCATTTCTATTTTTTTAATTAGTTTTCGCCAATGAGCGTTTAGAAAACTTGAGATTCATTATTCTTTTCTTAATCAGTTTTCGCCGATAAGTGTTTCGAAATCTTGATATTCATCGTTCTTGTTTTTTATCTGTTTTCGCCGATGAGTATTTCGAAAACTTGATATTCATTTTTCTTTTTTAATAAGTTATGAGTGTTTCGAAAACTTAATCTTCATTTTTATTTTTTTAATCAGTTTTCGTCGATGAGTGTTTCAAAAATTTGATATTCATTTTTCTTTTTTTAGTAAGTTTTCGCTAATGAGTGTTTCGAAAACTTGATATTTATTTTTCTTTTTTTAATCAGTTTTTGCCGATTAGTGTTTCGAAAACTTGATATTCATTTTTCTTTTTTTAATAAGTTTTTGCTCATGAGTGTTTCAAAAACTTGATATTCATTTTATATTTTTAATTAGTTTTCACCGATTCGTGTTTCGAAAACCTGATATTCATTTTTCTTTTTTAAATCAGTTTTCGCCGATGAGTGTTTTCGAAAACTTGATATTTATTTTTATTTTTTAATCAGTTTTCGCCGATTAGTGTTCTGAAAACTTGATATTCATTTTTCTTTTTTTAATAAGTTTTCGCCGATGAGTGTTTCGAAAACTTGATATTCATTTTTCTTTTTTTTAATCAGTTTTCGCCGATGAGTGTTTCGAAAACTTGATATTTATTTTTCTTTTTTTGAATCAGTTTTCGTTGATGAGTGTTTCGAAAACTTGATAGTCATTTTCATTTTTTAATCAGTTTTCGCCAATAAGTGTTTCGAAAACGTAATATTCATTTTTCTTTTTTTTAAATAGTTTTCGCCGATGAGTGTTTCGAAAACTTGATATTCATATTTCTTTTTCTTAATCAGTTTTCGCCGATAAGTGTTTCGAAAGCGTGATATTAATTTTTCTTTATTTAATTAGTTTTCACCGATGTATGTTTCGAAAATTTGATATTCATTTTTCTTTTTTTAATCATTTTTCGCCGATGAGCGGTTCGAAAAATTGATATTAATTTTTCTTTCTTTAATCAGTTTTCGCCAATCAGTGTTTCAAAAACTTGATATTCATTTTTCCTTTTTTAATCAGTTTTCGCCGATAAACATTTCGAAAACTTGATATTCATTTTCCTTTTTTAATCAGTTTTCACCGATGAGTGTTTCGAAAACTTTATATTCATTATTTTTTTTAATCAGTTCTCGTCGATGAGTGTTTCGCAAACTTGATAGTCATTTTTCATTTTTTAATCATTTTTCGCCGATGAGTGTTTCGAAAACGTAATATTCATTTTCCCTTTTTTTTTAAAATAGTTTTTGCCGATAAGTGTTTCGAAAACGTGATATTCTTTTTTCTTTTTTTAATCATTTTTCGCCGATGAGTGTTTCGAAAACTTGATATTCATTTCTCTATTTTTTAATCAGTTTTCGCCGATGAGTGTTTCGAAAACTTGATATTCATTTCTCTATTTTTTTAATCATTTTTATTTTCTTTAATCAGTTTTCGTAGATGAGTGTTTTGAAAACTTGATATTCATTTTTCTTTTTTTAATCAATTTTCATCGATAAGTGTTTCGAAAACTTGATATTCATTTTTCTTTTTTTAATCAGTTTTCGTGGATGAGTGTTTTGAAACTTAATATTCATTTTTATTTTTTTATTGGTTTTCGCCGATTAGAGTTTCGAAACTTGATATTCATTTTTTAATCAGTTTTCGCCGATGAGTGTTTTGAAATCTTGATATTTATTTTTCTTGTTTTTTATCACTTTTCGCCGATAAGTATTTCAAAACTTGATATTCATTTTTCTTTTTTAATATGTTTTCACCGATGAGTGTTTCGAAAACTTAATCTTCATTTTTATTTTTTTTAATCAGTTTTCGTCGATGAGTGTTTCGAAATATTGATATTCATTTTTCTTTTTTTAGTAAGTTTTCGCTAATGAGTGTTTCGAAAACTTGATATCCATTTTTCTTTTTTTAATTAGTTTTTGCCGATTACTGTTTCGAAAACTTGATATTCATTTTTCTTTTTCTTTTTTTCAGTTTTCACCGATGATTGTTTCGAAAACTTGGTATTCATTTTTCTTTTTTAATATGTTTTCACCGATGAGTGTTTCGAAAACTCAATCTTCATTTTTATTTTTTTTAATCAGTTTTCGTCGATGAGTGTTTCGAAATATTGATATTCATTTTTCCTTTTTTAGTAAGTTTTCGCTAATGAGTGTTTCGAAAATTTGATATTCAATTTCTTTTTTTAATTTGTTTTTGCCGATTAGTGTTTCGAAAACTTGATATTCATTTTTCTTTTTTTAATAAGTTTTCGCCCATGAGTGTTTCGAAAACTTGATATTCATTTTTCTTTTTCTTTTTTTCAGTTTTCACCGATGAGTGTTTCGAAAACTTGGTATTCATTTTTCTTTTTTAATATGTTTTCACCGATGAGTCTTTCGAAAACTTAATCTTCATTTTTATTTTTTTTAATCAGTTTTCGTCGATGAGTGTTTCGAAATATTGATATTCATTTTTCTTTTTTAAGTAAGTTTTCGCTAATGAGTGTTTCAAAAACTCGATATTTATTTTTCTTTTTTTAATTAGTTTTTGCCGATTAGTGTTTCGAAAACTTGATATTCATTTTTCTTTTTTTAATAAGTTTTTGCCCATGAGTGTTTCGAAAACTTAATATTCATTTTTCTTTTTCTTTTTTTCAGTTTTCACCGATGAGTGATTCGAAAACTTGGTATTCATTTTTCTTTTTTTAATCAGTTTTCGCCGATGAGTGTTTTCGAAAACTTGATATTCATTTTTCTTTTTTTAATCAGTTTTCGCCAATTACTGTTCTGAAAACTTGATATTCATTTTTCTTTTTTTTAATCAGTTTTCGCCGATAAGTGTTTTGAAAAGTTGATATTCATTTTTCTTTTTTTAATCCGTTTTTGCCGATCAGTGTTTCGAAAACTTGATATTTATTTTTCTTTTTTTGAATCAGTTTTCGCCGATGAGTGTTTCGAAAACTTGATATTTATTTTTCTTTTTTTGAATCAGTTTTCACCGATGAGTGTTTCGAAAACTTGATAGTCATATTTCGTTTTTTAATCAGTTTTCACCGATGAGTGTTTCGAAAACGTAAATTTAAATAGTTTTCGCCGGTGAGTGTTTCGAAAACTTGATATTCATTTTTCTTTTTCTTAATCAGTTTTCGCCAATGAGTGTTTCGAAAACGTGATATTCATTTTTCTTTATTTAATTAGTTTTCACCGATGAGTGTTTCGAAAACTTGATATTCTTTTTTTAATCATTTTTCGTCGATGAGTGTTTCGAAAACTTGATATTCATTTTTCTTTCTTTAATCAGTTTTCGCTAATCAGTGTTTTGAAAACTTCATATTCATTTTACCTTTTTTAATCAGTTTTCGCCGAGGAGTGTTTTGAAAATTTGATAGTCATTTTCCTTTTTTATTCAGTTTTCGCCGATGAGTGTTTCGAAAACTTTATATTCAATATTTTTTTAATCAGTTTTCGTCGATACGTATTTCGAAAACTTGATAGTCATTTTTCATTTTTTAATCATTTTTCGTCGATGAGTGTTTCGAAAACGTAATATTCTTTTTTCTTTTTTTTAAATAGTTTTCGTCGATGAGTGTTTCGAAAACGTGATATTCATTTTCTTTTTTTAATCATTATTCGCCAATCTATTTTTCGAAAACTTGATATTCATTTTTCTTTTTTTAATCATTTTTCGCCGATTAGTGTTTCAAAAACTTGATATTCATTTTTATTTTTTTAATTAGTTTTCGCCGATGAGCGTTTCAAAAACTTGAGATTCATTATTCTTTTTTGATCAGTTTCCGCCGATGAGTATTTCGAAATTTTGATATTCATCCTTCTTGTTTTTTATCAGTTACGTTTTCGCCAATGAGTATTTCGAAAACTTGATATTCATTTTTCTTTTTTAATAAGTTTTCACCGATGACTGTTTCGAAAACTTAATCTTCATTTTTATCTTTTTAATCAGTTTTCGCTCATGAGTGTTTCAAAAACTTGATATTCATTTTTCTTTTTTTAATAAGTTTTCGCTAATGAGTGTTTCGAAAACCTGATATTCATTTTTCTTTTTTTAATCAGTTTTCGCCGATGAGTGTTTTCGAAAACTTGATATTTATTTATTTTTATTTAGTTTTCGCCGATTAGTATTATGAAAACTTGATATTCATTTTTTTTAATCTGTTTTTGCCGATGAGTGTTTTGAAAACTTGATATTCATTTTTCTTTTTTTAATCAGTTTTGCCGATGAGTGTTTCGAAAACTTGATATTTATTTTTCTTTTTTTGAATCAGTTTTCGCTTATGAGTGTTTCGAAAACTTGATAGTCATATTTCGTTTTTTAATCAGTTTTCGCCAATGAGTGTTTCGAAAACGTAATATTCATTTTTCTATTTTTTTAAATAGTTTTCGCCGATGAGTGTTTCGAAAGTGTGATATTCATTTTTCTTTATTTAATTAGTTTTCACCGATGTGTGTTTCGAAAACTTGATATTCATTTTTCTTTTTTTAATAATTTTTCGTTGATGAGTGGTTCGAAAACTTGATATTCATTTTTTGTTCTTTAATCAATTTTCGCCAATCAGTGTTTCGAAAACTTGATATTCATTTTTCCTTTTTTAATCAGTTTTCGCCGATGAGTGTTTCGAAAACTTGATATTCATTTTCCTTTTTTAATCAGTTTTCGCCGATCAGTGCTTCGAAAACTTTATATTCATTATTATTTTTTTAATCAGTTTTCGTCGATGAGTGTTTCGAAAACTTGATAGTCATTTTTCATTTTTTAATCATTTTTCGCCGATGAATGTTTCGAAAACGTAATTTTCATTTTTCTTTTTTGTTTAAATAGTTTTTGCCGATGAGTGTTTCGAAAACGTGATATTCATTTTTCTTTTTTTAATTATTTGTCGCCATTGAGTGTTTCGAAAACTTGATATTCATTTCTCTGTTTTTTAATCAGTTTTCGCCGATCAGTGTTTCAAAAACTTAATATTTATTTTTCTTTTTTTTAATCAATTTTCGCCGATAAGTGTTTCCAAAACTTGATATTAATTTTTCTTTTTTTAATCAGTTTTCGCCGATGAGTGTTTCGAAAACTTGATATTCATTTTCATTTTTTTATTAGTTTTCGCCGATTAGAGTTTCGAAAACTTGATATTCATTTTTTTAATCAGTTTTCGCCGATGAGTGTCTTGAAATCTTGATATTTATTTTTCTTGTTTTTTATCAGTTTTCGGCGATAAGTATTTTGTAATACCGCGGAAAATTTGGAGGATTAAAGAATGATTTATTTAAAATTTTGAGGATTAAGAATGATCTATTTCGGGGCTAGGAATTTAAAACTTTAAAAAGAATATATGTATATATATATATATATATATGAAAGTTAAAAGAAACCAAAAAGGAATTTTTTTTTTCGAAGATTGTAATACCCGAAAATGTTTTTCAAGATTTAAAATAAAATAAAAAGAGAAGGAAAAGAAGTATGAAATAATTTTTGGGATTAATTCAGGACCTAAGAAATTAGAAACCTAAAATAAATAGAAGTGGGAACTAAATTAAAATATTTTTAATTATTAATTAATTAATTATGAATATATTATTATTTTATTATTAAATTTAGTACACCCCCCCCTTTATACCCGTGACCCCTTCCCCTTAAACAAATAAAACCCAAATAAAAGAAAAAAAAAAAAAGAGAAAAGAGAACGAGAGGGAGGGCACGGGATTGAGGAAGAAGAGAAAAAAAATGAGAACAGAGAGAAATAGCCGCGAGGTAGAGAGAGGGGGGGATTCATCGGAATTCCGCCGGAAACTCGTCGGAGAAGAGCTAGCCGACGCCGGGAAAAGTCACCGGAGCTCGGTTACAACATCTTCCACACTTCTCACCAATCGAATCAAGGTTGGTAACCCCAATTTCATTCTAAACTCTCAATTTTTCCATTTTTAGGGATTTCTTCGATTGACCTTCGATTGAGTTGTTTCGAGGGTAGATTGAGACCTAGAAAGTGTTCTTGAGCACTTAGTTGGGGTAGAAATCGAGATTATATTTCCGAATTTGCCCAAATTCGAATTTGGAAGGGTTTGGGGTTAAAATTCTAATTATTCATAAATTGGGGAAATTGTTGAAAATTAGGATTGAGCTTGGATTTGAGTAAATAGATTTGGATTGATATTATTAAAATTATATAGTTGAAATATTAGCTTAACAAGACCCGTGAAGAGCTGGCCCGAGGTTACTAAGGTTGAACCTTGACATTAACGTACTGGGTCCCTGCTCGGGTTGCCCAAATAAACTTTAAGGGTGGTGTTGAGGGCTCCAAACCTCTTCTTTTCAATCTTAAACACCCTAGAATAATTCTTGATATGCTATCAAGCATCAAGAATTATTTTAGGTACCTTCTTGTTTCTCAAGGAGGGAAACTTGCGGAACAATGAAGTCCAAATTCTAAATTGGTAATTTTATTCCTTCATAATTATTAGGAAGCCTTAAGTAGGATGAATTAGAGGTGTATTGAGGTTTAGAAACTAGATCTCTTACAACCCAAGTAGGAACACAAGTTGGATCAAAATGCTTAGACCTTCCTAGAATTAGGATTCCTTCCAATTAAGTTAGATAAGCTTCCTTAGATGCGAATACAAGTTAGATTGAGGTCTAATACTCAAATCCAAGTATGTGAAACACACAAGTTGAGTGTTATATGTGAGTAAGTCAAGTGTCCGAGGAGGGATACGCATAAGTCGGGATAGAGAAGTCCAATAAGACCAAGAGCTTGACTCTGTGGCAACCATGGACTACACGTGAGAGTAATGGAGAAATAAATAACAAGTTAAGCTATGTAATAACCTTAATGAAGTAAATGTTGTTCTTATAGGAACAATGACACGCAATAGGGTGCAACAGAAACTCCGAGGAGACTAAAGTTACAGGAGAGGATTGCAAGGAAGGTTGGCCAAGGTGAGGGTTCTTCCATCTCTGCTCCTAGGGTTGTATGCTTATGTGGATTACATGAGTATTTACATTCTCTGCTTGTCTGGTATGTGTTAGCTAGAGATATAAAATGCTAAAAGAATGAAAGAATTAGAAAATAGGTTGTGGAAAGTAGCTTGGATAGGAAGACATAGGAGTAGAGTATAATTGTTTGCCATGATTGGTGTGTTACAAATCCAACTCACACACTCCGGAGGCATGATGAGTATTTTATTAATTTTTTTCCCACGACGGTGGCAAGAGTCCTTGTACGGAAGGACTAAGCTTTTATTTTGAAAATTCGTCACGACGGTGACTTAAATTATAATCATGCAAAGGGAGTTATTGATGGGTTTCGGATTTGATTGTGGTAGTGATGTGAGACATCCACTAGAACAACGTCAGATGGCACTTGAGACCTCAATTTTATAATCACCATGACGATGGTCATTGCCCTATCCTGGTGAACTGTGAGCCTAACCTAGTAAAAGAGAAATCATCCTGTGGAGTTGGTCCAGGGTGTGTCAGTGGCCATGCTTCAATACATCGTGCCGTGCCCGCCATGTGGCCTGGTTGGGTAATGGACGAGTGGGCTCAAGCTATTGCCCCGCAGCAAGGGGTCAGGACGTGCCACGTGGTGGCTACGTATAAGTTGTTTGATAGATAGAAGTTGATTGTGTTTGATTAATAGAATTGTCACGAGGTGACTAGTATCCAAGTGAATGGGTTAAGTATGCTTTGCCAAGTGGTGGCTAGCAACCCGAGTGCACGGGTTCGAGGTAGAAAAGCCATGTAGTGGCTAGTAAATACCGCAGAATGGGGGAAGTTAAGTAGATATCTGTTATAGTATCTGCGTGTACTTAAAGAATTGTCTGTGTTTGCATATTATTGCTGATTGTGCAGCGGAGTGGTGACGTACAGGATTACGTCATCACAACGTTTTGTTTGATTCAGATATGTTGAACGTGAGAAGACCGGTAAGTAAAAGCCGGACTATATGTTACGTGTTTAATTGCTAATTTATGGCGTGGAATAAACTGCTGCATGTTTACAGTTATTAAATGCATGTGAGTGTTTGGGTGAAATTTCTGTTGTTGTGTGATCACCAAGAATGTATGCTAACAACAGTAACTAGTTGTTTTTGTACGTGGTTGTGTATGACTCCCAAACCCAGCGCTATGGTACCCACCTTGCGCCGGGGATGGGAGAGTCCTCACTGAGTCGTGTGGTTAAGACTCACACCTCATTTTTACTACACAGAGACAGGTTAAGTACAGGTGGAAGAAGTCTCGGTGGAGCGAGGAACAACAAAACTTTCCAAGACCCACAACTTGTTCATGTGGGTGAAAGAATTGTAATTGTAATTGTAATTTACTTTATCATGTATCATAAAGTAAAGGGTAGACGTACCCAACTATATTGTATCACTAAATCTAGAACTATCAGCTTGACACACTTTAAAGATCAGGATTTATTATACTGCGATACAGGGAAAGTTTGTTTTCAAAATATAAATATATATACTTATATCTGTTGCATGTGAATAGGATAGGCAGCATCTTCGGATGTGTAGCCAGTACACAGGTTATATACATTATGTGTGTTTTCCTATATTTATATCCTGAAGCGGCACTGGCTGTGGATATTCTTGCCTAGGATAGGCCACCATTTCGGTGTAGCTATGGTATTATAATGCATGTGAATGTATTTTTTAACAATAGCTATTCTGTCAATTAGGTGATAAGGCTTACAGGCATATGGATATTCCCTGTGTCTGTGCCGGTCACGGTCCTCTAAACGGGGGTCCTGACAAACTTGGTATCAGAGCCTGGTTGTTCTTTAAGGGTGTGAAGCTAACTAGTAGTCTCGGGTGTCATTTGGGCTAGCCATTACGAATCCGGACGTAACGGTGGTTCTGACGGGCACTTGTGAGGTTGCTCAGGATGTTGAGTCATGAATTCTTTCGAGTCATCGCTTTAGGCATAGAATGTGTATGTGAAATTCTATGCAAAGCATATAACCTGTACAGTACACAAGTGCCGATGAGCACTAAGGCATAAGGTGGGGTGGCAGTGACCCCGGGAACCTTAGGACGCCATAATAGGGAAAGGAGACATCCATGGAGGATGCTACCTAGACACATACACATTTGGTTGAATTGTAGGCAGGAATGCGCTACAATGTGTGATTGTTTGCAGGTGTTAAATGAGATGATGTGTATGCTCAGTTAGCAGCACATTGTGTGCAATGGTATAGGTACAAGTTGTTTGATTATAGTATGGAATGTAAGTAGAATAGATATATGCAGTGAAAGGTAGTTCAGGCTAAGAATGGTTTGTAAAGTTAAAGAAAAGACACGCTTGGCGTGTAGAAAAGAAAGTAAGCCCATGGGGCGATTGAAATGGAAAGTTTACTGACAAGAGTAAACAGGGTCATGAGGCATGAGATCGACAGGAAGATGACCAAGTGAATGGGTCACGACTGTGCGGTAAGCTATGTCTGAAGGAAGTGAGTTGTCCTTCCTAGAAAGTAAACAGAAAAGAGGTGGTGTATGCCACCGTATAGAAGTAGAAGTCTACGGACTAGAAAATCAGGATACGGTATATGGAGGGGCAAAGTGGCCGAACCATATGCCATAGAGATATATGTTAAGAAGTAGGGGCATATGTAAACGTGTAGAGTGTGACCATATGTCGAGCAGAAAATAGAGTAAATGGTAAGGCACAGGGAAGGAGCCTAGTCCAACCCTGTGCTCGATCCATGAACTGCTAGTTCCTTAAGCAAACAAAGGGGAAAAAAGGGATTAAGCCCAACCAAACTCTCTTGGGTTGTTTAAGGAAAAGCATAAAGAAAAGGATATTGGTCACATGAGAAATTTTTTTGTAAAAATCTTTTTGGTCTTTTTGGATGAGAGATTCTGAAAGACCCTCAAACTTTTCTTGAAAATACTAGGGATAACCATTGGAAGACAAATTTTCATGAAAACTCTTTCTCAATTTGTTTCATTCCAATTGGTTAAACCCTAACCATTTATGAAAACCTTAGGCGTCATTTTCTAAGAAATAAACTTGAATTAATTTTTAAAACCCCAGGGTGCCTAAGAAAACTAACTCATGTGACTAATACCCTACCAAACAATAGTCCTTTTACAGGTAAGCTGTATAAGGATGGTAGATGAAGTTGAGAAATCACTCGCTTTGAGTGATTAAAGTTAAGTAGACATCGAAAAGCACTAGAGAGTACTAAAGTGCCAAGGGATTATACAGGTAAACCTAAGGATTACCAATTAAGGGGGCCATAGGGTGATTATGGACCCGAAAGCATTAGACCGGAGCAGGTCTAGAAGTGGAAATGAGCGTAGACCTTCGGGTTCCGTCCAGAGATTAGAAAATGAGTGATATTGCAGTAGATAGCTCTCGAACGAGACAACGTAAGAGATAAACCCCAAGGGGACTCGTGGAGGCATGAGGGGAGAGAAAGTAGACTGGGATAAGTAGTCCCATAAAGGGGGAAGAGCAGAAGCCTATAAGACCCCATAGGATAAGAGTCAAGTAGGAGGTGGAGAACCAACTACTACTGTAAGTCCATGTATAGTACACAGCTTGTAGTGGACATAGCTAGGTAAGCTAGTTCCACAGGTTGGTGAACCATAAATCCGTTAGTCTGAAGCCCGTGTATGGGAGGAGACTGAGTGGACTAACCAAACGTATTAATGGCCATGTGGGTTCCATAAAGGGAAAATTAACCGTAAGGACGGTTAATCGAAAAGGAGAATTTAGTGAGTATCGAGTATTGAGAAATACTTGTAGGAAGAGTCCCACGTAGGTACGAAATGGAAAAGAAGAGAGTAAATACGGGAATGGAGTCGAGTAAACAACGGGGGATGCGAGCCAAATGATAAAACAGGTATGCTACCTTTGGAAGCGATTGGAACCCACCAGGTAACACACTTGCAAGAGGCGGTATATGTTCGTGAACATATGCCACACCGTAAGAAAGGAAAGAGTCAAACCATGGGAGCGGATCCCGTTTGGTCAAGGGGAGTAGAGCATGTCCGGAAAGGTTCATCCTACAGTTAATGGATCAAGTATGCCAAGTAGGAATACAGGATTTAAGTGAGTTGAGGAGTCTGAGTAGGCCAAGTTGGGGTAAAATCCAACGGAAACCCAACGAGTAGAGTTAGCATAGGATGTGCAACTCTAAGTGGACTAACCTGAAGATGGTATAGATCTACAATCATAGTCGTGTGAAGCGAGGTCTTCAGATGTGAAGACCGAGCGGAGCCTGAGTCAGAGTTATGAGTATGATGGTAAGGAGGAGACTGGCGAGTTTCCATTGTAAAGAGAAATGACTACAAGTAGTAGTCAGAAAAGAGTCTAAGTTAGTCAGACATAGGATGTCGACGGGGAGTAACCTGAAGTGGTTATGGAAACCACTAAGGGTAAGTGTAGAAGTCCGGAAAAGAAAGGGAAACACGAGTCATAAATGTAAGATCCTTTAACGTTTGGTGGAGAAACGGTAAGTGTAATACATAGTGTGCTAGTGTCATGGCATTTAGCTTCGCTGGACACGAGTAGGATAAACTGAGTCGGTAGTGAGTGTAACAACCTCGGAAGGGTTGGGTAAACTGATGTCACAAAGTATAAACACCTACGTAGGGTGTATGCCGTGTAAGCGGTAAGTCTAGATGTAGAGTAGAGGGTGTAGTAAGATGTGAACGGACTTTTCTGGAGAATTCGTTTACAAGGAATATATCGGAGGAATACCAGCAGAAAGGTAGCTGCTTGGTAGTAGAGGATACTTAGGTACGGGGACTCCGATGTAGAGGAGTACTTCGTCAGTTAGAGTTTATAGACATAGAACCTAGTGTGCTATTCAAATAGCTAGTGTCTTGGCGTGTTCCAAGACGGATATAAGAAGTCACTACGAAGGTAGCTAGTCGGACAAGCAGATTGAGTCAAGGTAAGCCTCACTATAGAAGGCAATGGTTAACTCCTCGGAGAACTAAATTGGAGCATGACGTGTGGTACGTGCCAGACACTCCATTGCAAAATTAGTAGCACAAAGTGAATTGAAATTAGGAAAGTTAGGTATCCTCGGGGGAGGATACAACGACAGATGGAGTTTGTTGGTCAACACCTCGCGGAAGGGTGATTAACTACGAAACTAGAAATGCAAACGATCATAGAAAGAATATGTAGAAACCAGATAGAGACCTTGAGTCTCTAGGAAAGAAAGATAAACTGTAGGGTAAAACAGTAAAACTTCCACATTGAGAGAAACCATAGGTGAAATTGAGCCAAGGGATGGCAACAAGCCAACAACCCCACGAAAGAGGTGAAATTCGAGGACCGAATTTCTTAAGGAGGGAAGAATGTAATACCCCGGAAAATTTCGAGGATTAAAGAATGATTTATTTAAATTTTTGAGGATTAAAGAATGATCTATTTCGGGGCTAGGAATTTAAAACTTTAAAAAGAATAATATATATATATATATATATATATGAAAGTTAAAAGAAACCAGAAAGGAATTTTTTTCGAAGATTGTAATACCCGAAAATTTTTTTCGAGATTTAAAATAAAATAAAAAGTGAAGGAAAAGAAGTAGGAAATAATTTTTGGGATTTATTAAGGACCTAAGAAATTAAAAACCTAAAAAAATAGAAGTGGGAACTAAATTAAAATATTTTTAATTATTAATTAATTAATTATGAATATTTTATTATTTTATTATTAAATTTAGTTAACCAGCCACCCCTTTATACCCGTGACCCCTTCCCCTTAAACAATTAAAACCCAAATAAAAGAAAAAGAGAAAAGAGAATGAGAGGGAGGGCACGAGATTGAGGAAGAAGAGAAAGAGTGAGAAGAGAGAGAAATAGCTGTGAGGTAGAGAGAGAGAGGGGGATTCATCGGAATTCCACTGGAAACTTGCCGGAGAAGAGCTAGCCGACGCCGGGAAAAGTCACTGGAGCTCGGTTACAACATCTTCCACACCTCCCACCAATCGAATCAAGGTTGGTAACCCCAATTTCATTCTAAACCCTCAATTTTTCCATTTTTAGGGATTTCTTCGATTGACCTTCGATTGAGTTGTTTCGAGGGTAGATTGAGACCTAGAAAGTGTTCTTGAATACTTAGTTGGGGTAGGAATCGAGATTATAGTTTCGGATTTGCCCAAATTCGAATTTGGAAGGGTTTGGGGTTAAAATTCTAATTATTCATAAATTGGGGAAAATTGTTGAAAATTAGGATTGAGCTTGGATTTGAGTAAATAGGCTTGGATTGATATTATTAAAATTATATAGTTGAAATATTAGCTGAACAAGACCCGTGAAGAGCTGGCCCGAGGTTACTAAGGTTGAACCTTGACATTAACGTACCGGGTCCCTGCTCGGGTTGCCCAAATACACTTTAAGGGTGGTGTTGAGGGCTCCAAACCTCTTCTTTTCAATCTTAAACACCCTAGAATAATTCTAGATATGCTATCAAGCATCAAGAATTATTTTAGGTACCTTCTTGTTTCTCAAGGAGGGAAACTTGCGGAACAATGAAGTCTAAATTCTAATACTCAAATCCAAGTATGTGAAACACTCAAGTAGAGTGTTATATGTGAGTAAGTCAAGTGTCCGAGGAAGGATACGCATAAGTCGGGATAGGGAAGTCCAATAAGACCAAGAGCTTGACTCTGTGGCAACCATGGACTACACGTGAGAGTAACGGAGAAATAAATAACAAGTTAAGCTAAGTAATAACCTTAATGAAGTAAATGTTGTTCCTATAGGAACAACGACACGCAATAGGGTGAAACAGGAACTCCGAGGAGACTAAAGTTACAGGAGAGGATTGCAAGGAAGGTTGGGCAAGGTGAGGGTTCTTCCATCTCTGCTCCTAGGGTTGTATGCTTATGTGGATTAAATGAGTATTTACATTCTCTGCTTGTCTGGTATGTGTTAGCTAGAGATATAGAATGCTAAAAGAATGAAAGAATTAAAAAATAGGTTGTGGAAAGTAGCTTGGATAGGAAGACATAGGAGTAGAGTATAATTGTTTGCTATGTTAGGTGTGTTACAAATCCAACTCACACACTCCGGAGGCATGATAAGTATTTTATTAAATTTTTTCCCACGACGGTGGCAAGAGTCCTTGTACGGAAGGACTAAGCTTTTATTTTGAAAACTTGTCACGACGGTGACTTAAATTATAATCATGCAAAGGGAGTTATTGGTGGGTTTCAGATTTGATTATACTAGCGATGTGAGACATCGACTAGAACAACGTCAGATGGCACTTGAGACCTCCGTTTTATAATCACCATGACGATGGTCATTACCCTATCCTGGCAATAGGGTTAGAAAGGTTTTATATTGC
This sequence comes from Senna tora, assembly GCA_014851425.1. Lineage (NCBI taxonomy): Eukaryota > Viridiplantae > Streptophyta > Magnoliopsida > Fabales > Fabaceae > Senna > Senna tora. Next base: position 14,040,085 of record CM026266.1, read on the forward strand.
TGTGACGATAGCTTGAGGCCCAGAGAGTGCATCTGGACGGGTATATGAGTTATATCCTGTTAAGGATACTTGTCCATAGAAGAACTATTGATCCTTCAGGAAAGATACAAAGAATCCTATTAATATGTGAGACTAAGGTAAGGAGACACGGGAGGAACCTACGGGTGAACTGTGAGCCTAACCTAGTTAAAGAGAAATCATCCTGTGGAGTTGGTCCATGGTGTGTCAGTGGCCATGCTTCGAGACGTCGTGTCGTGCCCGCCATGTGGCCTGGTTGGGTAATGGACGAGTGGGCTCAAGCTATTGCCACGCAGCAAGGGGTCAGGACGTGTCACGTGGTGGCTACGTATCAGTTGTTTGATAGATAGAAGTTGATTGTGTTTGATTAATAGAATTGTCACGAGGTGACTAGTACCCAAGTGAATGAGTTAAGTATTGTTTGATTAACAGAATTGTCATGAGGTGACCAGTACCCGAGTGAATGGGTTAAGTATATTTGCCACGCAGTGGCCAGTAGCCCGAGTGCACGGGTTCGAAGTAGAAAAGCCACGTAGTGGCTAGTAGAAACCCCATATTTGGGGAGATTAAGTAGATGTATGTTTACCATCTGTCTGTACATACAAATTATTTGTGTTTGCATATAATTGCTGATTGTGCAGCGTAGTGGTAACGTACAGGATTACGTCACCACACGTCTTGTTTGATTCAGAGATGCTAAAACATGAGAAGACCGGTAAGTAAAAGCCGGCCCTATATGTTACATGTTACTTCCTGATTGATGACGTGGAACAAACTGCTGCATGCTTATATCTGTTAAATGCATGTGAGTGTTTGGGTGAAATTTCTGTTGTTGTGTGATCACCAAGAATGTATGCTAACTAACAGTAACTAGTTGTTTTTGCATGTGGTTGTGCATGACTCCCAAACCCAGCGCTATGGCACCCACCTTGCGCCGGGGATGGGAGAGTCCTCACTGAGTCGTGTGGTTAAGACTCACACCTCATTTTTACTACACAGAGACAGGTTAAGTACAAGTGGAAGAAGTCTCGGTGGAACGAGGGTTGAGCAACACTTTCCAAGACCCACAACTTGTTCATGTGGGTGAATAAAGTGTAATTGTAATTTAATTTACTTTATTATTGTATCATAAAGTAAGGGTAGACGTACCCAATTAGATTGTATTACTAAATCTAGAACTGTCAGCTTCACGCACCTTAAAGATCATGATTTATTTTACTGCGATACAAGGAAAATTTGTTTTCAAAATGTATATATATACATATATCTATTGCATGTGAATTTGATAGGCAGCATCTTCGGATGTGTAGCCAGTACACAGGTTATATATATTATGTGTGTTTTCCTATATCTATATCCTGAAGCGGCACTGACCGTGGATTTGATTGCCTAGGATAGGCCACCATTCCGGTGTAGCCATGGTATTATACTGCATGTGGTTGTATTTTCAATAATATATATTTTGTCAATTAGGTGATAAGGCTTACAGGCACAGGGATATTCCCTGTGCCTGTGCCGGTCACGGTCCTCTAAACGGGGGTCGTGACAGAGTGTTTCGAAAACTTGATATTCATTTTTCTTTTTTTTAATCAGTTTTTGCCGATTAGCGTTTCGTCGATGAGTGTTTCGAAACCCTCATGAGCGAAAACTTATTAAAAAAAGAAAAAATGAATATCAAGTTTCCGAAACACTAATCGGCAAAAACTGATTAAAAAAAGAAAAATGAATATAAAGTTTTCGACAAACTCAATAGCGAAAAGGCCAAATTACTCTTTTGGTCTTCAACATTTGCACGAAGTTTAATTTTAGACCTCAACGTTTCAAAAAGTTTGTTAGGTCCTCAACGTTTTTTTTTTGTCAAAATTGGTTCTCTAGCGTAACATCCGTCTGATTTTGCCATTAAATGCTGACGTGGAAGGCTTATGTGGTACACCCTCTCTCCTACGTGTCATATTTAAACGGCATGGCATCCTCTCTCGCTCCAACTCAGCAAAACGATGCCGTTTTGATTAAAGTCTTGTTGAATTTAAATGGCAAAATGAAGTCGTTTTGCTGAGTTTAAGTGAGAGAGGGTGCCATGTCATTTAAATATGACACGTAGGAGAGAGAGTGTGCCACATCAGCCTTCCACGCCAGCATTTAATGGCAAAACCAGGCAGATGTTATGCTAGAGGACCAATTTTGACAAAAATAAAACGTTGAGGACCTAAATTAACTTTTTGAAACGTTGAGGACCAATATTAAACTTCGTGCAAACGTTGAGGACCAAAAGAGTAATTTGGCCTTTTCGCTAATGAGTGTTTCGAAAACTTGATATTCATTTTTCTTTTTTTAATAAGTTTTTGCCGATTAGTGTTTCGAAAACTTGATATTCATTTTTCTTTTTTTAATAAGTTTTCGCTCATGAGTGTTTCGAAAACTCTATATTCATTATTCTTTTTTTAATTAGTTTTCACCGATGAGTGTTTCTAAAACTTGATATTCTTTTTCTATTCTTAATCAGTTTTTGCCGATGAGTGTTTCGAAAACTTTATATTCATTTTTATTTTTTTAACCAGTTTTCGCCTATGAGTGTTTTGAAAACTTGATAGTCATTTTTTCTTTTTTTTAACCATTTTTCGCCGATGAGTGTTTCGAAAACTTGATACTCATTTTTTTTAATCAGTTTTAGCCGATCAGTGTTTCGAAAACTTGATATTTATTTTTCTTTTTTTAATCAATTTTCGCCGATGAGTGTTTCGAAAACTTGATATTCATTCTCTGTCACGACCCCCTATCGGACGTCCGTGACCGGCACGGGAAGTAGGATTTCTCCTATCCTGTAAGCCTCTAATCCCTGATTGACATTTTCACATGTTTATAACTACCTATTTCTAATAGAAACAATATATAGTATTTATGGCCATCCATATCCGGTGACCTAAGTAGCGTGCAATCCACGGCTCGCTCAACACCGCTACAGTCTATATATATACACATATACATTCACACATACATATAGTTTACATATTGATCACGCGCTTCAGGGCGGGTGATCTATCCTATTCACATGCAGAAGACCTGTATACAGTAATACATATATTCAATCACACGCTTGCATATAGTTTACATATTGATCACACGCCTCAATGCGTGTGATCTATCCTATTCACATGCAGAAGTCATATTTTCATACAATCAGATATTCAACCACACATACATATAATTTACATATTGATCACACGCCTCAAGGCGTGTGATCTATCCTAGTCGCATGCAGAAGTCATATATACATATACATGATATACGCTATATCGTAGCCTAAAATCCCAATACCAAGACCTAACCTTAATCTGTATGAAGCCGACAGTGCTAGAATTCAAATATAATATATATATATATATATATATATACAGCAGTTGTATACTTACAAAAGCTACGCCAAAAATGGATTTATATACATATATATACATCACTACATATATACATAACCAAAATACTACCGACGCGAACTAAGCGTGCGGTCTTCAGATCGGTCCGCCTCCTTGAGAAGAAGTGGATGCGTTCCAGACGCCCGAACCACCTATATCTGAAACATGTAAATAGGAGGTGAGTCGAAAAGACTCAGTGAGGAGCTCCCCCCCCCCCTCCCTGGCGTAGCAGAGGGTACCACTACAGATGGGGCAAGGGAGCAACCACAACCACATGCACATTAAATGGATTCATATTGTGATCTTTAACATGATCAGGCAATCAGTAAATCATATTCACAATTAAAACCCTAATTCATGCTCTTAACATATTTATTAATCCGCATGTAAATCAATCATAAACATATGACATATGGTTCCGTAATTAACATATACTTGTGCACATAGGCACTCACTTTCTGTCTCCCGCATTACGCTAAGAGAAATACTGGCCCGAAGGCAATCTTATGTTCGAACCTAGTTGATCACACTAGGAACTTTCTGACTCCAAGACACGCTTAGAGTAATAGCCGGCACCTTGTCTGACCTCGGTTAAACCTAGGTAATGGCCACTGTGTGGCATGCTTGCTGTTAACTGAATCCTGTCTGTCCGACCAGGATAAGCGACTCGATCTACCCGAACTAACCTAAACCAGTTCAACTAACATATTTAAACTTGAAAGACGCCCTATTAGTAACTAACTAAATATTATGCGTGTTCTTTAGTTAGGCCTAGGTTTCCCCCGTTTCAATTATGTAACACTCTCACTCACATTTAACAACCTAGGTTCATTTTTCTTCAATGTACCATACGGTCAAAACCTTTACAACGATGATCAATTTAAATGGGTTTCTAAAGTTACTGAACTCTCACATATGAAATCACGTCACAATCCTACCCACGGTAACACATGAGGCTCATTGAGCCACATTATCACATATACACATAATTGATTTGCATTTCCACCATTTTCTTACTAAACGTACACATGTAGCGCAAATTCATACAGATAAATATATTTCATATAATAACTGCAATAAATAAAGCAAACCACATTTGCACGTTATCATCCAACCCTGTGGGGCAGGGATGGGAAAGCCCCTCACCTCGTTGGCCCTCCTGATCAGTCCTCGGAGTGCCTAAAGCTCCAATTACCCTGTGGTGCCCTATACACATATATATTTAAGAAATTTAGAACGCGTAACTAAGCATCTACCATGCACGTGTCATTCTAATGCTTATGCACCCTCTAGATATTTTCCAAGAACTGATTATTTAGTCTTATTTCTCTTTCTGAAAGTCCAGAATGTCCCATATTCGACTTTCACACTTTCGAGCCATTTAAAACCTCTAATTGCTTAGGTTAGAGATTTCCACTTGTCTAAATTTCCCTCCATGTGTTCATATGGCACTACAACATTTTAGGCGATCTGCAACGGTTGAAAAGTGTTGTAGAAAGCCAAAAAACTGTTGCCTATACTTTAGGCAACAGTTTTTGCAACACTTTACTAGCATTGCATTTGTTGCCGTTGCTAGGTTTTTTAGGCAACAGTTTCATATGCAAATGCAACACTTCTATAGGCAACGCTTTTTATGGTTTATGCAATACTTTTAGGTTGTTGCGTAGTAAGTTTTAGGCAACATTTTTGAACTGTTGCAATCTAGAAACTGCAACACTTTCCCTTTCTTATAGGCAATGCTTTTTTATGTTTATGCAACGGTTTTAAACGGTTGCATGATAAGTTTTAGTCAACATTTTTTAAATGTTGCAATCTAGAAAATGCAACACTTTTCATCCCTTATAAGCAATGCTTTATATAAACCTTCATATACACATCGAGAACTTCTCAAGAAAAAGTTATAAGAGGAATTGTGAAATTTTTAAATGAAATATATATAATATCCTAGTTGCATATTCTTCCCAATTAAGTAGAATGTTACAAAACAAAGTCATTACACAATTCAAAGCAATAATAACCACCGATGTTTATTGTCTATCACTAGCAACAAAAAAGCTTTATCAAACAAACTAAAGTGAAATTGCTATTTAATCTTCATCATTGCATCCATCATCTCCTTCCTTTTCCTCATCTTGATCACAAACATCATTATCACTAATGTCTCCGGTCAATCCATTTTCCTACATATTATTACAAATGAGTATTTTGGTTGCAAAAAGGAACACAAATTCAATAAGAAAAACAAGTTACTGAAATTAGTTATTGAAAACTAGATTTAACATAAAACCTTATCATTAAATTATTGAAATAGTATGATAAAACCACATGCAGATAGAAAGGCAACAAAATCCAAAATGAATCCTAAGTCTTAACTATTAATGGGCTTTCATATAATTCAGCTACTTCATATTCTCTTTTCCTTTCGTTGGTTGTAAAATGAGGCACAAATTCACTAAGATAAATTACTAGAAATATTTATTAAAAGCATTACTAATAACATAAAACCAATCAAGGCAAATACAATTCAGCTACTTCATATTCTCTTTTACTTTAGTTGGTTGTGATACAGTGATGCATCATATGGCAGAGTGTAAATCCAAAAAATACAGAAACTGCAAAAACAAAACCAATCACGGCAATAGACTAGTTTATAACCAACTTACCATACTTTAGAACTATTGGTTTCCCCTGTCAAAGTACAAATTTATCAATCATAATTCATAGCATAAAATAACCCAGGCTTGTTTGTACAATATACTTGCACATAGCAGGACCTGCCTAGCACTATAAGTACAGAGTTATAGAATATAGACCACTCGCCGCAAGGTTATTTGGGAAAAAGCTGCCACATCACTTGGAGAGAATTTATTGACATTATTATCATTAATAAATAGTCAGCAATTAGTGGAGTTAATATAACACAAGCATACACACATATTTAACCGAGACAATACCTAAATCACATATGCTCCTTGATGGAAAACACACATACAGTCTTAGGGCCACAAAGAAAACCAATATAACACACACATACATCTGAAATAGGTTTCAAGTTGCCAATAAGAAAAAACAGCAGACAATACAAGAGCAAGATTTACTGAAATACCTTAACAAGAGTAAAATGTAGGTTTAATCTGCTAAATGTACAAGGTATCATGCACCAATTATGATTTTGCTACTCTTTTGAGGAAAGAAACAATACTAAATCATACTAGCCTAAATATATAAACACACACCTCTCTTTGTTCCAAAAAAAAAACCACCAAACCATTACCATATTCATTAGGATTAATCCATTAACTTTATAGAGTGATACTGCTAACTAGATTAAAAATGATTCTATAAGTATTGAAGTAATACAAGTGAATGATAGTGCTTTGTTGCTTGCACCTTCACCTTCCAAACTAGGAAGCTTAGCCTTTTTCTCACTGATGTCTGATAAAAGAGACTACCGTAAGTTGGCCTTAAGAGTCCAAAAGTTAGAATAAAGTAGTCAAGTTTTTAACATATATTAATTAGTAGCAAAAGCTAAAAAATTAAAAAGAAGCACAAATCAATGCAAGGACAAGAACTAGAAATAAGAAAAGGAACAAAAAAGCATCAGGATTAATATAGAAAAGATAAACAATAAGCACAACACATGTACTGAATATGTTATCACTTATCCTAGTAAAGTGTAAAGACTCTGGCCCATGATGTTTGCTAGCTGCATAAGGAGTTTCATATAACAATATTAATACCAAATTGTCAAAAACTTGATTGTTATAGAAAGAAACACCAGGACAAAATTATAGTATGCTAATAGATATGGAAATTTGCATTTTCTCCAATATTAACATTATTTTAAGGCTACTGTACAGCAGATTGAAGTATGTTTTATCAGGAGATAAAAATCAAGGAGTAAAAAATAGTGAGAAAACTTTGCACGAAGCAGAGACCCATTCAATAAGGGTTAGGCAGAATAACTAGAGCATATAAAAAAACATGTATAAGAAAATTAAAATAAGTATAACTAGACTTATTGGAATAAGATGAGGCAAAAACACTCTCAAGTTTTTTAGAGGTTGTTGAGCATCAGAAGAAGCAGAGCTGTAAGCACAATTATAATTTTTCTTTAAAAAAAATGAACTGATATATATATATATATATATATATATATATATATATATATATATTTATTTATTTATTTATATGAACATACCAGCTTTGATTAATATATTAAATAATTTTTCTTAAAAAACAGAACCGATGTAAATTTAATAATTATAATTATTAATTAATAAGTAGACATATATATATATAATTATTAATGGCCTTTTCTTAGTGCAACAGAGAAGAACAGAACAAAACCAAATAATTGAACAATTTTTATTCCGAAGCTTTGATCAATATATTAATATAGGAGGATTGCCATACTAGCACCATAGATCTCATATACACAGGACTCACCATTTTCATATATGGAGTTGCTCACCTTTTTCTGAAGCTTTGAAATTGATTCAAACATGAGTTGGTTCTGCAAGTAAAATGCTCACAACAAAAGAATAAAAATAAATAGATAAGCGTTTGACTATCACATCACAATCAATATAAATTTAGGTGCTTACTCAAATGTATTAAAATTCAATATAAGAAGATTGACTTGCGTACCATTCCAAGGAACATACAATCGAGACTCCATAAATCTAAAGAGTAATGAAAGTCTTGATTAAAGATCAATTGGCAGCTCAGGACCTTTGAAATATACACAAACAAACAGAAAAATAAGGAATAGATCTAACCATCGACAAATCTAACTAAGAATATATCTAATCAAGAAAGATCTAACCAACAACAAATCTAATTAAGACTAAATCTAATAAAAAAAAAACAAACCCGGTGCTTCAGGCAGTGGTAACGGCGAAGAACGACGATGTGGTCGGGCGTGTAGTGGCAGCCGCAACCGCAATGGCGAGAAGCAACGAGCCTAGTGCGAACAACGTAATTGCTGGTGAGGAGTGTGGGATCAAAATCTGGAAGGAAGGGTTTTGCGTTTCGTTGCTTCACCAAAGATGCTTTTCCCCTTTTGCTTTACCGCTTGAAGATAGAAGTCTTTACTCTATAGGCGTTGCTTTGATTTTTTATAAATTGTTATTTAAGGATTTTTATATAACAATATTGTTACACTTAGAATTTGCCAAGTATTACTATTGCCTCAATGGTCGTTGGTATACTTGATTTTATTTGAATTTGAATTTCTTAGTAAACTGTGTTCAATCCTCCTTAAGTTTATTATATGTTTATTTTTTCAGTTACATTAATTTAAGTAAAAATAAGAATAAAATTCATTTTACTTATAAAAAAAGAATAAAATTCATATTATATAGATGAAAATATGATTTAAAGAATATAATAAATTCATAGATTAAATGAAATAATAATTAATTTAAGAAAAAAATAAAAAATACTCAAAATTAAATTAAATTGGTTATCATATGCTTTTTTTATATAGACTTGTGTCTAAATAAACACACACAAAAAAAAGATTTTATATCTTTGGGCAACATTTTTATCATTGTTGCAGAACAAGTGTTGCCTATTAGCTTAAACAGTTGCAATAGGTGTTGCAAGAAAGACTAAATGCAACGGTTTTATCTCTGTTGCATAAATATGTTGCGTAAACTTTCAATTTTTTTTGTTTAAGATTGCAACACTAAATAAATGTTGTCTATCTTATAAAGTGCAACAGTTTTTATACGTTGCCTTCCGAAATGTTGCTGAAGGCTCAAAATGTTGTAGTGTGGGTATTTAACTAATAAAAGAATTAAATTCACGGTTCAAAAGAGGCTCTAGCTTACTCATCCCACCATCTCCCTTATTCGCCGAGTAAAAGCTTAATTACTACCTCTTTAATTATATATAAAAATATAATTGGGTATAATTAGAGCCTTGGGACCAATTTAGCGGGTCTTAGGTGTCCACCACGGACTAGACCAAGGTGTCCAACCCACCACACAGCTCCTTACTGTACGGTGGCATAGTATTTCACCTCTTTTTCACCGGATTGGGTTCCGGTTGAGACGGCAAATGCTCGGGCTTTATTCCCTTGACTATTTCCAGCATTAATAACTCCTATACTACTTTAATCAAAGCCTATACATGCATCCAACTAGCAATAATTGAATTTATAAGAATTTTCTAACTAAATTTTCCTAATTTCCATACCTGGTCAAATCCTACAGTTTAACCTCCATTCTGAACCTTACTGAGCTTTCAACAACATCCACTAAGCTCAAATTTAACCCCAGAATGCCCCGATTGGAAGTATTTGAAGGATTCCTAAAATACCCAAAAATTGGAGAAATTGGGGTTCTGAAGGATTGGGGCTTCCATATCTCGATTCAATCGGATTGGGAGCTTGTGGGTATTGAAAGACGGACTCTGGTTGCCCTCACCGGCGGCAGAGTGAAATTTTCGGCGTGATTCCGACCGTTTCCTCCGTCCGTGGCTTGATCTTCTCTCTCGGCTTCCCGTGCGTCTTGGCTCGTTCACGTTGCTGCTTCTTGCGTTTTGTATGTGCGTTTTGCTTCTGCTTTGTTTGTTTATTTATTTATTTTTGATGTGTTTAATTAAAATGGATGGGGGGTCACGGTTCCCCCCCCCCCCACCCCCATTAGTTATATATATATACATATTTTATTTTCATGTGTGTTGTGTTTTGCTGCCTCTGTTCCTTATATTTTTTTTTTCTGCTCTGCGTTTTTGCTAAATGGAATGGGGGGTCACGATTTTTGACCCCCTATTCACTAGTTAATATTTATATAATTATTATTTAAATAAAATAAATTAATAATTAATAATAAAAAACTAAGTTGTATAAAAATCCAATTTTTCCATCCTTTTAGTTCCACTGTTCTTTTAAGTCCTAGAAAAATTATACTTATTCCCTACTTTTATTATTTAAATTTTTTTTTGAACATAGGTAAAATTATAAATTTTCTATTTCTTCTCTCTTCTTCATTTTATTTCAACATTCTAATTTAATTTATTTTTCTTTCCCAAAGAAAAATAAATTAATAATAATAATAAAAATTAATATCTCGGATATTACATTTTGGTTTTTTAATCAATTTTCGTCGATAGGTGTTTCGAAAACTTGATAGTCATTTTTCATTTTTTAATCATTTTTCGCCGATGAGTGTTTCGAAAACGTAATATTCATTTTTCTTTTTTTTTAAATAGTTTTCGCCGATGAGTGTTTCGAAAACGTTATATTCCTTTTTCTTTTTTAATCATTTTTCGCCGATGAGTGTTTCGAAAACTTTATATTCATTTTTCTTTTTTTAATCAGTTTTCACCGATGAGTGATTCGAAAACTTGATATTCATTTTTCTTTTTTTAATAAGTTTTCGCTAGTGAGTGTTTCGAAAACTTGATATTCATTTTTCTTTTTTTAATCAGTTCTTGTCGATTAGCGTTTCAAAAACTTGATATTCATTTTTCTTTTTTTAATAAGTTTTCGCTCATGAATGTTTCGAAAACTTTATATTCATTTTTCTTTTTTTAATCAGTTTTCCCCGATGAGTGTTTCGAAAACTTGATATTCATTTTTCTTTTTTTAATCATTTTTCACCGATGAGTGTTTCGAAAACTTGATATTCATTTTTCTTTTTTTAATAAGTTTTCACCGATGAGTGCTTCGAAAACTTCATATTCATTTTTCTTTTTTTAATCAATTTTCACCGATAAGTGTTTCGAAAACTTTATATTCATTTTTATTTTTTTTAATCAGTTTTTGCCGATTAGTGTTTCGAAAATTTGAGATTTATTTTTCTTTTTTTTAATCAGTTTTCGCCGATGAGTGTTTCGAAAACATGATAGTCATTTTTCATTTTTTAATTATTTTTCGCCGATGAGTGTTTCGAAAACGTAATATTCATTTTTCTTTTTTTAAACTATTTTCGCCGATGAGTGTTTCGAAAACGTGATATTCATTTTTCTTTTGTTAATCATTTTTCGCCGATGAGTGTTTCGAAAACTTTATATTCATTTTTCTGTTTTTTAATCAGTTTTCGCCGATGAGTGTTTCAAAAACTTAATATTTATTTTTCTTTTTTTAATAATTTTTCACCGATGAGTGTTTCGAAAACTTGATATTCATTTTTCTTTTTTAAATCAGTTTCCGCCGATGAGTGTTTCGAAAACTTGATATTCATATTTATTTTTTTAATTAGTTTTCGTCGATGAGAGTTTCGAAAACTTGATATTCATTTTTGTTTTTTTAATCAGTTTTCGCCGATGAATGTTTCGAAATCTTGATATTCATTATTCTTCTTTTTTATCTATTTTCCCCAATGAGTATTTCGAAAACTTGATATTCATTTTTATTTATTAATAAGTTTTCACCGATGAGTGTTTCGAAAACTTAATCTTCATTTTTATTTTTTTTAATCAGTTTTCGTCGATGACTGTTTCGAAAACTTGATATGTATTTTTCTTTTTTTAGTAAGTTTTCGCTAATGAGTGTTTCGAAAACTTGATATTCATTTTTCTTTTTTTAATCAGTTTTTGCCGATTAGTGTTTCGAAAACTTGATATTCATTTTTTTAATAAGTTTTTCGCTCATGAGTGTTTCAAAAACTTCATATTCATTTTCTTATTTAAAATCAGTTTTCACCGATGAGTGTTTCGAAAATTTGATATTCATTTTTCTTTTTTAATCAGTTTTCGCCGATGTGTGTTTTCGAAAACTTGATATTCATTTTTCTTTTTTTAATCGATTTTCGCCGATTAGTGTTCTGAAAACTTGATATTCATTTTTCTTTTTTTTAATCAGTTTTCGCCGATCAGTGTTTTGAAAACTTGATATTCATTTTTCTTTTTCTTAATCAGTTTTCGCTGATGAGTGTTTTGAAAACTTGATATTTATTTTTCTTTTTTTGAAACAGTTTTCGCCGATGAGTGTTTCGAAAACATGATAGTCATTTTTCGTTTTTTAATTAGTTTTCGCCGATGAGTGTTTCGAAAACGTAATATTAATTATTATTTTTAAATAGTTTTCGCCAATAAGTGTTTCGAAAACGTGATATTCTTTTTTCTTTTTTTTCTTTTTTCGCCGATGAGTGTTTCGAAAACTTGATATTCATTTTTCTTTTTTTAATCAATTTTCGCAGATGAGTGTTTCGAAAACTTGACATTCATTTTTATTTTTTTAATTAGTTTTCGCCAGTAAGCGTTTCGAAAACTTAACATTCATTTTTCTTTTTTTAATCAATTTTCGCCGATGAGTGTTTTGAAATCTTGATATTCGTCCTCCTTGTTTTTTATCAGTTTTCGCCGATGAGTTTTTTGAAAACTTGATATTTATTTTTCTTTTCTACTAAGTTTTCACCGATGAGTGTTTCGAAAACTTAATTTTCATTTTTATTTTTTTAATCAGTTTTCGTCGATGAGTGTTTCGAAAACTTAATATTCTTTTTTCTTTTTTTAGAAAGTTTTCGCTAATGAGTGTTTCGAAAATTTGATATTCGTTTTTCTTCTCTTAATCATTTTTCACCGATGAGTGTTTCGAAAACTTGACATTCATTTTTCTTTTTTTAATAAGTTTTCGCCGATTAGTGTTTCGAAAACTTGATATTCATTTTTCTTTTTTTAATCAGTTTTCGCCGATAAGTGTTTCGAAAACTTTATATTCATTTTTATTTTTTTAATCAATTTTCGCCGATTAGTGTTTTGAAAACTTGAGATTTATTTTTCTTTTTTTTAATCAGTTTTCGCCGATGAGTGTTTCGAGAACTTGATAGTCATTTTTCATTTTTTAATCATTTTTCGCCGATGAGTATTTCGAAAACGTAATATTCATTTTTCTTTTTTTAAATAGTTTTCGCTGATAAGTGTTTCGAAAACGTGATATTCATTTTTCTTTTCTTAATCATTTTTCGTCGATGAGTGTTTCGAAAACTTGATATTCATTTTTCTATTTTTTAATAAGTTTTCGCCGATGAGTGTCTCAAAAACTTAATATTTATTTTTCTTTTTTTAATCAGTTTTCGTCGATAAGTGTTTCGAAAACTTGATATTCATTTTTCTTTTTTTAATCAGTTTTCGCCGATGAGTGTTTCGAAAACTTGATATTCATATTTACTTTTTTTAATTTGTTTTTGCCGATGAGAGTTTCGAAAACTTGTTATTCATTTTTCTTTTTTTAATCAGTTTTCGCCGATGAATGTTTCGAAATCTTGATATTCATTATTCTTCTTTTTTAACTAATTTCCCCAATGAGTATTTCGAAAACTTGATATTCATTTTTATTTATTAATAAGTTTTCACCATTGAGTGTTTCGAAAACTTAATCTTCATTTTTATTTTTTTTAATCAGTTTTCGTCGATGAGTGTTTCGAAAACTTGATATGTATTTTTCTTTTTTTAGTAAGTTTTCGCTAATGAGTGTTTCGAAAACTCGATATTCATTTTTCTTTTTTTAATTAGTTTTTGCCGATTAGTGTTTCGAAAACTTGATATTCATTTTTTTTAATAAGTTTTCGCTCATGAGTGTTTCGAAAACTTGATATTCATTTTTCTTTTTTTAATCATTTTTCACCGATGAGTGTTTCGAAAACTTGATATTTTTTTCTATTTTTAATCAGTTTTCGCCGATGAGTGTATCGAAATCTTTATATACATTTTTAGTTTTTTAATCAGTTTTCGCCGATGAGTGGTTCGAAAACTGGATATTCAATTTTCTTTTTTTAGTAAGACTTCGCTAATGAGTGTTTAGAAAACTTGATATTTCATTTTTATTTTTTTAATAAGTTTTTGCTGATGAGTGTTTCGAAAACTTGATATTCATTTTTATTTTTTAATCAGTTGTCGCCGATGAGTGTTTTCGAAAACTTGATATTTATTTTTCTTTTTTAATTAGTTTTCGCTTATTAGTGTTCTGAAAACTTGATATTCATTTTTCTTTTTTTAATCAGTTTTCGACGATGAGTGTTTTGAAAACTTGATATTCATTTTTCTTTTTTTTACTCAGTTTTCGCCGATGAGTGTCTCAAAAACTTGATATTTATTTTTCTTTTTTTGGATCAGTTTTCGCCGATAAGTGTTTCGAAAACCAGATAGTTATTTTTCGTTTGGAAAAAACTTAGGTCCATTTCTTTATGTCAATTTCATCCAATTCTCCAATATAATTATGACACGTGGCAAAAAGTGTTTAAATGACCCATCACAGTAGAAAGAGAATATAGAAGATCACCTTTTATATGACCAATCATAGAAGAGAGAGAGTGTAAATACAATATATGATTGGTGGAATTGGATGAAATGGACATAAGGAAATGGACCTAAGTTTTTTCCTTTTCGTTTTTTAATAAGTTTTCCTCGATGAGTGTTTCGAAAACTTGATATTCATTTTTATGTTTTTAATTAGTTTTCGCCGATGAGCGTTTCGAAAACTTGATATTCATATTTTTTTTAATCAGTTTTTGCCGATGAGTGTTTCGAAATCTTGATATTCATTTTCCTTTTTTTTATCAGTTTTCGCCGATGAGTATTTCGAAAACTTGATATTCATTTTTCTTTTTTAATAAGTTTTCACCGATGAGTGTTTCGAAAACTTAATCTTCATTTTTATTTTTTTTAATCAGTTTTCGTCGATGAGTGTTTTGAAAACTTGATATTCATTTTTCTTTTTTTAGAAAGTTTTCGCTAATGAGTGTTTCGAAAACTTGATATTCATTTTTCTTTTTTTAATCATTTTTCACCGATAAGTGTTTCGAAAACTTGACTTTCATTTTTCTTTTTTTAATAAGTTGTCATCGATTAGTGTTTCGAAAACTTGATATTCATTTTTCTTTTTTTAATCAGTTTTTGCCGATAGGTGTTTCGAAAACTTTATATTCATTTTAATTTTTTTTAATCAGTTTTCGCCGATTAGTGTTTCGAAAACTTGAGATTTATTTTTCTTTTTATTAATCAGTTTTCGCCGATGAGTGTTTTCGAAAACTTGATAGTCATTTTTCATTTTTTAATCATTTTTCGCCGATGAGTATTTCGAAAACGTAATATTCATTTTTCTTTTTTTAAATAGTTTTCGCCGATGAGTGTTTCGAAAACGTGATATTCATTTTTCTTTTCTTAATCATTTTTCGCCGATGAGTGTTTCGAAAACTTGATATACATTTTTCTGTTTTTTAATCAGTTTTCGCCGATGAGTGTTTCGAAAACTTGATATTTATTTTTCTTTTTTTTTCGCTCATGACTGTTTCGAAAACTCTATATTCATTTTACTTTTTTAAATCAGTTTTCATCGATGAGTGTTTGGAAAACTTGATATTCTTTTTCTATTTTTAATCAGTTTTCACCGATGAGTGTTTCGAAAACTTTATATTAATTTTAATTTTTTTAATCAGTTTTCGCCGATGAGTGTTTCAAAAACTTGATATTTATTTTTCTTTTTTTAATCACTTTTCGCCGATGAGGATTTCGAAAACTTGATAGTCATTTTTCTATTTTTAATCATTTTTCGCCGATGAGTGTTTCGAAAATTTGATATTCATTTTTCTTATTTTAATCAATTTTCGCCGATGAGTGTTTCGAAAACTTGACATTCATTTTAATTCTTTTTAATCAGTTTTCGTCGATGAGTGTTTCGAAAACCTGATAGTCATTTTTCATTTTTTAATCATTTTTCGCCGATGAGTGTTTCGAAAACGTAATTTTAATTTGTATTTTTTTTCACCAGTTTTCGCCGATGAATGTTTCGAAAACCTAATAGTCATTTTTCATTTTTTAATCATTTTTCGCCGATAAGTGTTTCGAAAACGTAATATTCATTTTTCATTTTATTTTAAATTATTTTCGCCGATGAGTATTTCGAAAACGTTATATTCATTTTTCTTTTTTTAATCATTTTTCGCCGATGAGTGTTTCAAAAACTTGATTTTCATTTTTCCTTTTTTAATCAGTTTTCGCCGATGAGTGTTTTAAAAACTTGATATTCATTTTTATTTTTTGAGTTAGTTCTCCCCGATTAGAGTTTCGAAAACTTGATATATTTATTTTCCTTTTTTTAATCAGTTTTCGCCGATGAGTGTTTCGAAATCTTGATATTCATTTTTGTTTTGTTTTTTATCGGTTTTCGTTGATCAGTATTTCAAAAACTTGATATTCATTTTTCTTTTTTAATAAGTTTTCACCGATGAGTGTTTCGAAAACGTAATATTCATTTTTATTTTTGTAATTAGTTTTCGTCGATGAATGTTTTGTAAACTTGATATTCATTTTTCTTTTTTTAATCAATTTTTGCCGATTAGTGTTTCGAAAACTTTATATTCATTTTTCTTTTTTTTCAATCAGTTTTTGCCGATGAGTGTTTCGAAAACTTGATAGTCATTTTTCATTTTTAAATAAGTTTTCACCAATGAGTGTTTCGAAAACGTAATATTCATTTTTCTTCTTTTTTAAATAGGTTTCGTCGGTGAGTGTTTTGAAAACGTGATATTCATTTTTCTTTTTTAAATCATTTTTCGCTGATGAGTGTTTCAAAAACTTAATATTTATTTATTTTTTTAATCCGTTTTCGCCGATGAGTGTTTCGTAAACTTGATATTCATTTTTCTTTTTTTAATCAGTTTTCGCAGATGAGTGTTTCGAAAACTTGATATTCATTTTTATTTTTTAATTAGTTTTCGCCGATGACAGTGTCGAAAACTTGATATTCATTTGTCTTTTTTTAATCAGTTTTTGCCGATGAGTGTTTCGAAATCTTGATATTCATTTTTCTTGTTTGTTATTCGTTTTTGCCGATGAGTATTTCGAAAACTTCATATTCATTTTTCTTTTTTAATAAGTTTTCACCGATGAGTGTTTCGAAAACTTAATCTTCATTTTTATTTTTTTAATCAGTTTTCGCCGATGAGTGTTTCGAAAACGTTATATTCATTTTTATTTTTTTAATAAGTTTTCGCTCATGAGAGTTTCGTAAACTTGATATTCATTTTTCTTTTTTTAATCAGTTTTCGCAGATGAGTGTTTCGAAAACTTTATATTCATTTTTAATCAGATTTCGCCGATGAGTGGTTCGAAAACTGGATATTCATTTTTCTTTTTTTAGTAAGTTTTCGCTGATGAGTGTTTCGAAAACTTGATTGTCACGACCCCTATCGGACGTCCGTGACCGACACGAAAAGTAGGATTTCCCCTATCCCGTAAGCCTCTAATCCCTGATTGACATTTTAATATGTGAATATCTACTAATTTCTAATACAAACAATATATAATACATATGGTCATCCATTTCCGGTGACCTAAGCAGTTTGCAATCCACGGCTCGTTCAGCGCCGCTTCAGTCTATATATATACACATATTCATTCACACGTACATATAGTATACATATTGATCACGCGCTTCAGGGCGGGTGATCTATCCTATTCACATGCAGAAATCTTGTATACAGTGATACATATATTCAATCACACGCCTGCATATAGTTTACATATTGATCACACGCCTCAATGCGTGTGATCTATCCTATTCACATGCGAAAGTCGTATTTTCATACAATCAGGTATTTAGTCAAACATATATATAATTTACATATTGATCACACGCCTCAATGCGTGTGATCTATCCTATTCACATGTGGAAATCATATATATATACACATGATATATATCATATCATAACCTATATTCCCAACACCAAGACCTAACTTTAATCTGTATGAAGCCGACAATGCTAGAATAGGACGTATATATATACTGCAGCTGTATCTGTACAAACGCTACACCAAAAAAGGATTCATATACATATACATCACAACATATGTACGTAATCAAAATAACTATCGACGCGGACTAAGCCTACGGTCCTCAGATCTGACCGCCTCCCTGAGAAGAAGTGGATGCGTTTTCGACTCCTGAACCACCTGCATCTGAAACATGTAAACAGGGGGTGAGTCGAACAGACTCAGTGAGAAGCTCCCCCATCCTTGGCGTAGCAGCGGGTACCACTACAGCTGGGGGAAGGGAGCAACCACAACCACATGCGCATGAAACGGATTTATATTATGACCTTTAATATGATCAGGCAATCAATATATCATATTCACAATTAAAAATCCTAATTCATGCTCCTAACATGTTTATTAATCCGCATGTAAACCAATCATAAACATATATCATATCTTTTCATAAGTCATACATAGTTATGCTCCTAGACATTCACTTTCTGTCTCCTGCATTACGCTAAGAGAAATACTGGCCCGAAGGCATTCACTTTCTGTCTCACGCGTTACGCTAAGAGAAATACTGGCTCGAAGGCAATGCCTTATTCGAACCTAGTTGATCAAACTAGGAACTTTCTGACTCTAAGGCACGCTTAGAGTAATAGCCGGCACCTTGTCTGACCCCGGTTAAACCAAGGTAATGGCCACTATGTGGCATACTTACTATTAACTGAATCTTGTCTGTTCAACCAGGATAATCGACTCGATCTACTTGAACTAACCTAAACAAGTTCAAATAACCTATTCGACCTTGAAAGACGCCCTATTAATAACTAACTGAATATTACACGTGTGAATTAGCTAGGCCTAGTTTCCCCCGTTTCAGTTATGCAACTCTCTCGCTCACAATTAACAACCTAGGTTCATTTTCCTCAATGTACCATACGGTCAAAACCTTTGCACGATGATCAATTTAAATGGATTTCTAATATTAATAAAGCCTCACATGTATCACATAAGGCTCGGTGAGCCACAATAGCACATATACACCTTGCGGTTAATCATATAAGCACATATACTATTGCGCGTTGACTGCTTATTTGCAAATCATATACGTGTAACACAAATTTATTCATAGAAATATATTCCATATATCAATTTGCACAAAATAGAGCAAACCACATTTTTCACGTAGTCATCCAACCATGTGGGGCAGGGATGGGAGAGCCCCTCACCTCGTTGGCCCTCCTGATCAATCCTCGGAGTGCCTGAAACTCCAATTACCCTGTGGTGCCCTATACACATATATATTTAAGAAATTTAGAACGCGTAACTAAGCATCTACCATGCACGTGTCATGCTAATGCTTATGTACCCTTTAGCTATTTTCCAAGAACTATTTATTTAGTTCGTTACGTCGTCTTACTGGTTCTTTTTGATAGTCAATATTGTCTCATATTTGCCTGTCACATTTTCGAGCCATTTAGAACCTCTAATTGCTTAGGTTAGAGATTCTCACTTGTCTAAATTTTCCTTCATGTGTTCATATGGGTATTTAACTAATAAAAGAATTAAATTCACGGTTCAAAAGAGGCTCTAGCTTACTAATTCTACTGTCTCCCTTATTCGCCGAGTGAAAGCTTAACTATTACCTCTTTAATTATATCTAAAAATATAATTGAGTATACTTAGAGCCTTGGAACCAATTTAGCGGGTCTTAGGTGTCCACCACGGACTAGACCGAGGTGTCCAACCCACCGCACAGCTCCTTACTATACGGTGGCTTAGTATTTCACCTCTTTTTCACCGGATTGGGTTCCGGTTGAGACAGTAAATACTAGGGCTTTATTCCCTTGTATATTTCCAACAATTACAACTCTTATTCTACTCAAATCCAAGCCTAAACATGCATCAAACTATCAACTTCGAATTTTAAAGTAATTTCCTAACCCAATCTTCCTAATTTCCATACCCGGTAAATTTCTACGGTTTAACTTCGATTCTGAACCTTACTAAGCTTTCAATAACATCCACTAAGCTCAAATTTAACCCCGGAATGCCCCGATTGGAAGTATTTGAAGAATTCCTAAAATACCTAAAATTGGAGAAATTGGGGTTTTGAAAGATTGGGACTTCCTTACCTTGATTCAATCGGATGAGGAGCTTGCAGGTGTTGAAAGAGAGCTTCGGTCATCGTCACCGGCATCGGAGCGCAATTTCCGGCGAGATTCCGGCGCCCAACCACCGTCTTCGTGTTTCTTTTCTTCCCCTTGAGCTCCTCGTTTGGACCACGCCTGCGTGCAATTTTGCTGCTTCTTTTTGTTTTTCTTTTATTATGTTTGTTGCTTTAGTGAATGGGTCTGTGTGTTATTATTAAATGGGGGGTCACGTTTTTGCTTCTGCACTTATCTCTTTTGTTTTCTTTTTTATTTGTTTAATTGTGAGTGTGTGTGTAATGGGAGGATGGGTGTGTGTAAATGGGAGGGGGTCACGTTGCCCCCCCCCCCCCCCACATATATTTTAATATATATATATATTATATACTTTTTTTTTTGAAAATTTTATTTATTTGTTACATCCTCTTTTTCTTTTAGGTCCTAAAAAGAATATTTAGATTTCTCATTTTTCTCCCCTTAATTTTATTTTATCTTTAATTTAATTTAATTTTCTTTCTGAAAGAAAAATAAATTTAATAATAATGAAAATAATCCAATCTAAATATCTTGGATATTACAATCTTCCTCCCTTAAGAAATTCGGTCCCTGAATTTCAAATAAAATACTAACCTTAGTCTTGAAACAGATGAGGATACGTCCTGCGCATTTCACCCTCGACCTCCCATGTAGCTTCTTCGGTCGAGTGATTTCTCCACAGAACCTTAACCAATGGAATCTCCTTCGTTCTGAGTTTCTTCAACTGCCGATATAAGATTTCCACTGGCTCCTCTTCATATGTCAGATTTTTGGTTAGTTGCACGTCTTGCGATTGAATCATGTGCGAGGGATCAGGAAGATATTTCCAAAGCATTGATACATGAAAGACAGGATGTACTCCCTCCAACTCTGTAGGCAATTCCAACCGGTACGCCACATTTCCGACTCGTTCTAGGATTTCAAACGGTCCGATATACCGGGGACTTAGCTTTCCCTTTTTACCGAACCGCATCACACCTCTCATCGGCGATATTCTCAAGAACACCTGTTCACCAATGGCAAACTCAAGTTCTCTCCTTCGATTGTCTGCATAAGACTTTTGCCTACTCTGAGCCGTCAACAATCTCTCCCTTATGCAATTCACCTTCTGCAAGGCATCTTGTAGCAATTCTGGGCCGATTAGACTAACCTCGAACCACCCAATCGAGGATCTGCACCTACGACCGTACAGAGCCTCGAAAGGAGCCATTTGAATACTTGCTTGATAACTGTTATTGTATGCAAACTCAACCAAAGGTAAATACCTTTCCCAACTTCCGCCGAAATCCATAATACACGCCCGAAGCATGTCCTCAAGAATCTGAATGGTTCTTTCTGATTGCCCGTTAGTCTGTGGGTGGAACGCAGTACTCAAATCAACTCTCGTTCCCAGCACTTCCTGCAATGACTTCCAGAACCTGGAAGTGAACTGTGGCCCTCTATCAGATATTATGGACACTGGCACACCGTGCAATCTAACGATTTCTGATAGGTAAATCTGTGCATATTGACTCACTCCGTAAGTGGTCTTAACTGGCAGAAAGTGCACGGACTTAGTCATGTGATCCACTATCACCCAAACCGAATCAAATCCACGTTGTGATCTTCGCAACCCTGTTACAAAATCCATAGTTATTCTCTCCCATTTCCACTTAGGTATTTCTATTTGTTGTAATGTTCCGGCGGGCTTCTGGTGTTCAGCTTTGACTTGCTGACACACTAAATATCTGGCTACATAGTTTGCAATGTCTTTCTTCATGCCATTCCAACAATATAGCTGTTTCAGGTCCTGATACATTTTATTAGCTCCCGGATGGATTGTATAGGCTGTCTGGTGTGCTTCTTCATGGATTCTTTCTTTCAAGTTATCAACCATGGGAACACACAACCGTCCCTCCAACCGAAGTATCCCAGAATCATCAATAGAGAATCGGACGATGTCCCCTTTCTCTTTAGTTACAGCATCCCTGATTTGCTTGAGGTCGGTATCTTCATCCTGTCCAGCCTTCACGTCTTCTACCACAGAGGACTTAGCTTTAAAATGAGCTAGAAGTGAGTCAGAATCCCCAATCTCAAACTGGTTCCCCGTTTGTTCTAGCTCATGCAATTCTCTAATCAACGGTCTCCTTTCTTCACTTATATGAGCAAGACTGCCCATGGATTTCCGACTCAGAGCATCGGCTACCACATTAGCCTTTCCTGGATGATACACGATCGTGCAGTCATAGTCTTTCAGCAACTCTAACCATCGACGTTGTCTCAAGTTCAAGTCTTTCTGCTCGAAAATGTATTTGAGGCTCTTGTGGTCTGTATAAATTTCACACGTCTCACCATACAGGTAATGCCTCCATATTTTCAAGGCGAACACTACAACAGCCATCTCAAGGTCGTGAGTCGGGTAATTCTTCTCATGTTTCCTCAGTTGTCGTGATGCATACGCAATCACTTTGACGTGCTGCATCAAGACACACCCTAACCCGATCCTCGACGCATCACAGTATACCACATACCCTCATGTGCCTTCAGGTAGTGCCAGCACCATAGCAGTAGTGAGGCTGTCTTTTAGCTTCTGAAAACTCTGCTCGCACTTCTCATTCCATATGAACTTCACCCCCTTCTGAGTCAACTTAGTCATAGGTGCAGCAACCTTAGAGAAGTCTTGCACAAATATTCTATAATATCCAGCCAAGCCCAAAAACTGCGAATTTCAGTAACTGAGGCAGGCTGGGACCAATTCTTCACCGCCTCTACCTTACTTGGATCAACGTGGATTCCCTCTGATGATACCACGTGACCCAAAATGGCAACTCTGTCAAGCCAGAATTCACACTTGGAGAACTTAGCATACAGTTTCTCTTCCCTCAACTTCTGCAATGCTAATCTCAAGTGTTCTGCATGTTCTTCAGAATTCTTAGAATAAACCAAGATGTCATCAATGAAGACAATGACAAATCGGTCCAGAAATGGTTTGAAGACCCGGTTCATCATGTCCATGAACGCTGCAGGAGCATTAGTTAATCCGAAAGACATCACCAAGAACTCGTAATGTCCATATCGGGTTTGGAAAGCAGTCTTGGGCACATCTTCTTTTCTAATCTTCAGCTGATGGTACCCAGATCGCAGCTCGATCTTTGAAGACTTCTTAGCACCTTGCAACTGGTCGAACAGATCATCGATTCTCGGAAGTGGGTATTGATTGCGGACCGTTACCTTATTCAACTTTCGGTAATCGATACCCAATCTTAAAGTTCCATCCTTCTTCTTCACGAATAGAACTGGTGTACTCCAAGGTGAAAAACTGGGTCTGATGAAACCCTTATCAAGTAATTCCTGTAACTGCGTGTGTAGCTCCTTCAACTCACTTAGATCCTGTATTCCTACTTGGAATATTTGGTCCGTTAACTCCAACATGAACCTTTCCGGACATGCTCTACTCCCCTTGACGAAACGGGATCCGCTCCCACGGTTTGACTCTTTCCTTTCTTACAGTGTGGCATATGTTCACGAACATATACCACCTCTTGCAAGTGTCTCACTCGTTGGGTTCCAATCGCCCCTAACGGTAACATACCTGTTTTATCATTTGGCTCGCATTCCCCCGATGCTCACCGACTCCGTTCCCGTATTCACTCTCTTCTTTTCATTCCGTACCTACATGGTACTCTTTCTTCGAGTATTTCTCCTTACTCGTTACTCACTAAATTCTCCTTCTCGATTAACTGTCCTTACGGTTAATTTTTTTTCACCCACATGGCCACTTATACGTTTGGTTTGTCCACTCAGTCTCCACCCATACCCGGGCTTTAGACTAACGGATTTACGGTTCACCAACCTGTGGAACTAGCTTACCTAGTTATGTCCACTACAATCTGTGTACTATACATGCACTTACGGTAGTAGTTGACTCTTATCCTATGGGATCCTATAGGCTTCCGCTCTTCCCCCCCTTATATGACTACTTATCCCTGTCTACTTCCTCTCCCATCGGGCCTCCACGAGTCCCTTTGGGGTTTACCTCTCACTTTATCTCGTTCGAGAGCTATCTACTGCAATAGCACTCATTTTTTTTTAATCTCTGGACGGTACTCGAAGGTCTACGCCCATCTCCACTTATGTAATACCCGAGGATATTTTAACTGGCATCATTTATTAAATTAAATTTATTAAAATAAAAGTGGAAAAATGAGATGAAAATACCCACTATCCTACTACCTATATTTCTTTTTTTAAATATAAATAAAGTAAATCCTAATTTTATATATATATATATATATATATTTATATTTATATAATTTTTTTAAAATTATTATTATCCTATCAGACCCTTTTTTTTGTTATGTATATATATATTAATTAGTTAAATATATATATATATATATTAGATAAAAGAAAGAATAAGGAGATAAAGGAGAGAGGGCCATCGTGGGAAGAAAGAAGAAAGACAGGAATAGAGCGTGAGGGAGGGGGGAAGCATGGAAGCTACGCGAGAGAGAAGGGAAGGAGCTCACGGACGAAGGTGAGCGCGGTGGTGGCCGGACGTGCAAGCCAGTGCCGGAAGGAGACGTAGTCGCCAGAGAACGCCATTGCTGGCTGGAGAGAGAGAGAGTTCGGGCTAGAGAGAGAAAACGAAAGGAAGGAGCTTTCTCGCAGGAAACTCGCCAGAAAACGTCATCCTTTCACCGGGGAAGGTAGCTGGGAGTCTCCTCTACTCCATATCGTCCTTCTAACCGGTTGAATCGAGGTGAGAAGTCCCGAAACACTCAAACCCCAATTTTATCAATTTTAGGGATTTTTGGAAAGACCCCAATTAATTCAAGTTGAGTATTCTGGGTCCTAAATCGAAGTATTTGCATGTTAGTAAGTGAGTTGGAAGCTTAGGAACCGGAATTTATTTGAAGGAAGTTATCCGGGTTGGAAAAACTAGTAGGAAAATATGATTGGTAATGTTTAAGGGTGTTGCGGAATAACTTGGGGTGCATTGAAAGGTTGAATGATAATTATATAATTACTAAAAATTATTGGAATGTACGAGGGATTAAAACCCGAGTAATTCCCGTCTCAACCGGAACCCTGTTCGGGGAAAAAGAGACAATTTTCTAATTTTACGTGTATTCGGGTATGTGTATTCATGTGTAGGTGAAGTGTTCAAGGTTAGTTTGATAAATGCAAAGCTTGGACAAGTAGGATTTATGGTTCTCTTGAGCCATAAATTCAAGACTTGGGTAATGGAAGTTCATATGGACACATAGAGGTGGAATTGGGTAACCTTGCATTCCCAAGCCAAAGCTTCCGAATAGTGTGATTAAGAAAGGGCTGAACACGAATAGAAGCATGCTAGGTGTTCCGAAAACTAGTTGAGGGCATTCCAAGCCAACAACTAGTCTATGGAATTAATTAGAAAGAACATGAACATTAGCGTTACATGTGCACGATAGTGGTTGAAATTGCAAGTTTCTGAATCTCTCAAGTATATGTGTATAGGGCACCATACTGTGAGTGGACTTTCGGGCGCACCGAGAGCCAATCAGAGGGGCCAACCAGGTGAGGGGCTTTCCTATCCTTGCCCTATAGGGTTGACTGCGGATATGGATATATGGTTTGCCTTCTTACCTATTTGTAGGAACTACATGTTAGATAACATGCTATTGTTGTTCCTAAATTACAGTATATGTGAAAAGGTGCTATATGTGTGTGTGGATTGTCAAAGCAATGGTGGCTCAAGGAGCCGTATATGAAAAGAAGGTCTTCGGGACCTATACGATATCGGGGGTAGGATCGAGTAAATATTATCTGAAGGGTGTCGTTTTGTAAGTAAGTCCTTAAAGAGAATAAACCTAGGTGACCTTGTTCTGAACCAAGAGCCCGAATTAGAAACCACTTGGAAATCTAGATTTGCCTAAGAATAAGTAAAATGAACAAGTAGTGGTCCATAGGGGTCATTGATGGCACAACACAGAAACCGAGTCTATCACGGGTGGTCCGGGTAGATTGAGTCTCTTGTCTTGAGTCAACCCACAAAAATACAGAGTATATGAGTACACCACATTGTGGCTATTGCCTTGGGTAAATCGAGGTCAGATACGTCGCCGGCTATTGCTCCAAGTGAAGTCTCGGGGTCAGACTATTGTTCCAAGTAAAGTCTTGGGACTAGGGGTTCCTAGAATGATCAACTAGGTTCCCACATTGCTCACGTGAGATATTGCCTTAGGGCCAGATTCCCTCCTAACGGAGATATTGCCTTTGGGCCAGATTCTCTCCTAACGAAGATATTGCCTTCGGGCCAGTTTATGATTATGGTTAATTGAATACAGGTGACCACATGGAATTATATGTTAAATCATGATATGATGTATGTGTGAATTTAAATTTATGTAAATCCATGCTTTAAATTCCTTATTGTGAATATAATATATTTTAATTGCCTGACCACCTAATATATGAAAATCTAAACCCGTTATATGCGTATGTGTTTGTGATTGGCTCCTCTTCCCCAGTTGTAGTGGTACCCGCTACTACACCAGGGATGGGAAAGCCTCTCACTGAGTCTGTTTGACTCACCCCAATGTTACATGTTACAAACATAGGTGGTATAGGCATCGGGAGCGCTTCCACTTCATCTCAGGGAGGCGGACAGACTTAGAGACCGCACGCATTGTTCGCGTGGGTAGTATTGATATATGTATTTTGTCAGGATGTATATGTATATGATTCTTTTGGTATAGCATTGTTTTGTATAGTTGCTATATGCATATATGTATATGTCACACTCTAGTACTGTCGGCTTCATACAGATTAAAGATTGGTCTTGTTGTTGGGGATATAGGTTGTGATATGATGAATATCATGTGTATATACATATATATGGATGTGACTCCTGCATGTGAATAGGATAGATCACACGCACTGAGCGTGTGGTCAATATGTAAACTTATATATATGTGTGATTGAATACTTGATTGTGTGAAAATACGTCTTCCGCATGTGAATAGGATAGGTCACACGCATTGAGGCGTGTGATCAATATGTATATTTGATGCAGGTGTGTGATTGAATATATATGCTTGACTGTACACAGGGATTCTGCATGTGAATAGGATAGATCACCCGCTCTTAAGCGCGTGATCAATATGTATATTACATGTACGTGTGATTGATTATGTGTATATGTATAGACTGAAGCGGCGTTGAGCGAGCCGTGGATTGTGTGCTACTTAGGTCATCGGATAGGGATGGCCATATAAATACTATATTGTTTGTATTAGAAATGGGTAGTTACGCGTATATAAGAATGTCAATCAGGAATTAGAGGCTTACGGGATAGGAGAAATCCTACCTCCCGTGCCGGTCACGGACGTCCGATAGGGGGTCGTGACAACTTAGGTTTACATGTTCCGGTCTAATACTTGCGGGTTCATCATCACTCTATGACCCCTTAATTGGTAACCCTTAGGTTTACCTATATACTCCCTTGGCACTTTAGCACTCTCTATTGCTTTTCGATGTCTACTTAACTTTAATCACTCTAAGCGAGTGATTTCTCAACTACATCTACCATCCTTTTACAGCTTACCTGTAAAATTACTATTGTTTGGTAGGGTATTGGTCACATGAGTTAGTTTTCTTAGGCACCCTGTGGGTTTTAAAAAAATTAATTCAAGTTTATTTCTTAGAAAATGACGCCTAAGGTTTTCGTAAATGATTAGGGTTTAACCAATTGGAATGACACAAATTGAGAAAGAGTTTTCATGAAAATTTTCCTTCCAATGGTTATCCCTAGTATTTTCAAGAAAAGTTTGAGGGTCCTTCAGAATCTCTCATCCGGAAAGACCAAAAAGATTTTTACAAAAATTTTCTCATGTGATCAATACCCTATTCTTTATGCTCTTCCTTAAGCAACCCAAGAGAGTTTGATTGGACTTAATCCCTTCTTTCCCCCTTTGTTTGCTTAAGGAACTAGCAGTTCATGGGTCGAGCGCAGTGTTGGACTAGGCTCCTTCCCTGTGCCTTCCCATTTACCCTGTTTCCTGCTCGGCATATGGTCACGCTCTACACGTTTACATATGCTTCTACTTCTTAACATCTATCTCTACGGCATATTGTTTGGCCACTTTGCCCTTCCATATACCGTATCTTGATTTTTCCCGTCCGTAGATTTCTACTTCTATACTGTGGCATACGCCACCTCTTTTCTATTTACATTCTAGGAAGGACAAATCACTTCCTTCAACCATAGCATACCGCACAGCCGTGACCCGTTCACGTGGTCATCTCCCTGTCGGTCTCATGCCTCATGGCCCTGTTTATTCTTGTCTGTAAACTTTCCATTTCAATCGCCCCATGGGCTTACTTTCTTTTCTACACGCCAAGCGTGTCTTTTCTTTCTCTTAATTCCTGAAATCCTGCCGTTAGGATTTCTGCCACAGAAGGTGCACCTGTCTCTACTTGAGGTTTCGGTGACTGTCTCCTCTCTTCTCCTTTTACTCGTGCTCTACCTCTACCACGAGCATGACCTCTTCCTCGGCCTCGTGCACGATCTCTACCTCGGCTTCGGGTGAGCATTGCCTCCTCCCGAACTGATTCTAGATCAAATTCAGCAGGAGTTCTCCCTCCACCCCTAGTCTGTCTCGTGATCGGTGGCATCCCTATACTGTACAAGGACCACACCTAATAAGAACACGCATATCGATGATATTTCATATCAAAGTGAATGGGTGTGTGTGTTATTATTAAATGGGGGTTCACGTTTTTGCTTCTGCCCTTATCTCTTTTCTTTTTTTTATTTGTTTAATTGTGAGTGTGTGTGTAATGGGAGGATGGGTGTGTGTAAATGGGAGGGGGTCACGTTGCCCCCCCCCACATATATTTTAATATATATATATATATATATATATATATACATTTCTTTTTTTTTTGAAAAATTTATTTATTTGTTACATCCTCTTTTTCTTTTAGGTCTTAAAAAGAATATTTAGATTTCCTATTTTTCTCCCCTTAATTTTATTTTATCTTTAATTTAATTTATTTTTCTTTCTGAAAGAAAAATAAATTTAATAATAATGAAAATAATCCAATCTAAATGTCTCGGATATTACATTGATATTCGATTTTCTTTTCTTAATCAGTTTTTGTCGATGAGTGTTTCGAAAACTTGATATTCATTTTTCTTTTTCTTTTAATCAGTTTTCGCCGATGAGTGTTTCGAAAACTTGATATTCATTTTTCTTTCTCTTAATTAGTTTTCGCCGATGAGTGTTTCGAAAACGTGATATTCAATTTTCTTTATTTAATTAGTTTTCACCGATGAGTATTTCGAAAACTTGATAGTCATTTTTCTTTTTTTAGTAAGTTTTCGCTAATGAGTGTTTCGAAACTTGATATTCATTTTTCTTTTTTTAATCAATTTTTGCCGATTAGTGTTTCGAAAACTTGATATTCATTATTCTTTTTTTAACTAGTGTTCGCCGATGAGTGTTTCGAAAATGTTATATTCATTTTTCTTTTTTTAATCATTTTTTGCTGAGTGTTTCGAAAACTTGATATTCATTTTTCTTTTTTTACTCAATTTTCGCCGATAAGTGTTTCGAAAACTTGATATTCATTCTTATATTTTTAATTAGTTTTCGTCGATGAGTGTTTCGAAAACTTGATATTCATTTTTCTTTTTTAGTAAGTTTTCGCTAGTGAGTGTTTCGAAAACTTGATATTCATTTTTCTTTTTTTAATTAATTTTTTACGTTTAGTGTTTCGAAAACTTGATTTTCATTTTTATTTTTTTTAATCCCTTTTCGACGATGAGTGTTTCGAAAATTTGATATTCATTTTTCTTTTTCTTAATCAGTTTTCACCGATGAGTGTTTCGAAAACGTGATATTTATTTTTCTTTTTTTTAAATCAGTTTTCGCCGATGATTGTTTTGAAAACTTGATATTCATTTTTCTTTTTTAATTATTTTTGGTCGATGTTTGTTTCGAAAACTTAATATTCATTTTTCTTTTTTTAATAAGTTTTCACCGATGAGTGTTTCGAAAACTTGATATTTATTTTTCTTTTTTAATTAGTTTATGCCGATGAGTATTTCGAAAATTTAATATTCATTTTTCTTTTTTAATTAGTTTTGGTCGATGAGTGTTTCGAAAATTTGATAATCATTTTTCTTTTTTTAATAAGTTTTCACCGATAAGTGTTTCGAAAACTGGATATTCATTTTTCTTTTTTTAATCAGTTTTCGCCGATAAGTGTTCTGAAAACTTGATATTCATTTTTCTTTTTTTTTAATCAGTTTTTGCCGATGAGTGTTTTGAAAACTTGATATTCATTTTTCTTTTTTTAATCAGTTTTCGCCGATAAGTGTTCTGAAAACTTGATATTCATTTTTCTTTTTTTTTTATCAGTTTTCGCCGATGAGTGTTTTGAAAACTTGATATTCATTTTTCTTTTTTTTAATCAGTTTTTGTCGATTAGTGTTTCGAAAACTTGATATTTATTTTTCTTTTTTTAAATAGTTTTCGCCAATGAGTATTTCGAAAACTTGATATTCATTTTTCTTTCTCTTAATCAGTTTTCGCCAATGAGTGTTTCCAAAACATAATATTCAATTTTATTTATTTAATTAGTTTTCACCAATTAGAGTTTCGAAAACTTGATATTCATTTTTCTTTTTTTAGTAAGTTTTCGCTAATGAGAGTTTCGAAAACTTGATATTCTTTTTTTTTTAATCAGTTTTCGCCGATGAGTGTTTCGAAAACTTGATAGTCATTTTTTTATTTTTAATCATTTTTCGCCGATGTTTCGAAAACTTGATATTCATTTTTCTTATTTTAATCAGTTTTCGCCGATGAGTGTTTCGAGAACTTGATATTCATTTTTTTCTTTTTTATTCAGTTTTTTCCGATGAGTGTTTCGAAAACTTGATATTCATTTTTCTTTTTTTAATCACTTCTCGCCGATGAGTGTTTTCGAAATCTTGATATTCAGTTTTCTTTTTTTAATCAGTTTTCACCGATGAGTGTTTTGAAAACTTTATATTCATTTTTCTTCTTTTTTTTTAAATCAGTTTTCGCCGATGAGTGTTTCGAAAACATGATATTCATTTTTCTTTTTTTTAATCAGTTTTTGCTGATGAGTGTTACAAAAATTTAATAGTCATTTTTCATTTTTTTAATCAGTTTTCGCCGATGAGTGTTTCGAAAACGGAATATTCATTTTTCTTTATTTAATTAGTTTTAACCGATGAGTGTTCTGAAAACTTGATATTCATTTTTCTTTTTTTTTCATTGGTTTTCGCCGATTAGTATTTTGAAAACTTGATATTTATTTTTCTTTTTTTTAAATAGTTTTCGCCGATGAGTGTTTCGAAACCTTGATAGTCATTTTTCTTTTTTTAATCATTTTTCGCCGATGAGTGTTTCGAAAACTTGATATTCATTTTTATTTTTTTAATCAGTTCTCGCCGATGAGTCTTTTCGAAAACTTGATATTCAGTTTTCTTTTTTTGATCAGTTTTCACCGATGAGTGTTCTAAAAACTTGATATTCAATTTTTTTAATCAGATTTCGCCGATGAGTGTTTCGAAAACTTGATATTTATTTTTCTTTTTTCGTCAGTTTTCGCCGATGAGTGTTTCGAAAACTTGATAGTCATTTTTCTTTTTTTAATCATTTTTTCCCGATGAGTGTTTCGAAAACTTGATATTCATTTTTATGTTTTTAATTAGTTTTTGCCGATGAGCGTTTCGAAAACTTGATATTCATTTTTCTTTTTTTAATCAGTTTTTGCCGATGAGTATTTCGAAAACTTGATATTCATTTTTCTTTTTTAATAAGTTTTCACCGATGAGTGTTTCGAAAACTTAATCTTCATTATTATTTTTTTAATCAGTTTTCGTCGATTAGTGTTTCAAAAACTTGATATTCATTTTTCTTTTTTTGGTAAGTTTTTGCTAGTGAGGGTTTCGAAACTTTATATTCATATTTCTTTTTTTAATCAGTTTTCGTCGATAACTGTTTCGAAAACTTTATATTCATTTTTATTTTTTTTTAATAAGTTTTCGCCTATATGTGTTTCAAAAACTTGATATTTATTTTTCTTTTTTTAATCAGTTTTCGTCGATGAGTGTTTCGAAAACTTGTTAGTCATTTTTCATTTTTTAATAATTTTTTATATTCTTTTTTCTTTTTTTTAATCAGTTTTGCCCGATGAGTGTTTCCAAAACTTGATATATATTTTTCTTTTTTTATTCAGTTTTTTTCCGATGAATGTTTCGAAAACTTGATATTAATTTTTCTTTTTTTAATCAGTTCTCGCCGATGAATGTTTTCGAAAACTTGATATTCTGTTTTCTTTTTTTAATCATTTTTCGCCGATGATTGTTCTGAAAACTTGATATTCATTTTTCTTTTTTTATAATCAGTTTTCGCAGATGAGTATTTTGAAAACATGATATTCGTTTTTCTTTTTTTTAATCAGTTTTCGCCAATGAGTGTTTCGAAAACTTGATATTTATTTATTTTTAATCAATTTTCACCAATGAGTATTTCGAAAACTTGATAGTCATTTTTATTTTTTTAATCAGTTTTCGCCGATCAGTGTTTCAAAAACTTGATATTCATTTTTCTTTTTTTTTAATCAGTTTTTGGCAATGAGTATTTCGAAAACTTGATATTCATTTTTCTTTTTTTAATCAGTTTTCGCCGATGAGTGTTTTCGAAAACTTGATATTCAATTTTCTTTTTTAATCAGTTTTCGCCGATGAGTGTTCTGAAAACTTGATATTCATTTTTCTTTTTTTTAAATCAGTTTACGCCGATGATTGTTTTGAAAATTTGATATTCGTTTTTCTTTTTTTTAATCAGTTTTCGCCGATGAGTGTTTCGAAAACTTGATATTTATTTTTTTAATCAGTTTTCGCCAATGAGTGTTTCGAAAACTTGATAGTCATTTTTTAATCAGTTTTCGCCGATCAGTGTTTCGAAAACTTGATATTCATTTTTATTTTTTTAATCAGTTTTTGGCAATGAGTGTTTCGAGAACTTGATATTCATTTTCCTTTTCTAATCAGTTTTCGCCGATGAGTGTTTCGAAAACTTGATAGTCATTTTTCATTTTTTTATTCATTTTTCGCCGATAAGTGTTTCGAAAACGTAATATTCATTTTTCTTTTCTTAAATAGTTTTCGCCCATGAGTGTTTCGAAAACGTTATATTAACTTTTCTTTTTTTAATCATTTTTCGCCGATGAATGTTTCGAAAACTTGATATTCATTTTACTTTTTTTAATATGTTTTTGCCGATTAGTGTTTCGAAAACTTGATATTCAATTTTTTTTAATAAGTTTCCGCTCATGAGTGCTTCGAAAACTTGATATTCATTTTTCTTTTTTTAATTAGTTTTCACATATGAGTATTTCGAAAACTTGATATTCATTTTTATTTTTTTTAATCAGTTTTCGCCGATGAGTGTTTCAAAATCTTAAATTTCATTTTTCTTGTTTTTTATCTGTTTTCGCCGATTAGTATTTCGAAAACTTGATATTCATTTTTCTTTTTTAATAAGTTTTCACCGATGAGTGTTTCGAAAATTTAATCTTCATTTTTATTTTTTTAATCAGTTTTCGTCGATGAAGTTTTCGAAAACTTGATATTCATTTTTCTTTTTTTAGTAAGTTTTTGCTAGTGAGTGTTTCGAAAACTTTATATTCATTTTTCTTTTTTTAATCAGATTTCCCCGATAAGTGTTTCGAAATTTTTATATTCATTTTTAATTTTTTCATCAATTTTCGCCGATGAGTGTTTTCGAATACTTAATATTCAGTTTTCTTTTTTAATCAGTTCTCGCCAATGAGTGTTTTCGAATACTTGATATTCAGTTTTCTTTTTTTAATCAGTTTTCGCCGACGAGTGTTCTGAAAACTTGATATTCATTTTTCTTTTTTTTAATCAGTTTTCACCGATGAGTGTTTCGAAAACTTGATATTCGTTTTTCTTTTTTTTTTAATCAGTTTTCGCCGATGAGTGTTTGAAAAACTTGATATTTATTTTTCCTTTTTTTTAATCAATTTTCGCCGATGAGTGTTTCGAAAACTTCATAGTCATTTTTCTTTTTTTAATAAGTTTTCGCCGATCAGTGTTTCGTAAACTTGATATTCATTTTTCTTTTTTTAATCAGTTTTCGCCGATGAGTGTTTCGAAAACTTGATATTCATTTTCCTTTTTTAATCAGTTTTCGCCGAGGAGTGTTTCGAAAACTTTATATTCATTTATATTTTTTTTAATCAGTTTTCGTCGATGAGTGTTTTGAAAACTTGATAGTCATTTTTTCTTTTTTAATCATTTTTCGCGGATGGATGTTTCGAAAACGTAATATTCGTCTTTCTTTTCTTTTTTTTTTAAATAATTTTCGCCGATGAGTGTTTCAACAACGTTTTATTCATTTTTCTTTTTGTAATCATTTTTCGCCGATGAGTGTTTCGAAAACTTGATATTCATTTTTATTTTTTTAATTAGTTTTTGCCGATGAGCGTTTTGAAAACTTGATATTAATTTTTCTTTTTTTAATCAGTTTTCGCCGATGAGTGTTTCAAAAACGTAATATTCATTTTTCTTTTCTTTTTTTTTTAAATAGTTTTCGCCGATGAGTGTTTCAAAAACGTTTTATTCATAATTCATTTTCTAATCATTTTTCGCCTATGAGTTTTTCGAAAATTTGATATTCATTTTTATTTTTTTAATTAGTTTTCGCCGATAAGCGTTTTGAAAACTTGATATTCATTTTTCTTTTTTTAATCAGTTTTCGCTGATGAGTGTTTCGAAATCTTGATATTCATTTTTCTTGTTTTTTATCTGTTTTCGCCGATGAGCATTTTGAAAACTTGATACTCATTTTTCGTTTTTAATAAGTTTTCACCGATTACTCTTTCGAAAACTTAATCTTCATTTTTATTTTTTTAATCAGTTTTCGTCGATGAGTGTTTCGAAAACTTGATATTCATTTTTCTTTTTTTAGTAAGTTTTTGCTAGTGAGTGTTTCGAAAACTTAATATTCATTTTTCTTTTTTTAATTAGTTTTTGACGATTAGTGTTTCGAAAACTTGATATTCGTTTTTATTTTTTTTAATTAGTTTTCGCCGATGACTGTTTCGAAAACTTGATATTCATTTTTCTTTTTTTTTTAATCAGTTTTCGCCGATAAGTGTTTTGAAAACTTGATATTCTTTTTTCTTTTTTAATTAGTTTTGGTCGATGATTGTTTCGAAAACTTGATATTCTTTTTTCTTTTTCTTAATCAGTTTTCACCGATGATTGTTTCGAAAACGTGATATTCATTTTTCTTTTTTTTTTAAACAATTTTCGCCGATGAGTGTTTTGAAAACTTGATATTCATTTTTGTTTTTTAATTAGTTTTGGTCGATGTTTGTTTCGAAAACTTAATATTCATTTTTCTTTTTTTAATAAGTTTTCACCAATGAGTATTTCGAAAACTTGATATTCATTTTTCTTTTTTAATTAGTTTATGCCGATGCGTATTTCAAAAACTTGATATTTATTTTTCTTTTTTTAATCATTTTTCGCCGATAAATGTTTCGAAAACTTAATATTCATTTTTCTTTTTTAATTAATTTTGTTCGATGATTGTTTCGAAAACTTGATATTCATTTTTCTTTTTTTAATAAGTTTTAACCGATGAGTGTTTCGAAAACTTGATATTCATTTTTCTTTTTTTAATCAGTTTTCGCCGATAAGTGTTTCGAAAACTTTATATTCATTTTTATTTTTTTTAATCAGTTTTCGCCGATGAGTGTTTCGAAAACTTGATATTTATTTATTTTTTTATCAGATTTCGCCGATGAGTGTTTCGAAAACTTGATAGTCATTTTTCATTTTTTAATCATTTTTTATATTCATTTTTCTTTTTTTTTAATCAGTTTTTGCCGATGAGTATTTGGAAAACTTGATATTCATTTTTCTTTTTTTAATCAGTTTTTTCCGATGAGTGTTTCGAAAACTTGATATTCATTTTTCTTTTTTTAATCAGTTCTCGCCGACAAGTGTTTTCGAAAACTTGATATTCAGTTTTCGTTATTTAATCAGTTTTCACTTATGAGTGTTCTGAAAACTTGATATTCATTTTTCTTTTCTTTTTTTTTAATTAGTTTTTGTCACGACCCCCTATCGGACGTCCGTGACCGGCACGGGAAGTAGGATTTCTCCTATCCTAGGGATGGCACCCGCTACGTGCGGGGGCGGGGAGTGCTCTCTCCGTCCCCGCCCCGCCATCCCCAAAGTCCCCCCGTCCCCATCCCCGATCCCCGCCGCAGGGAGAAATTCCTCCCCATCCCCATCCCCGCCCTCCCCGCGGGTAGCACTGTCAAAACGGGCCGGCCCGGCCCGTGACGGGTCGGCGTTAAACAGGCCAGTCCGGGCCGCCCCGTTTATTTGGCGGGCTTGGGAAGTAATGCCCAAGCCCGCCCGCAATTGCCCGCGGGCCAATTTTTTTATTTTTTTAAAATATATATTTTTTTAAAATTAATTATAAAATTATATATTTATTTAAAAATTAGTAATTTTTTAACTTTAAATTAATATTTTATTAATTTTAATTATTATTTAAATTATTTATATACTTTATTAGAATAAAATTATTATTTAACACATAAAATTGTCTAAAATATATATATTTATACATATTTTAAACAAATATATATTAATTTTTATTTTATTTTATTTTTTTAAGTTTTTTGCGGGCCGGCCCGTTTAGCCCGCGGGCTAGCCCGTTTAGCCCGCGGGCTTAAACGGGCCAACCCGTTTAGGCCCGTTTTTAAACGGGCCTATTTTTGCTTGCCCAAGCCCGCCCATTTAGCGGGCGGGCCGGGCTATCCCGCGGGCTCTGGCCCGTTTTGATAGTGCTACCCGCGGGGACCCCGAAATATATTTTAAAAAATTTAAAAAATTAAAATATATTTATATAAATATGAGTAGACTTAATCTTAATAGAAAAGTAACTTATAAAAAATTAGTTAAAAATATCATATTAAATAAATCTAATTGAAAAACATCAACAAACACACAATTTTACCAAATTCATTAAAACGCCTAACAATAAAAATTATAACAAAGTTTACAACAAAATTAAATTAATGTTTACAACATAACATAAAAAGTACGAGTGAATTAGGTTAAATTTTAGGTATAATAAAAAATATATAAAAATTAATAAAAAAATAATAATATAAAAATTAATAAAACGTTATATATATAAATGTTAATATAATAAATTAATAATATTAAATAAAATTACATATATACCCTCGGGGACGGGGATCCCGCGGGGTGGGGGACATGCTCCCCGTCCCCGTCCTCGAATTACTCTCGGGAATAAAATTTTCCCCATCCCCGTCCCCGCGGGAGAAAAATCCCCGCATATGGGGGCCCGCACAGGGAATCCCCCCGGAGATCCCCATGGGGCGGGAGAAATTGCCATCCCTGTCCTATCCCGTAAGCCTCTAACCCCTGATTGAGATTTCCACTTGTTTATAACTACCCTTTTCTAATACAAACAATATATAACATATATGGTCATCCCTTTCCGGTGACCTAAGCAGTTTGCAATCCACGGCTCGCTCAACGCCGCTTCAGTCTATACATATACACATATTCATTCACAAGTACATATAATATACATATTGATCATGCGCTTCAGGGCGGGTGATCTATCCTATTCACATGCAGAAGTCCTGTATACAGTCATACATATATTCAATCACACGCTTACATATAGTTTACATATTGATCACACGCCTCAATTCGTGTAATTTATCCTATTCACATGCGGAAGCCATATTTTCACACAAACATGTATTCAATCACACATACATATAATTTACGTATTGATCACACGCCTCAATGCGTGTGACCTATCCTAGTCGCATGCAGAAGTCATATACGTATATGCATGATATATATTATATCATAGCCTATATTCCCATCACCAAGACCTAACTTTAATTTGTATGAAGCCGACAATGCTAGAATTCAAGTGTGACATATGTATATACACAGCAGATGTAAACGTACATACGCCACGCCCAAAAAGGATTCATATATATATATATATATATACACATCACAACATATATACTTAATCAAAATAACTACCGACGTGAACAAAGCGTGCGGTCTTCAGATCTGTCTGCCTCCCTGAGAAGAAGTGGACGCGTTTCCGACCCCTGAACCACCAGTATCTGAAACATGTAAATAGGGGGTGAGTCGAACAGACTCACTGAGGAGCTCCCCCATCCCTGGCGTAGCAGCGGGAACCACTACAGCTGGGGGAAGGGAGCAACCACAACCACATATGCATGAAATGGATTTATATTGTGACCTTAAATATGATCAGGCAATCAATATATCATATTCACAATTAAAAATCCTAATTCATGCTCCTAACATGTTTATTAATCCCCATGTAAACCAATCATAAACATATATCATATCTTTTCATAAGTCATACATAGTTATGCTCGTAGGCATTCACTTTCTGTCTCCTGCATTACGCTAAGATAAATACTGGCCCAAAGGCAATTTCATGTACGAACCTGGTTGATCACACCAGGAACTTTTTGACTCCAAGGTATGCTTAGAGTAATAGCCGGCAACTTGTCTGACCTCAGTTTATACCAAGGTAATAGCCACTATGTGGCATACTTACTGTTAACTGAATCCTGTCTGTCCGACTAGGATAACCGACTCGATCTACCCGAACTAACCTGAAAAAGTTCAAATAACCTATTCGACCTTGAAAGACGCCCTATTAATAACTAACTGAATATTACACGTGTGAATTAGCTAGGCCTAGTTTCCCCCTTTTCAATTATGCATCACTCTCACTCACACTTAACAACCTAGGTTCATTTTCCTCAATGTACCATACGGTCAAAACCTTTGCACGATGATCAATTTAAGTGAGTTCCTAATATTAATAAACTCTCACATATGAAATTCCAACTCAATCCTACCCACGGTATCATATAAGGCTCGGTGAGCCACAATGGCACATATACACCTTGTGATTAATCATATAAGCACATATACTATTGCACGTTGACTACTTACTTGCAAATCATACACGCGTAACACAAATTTATTCGTATAAATATATTTCATATATCAATTTGCACAAAATAGAGCAAACCACATTTTTCACGTAGTCATCCAACCCTGTGGGGCAGGGATGGGAGAGTCCCTCACCTCGTTGGCCCTCCTGATCAATCCTCAGAGTGCCTGAAGCTCCAATTACCCTGTGGTGCCCTATACATATTATATTTAAGAAATTTAGAACGCGTAACTATGCATCTACCATGCACGTGTCATGCTAATGCTTATGCACCCTCTAGCTATTTTCCAAGAACTAATTATTTAGTTCGTTACGTCGTCTTATTTGCTCTTTTTGAAAGTCCAGAATGCCCCATATTCGACTTTCACACTTTCGAGCCATTTAGAACCTCTAATTGCTTAGGTTAGAGATTCCCACTTGTCTAAATTTCCCTTCATGTGTTCATATGGGTATTTAACTCCGCCTATGCTTGCATAGCCGGTCCCAAGCCCGGATAAAGGAGGAGGGTTGTGTTAGGTAGTCGACAGCCAACGTAAAAACTCTGTCAAATCTTCATGAATATGGATCAACGACGTAAACATGTTAATGCTAGGCCGTTGCCCGGAAGCAACGCGCTGTATAGCTCGAGTACAGTGTCAAATGAGCAAGGGCCGCTACATCAACGCCCGGATGTAGTGAAAAATAAGCAAGGGTTCCCACATTTTCGCGGACGGATGTGGGTAAAGAAGCTAGTCCATAAGGGTAGGATACGCTTTGGGACTTGGAATATTGGCACACTTACAGGTAAATCGATGGAGATAGTAGACACCATGATTAGGAGAAAGATAAATGTAATGTGCCTACAAGAGACTAAATGGGTAGGAGATAAGGCTAGAGAATTAGACACTTCAGGTTTTAAGCTTTGGTATGCGGGCAAGTCCAAAGCAAAAAACGGGGTAGGTATAATTATAGATAAAGAATGGAAGGACAAGGTGGTGGAAATAAAAAGAATTGGAGATAGGATAATTTCCCTAAAGCTTGTAGTGGATAGAGAGACCTTTAATGTTATTAGTGCCTACGCACCACAAGTAGGATTAGGGGAACAACATAAGCTTAAATTCTGGGAGGACCTAGAAGCTTTAATACAGGGAATATCGTCTAGGGAAAAGATCTTCTTAGGAGGAGATCTAAATGGACATGTAGGGAGGGAGGCTAGAGGATACAAAGGTTATCACGGAGGACATGGCATTGGAGAAGTAAACACAGAGGGTAAAACAATCTTAGATTTTGCTTTAGCTTTTAATTTCATTATAGCAAACACTTGTTTTAAAAAGAGGGTAGAGCATCTTATTACCTACAAGAGTGGGGCGACATCTTCCCAAATTGATTTCTTTTTGGTAAGGAAATCAGATAGGAAACTTTGCACCAATTGCAAAGTCATTCCAGGAGAGAGCCTAACTACCCAACATA
Source organism: Senna tora (assembly GCA_014851425.1). NCBI lineage: Eukaryota > Viridiplantae > Streptophyta > Magnoliopsida > Fabales > Fabaceae > Senna > Senna tora. The sequence goes on from CM026266.1 coordinate 14,080,965, forward strand.
GGGTCTTGGTAATGGATGTTCAGGTTAAGGGTAAGGGAAAACAAAACAACCATAAGCCAAGCCCTAGAATAAGGTTGTGGCATTTGAAGGGTGAAAAACAAGAGAGTTTCAAAAGAAAGATGTTGGAAGAAAGGGCTTGGGAAACACAAGGAGATGCAAACCACATGTGGAATACAATGGCACAAGGAATTAGGAGCCTGGCAACTAAAACACTAAGTATATCTAGAGGTTTTGGACCGAAGGGGAAAGAATTTTGGTGGTGGGATGAAAGTGTACAAAATAAGATTAAGGTTAAAAGAGAATGTTATAAAACATGGCAGTCATGTAGAGATAATGTAAGCTGGGAGAACTATAAGGTAGCTAAGAAAGATGTTAAGAGGATAGTGTCAGAGACCAGAAATAGGGCCTACGAAGGGTTTTACCAATCTTTAGGAACCAAAGATGGGGAGAGAAAAATATTCAAACTTCCTAAGAGTAAGGAGAGAAAGACAAGAGACATAGATCAAGTGAAATGTATTAAGGATGAAGAAGGTAATATCTTGGTAAAGGACCAAGATATTCAAGAACGATGGAAGGATTATTTTGACAAACTTTTTAATGAAGGACAAACGGCTGCTAGTCATACTGATGGGCTAAGTACTAACGAAGAGGATCTCAATTATAGTTTCTATCGGAGAATACAAGAGCACGAGGTGGCACAAGCATTGAAGATAATGGATAATAGCAAAGCAGTAGGACCGGATAATATACCCATTGAGGTGTGGAAGAGCCTAGGAAGCAAAAGCGTAAATTGGTTAACAAAGCTTTTTAATGTGATATTGAGATCCAAGAAAATTACGGATGAATGGAGGAAAAGTACTTTGATCCCAGTGTATAAGAACAAGGGGGAAATACAAAATTGTGCAAATTATAGGGGGATCAAACTCATGAGCCATACTATGAAGCTATGGGAGAAGGTTATCGAGCAGAGGTTGAGGGTGGAGACGCGAATTACAGAGAATCAATTTGGGTTCATGCCAGGGAGGTCAACCATAGAGGCAATATATCTATTAAGAAGATTGATAGAGAGATACCAGAGGTCTCATAAGGATCTATATATGGTTTTTATTGATTTGGAAAAGGCCTATGACAGAGTACCGAGAGAAGTATTATGGAAGGCTTTGGAAAAGAAAGGAGTACGAGTGGCCTATATCCGAACAATCAAAGACATGTACGATGGAGTCACGACTTGTGTGAGAACACAAGGTAGTGTTACGAAGGATTTTCCTATAACCATAGGACTACATCAAGGTTCAACTTTGAGCCCTTACCTCTTCAATTTGGTATTGGATGTGCTCACTGAACATATACAAGAGGCAGTACCAAAGTGTATGCTTTTTGCTGACGATATAGTCTTGGTTGGAGATTCCAAAGAACAAGTAAATGAAAAATTAGAGAGATGGAGACAAGCTTTGGAGACATATGGATTCCGCATTAGTCGAAGCAAAACAGAGCATATGAAATGTAAATTTAGTGGTAGGGACGTTGATTCTAGGAGTGAGGTGAAACTTGGAGATCACCCCATGCGGGAAGTCACAAGTTTTAAGTATTTGGGAACGATAAGACAAAATAATGGAGAAATAGAGGAAGATGTAAATCATAGGATCCAAGCAGGATGGATGAAATGGAGGAAGGCATCAGGTGTTATTTGTGATAAGAAAGTACCGCTTAAGCTTAAGGGGAAATTTTATCGCACCGCCATAAGACCAGCTTTACTGTATGGTACTGAATGCTGGGCGATAAAAAGCCAGCATGAGCACAAATTCAACGTGGCAGAAATGAGAATGTTGCGCTGGATGAGTGGTCACACTAGAATGGATAGGATTAGGAATGATTATATTAGAGAGAAAGTGGGGGTAGCACCTATTGTTGAAAAATTAGTCGAAACACGCCTTAGGTGGTTTGGTCATGTACAAAGGCGGCCGGAAGAGGCTCCGGTACGTAGAGTTGACCAAATGGAAGATAACCTAATAACTAGAGGTAGGGGAAGACCAAAGAAAACAATAGGAGAAACGATTAAGAGGGATCTAGACATAAATAACTTAACCATAGAAATGTGCAAAGACAGAACATGTTGGCGTTGCTTGATCCATATAGCCGACCCTACCTAGTGGGAAAAGGCTTCGATTGTTGTTGTTGTGTTCATATGGGTATTTAATTAATAAAAGAATTAAATTCACGGTTCAAAAGAGGCTCTAGCTTACTCATTCCACCGTCTCCCTTATTCGCCGAGTAAAAGCTTAATTACTACCTCTTTAATTATATATAAAAATATAATTGGGTATAAAATAGAGCCTTGGAACCAATTTTGCGGGTCTTAGGTGTCCACCACGGACTAGACCGAGTTAATCAACCCACCGTACAGCTCTTTACAGCACTGTGGCTTAGTATTACGCCTCTTTTTCACCGGATTGGGTTCCGGTTGAGACGGTAAATACTCGGGCTTTATTCCCTTGACTATTTCCAGCATTTATAACACATATACTACTCCAATCAAAGCCTAAACATGCATCGAATTTTTAATTTCGAATTTTATAGCAACTTTCTAGCTAAATTTTCCTAATTTCCATACCCGGTCAATTCCTACGGTTTAGCTTCGATTCTGAACCTCACTAAGCTTTCAATAACACCCACTAAGCTCAAATTTAACCCCGAAATGCCCCGATTGGAAGTATTTGAGGAATTCCTAAAATACCCAAAATTGAAGAAATTGGGGTTTTGAAGGGTTGGGGCTTTCATACCTAGATTTAATCGGATGGGAGCTTAATGGGTGGTCAAGATGAACTCCGGTGGCCCCCACTGGCGGCGGGACGTGTTTTCCGGCGAGAATCCGGCCCAACCCGCCGTGCACGTTGCTCCTCTTGGTTCTCCTTGAGTCTCTCGGTTTGGTTTGTGCGTGGTGGGGTGCTTCTGCGTTTTGCTCCTCTACTCTCTTAGTCTTTATATATATATATATATATATATATATATATATATATATATATATTGCTTTAATGGAAAAGGGCAGTCACGGTTGGCCCCCCATATTACTTTTTATTATTTTATTATTTTATTTTTTGTATGAGTGTTATGTTTTGGCTTTTTGATGAATCAGGGGTCACGGTTTTGACCCCCCTATTAATTAATAATAATAAAATAAAAATAAAAATAAAAATTATTATTATTATTTACTTATTATATCCTACTTCTTTCTAATCTTTTTAATAAATTAAATAATAATGATACTAATTAAATTTAATATTTCGGATATTATAATCTTTCCCCCTTAAGAAACTCGGTCTCTGGTTTTCAAACAAGGTACTAACCTTATTCTTGAAACAGATGATACGTCCTGCGCATTTCACCCTCGACCTCCCATGTAGCTTCTTCGGTCGAGTGGTTTCTCCACAGAACTTTAACCAATGGAATCTCCTTCGTTCTGAGTTTCTTCAACTGACGATCTAAGATTTCCACTGGCTCCTCTTCATATGTCAGATTCTCGGTTAGTTGCACGTCTTGCGATTGAATCACGTGCGAGGGATCGGGAAGACATTTCCAAAGCATTGATACATGAAAGACAGGATGTACCCCCTCCAACTCTGAAGGCAATTCCAACTGGTACGCCACATTTCCAACTCGTTCTAGGATTTCAAATGGTCCAATATATCGAGGACTTAACTTCCCCTTTTTACCAAACCGCATTACGCCTCTCATCGGTGATATCCTCAAGAACACCTGTTCACCAACAGCAAATTCAAGTTCTCTCCTTCGATTGTCTGCATAAGACTTTTGCCTACTCTGAGCCGTCAGTAATCTCTCCCTTATACATTCCACCTTCTGCAAGGCATCTTGTAACAATTCCGGGCCGATTAGGCTAGCCTCTCCGACCTCGAACCTATCACGACCCCCTACCGGACGTCCGTGACCGGCACGGGAGGTAGGATTTCTCCTATCCCGTAAGCCTCTAATCCCTGATTGACATTCTTATATATGCATAACTACCCATTTCTAATACAAACAATATATAGTATATATGGTCATCCATATCCGGTGACCTAAGTAGCACGCAATCCACGGCTCGCTCAACACCGCTTCAGTCTATACATATACACATAATCAATCACACGTACATATAATATACATATTGATCACACGCTTAAGGGCGGGTGATCTATCCTATTCACACGCAGAATCCCTGTGTACAATCAAGCATATATATTCAATCACACACCTGCATAAAATATACATATTGATCACACGCTTCAATGCGTGTGACCTATCCTATTCACATGCGGAAGCTGTATTTTCATACCATCAAGTATTCAGTCACACATAAATATAAATTTTCATATTGACCACACGCTCAGCGCGTGTGATCTATCCTATTCACATGCGAAAGTCACATTCATTTATATATATATACACATGATATTCAGCATATCATAACCTATATCCCCAACAACAAGACCAATCTTTAATCCGTATGAAGCCGACAATTCTAGAGTGTGACATATACATATATGCATATAGCAACTGTACAAAATAATTCTATACCAAAATGAATCATATACATATATATCCTGTCAAAATACATATAGCAGTACTACCTACGCGAACAATGCGTGCGGTCTTTAAGTCTGTCTGCCTCCCTGGGATGAAGTGGAAGCGCTTCCGATGCCTATACCACCTGTGTCTGTAACATGTAATATTGGGGTGAGTCAAACAGACTCAGTGAGAGGCTTTCCCATCCCTGGTGTAGTAGCGGGTACCACTACAACTGGGGAAGAGGAGCCAATCACAAACACATACGCACACAACGGATTAAATTTCCATATATTAAGTGGTCAGGCAATTTGCTTATATCATATTCACAATAAAGAATTTAAAGCATGGATTTACATACATTTAAATTCACACATACATCATATCATGATTTAACATATAATTCCATGTGGTCCTCTGTATTCAAGTAATCATAATCATAAACTGGCCTGAAGGCAATATCTCCGTTAGGAGAGAATCTGGCCCAAGGCAATATCTCACGTGAGCAATATGGGAACCTAGTTGATCATTCTAGGAACCCCTGGTCCCAAGGCTATACTTGGAACAATAAACTGACCCCAAGACTTCACTTGGAGCAATAGCCGGCGACTCATTTGACCTCGGTTTACCCAAGGTAATAGCCACAATGTGGTGAACTCATATACTCTGTATTTCTGTGGTTTGACTCAAGACAAGAGACTCAATCTACCCAGACCACCCGTGATAGACTCAGTTCCCGCGTTGTACAATAAATGACCCCTATGGACCACTACTTGTTCATTTTACTTCTTCTTAGGCAAATTTAGATTTCCAAGTGGTTTCTAATTCGGACTCTTGGTTCAGAACATAGTCACCTAGGTTTATTCTCTTTAAGGACTTACTTACAAAACCACACCCTTCAGATAATATTTACTCGATCCTACCCACGTTGTCATATAGGTCCCGTGGACCTTCTTTTCATATACGGCTCCTTGAGCCACCGTTGCTTTAACAATTCACATACACACATATAGCACATTTTCACATATACTGTAATTTAGGAACAACAATAGCATGTTATCTAACATGTAATTCCTACAAATAGGCAAGAAGGCAAACCACATATCAATATCTGCAGTCAACCCTATAGGGCAAGGATAGGAAAGCCCCTCACCTGGTTGGCCCCTCTGATCGGCTCTCGATGCGCCCGAAAGTCCACTCATAGTATGGTGCCCTATACACATATACTTGAGAGATTCAGAGACTTGAAAATTCAACCACTATCGTGTACATGTAACGCTAATGCTCATGTTCTTTCTAATTAATTCCATAGACTAATTGTTGGCTTGGAATGCCCGCAACTAGTTTTCGGAACACCTAGCATGCTTCTAATTCGTGTCCAACCCTCTCTTAATCACGCTATTCGGAAACGTTGAAATTGGGAATGCAAGGTTACCCAATTTCACCTCTATGTGTCCATGTGAAGTTCCCATTACCCAAGTCTTGAATTTATGGCTCAAGAGTCATAAATTCTACTTGTCCAAAATTTCCATTTATCAAAATAACCTTTCAATGCACCCCAAGTCATTCAACAACACCCTTAAACCTTAACAACCACATTTTCCTACTCTTTTTCCAACCCGGATAAATTCCATCAATTTGGTTCCGGTTCCTAAGCTTCCAACTCACTTCCTAACATGCATATACTTCAATTTAGGACCCAAAACACTCAGATTGAATCAATTGGGGTCTTTCCAAAAATCCCTAAAATTGATAAAATTGGGGTTTGAGAGTTTCGGGACTTCTCACCTCGATTCAACCGGTTAGAAGGACGATATGGAGTAGAGGAGACCCCCAGCTACCTTCCCCGGTGAAGAGACGGCATTTTTCGGCGAGAAAGCTCTCCCCCTTTACTTTCTCTCTCTAACTCGAGCTCTCTCTCTCCTCCAGCCACAAGATGGTGACCAGCTCGGTGGACGGCGACTCCGACCACTGTTCGAAGGTCCGGCCACCACGCAAGCTCACCTTCCGTGCGCCTCCCGTTCGTGCCTCTCTGTCCAGCCCTCTCTCTCACGTTTTGCCCTCTCCCCTGTGCGTGGTCCTCTTTCCTTCAACCCCTTTCACGCTTCTTCCTTCTTCTTTTTCTTTTTTATCTTTTACTTATATAATATATATATATATATATATATATATATATATATATATATATATATATATTACAAAGAAGAAAAAAAAGAAGTCTGATGTGATAACATAAATAATAAAAAAAAATATTATGAAACATTTAGGATTTAAACAAATTGTGTTAAAAATAAGTAGTTATATAGTGTGTATTTATTTTCCTTTTTATCTCATTTTTTTCCACCTTTGATTTAATTAATTTAATTTAATTAATAACGCTAGTCAAAATATTCTCGGGTATTACAGAACCACCCAATCGGGGATCTGCATCTACGGCCGTACAGAGCCTCGAAGGGTGCCATTTGAATACTTGCTTGATAACTGTTATTGTACGTAAACTCAGCCAAGGGTAAATACTTTTCCCAACTTCCGCCGAAATCCATAATACACGCCCGAAGCATGTCCTCAAGAATCTGAATGGTTCTTTTTGATTGCCCGTCGGTCTGTGGGTGGAACGCAGTACTCAGATCAACTCTAGTTCCCAACACTTCCTGCAATGACTTCCAAAACTTGGAAGTGAACTGTGGACCTCTATCAGATATTATGGACACTGGCACACCGTGCAGTCTAACGATTTCTGATAGATAAATCTGTGCATATTGACTCACTCCGTAAGTGGTCTTAACTGGCAGAAAGTGGGCGGACTTAGTCATGCGATCCACTATCACCCAAACCGAATCAAATCCCCTTTGTGATCTTGGCAACCATGATACAAAATCCATCGTTATCCTCTCCCATTTCCACTCAAGTATCTCTATCTGTTGTGATGTTCCGGCGGGCTTCTGGTGTTCAGCCTTGACTTGCTGGCACACTAAACACCTGGCTACATAGTTTGTGACATCCTTTTTCATGCCATTCCACCAATACAACTGTTTCAGGTCATGATACATTTTATTAGCTCCCGGATAGATTGTATACGTTGTCCGGTGTGCTTCTTCAAGTATTCTTTCTTTCAAGTTATCAACCATAGGGACACACAACCGTCCCTCCAACCGAAGTATCCCAAAATCATCTATAGAGAATCGGACGTCGTCCCCTTTCTCTTTAGTTACGGTATCCCCGATTTGCTTGAGGTCGGTATCTTCGTCTTGTCTAGCCTTCACCTCTTCGACCAAAGAGGACTTAGCTTGCAAATGGGCTAAAAGTGAGTTAGAACTTCCAATCTCAAACTGATTTCCCGTTTGCTCTAGCTCGTGCAATTCTCTGATCAACGGTCTCCTTCCTTCACTTATATGAGCAAGACTGCCCATGGATTTCCGACTCAGAGAATCGGCTACCACATTAGCCTTTCCTGGATGATACAAGATCGTGCAGTCGTAGTCTTTTAACAACTCTAACCATCGACGTTGTCTCAAGTTCAAGTCTTTCTGCTCGAAAATGTATTTGAGGCTTTTGTGGTCTGTATAGATTTCACAAGTCTCACCATATAAATAATGCCTCCATATTTTCAAGGCGAATACTACAGCCGCCATTTCGAGGTTGTGAGTCGGGTAGTTCTTCTCATGCTTCCTCAGTTGTCGCGATGCATACGCAATCACCTTGCCATGTTGCATCAAGACACACCCTAACCCGATCCTCGACGCATCACAGTATACCACATACCCTCCTGTGCCTTCAGGTAATTCCAGCACCGGAGCGGTGGTGAGACTGTCTTTCAGCTTCTGAAAACTCTGCTCACACTTGTCATCCCATACAAACTTCACTCCTTTCTGAGTCAATCTAGTCATAGGTGCAGCAACCTTAGAGAAGTCCTGCACAAATCTTCTTTAATATCCCGCCAAACCCAAGAAACTGCGAATTCCGGTAACAGAGGTAGGCTGGGACCAATTCTTCAATGCCTCTACCTTACTTGGATCAACGTGGATTCCCTCTGATGATACCACATGACCCAAAAAGGCAACTCTGTCAAGCCAGAATTCACACTTAGAGAACTTGGCATACAATTTTTCCTCTCTCAATCTCTGTAATGCTCGTCTCAAGTGTTCAACATGTTCCTCAAAATTCTTTGAATAAACCAATATGTCGTCAATGAAGACAATGAAAAATCGGTCCAGAAATGGTTTAAAGACCCTGTTCATCATGTCCATGAACGCTACAGGAGCATTAGTTAACCCGAAAGACATCACCAAGAACTCTTAATGTCCATATCGGGTCCGGAATGCGGTCTTAGGTATGTCTGATTCCCGAATCTTTAATTGATGGTATCCAGATCGCAAATCAATCTTGGAGAACCGCTTCGCACCCTGCAATTGATCAAATAGGACATCTATCCTCAGCAGTGGACATTGATTGCGAATCGTCACCTTGTTTAACTTTCGGTAATCGATACACAACCGCAAAGATCCGTCCTTCTTCTTTACAAAAAGGACCGGTGCACCCCGAGGAGAGAAATTGGGTCTTATAAAACCCTTTTCAAGCAATTCTTGCAATTGTGTATGTAGCTCCTTCAGCTCTTTCGGAGCCATACGGTAGGGTGGTGTGGAGATTGGCTGATTACCATATTGCAGCTCAATTCCAAATTCGATCTCACGATCGGCCGGCAACCCCGGCAATTCTTCTGGAAATACATCCAAGAACTCTCCCACTACAGGTACTTGAGTCGGTGAAAGTACCTCTTTCGTGGTATCTTGTACAAATGCCAAGTACCCTTTGCATCCTTTTGCAAGTAATTTGGACGCCTTCAAAGCCGAGATCAAGCTTGGATACGGTGCAGCTCCATCACCCCGTATCACAAAAGGCTCCTCGTTTGGCATATTAAATTTTATACATTTAGCCCTACAGTCCACAACCGCATGGCAAGACGACAACCAATCCATCCCGAGGATCACATCAAGGTCAACCATACACAACAACCGAAGGTCTACCACAGTCTCATGACCATCGACCTCCACGATGCAAGACTTGTGCACATACTCTACTTGTACCGATTCTCCCATTGGAGTAGAGACCAGTACTGTCTCTTCCATTCTAGATGGACTTTTGTTGCATTTAGTGGCAAATGCATGCGACACATAGGAATGAGTGGAGCCGGAATCAAATAAGACTTGTGCTTCAAGAGAGCAGACAATAAGAGTACCTGTCACAACCGCATTTGATGCATGAGCATCCTGTTGAGAGAGTGCATATACCCGCACCTGTCCTCCACCTACCGCCCCTAGCCCTCGGCCACTAGACCCTGCACCACGGCCTCTAGTTGCACCTGTACTTGCTACCTGTGGTGGCACGGTTCTCACTGGTGGAGCTGGAATAGGTGTACTCCTCGGCGTCGGATTGCTTCTCACACTTGTACCCTCTTTCTTCTTTGGACACTCTCTAGCCATATGGCCCATCTGGCCACAATGGTATCATCCACTTGTCAGTTTCCGACATATGCCAGAATGAAATCTGCCGCAAGTCACACATTGGGGCTTTGTCTTCCCGGCATTTCCACCCCCTTGTTCCCTCTATCCCCCTTGAACATTACCTCTTGTACCTGTTTCATAGGTGGTAGTTGAGGATTGTCCTCCTGCGGACCCCGAATATCCTGCACTTCCACCTATTGTCTTCCTCTTCTTACTTCCACCTCCTTGGTTGTCACTACCTGTAATTAACTTCACTTTGGGATCAACAGATGTCCCATACCTCTTCCTGGTTTCAATCATTCTAGCACAGTCTGCCGCTTGAGCTAAAGTCTCACACTGTCTCCTCTGAGGTAGCAAAGCAGTAAACAACGGCTCCGTGAGTCGGTGTATGAATCTCTTGATCCTCGCCTCTTCATCAGGAACCAACTCAGGTGAGAATTGAGCTAGTTCTGTAAAAAGTAACTCATACTCCGTCACGGTCATGTTAGGCGTCATCCACAATTCCTCGAATTGCTGACGCTTTGCATCTTTGGTACCTTCAGGTAGAAACCGACCCAGGAATTCCCTCTGAAAATATTCCCAGGTCATCGGTGCCACCCTTCATGAATACCTCGTCTGTACGGACTCTATCCATACTCTAGCCGCTCCCCTCAGCTGGAATGAAGCTAATTCCACTAACTCATGTCCTGAGCACCTCAACATGTGCCCAATTCTGACTATGTCTCTCACAAAGTACTACGGATCCTCTTTCTCACTAGTTCCACAGAAAGTGGGTGGATGAAGCTTCAGAAATTTTGAAATTGGCAGCTCTCTGGGTGCTACCCGTGGCTCACGAGGCATTTCCTGTGGTTGTTGCCATTCCCTATCCTCTTCCTCAACAACCTCCATCTCTTGATTGCTAGGAACTCTCTCTTGTGCTTCCTCGCCGACTACTAACCGGCGTACTTCCCTCTGTATTTGTCTCGTCATCTCTTCTCTTAATTCCTGAAATCTTGCCGTGAGCATTTCCGCCACGGAAGGTGCACCTGTCTCTACTTGAGGTTGAGGTTCCGGTGACTGTCTCCTCTCTTCCCCTCTCACTTGTGCTCTCCCTCGACCTCGAGCACGACCTCTACCTCGGCCTCGGGTACAACCTCTACCTCGGCCTCAGGTAGGCATTCCCTCCTCCCGAACTAATTCTCGATCAATTTCAGCAGGAGTTGTCCCTCCACCCCAAGTCTGTCTCGTGATAGGTGGCATCCCTATACTGCACAAAGACCACACCTAATAAGTACACGTATATTAATGATATTTCATATAAAAGAGAGTAGAAAGAAAGGCTGACACAATTTCCTGGATACTTCCACAAGTGCCTTTTTACTCCCACGTTGTGCCCGGGTTCACAACGAGGCGTAAACCAACACCCGGTCATACCTATGGCTTCATACAGTTTAAAGATAACCTGCCTCTTATACCAAGTTTGTCACGACCCCCTATCAGACATCCGTGACCGGCACGGGAAGTAGGATTTCTCCTATCCCGTAAGCCTCTAACCCCTGATTGAGATTTCCACCTGTTTATAACTACCCTTTTCTAATACAAACAATATATACCATATATGGTCATCCCTTTCCGGTGACCTAAGCAGTTTGCAATCCACGGCTCGCTCAACGCTGCTTCAGTCTATACATATACACATATTCATTCACAAGTACATATAATATACATATTGATCATGCGCTTCAGGGCGGGTGATCTATCCTATTCACATGCAGAAGTCCTGTATACAGTCATACATATATTCAATCACACGCTTACATATAGTTTACATATTGATCACACGCCTCAATGCGTGTAATCTATCCTATTCACATGTGGAAGCCATATTTTCACACAAACAGGTATTCAATCACACATACATATAATTTACGTATTGATCACACGCCTCAATGCGTGTGACCTATCCTAGTCGCATGCAGAAGTCATATACGTATATACATGATATAATATTATATCATAGCCTATATTCCCATCACCAAAACCTAACTTTAATATGTATGAAGCTGACAATGCTAGAATTCAAGTGTGACATATATATACACACAGCAGATGTAAATGTACATACGCCACGCCCAAAAAGGATTCATATATATATATATACATCACAACATATATACTTAATCAAAATAACTACCGACGCGAACAAAGCGTGCGGTCTTCAGATCTGTCCGCCTTCCTGAGAAGAAGTGGACGCGTTTCCGACCCCTGAACTACCTGTATCTGAAACATGTAAACAGGGGGTGAGTCGAACAGACTCAGTGAGGAGCTCCCCCATCCCTGGCGTAGCAGTGGGAACCACTACAGCTGGGGGAAGGGAGCAACCACAACCACATATGCATGAAACGGATTTATATTGTGACCTTAAATATGATCAGGCAATCAATATATCATATTCACAATTAAAAATCCTAATTCATGCTCCTAACATGTTTATTAATACGCATGTAAACCAATCATAAAATATATCATATCTTTTCATAAGTCATACATAGTTATGCTCGTAGGCATTCACTTTCTGTCTCCTGCATTATGCTAACAGAAATACTGGCCCGAAGGCAATTTCATGTACGAACCTGGTTGATCACACCAAGAACTTTCTGACTCCAAGGCATGCTTAGAGTAATAGCCGGCAACTTGTCTGACCACAGTTTAAACCAAGGTAATGGCCACTATGTGGCATACTTACTGTTAACTGAATCTTGTCTGTCCGACCAAGATAACCGACTCGATCTACCCAAACTAACCTGAACAAGTTCAAATAACCTATTCGACCTTGAAAGACGCCCTATTAATAACTAACTGAATATTACACGTGTGAATTAGCTAGGCCTAGTTTCCCCCTTTTCAATTATGCATCACTCTCACTCACACTTAACAACCTATGTTCATTTTCCTCAATGTACCATACACTCATAACCTATGCACGATGATCAATTTAAGTGAGTTCCTAATATTAATAAACTCACATATGAAATTCCGACTCAATCCTACCCACGGTATCATATAAGGCTCGGTGAGCCACAATAGCACATATACACCTTGTGATTAATCATATAAGCACATATACCTTGATTCAATCGGATGGGGAGTTTAATGGGTGGTCAAGATGAACTCCGGTGGCCCTCACCGGCGGCGGAACCCTCCCTCCGGCGTGATTCCGGCCATTTCCCGCCATGCAAGTGCTCCTCCTCCTTCTCTTTGAGCTCTCGATTTCGTGCCCAGTTTCACGCTGCTTGTGCTCTCCTTTTTTTTTATTTGTTATGTTTTGTGAATGGGGGGGGGGTGTGCGTGTGTTTTTGTTTTAGTGGAGTGGGGGTGTGTTTTAGTGAAAAGGGTGTGTGTGTAATTGAGTTATAATGGAACGGGATGGGGTCACGGTTTGGCCCCACCCCCCATTATTTTAATATATATATATATATATTTTATTATTATTATTATATATATATATATATATTAATATATTATATCTATATGTATTTATTTATTTTTTTGATATTATATATATATATTTTTATTTTATTAGAAAAACTTATTTACTTGTTATATCCTCTTTTTCCCTCATGCTTTTTAGTCCTCTTTTCTTTTAGGTCCTAGAAAAATTATAAATGTCCCCTATTACTTTCTTCTTTATATTATTTTTAACCCTATAATTCTTTAAATTAATTTATTTTTCTTTCTGAAAGAAAAATAAATTTAATAAAAAATGAAAATAATTAAATCTAAATATCTCGGATATTACAATCTTCCCCCCTTAAGAAATTTGGTCCCTGAATTTCAACAACATACTAACCTTAGTCTTGAAACATATGAGGATATGTCCTGCGCATTTCACCCTCGACCTCCCATGTAGCTTCTTCAGTCGAGTGATTTCTCTACAGAACCTTAACCAATGGAATCTTTTTCGTTCTGAGTTTCTTCAACTGCCGATCTAAGATTTCCACTGGCTCCTCTTCATGTGTCAGATTTTCGGTTAGTTGCACGTCTTGCGATTGAATCACGTGCGAGGGATCGGGAAGATATTTTCGAAGCATTGATACATGAAAGACAGGATGTACCCCCTCCAACTCCGTAGGCAATTCCAACCGGTACGCCACATTTCCAACTCGTTCTAGGATTTCAAACGGTCTGATATACCGAGGACTTAGCTTCCTCTTCTTACCGAACCGCATTACTCCTCTCATCGGTGAGATTCTTAGAAACACCTGTTCACCATCTGCAAATTCCAACTCTCTTCTCCGATTGTCTGCAAAGGACTTTTGTCTACTCTGAGCCGTTAAAAATCTTTCCCTAATGCACTTCACCTTTTGTAAGGCATCTCGTAATAATTCTGGGCCGATTAGACTAGCCTCTCCGACCTGGAACCACCCAATCGGGGATCTGCACCTACGACCGTACAGAGCCTCGAAAGGTGCCATTTGGATACTCGCTTGATAACTGTTATTGTATGCAAACTCAACCAAAGGTAAATACCTTTCCCAATTTCCGCCGAAATCCATAATACACGCCCGAAGCATGTCTTCAAGAATCAGAATGGTTCTTTCTGATTGCCCGTCGGTCTGTGGGTGGAACGCGGTACTCAAATCAACTCTAGTTCCCAACACTTCCTGCAATGACTTCCAAAACCTGGAAGTGAACTGTGGCCCTCTATCAGATATTATGGACATTGGCACACCGTGCAATCTAACGATTTCTGATAGATAAATCTGTGCATATTGACTCACTCCGTAAGTGGTCTTAACTGGCAGAAAGTGCGCGGACTTAGTCATGCGATCCACTATCACCCAAACCGAATCGAATCCCCGTTGTGATCTTGGCAATCCTGTTACAAAATCCATAGTTATCCTCTCCCATTTCCACTCAGGTATATCTATCTGTTGTAATGTTCCGGCGGGCTTTTGGTGTTCAGCCTTGACTTGCTGACACACTAAACACATGGCTACATAGTTTGCAACGTCCCTTTTCATGCCATTCCACCAATACAGCTGTCTCAGGTCATGATACATTTTAATAGCTCCCAGATAGATTGTATAGGCTGTCCGATGTGCTTCTTCAAGAATTCTTTCTTTCAAGTTATCAACCATAGGGACACACAACCGTCCCTCCAACCGAAGTATCCCAAACTCATCAATAGAGAATAGGACGTCGTCTCCTTTCTCTTTAGTTACAGTATCCCTGATTTGTTTGAAGTCGGTATCTTCATCCTTTCTAGCCTTCACTTCTTTTACCAGAGAGCATTTAGCTTGCAAATGGGCTAAAACTGAGTTAGAATTCCCATTCTCAAACTGATTCCCTGTTTGTTGTAACTCGTGCAGCTCAGATCAACGGTCTTCTTTCTTCACTTATATGAGCAAGACTGCCCATGGATTTCCGACTCAGAGCATCGGCTACCACATTAGCCTTTCCTGGATGATACAAGATCGTGCTGTCGTAATCCTTCAACAACTCTAACCATCGACGTTGTCTCAAGTTCAAGTCTTTCTGCTCGAAAATGTATTTAAGGCTTTTGTAGTTTGTATAAATTTCACACGTCTCACCGTACAGGTAATGTCTCCATATTTTCAAAGCGAATACCACAGCAGTCATCTCGAGGTCGTGAGTCGGGTAATTCTTCTCATGTTTCCTTAGTTGTCGCGATGCATACGCAATCACCTTGCCGTGCTGCATCAAGACACACCCTAACCCGATTCTCGATGCATCATAATATACCACATACCATCCTGTGCCTTCAGGTAATGCCAGCACCGGAGCGGTAGTGAGGCTGTCTTTCAGCTTCTGAAAACTCTGCTCACACTTGTCATCCCATATGAACTTCACCCCCTTCTGTGTTAACTTAGTCATAGGTGCAGCAACCTTAGAGAAGTCCTGCACAAACCTTCTATAATATCCCGGCAAGCCCAAGAAACTACGAATTTCAATAACTGAGGTAGGCTGAGACCAATTCTTCACAGCTTCTACCTTACTTGGATCAATGTGGATTCCCTCTGATGATACCACGTGATCCAAAAAGGCAACTCTGTCTAGCTTGAATTCACACTTGGAGAACTTGGCATACACAATTTCTCTTCTCTCAACTTCTACAATGCTAGTCTCAAGTGTTCTGCATGTTCTTCAGAATTCTTAGAGTAAACCAAGATGTCATCAATGAACACAATGACAAATCGGTCTAGAAATGGTTTGAAGACCCTATTCATCATGTCCATGAACGCTGCAGGAGCATTAGTTAATCCCAAAGACATCACCAAGAACTCGTAATGTCCATATCGGGTCTGGAATGCGGTCTTAGGTATGTCTGATCCTCGAATCTTTAATTGGTGATACCCAGATTGCAAATGAATCTTGGAAAATCGCTTTGCGCCCTGCAACTGATCAAATAGGTCATCTATCCTCAGCAGTGGGTATTGATTGCAGATCGTTACCTTGTTTAACTTTCGGTAATCGATACACGATCGCAAAGATCCGTCCTTCTTATTCACAAAATGGACCGGTGCACCCCAAGGAGAGAAGCTAGGTCTTATAAAACCCTTGTCAAGCAATTCTTGCAACTGCATATGTAACTCCTTCAACTCTTTTGGAGCCATCCAGTAAGGTGGTGTGGAGATAGGCTGGGTGCCAGGTTGCAGCTCAATTTTAAATTCAATCTCATGATCGGGCGGCAACCCTGGCAATTCTTCTGGAAACACATCCAAGAACTCTCGCACTATCGGTACTTGAGTCAGTGAAAGTACTGCTTTCGTAGTATCCTTCACCAAGGCCAAATACCCTTTGCATCCCTTTGCAAGTAACATGGATGCCTTCAAAGCCGAGATCAAGTTTGGATACGGTGCAGCCCCGTCACCCCGTATCACAAAAGGCTCTTTGTTTGGCATATTGAACTTCAAGCATTTAGCCCTACAGTCCACAACCGCATGGCAAGACGACAACCAATCCATTCCGAGGATTGCATCAAGGTCAACCATACACAACAACCGAAGTCTTCCACAGTCTCATGACCATCGACCTACACAATGCAAGACTTGTGCACATATTCTACTTGTACCGATTCTCCCATTGGAGTAGAGACCAGCACTGTCTCTTTCATTCTAGACGGACTCTTGTTGAATTTAGAAGCAAATGCATGCGACACATAAGAATGAGTGGAGCCGGAATCCAATAAGACTCGTGCTTCAAGAGAGCAAACAATAAGGGTACCTGTCACAACTGCATTTGATGCATGAGCGTCCTGCTGAGAAAGTGCAAATACATGCGCTTGTCCTCCACCTACTGCTCCTGACCCTCTACCACTAGATCATGCACCACGGCCTCTAGCTGCACCTGTACTTTCTATCTGTGGTGGTACGATTCTTATTAGTGGGGCTGGAATAGGTGTACCCCTCGGCGTCGGATTGCTTCTCACACTTGTACCCTCTTTTCTCTTTGGACACTCTCTAGCCATATGGCCCACCTGGCCGCAGTTGTAACACCCACCTGTCAGTCGCCAACATATTCCAAAATGAAATCTGCCGCAAGTCGCACACTGGGGCCATGTCTTACCGGCATTTCCACCCCCTTGCACTCTCTGTCCCCCTTGAAAATTACTTCTTGTACATGTTTCATGGGTGGTGGTTGAGGATTGTCCCCCTGCGGACCCTGAGTATCTTGCACCTTCACCTGTTGTCTTCCTTTTCTTACTTCCACCTCCTTGGTTGTCACTGACTGTAATTAACTTGACCTTGGGATCAATAGAAGTCCTGTACCACTTCCTGGTTTCAATCATCCTGACACAGTCTACTGCTTGAGCTAAGGTCTCAAATTGTCTTCTCTAGGGTAACAAAGCAGTAAATAACGGCTCCGTGAGATGTGTATGAATCTCTTGATCCTCGCCTCTTCATCAGGAACCAACTCAGGTGAGAATTGAGCCAGTTTCGTAAAAAGTAACTCATACTCCGTCACGGTCATGTTAGGCGTCATCCACAACTCCTCGAATTACTGACGCTTTGCATCTTTAGTGCCTTCAGATAGAAACCGACCCAGGAACTCCCTCTGAAAATCTTCCCAGGTCATTGGTGCCACCCTTCTTGAATACCTTGTCTGTACGGACTCTATCCATACTCTAGCAGCTCCCCTCAGTTGAAATGAAGCCAACTCCACTAACTCATGCCCTGAGCACCTCAGCATGTGCCCAATTCTAACCACATCTCTGATAAAATACTGCGGATCCTATTTCTCACTAGTTCCGCAGAAAGTGGGTGGATGAAGCTTCAGAAATTTTGAAATTGGCAGCTCTCTGGGTGCTACCCGTGGCTCACGAGGCATTTCTAGTGGTTGTTGCCATTCCCTATCCTCTTCCTCAACAACCTCCATCTCTTGATTGCTAGGAACTCTCTCTTGTTCTTCCTTGCCGACTACTAACCGGCGTACTTCCCTCTGTATTTGTCTCGTCATTTCTTCTCTTAGTTCTTGAAATCCTGCCGTGAGCATTTCCGCCACGGAAGGTGCACCTGTCTCTACTTGAGGTTGAGGTTCCAATGACCGTCTCCTCTCTTCCCCTCTCACTTGTGCTCTCCCTCGACCTCGAGCACGACCTCTACCTCGACCTCGGGTGGGCATTCCCTCCTCCTGAATTGATTCTCGATCAATTTCAACAGGAGTTCTCCCTCTACCCCTAGTCTGTCTCGTGATCGGTGGCATCCCTATACTGCACAAGGACCACACCTAATGAGCACACGTATATCAATGATATTTCATATCAAAGAGAGTAGAAAGAAAGGGTTGACTCAATTTCCTGGGTACTTCCACAAGTGCCTTTTTACTCCCACGTTGTGCCCGGGATCACAACGAGGCGTAAACCGACACCCGGTCATACCTATGGCTTCATACAATTTAAAGATAACCAGGCTCTAATACCAAGTTTGTCACGACCCCCTATCGGACGTCCGTGACCGGCATGGGAAGTAGGATTTCTCCTATCCCGTAAGCCTCTAATCCCTGATTGACATTTTCACATGTTTATAACTACCCATTTCTAATACAAACAATATTTAGTATTTATGGTCATCCATATCCGGTGAGCTAAGTAGCGTGCAATCCACGGCTCGCTCAACGCCGCTTCAGTCTATACATATACACATAATCACTCACACGTACATATAGTATACATATTGATCACGCGCTTCAGGGCGGGTGATCTATCCTATTCACATGCAGGAGTTCTGTATACAGTCATACATATATTCAATCACACACTTACATATAATTTACATATTGATCACATGCCTCAATGCATGTGATCTATCCTATTCACATACGGAAGCCATATTTTCTCACATACATATAATTTACGTATTGATCACACGCCTTAATGCGTGTGACCTATCCTAGTCGAATGCAGAAGTCATATATGTATATACATGATATATATTATATCATAGCCTATATTCCCTACACCAAGACCTAACTTTAATCTGTATGAAGCCGACAATGCTAGAATAGGACGTATATATATACTGCAGCTGTATCTGTACAAACGCTACACCCAAAAAGGATTCATATATATATATATATATATATATACATCACAACACATATGCATAATCAAAATAACTACCGACGCGAACAAAGCGTGCGGTCTTCAAAGTTGTCCGCCTCCTTGAGAAGAAGTGGACGAGTTCCCGACTCCTGAACCACCTGTATCTGAAACATGTAAACAGGGGGTGAGTCGAATAGATTTAGTGAGAAGCTCCCCCATCCCTGGCGTAGCAGCGGGTACCACTACAGTTGGGGAAAGGGAGCAACCACAACCACATGCGCATGAAACGGATTTATATTGTGACCTTTAATATGATCAGGCAATCAATAAATCATATTCACAATTAAAATCCTAATTCATGCTCCTAACATATTTATTAATCCACATGTAAATCAATCTCAACATATCTCATTTGGTTTCACAATTAACACATACTTGTGCACGTAGGCACTCACTTTCTGTCTCCCGCATTACGCTAAGAGAAATACTGGCCCGAAGGCATTCACTTTCTGTCTCTCGCGTTACGCTAAGAGAAATACTGGCCCGAAGGCAATGTCTTATTCGAACTGATCAAACTAGGAACTTTCTGACTCCAAGGCACGCTTAGAGTAATAGCCGGCAACTTGTCTGACCCCGGTTAAACCAAGGTAATGGCCACTATGAGGCATACTTATTGTTAACTGAATCCTGTCTGTCCGACCAAGAGAACCGACTCGATCTACCCGAACTAACCTAAACAAGTTCAAATAACCTATTCGACCTTGAAAGACGCCCTATTAATAACTAACTGAATATTACACATGTGAAATTAGCTAGGCCTAGTTTCCCCCTTTTCAATTATGCATCACTTTCACTCACACTTAACAACCTAGGTTCATTTTCCTCAATGTACCATACGGTCAAAACCTTTGCACGATGATCAATTTAAGTGGGTTCCTAATATTAATAAACTCTCACATATGAAATTTCGACTCAATCCTACCCACGGTATCATATAAAGCTCGATGAGCCACAATAGCACATATACACCTTGTGGTTAATCATATAAGCACATATACTATTGCACGTTGACTACTTACTTGCAAATCATACATGCGTAACACAAATTTATTCATATAAATATATTCCATATATCAATTTGCACAAAATAGAGCAAACCACATTTTCCACGTAGTCATCCAACCCTGTGGGGCAGGGATGGGAGAGCCCCTCACCTCGTTGGCCCTCTTGATCAGTCCTCGGAGTGCCTGAAGCTCCAATTACCCTGTGGTGCCCTATACATATTATACTTAAGAAATTTAGAACGCGTAACTAAGCATCTACCATGCACGTGTCATGCTAATGCTTATGCACCCTCTAGCTATTTTCCAAGAACTAATTATTTAGTTCGTTACGTCGTCTTATTTGCTCTTTCTGAAAGTCCAGAATGCCCCATATTCGACTTTCACACTTTCGAGCCATTTAGGACCTCTAATTGCTTAGGTTAGAGATTTCCACTTGTCTAAATTTCCCTTCATGTGTTCATATGGGTATTTAATTAATAAAAGAATTAAATTCACGGTTCAAAAGAGGCTCTAGCTTACTCATCCCACCGTCTCCCTTATTCGCCGAGTAAAAGCTTAATTATTACCTTTTTAATTTAGCGGGTCTTAGGTGTCCACCACGGACTAAACCAAGGTGTTCAACCCACCGCACAGCTCCTTACTGTACGGTGGCTTAGTATTTCGCCTCTTTTTCACCGAATTGGGTTCCGGTTGAAACGGTAAATACTCGGGCTTTATTCCCTTGTATGTTTCCAGCAACTACAACACATATACTACTCCAATCCAAGCCTAAACATGCATCAAATGATCAATTTCGAATTTTTAGCAATTTTCGTAACCCAATTTCCATTATTTTCATACCCGGTCAATTCCTACGGTTTTACTTCGATTCTGAACCTCCCCAAGCATTCAATAACACCCACTAAGCTCAAATTAAACCCCGGAATGCCCCGATTGGAATTATTTGAAGAATTCCTAAGATACCCAAAATTCGAGAAATTGGGGTTTTGAAGGATTGGGGCTTCCATACCTTGATTCAATCGGATGGGGAGCTTAATGGGTGGTCAAGATGAACTCCGGTGGCCCTCACTGGCGGCGGAACCCTCCCTCCGGCGTGATTCCGGCCGTTTCCCGCCATGCAAGTGCTCCTCCTCCTTCTCTTTGAGCTCTCGATTTCGTGCCCAGTTTCACGCTGCTTGTGCTCTCCTTTTTTTTATTTGTTATGTTTTGTGAATGGGGGGGGGGGCGTTGCGTGCGTTTTTGTTTTAGTGGGGTGGGGGTGTGTTTTAGTGAAAAGGGTGTGAGTGTAATTGAGTTATAATGGAAGGGGATGGGGTCACTGTTTGGCCCCACCCTTATATATATATATATATATATATATATATATATATATATATTATAGTTTTATTTTATTAGAAAAACTTATTTACTTGTTATATCCTCTTTTTTCCTCATGCTTTTTAGTCTTCTTTTCTTTTAGGTCCTAGAAAAATTATAAATGTCCCCTATTACTTTCTTCTTTATTTTATTTTTAACCCTATAATTCTATAATTTAATTTATTTTTCTTTCTGAAAGAAAAATAAATTTAATAAAAAATGAAAATAATTAAATCTAAAAATATCTCGGATATTACATTCTCTAGCTAAGTAACACACCAACTGGGTTGATTCAAACATGTTGAACGTGAGAAGACCAGTAAGTAAAAGCCGACATTATATGTTATATGTTTACTTGTTGAGTGATGATGTGAATTAAACTGATGCATGCTTATATCTGCTAAATGCATGTGAGTGTTTGGGTGAAATTTCTGTTATTGTGTGATCACCAAGAATGCATGCTAACTCACAGTAACTAGTTGCTTATGCATGTGGTTGTGTATGACTCTCAGTCCCAGCGGTAAGGTACTCGCCTTGTGTCGGGGATGGGAGAGTCCTCACTAAGTCACGTGGTTAAGACTCACACCTCATTTTAACTACACAGAGACAGTTTGAGTACAGGTGGAAGAAGTCTCGGTGGAACGAGGGTTGAGCAACACTTTCCAAGACCCACAACTTGTTCATGTGGGTGAATAAAGTGTAATTGTAATTTAATTTACTTTATTATTGTATCATAAAGTAAAGGGTAGACGTACCCAATTAGATTGTATTACTAAATCTAGAACTGTCAGCTTCACACACCTTAAACATCAGGATTTATTTTACTGCGGTACAGAGAAAATTTGTTTTCAAAATTTATATATATATATATCTGTTGCATGTGAATAGGATAGGCAGCATCTTCGGATGTGTAGCCGGTACACATGTTATATATATTATGTGTGTTTTCCTATATCTATATCCTGAAGCGGCACTGGCCGTGGATTTGCTTGCCTAGGATAGGCCACCATTTCGGTGTAGCCATGATATTATACTGCATGTGGATGTATTTTCAATAATAGATATTCTGTCAACTCGGTGATAAGGCTTACAGGCATAGGGATATTTCCTATGTCTGTGCCGGTCACGATCCTCTAAACGGGGGTCGTGACATTGATATTCATTTTTCTTTTTTTAATTAGTTTTCGCCGATTAGTGTTTTGAAAACTTGATATTCATTTTTAATCAGGTTTCGCCGATGAGTGTTCCGAAACTTGATATTCATTTTTCTTTTTCTTAATTAGTTTTCGCCGATTAGTGTTTCGAAAATTTGATATTCATTTTTCTTTATTTAATTAGTTTTCATCGATGAGTGTTTCAAAAACTTGATATTCATTTTTCTTTTTTTAATCATTTTTCCCCGATGAGTGTTTCGAAAACTTGATATCCATTTTTCTTTTTCTTAATCAGTTTTCGCAGATGAGTGTTTTCAAAACGTGATATTTATTTTTCTTTTTTAGGAAAGTTTTCACTAATGAGTGTTTCGAAAACTTGATATTTATTTTTCTTTTTTTTAATCTGTTTTTGTCAATGAGTGTTTCGAAAACTTAATATTTATTTTTCATTTTTTTAATCAGTTTTCGCCGATGAATGTTTCGAAAACTTTATATTCATTTTTATTTTTTTAATCAGTTTTCGTCGATTAGTGTTTCAAAAACTGGATATTCATTTTCCTATTTTTAGTAAGTTTTCACAGATGAGTGTTTCGAAAACTCGATATTCGTTTTTCTTTTTTTAAACAGTTTTTACCGATGAGTGTTTCGAAAACTTGATATTCATTTTCCTTTTTTAATCAGTTTTCGCCAATGAGTGTTTCGAAAACTTTATATTCATTTTTATCTTTTTAATGAGTTTTCGTCGATTAGTGTTTCGAAAATTGGATATACATTTTTCTTTTTTAGTAAGTTTTCGCTGATGAGTGTTTCAAAAACTTGATATTCATTTTTATTTTTAAAATCAGTTTTTGCCGATGAGTGTTTCGAAAACTTGATATTCATTTTTCTTTTTTTTTAATCAGTTTTTGCCGATGAGTGTTTCGAAATTTGATAATCATTTTTCTTTTTTTAATCAGTTTTTGTCGATGAGTGTTTTTTAAACTTGATATTCATTTTTCTTTTTTTAATAACTTTTAGCTGATGAGTGTTTTCGAAAACGTGATATTCATTTTTCTTTATTTAATTAGTTTTCATCGATGAGTGTTTCGAAAACTTGATATTCATTTTTTCTTTTTTTAATCAGTTTTTGTGGACGAGTCTTTCGAAAACTTGATATTCATTTTTCTTTTTTTAATAAGTTTTAGCCAATGAGTGTTTTTGAAAACTTGATAATCATTTTTCTTTTTTTAGTAAGTTTTAGCCAGTGAGTGTTTTCGAAAACTTGATATTCATTTTTCATTTTTTAATCAATTTTCGCCGATGAGTGTTCTAAAAACTTGATATTCATTTTTCTTTTTTTAATCAGTTTTTGCCGATGAGTGTTTCGAAAACTTGATATTCATTTTTCTTTTTCTTAATCAGTTCTCACCGATGAATGTTTCGAAAACGTGATATTCATTTTTCTTTATTTAATTAGTTTTCACCGATGAATGTTTCGAAAACGTGATATTCATTTTTCTTTTTTTAATCATTTTTCGCCGATGAATGTTTCGAAAACTTGATATTCATTTTTCGTTTTTTAATGAGTTTTCGTCGATGAGTGTTTCGAAAACATGATATTGATTTTTCTTTTTTTAGTAAGTTTTCGCTAATGAGTGTTTCGAAAACTTGATATTCATTTTTCTTTTTTTAATTAGTTTTTGCCGGTGAGTGTTTCGAAAACTTGATATTCTTTTTTCTTTTTTTAATCAGTTTTCGCCGATGAGTGTTTTCGAAAACTTGATAATTATTTTTCTTTTTTAATCAGTTTTCGCCGATGAGTGTTCTGAAAACTTGATATTCATTTTTCTTTTTCTTTTTTTAATCAGGTTTCGCCGATGAGTGTTTTGAAAACTTGATTGTCACGACCCCCAATCGGACGTCCGTGACCGGCACGGGAAGTAGGATTTCTCCTATCCCGTAAGCCTCTAATCCCTGGTTGACATTTTCACATGTTTATAAACTACCCATTTCTAATACAAACAATATATAGTTTTTATGGCCATCCATATCCGGTGACCTAAGTAGCGTGCAATCCACGGCTTGCTCAACGCTGCTTCAGTCGATACATATACACATAATCACTCACACATACATATATTATACATATTGATCACACGCTTCAGGGCGGGTGATCTATCCTATTCGCATGCAGAATTCCTGTATACAGTCAAGTATATATTCAATCACACACCTGCATATAGTTTACATATTGATCACACACCTCAATGCGTGTGATCTATCCTATTCACATGCGGAAGTCATATATATATACATCACAACATATGTACGTAATCAAAATAACTACGGACGCGGACTAAGCATACGGTCCTCAGATCTGTCCGCCTCCCTGATAAGAAGTGGACGCGTTTCTGACTCCTGAACCACCTGTATCTGAAACATGTAAACAGGGGGTGAGTCGAACAGACTCAGTGAGAAGCTCCCCCATCCCTGGCGTAGAGGCGGTACCACTACTGCTGGGGGAAGGGAGCAACCACAACCACATGCGCATGAAACAGATTTATATTGTGACCTTTAATATGATCAGGCAATCAATATATCATATTCACAATTAAAAATCCTAATTCATGCTCCTAACGTGTTTATTAATCCGCATGTAAACCAATCATAAACATATATCATATCTTTTCATAAGTCATACATAGTTATGCTCCTAGGCATTCACTTTCTGTCTCCTTCATTACGCTAAGAGAAATACTGGCCCGAAGGCATTCACTTTCTGTCTCCCACGTTACGCTAAGAGAAATACTGGCCCGAAGGCAATGTCTTGTTCAAACCTAGTTGATCAAACAAGGAACTTTCTGACTCCAAGGAACGCTTAGAGTAATAGCCGGCAACTTGTCTGACCCCAGTTAAACCAAGGTAATGGCCACTATGTGGCATAATTACTGTTAACTGAATCCTGTCTGTTCGACTAGGATAACCAACTCGATCTACCCGAACTAACCTAAACATGTTCAAATAACCTATTCGACCTTGAAAGACGCCCTATTAATAACTAACTGAATATTACACGTGTGAATTAGCTAGGCCTAGTTTCCCCCGTTTCAATTATGCAACCCTCTCGCTCACAATTAACAACCTAGGTTCATTTTCCTCAATGTACCATACGGTTAAAACCTTTGCACGATGATAAATTTAAATGGGTTTCTAATATTAATAAAGCCTCACATGTGAAATTCCGACTCAGTCCTACCCACGGTATCACATAAGGCTCGGTGAGCCACAATAGCACATATACACCTTGAGGTTAATCATATAAGCACATATACTATTGCACGTTGACTGCTTACTTGCAAATCATACACGTGTAACACAAATTTATTCATAGAAATATATTTCATATATCAATTTGCACAAAATAGAGCAAACCACATATCCACGTAGTCATCCAACCCTGTGGGACAGGGATGGGAGAGCCCCTCACCTCGTTGGCCCTCCTGTTCAGTCCTCGGAGTGCCTGAAGCTCCAATCGCTCTGTGGTGCCCTATACACATATATTTAAGAAATTTAGAACGTGTAACTAAGCATCTAAAAATGCACGTGTCATGCTAATGCTCATGTACCCTCTAGATATTTCTAAGAACTAATTATTTAGTTCGTTACGTCGTCTTATTTACTCTTTCTGAAAGTCTAGAATGTCTCATGTTCGACTTTCACACTTTCGAGCCATTTAGAACCTTTAATTGCTTAGGTTAGAGATTCCCACTTGTCTAAATTTCCCTTCGTGTGTTCATATGGGTATTTTACTAATAAAAGAATTAAATTCACGGTTCAAAAGAGGCTTTAGCTTACTCATTCCACCGTCTCCCTTATTCACCGAGTAAAAGCTTAATTACTACCTCTTTAATTATATACAAAAAAATATAATTGGGTAATAATTAGAGCCTTTGAACCAATTTAGCGGGTCTTAGGTGTCCACCACGGACTAGACCGAGGTGTTCAACCCACCGACAGCTCTTTACGGCACTGTGGCTTAGTATTTCGCCTCTTTTTCACCGGATTGGGTTCCGGTTGAGACGGTAAATACTTGGGCTTTATTCCCTTGTATATTTCCAGCAATTACAACCCTTATTCTACTCCAATCCAAGCCTAAACATCCATCGAATTATAAATTTCGAATTTATAGCAATTTCCTAACCCAATTTTCCTTATTTCCATACCCGGTCAATTCCTACGGTTTTACTTCGATTCTGAACCTCCCCAAGCATTCTATAACACCCATCAAGCTCGAATTAAACCCCAAAATGCCCCGATTGGAAGTATTTGAAGAATTCCTAAAATACCCAAAATTGGAGAAATTGGGGTTTGATGGATTTGGGGCTTTCTTACTTGATTTCAATGGGATAGAAAGCTTGGTGGTGATGAAAAATGAGGTCCGGTCACCTTCTCCGGCAACGGAATGTCTTCTCCGGTGAAAATCCGGTCAAGATCATGCTTCTCATGGCTTGTCTTGTGCGTGCGCCTCTGCTTCTCTTCTATTTATTTTTTGTAAATATGTGTGTGTGTTGCTGGATGCATCTACTTAATAATATATTATTATTATTATTATTATTATTATTATTTTTTAAGTGAATTGGATGGGGTCACGTTTGCTTCAGCCTTCCCTTTTCTTTTTCTTTTTTTTTTTGTTTATTTGTGTGTGTGTATTTGTGAAAAAGGGAGGTCACGTGGCCACCCATATATATTCTATTATATATATATAATTATATATATATATATATATATATATGTATTTATTTATTTATTTTTATTAGATATTATATATTTATATTTTATATATATATATATATATATAATATATATATATATTCTTTTAGGTCCTAGAAAAATTATAAATATCCCCTATTACTTTCTTCTTGATTCTATTTTTAACCCTATAATTCTTTAATTTAATTTATTTTTATTTCTGAAAGAAAAATGAAAATAATTAAATCTAAATATCTCAGATATTACAATCTTCCCCGCTTAAGAAATTCGGTCCCTGAATTTCAACAATATACTAACCTTAGCCTTGAAAGAAATGAGGATATGGCCTGCGCATTTCACCCTCGACCTCCCATGTAGCTTCTTCGGTCGAGTGGTTTCTCCACAGAACTTTAACCAATGGAATCTCTTTCGTTCTGAGTTTATTCAATTGCCGATCTAAGATTTCCACTGGCTCCTCTTCATATGTCAGATTTTCGGTTAGTTGCACGTCTTGCGATTGAAACACGTGCGAGGGATCGGGAAGATATTTCCAAAGCATTGATACATGAAAGACAGGATGCACTTCCTCCAATTCCGTAGGTAATTCCAACCGATACGCTACATTCCCAACTCGTTCTAGGATTTCAAACGGTCCG
Source organism: Senna tora (assembly GCA_014851425.1). NCBI lineage: Eukaryota > Viridiplantae > Streptophyta > Magnoliopsida > Fabales > Fabaceae > Senna > Senna tora. The sequence continues at coordinate 14,109,528 of CM026266.1, forward strand.
ATATACTGAGGACTCAGCTTCCCCTTCTTATCGAATTGCATCACGCCTCTCATCGGTGATATTCTCAAGAACACCTGTCCACCAATGGCGAATTCAAGTTCTCTCCTTCGGTTGTCTGCATAAGACTTTTGCCTACTCTGAGCCGTTAACAATCTTCCTCTTATGCGCTTCACCTTCTGCAAGGCATCTTGTAACAATTCTGGACCAATTAGACTAGCCTCTCCGACCTCAAACCACCCAATTGGGGACCTGCACCTTCGACCGTACAGAGCCTCGAACGGTGCCATCTGGATACTCGCTTGATAACTATTATTGTAGGCAAACTCAGCCAAAGGTAAATACTTTTCCCAACTTCCACCGAAATCCATAATACACGCCCGAAGCATGTCCTCAAGAATCTGAATGGTTCTTTCTGATTTCCCGTCAGTCTGTGGGTGGAACACAGTACTCAAAACAACTCTCGTTCCCAACACTTCCTGCAATGACTTCCAAAACCTGGAAGTGAACTGTGGCCCTCTATCAGAGATTATGGACACTGGCACACCGTGCAATCTAACGATTTCTGATAGATAAATCTGTGCATATTGAATCACTCCGTAAGTGGTCTTAACTGGCAGAAAGTGCGCGGACTTAGTCATGCGATCCACTATCACCCAAATTGAATAATATCCACGTTGAGATTTTGGCAACCCTGTTACAAAATCCATCGTTATCCTCTCCCATTTCCACTCAGGTATTTCTATTTGTTGTAACGTTCCGGCGGGCTTCTGATGTTCAGCCTTGACTTGCTGACACACTAAACACCTGGCTACATAGTTTGCAACATCCTTCTTCATGCCATTCCACCAGTACAACTATTTCAGGTCATGATACATTTTATTAGTTCCCGGATGGATTGTATAAGCTGTCCGGTGTGCTTCTTCAAGGATTCTTTCTTTCAAGTTATCAACCATAGGGACACACAACCGTCCCTCCAACCGAAGTATCCCGAAATCATCCATAGAGAATCGGACGTTGTCCCCTTTCTCTTTAGTTACACCATCCCCGATTTGCTTGAGGTCAGTATCTTCATCCTGTCTAGCCTTCACTTCTTCTACCAGAGAGGACTTAGCTTGTAAATGGGCTAAAAGTGAGTTAGAACTCCCAATCTCAAACCGATTCCTCGTCTGTTCTAGCTCGTGCAACTCTCTGATCAACGGTCTTCTTTCTTCACTTATATGAGCAAGACTGCCCATGGATTTCTGACTCAGAGCATCGGCTACCACATTAGCCTTTCCTGGATAATACAAGATCGTGCAGTCGTAGTCTTTCAACAACTCTAACCATCGACGTTGTCTCAAGTTCAAGTCTTTCTGCTCGAAAATGTATTTGAGGCTTTTGTGGTCTGTATAAATTTCACACGTCTCACCGTACAGGTAATGTCTCTATATTTTCAAAGCGAATACCACAGCAGCCATCTTGAGGTTGTGAGTCGGGTAATTCTTCTCATGTTTCCTCAGCTGTCGCGATGCATACGCAATCACCTTGACGTGCTGCATCAAGACACACCCTAACCCGATCCTCAACGCATCACAGTATACCACATACCCTCCTATGCCTTCAGGTAATGCCAGCGCCGGAGCAGTAGTGAGGTTGTCTTTCAGCTTTTGAAAACTCTGCTCACACTTGTCATCCCATATGAACTTCACCCCCTTCTGTGTTAACTTAGTCATAGGTGCAACAACCTTAGAGAAGTCATGCACAAATATTCTATAGTATCCGGCCAAGCCTAAGAAAATGCGAATTTCAATAATTAAGGTAGGCTGGGACCAGTTCTTCACCACTTCCACCTTACCTGGATCAACGTGGATTCCCTCTGATGATACCACGTGACCCAAAAAGGCAACTCTGTCAAGCCAGAATTCGCACTTGGAGAACTTGGCATATAGTTTCGCTTCTCTCAACTTCTGCAATGCTAACCTCAAGTGTTCTGCATGTTCTTCAGAATTCTTAGAGTAAACCAAGATGTCATCAATGAATACAATGACAAATCGGTCGAGAAATGGTTTGAAGACCCTGTTCATCATGTCCAAGAACGTTGCAGGAGCATTGGTTAATTCGAAAGACATCACGAAGAACTCGTAATGTCTGTATCGGGTTCGGAATGCGGTCTTAGGTATGTCTGATTCTCGAATCTTTAAGAGATGGTACCCATATCGCAAATCAATCTTGGAAAACCGCTTTGCGCCCTGCAACTGATCAAATAAGTCATTTATCCTCGACAGTGGGTATTGATTACGGATCGTCACCTTGTTTAACTTCCGGTAATCGATACACAACCGCAAAGATCCGTCATTCTTCTTCACAAAAAGGACCATTGCACCCCAAGGAGAGAAGCTGGGTCTTATAAAACCCTTGTCAAGCAATTCTTGCAAATGCGTATGTAACTCCTTCAACTCTTTCGGAGCCATCCGGTAAGGTGGTGTGGAGATAGGCTGGGTGCCATGTTGCAGCTCAATTTCAAATTCAATCTCACGATCGGGCGACAACCCTGGCAATTCTTCTGGAAACACATCCAAGAACTCTCGCACTACCGGTACTTGAGTCGGTGAAAGTACTGCTTTCGTAGTATCCTTGACCCAGGCCAAATACCCTTTGCATCCCTTTGCAAGTAACTTGGATGCCTTCAAAGCTGAGATCAAGTTTGGATACGGTGCAGCCCCGTCACCCCGTATCACAAAAGGCTCTTCATTTGGCATATTGAACTTCAAGCATTTAGCCCTACAGTCCACAACCGCATGGCAAGACGACGACCAATCCATTCTGAGGATTACATCAAGGTCAACCATACACAACAACCAAAGGTCTACCACAGTCTCATGACCGATTCTCCCATTGGAGTAGAGACCAGCACTGTCTCTTTCATTCTAGACGGACTCTTGTTGAATTTAGAAGCAAATGCATGCGACACATAAGAATGAGTGGAGCCGGAATCAAATAAGACTCGTACTTCAAGAGAGCAAACAATAAGGGTACCTGTCATAACTGCATTTGATGCATGAGCGTCCTGCTGAGAAAGTGCAAATACCCGCGCTTGTCTTACACCTACTGCCCCTGGTCCTCTACCACTAGATCCTACACCACAGCCTCTAGCTGGACCTGTACTTGTTGTCTGTGGTGGTACGGTTCTCACTGGTGGGGCTGGAATAGGTGTACCCCTCAGCGTTAGATTGCTTCTCACACTTGTAACCTCTTTTCTCTTTGGACACTCTCTAGCCATATGACCCACCTGGCCACAGTTGTAACACCCACCTGTCAGTCTCCGACATATTCCAAAATGAAATCTGCCGCAAGTCGCACAATGGGGCCTTGTCTTACCGGCATTTCCACCCCCTTGCACTCTCTGTCACCCTTGAAAATTACTTCTTGTACCTGTTTCATGGGTGGTGGTTGAGGATTGTCCCCTTGCGGACCCTGAGAATTGAGCTAGTTCTGTAAAAATTAATTCATACTCCGTCACGGTCATATTAGGTGTCATCCACAACTCCTCGAATTGCTGACGTTTCGCATCTTTGGTGCCTTCAGATAAAAACCGACCCAGGAATTTGCTCTGAAAATCTTCCCAGGTCATCGGTGCCACTCTTCTAGAATACCTCGTCTGTACGAACTCTATCCATACTCTAGCAGCTCCCCTCAGCTGGAATGAAGCTAATTCCACTAACTCATGTCCTGAGCACCACAACATGTGCCCAATTCTAACTATGTCTCTCACAAAGTACTGCGGGTCCTCTTTCTCACTCGTTCCACAGAAAGTGGGTGGATGAAGCTTCAGAAATTTTGAAATTGGCAGCTCTATGGGTGCTACCCGTGACTCACAAGGAATTTCCTGTGGTTGTTGTCATTCCCTATCCTCTTCCTCAACAACCTCCATCTCTTGATTGCTAGGAACTCTCTCTTGTTCTTCCTTGCCGACTACTAACCGACGTACTTCCCTCTGTATTTGTCTCGTCATCTCTTCTCTTAGTTCCTGAAATCCTGCTGTGAGCATTTCCGCCACGGAAGGTGCATCTGTCTCTACTTGAGGTTGAGGTTCCAGTGACTGTCTCGTCTCTTCCCCTCTCACTTGTGCTCTCCCTCGACCTCGAGCATGACCTCTACCTTGGCCTCGGGTACGCCCTCTACCTCAGCCTCGGGTGGGCATTCCCTACTCCCGAACTGATTCTCGATCAATTTCAGCAGGAGTTCTCCCTCCACCCCTAGTTTGTCTCGTGATCGGTGGCATCCCTATACTGCACAAGGACCACACCTAATGAGTACACGTATATCAATGATATTTCATATCAAAGAGAGTAGAAAGAAAGGGATGACTCAATTTCCTAGGTACTTCCACAAGTGCCTTTTTACTCCCACGTTGTGCCTGGGTTCACAACGAGGCGCAAACCGACACCCGGTCATACCTATGGCTTCATACAGTTTAAAGATAACCAGGCTCTGATACCAAGTTTTTCATGACCCCCAATCGGACGTCCATGACCGGCACGGGAAGTAGGATTTCTCCTATCCCGTAAGCCTCTAATCCCTGGTTGACATTTTCACATGTTTATAACTACCCATTTCTAATACAAACAATATATAGTATTTATGGCCATCCATATCCAGTGACCTAAGTAGCATGCAATCCACGGCTCACTCAACGCCGCTTCAGTCTATACATATACACATAATCACTCACACATACATATAGTATACATATTGATCACGCGCTTCAGGGCGGGTGATCTATCCTATTCACATGCAGAAATCCTGTATACAGTCAAATATATATTCAATCACACGCTTGCATATAGTTTATATATTGACCACACGTCTCAATGCGTGTGATCTATCCTATTCACATGCGGAAGCCGTATTTTCATACAATCAGGTATTCAATCACACATATATATAATTTACATTTTGATCACACCCCTCAAGGCGTGTGATCTATCCTAGTCGCATGCGGAAGTCATATATATATATATATATATATATATATATATATATATATTCATGATATATGCTATATCATAGCCTATATTCGCAACACCAAGACCTAACTTTAATCTGTATGAAGCCGATAATGCTAGAATTCAAGTGTGATATGTATATATACACAGCAGATGTAAACGTACAACACTATGCCCAAAAAGGATTCATATATACATATACATCACAACATATATACAGAATCAAAATAACTACCGACGCGAACAAAGCGTGCGGTCTTCAGAGTTGTCCGCCTCCTTGAGAAGAAGTGGACGCGTTCCCGACTCCTGAACCACCTGTGTCTGAAACATGTAAATAGGGGGTGAGTCGAACAAGCTCAGTGAGAAGCTCCCTCATCCCTGGCGTAGCAGCGGGTACCACTACAGCTGGGGGAAGGGAGCAACCACAACCACATGCGCATGAAATGGATTTATATTGTGATCTTTAACATGATCAGGCAATCAATAAATCATATTCACAATTAAAATCCTAATTCATGCTCCTAAAATATTTATTAATCCACATGTAAATCAATCTCAACTGTTCATTTGGTTTCACAATTAACACATACTTGTGCATGTAGGCACTCACTTTCTGTCTCCCGCATTACGCTAAGAGAAATACTGGCCCGAAGGCAATATCATGTACGAACCTGGTTGATCACACCAGGAACTTTCTGACTCCAAGTGATGCTTAGAGTAATAGCCGACAATTTGTCTGACCACAGTTTTAACCAAGGTGATGGCCACTATGTGGCATACTTGCTGACGTTATAATCCTGTCTGTTCGATCAGGATGACTGGCTCGATCTACCCTGACAACCAAAACAAACTCAACTAACATATTTAACCTTGAAAGACGCCCTATGAGAACTAGTTGAATATTATACGTGATTACTAGTTAGGCCTAGTTTCCCCCTTTTCAATTATGCATCACTCTCACTCACACTTAACAACCTAGGTTCATTTTCCTCAATGTACCATATGGTCAACACCTTTGCACGATGATCAATTTAAGTGGGTTCCTAATATTAATAAACTTTCACATATGAAATTCCGACTCAATCCTACCCACGGTATCATATAAGGCTCGGTGAGCCACAATAACACATATACACCTTGTGATTAATCATATAAGCACATATACTATTGCACGTTGACTACTTACTTGCAAATCATACACGCGTAACACAAATTTATTCATATAAATATATTCCATATATCAATTTGCACAAAATAGAGCAAACCACATTTTCCACGTAGTCATCCAACCTTGTGGGGCAGGGATGGGAGAGCCCCTCACCTCGTTGGCCCTCCTGATCAGTACTGGGAGTGCCTGAAGCTCTAATCACTCTGTGGTGCCCTATACAAATTATATTTAAGAAATTTAGAACGCGTAACTAAGCATATATCATGCACGTATCATGCTAATGCTTATGCACCCTTTAGCTATTTCCCAAGAATTAATTATTTAGTTCGTTACGTCGTCTAAATTTCTCTTTTTGAAAGTCCATATTGTCATATCTTGGCTTTCATACTTTCGAGCCAATTAGAACCTCTAATTGCTTAGGTTAGAGATTCCCACTTGTCTAAATTTCCCTTCATGTGTTCATATGGGTATCTAACAAATAAAAGAATTAAATTAACGCTTCAAAAGAGGCTCTAGCTTACTCATTCCACCGTCTCCCTTATTCACCGAGTAAAAGCTTAAATATTACCTCTGATTAGTGTTTCGTCAATTAGTGTTTCGAAAACTGGATATTCATTTTCCTTCTTTTAGTAAGTTTTCGTTGATGAGTGTTTCGAAAACTTGATAATCATTTTTTTAATCAGTTTTTGCCGATGAGTGTTTTGAAAACTTGATATTCATTTAGTTTTTTTTAATATGTTTTAGCTTATGAGTGTTTTCGAAAACTTGATATTCATTTTTCTTTCTTAAATCAATTTTCGCCAATGAGTGTTCTGAAAACTTGATATTCTTTTTTCTTTTTTTTTAATCAATTTTCGCCGATGAGTTTTTTGAAAACTTGATATTTATTTTTCTTTTTTTTAATCGATTTTTGCCGATGAGTGTTTCGAAAACTTGATATTTATTTTTCTTTTTTTAATCAGTTTTTGCCGATGAGTGTTTTTGAAAACATGAAATTCATTTTTCTTTTTGTAATCAATTTTCGCCGATGAGTGTTCTGAAAACTTGATATTCTTTTTTCTATTTTTTAATCAGTTTTTGCCGATGAGTGTTTCGAAAACTTGATATTCATTTTTCTTTTTCTTAATCAGTTTTCGCCGATGTGTGTTTCGAAAACGTGATATTCATTTTTCTTTATTTAATTAGTTTTCATCGATGAGTGTTTCGTAAACTTGAAATTCATTTTTGTAATCATTTTTCGCCGATGAGTGTTTCGAAAACTTGATATTCATTTTTCTTTTTTTAATCAGTTTTCCTCGATGAGTGTTTCGAAACCTTAATGTTCATTTTTCTTTTTTTAGTAAGTTTTCGCTAATGAGTGTTTTGAAAACTTGATATTCATTTTTCTTTTTTAAATTAGTTTTCGCCGATCAGTGTTTTGAAAACTTGATATTCATTTTTTTAATCAGGTTTCGCCGATTAGTGTTTTGAAAACTTGATATTCATTTCTCGTTTTCTTAATCAGTTTTCGCCGATTAGTGTTTCGAAAACTTGATATTCATTTTTCTTTATTTAATTAGTTTTCATTGATGAGTGTTTCGAAAACTTGATATTCATTTTTCTTTTTTTAATCATTTTTCCCCGATGAGTGTTTCGAAAACTTGATATCGATTTTTCTTTTTCTTAATCAGTTTTCGCCGATGAGTGTTTTGAAAACTTTATATTAATTTTTTTTAATAAGTTTTCGTCGATTAGTGTTTCGAACACTGGATATTCATTTTTCTTTTTCTAGTAAGTTTTCGCTGATAAGTGTTTCAAAAACTTGATATTCATTTTTCTTTTCTTAATCAGTTTTTGCCGATGAGTGTTTCGAAAACTTGATATTCATTTTTCTTTTTTTTAATAAGTTTTTGACGAAAAGTGTTTCGAAAACTTGATATTCATTTTTCTTTTTTTAATCAGTTTTTGTCGATGAGTGTTTCGAAAACTTGATATTCATTTTTCTTTTTTTATTAAGTTTTAGCTTATGATTGTTTTCGAAAACGTGATATTCATTTTTCTTTATTTAATTAGTTTTCATCGATGAGTGTTTCGAAAACTTGATATTCATTTTTCTTTTTTTAATCAGTTTTTGTCGATGAGTCTTTCGAAAACTTGATATTCATTTTTCTTTTTTTAATAAGTTTTAGCCGATGAGTGTTTTCGAAATTTTGATATTCATTTTTCTTTTTTTAGTAAGTTTTAGCCCATGAGTGTTTTCGAAAACTTGATATTTATTTTTAATCAATTTTCGCCGATGAGTGTTCTGAAAACTTGATAGTCATTTTTCTTTTTTTTAATCAGTTTTTGCCGATGAGTGTTTCGAAAACTTGATATTCATTTTTCTTTTTCTTAATCAGTTTTCGCCGATGAGTGTTTCGAAAACGTGATATTCATTTTTCTTTATTTAAATAGTTTCCGCCGATGAGTGTTTCGAAAACTTGATATTCATTTTTCTTTTTTGAATCAGTTTTCGCCAATGAGTATTCTGAAAACTTGATATTCATTTTTGTTTTTTTAATAAGTTTTAGCCGATGAGTGTTTTCGAAAACTTGATAGTAATTTTTCATTTTTTAATCAGTTTTCGCCCTTGAGTGTTTCGAAAACGTAATATTCATTTTTCTTTTTTTTAAATAGTTTTCGCCGATGAGTGTTTCGAAAACTTGAAATTCATTTTTTTAATTAGTTTTCGCCGATGAGTGTTCTGAAAACTTGTCATTTTTCTTTTTTTTTAATCATTATTCGCCGATGAGTGTTTTGAAAACGTAAAATTCATTTTTCTTTTTTTTTAAAATAGTTTTCTCCGATGAGTGTTTCGAAAACTTGAAATTCATTTTTCTTTGTCTTAATCAGTTTTCGCCGATAAGTGTTTCGAAAATGTGATATTCATTTTTCTTTATTTATTTAGTTTTCACCGATGAGTGTTTCAAAAACTTGATATTAGTTTCTTTTTCTTAATTAGTTTTCGCCGAAGAGTGTTTCCAAAACTTCATATTCATTGTTCTTTTTTTAATCAGTTTTCGCCGATTAGTGTTTCGAAAACTTGATATTCATTTTTCTCTTTTTAATCAGTTTTCGCCGATGAGTGTTTTCGAAAACGTAAAATTCAATTTTATTAAATAGTTTTCCCCGATGAGTGTTTTGAAAACTTGATATTCATTTTTCTTTTTCTTAATCAGTTTTTCGTTGATGAGTGTTTCGAAAACGAGATATTCATTTTTCTTTATTTAATTAGTTTTCACCGATAAGTGTTTCGAAAACTTGATAGTAATTTTTCATTTTTTGATCAGTTTTCGCCGTTGAGTGTTTTGAAAACGTAATATTCATTTTTCTTTTTTTTTTTCAATACTTTTCGCCGATGAGTGTTCCGAAAACTTGATATTCATTTTTCTTTTTTTAATCAGTTTTCTCTGATGAGTGTTTTGAAAACGTAATATTCATTTTTCTTTTCTTTTGATTAGTTTACTCCGATGAGTGTTTCGAAAACTTGATATTCATTTTTCTTTTTCTTAATCAGTTTTCGCCGATGAGTGTTTCGAAAATGTGATATTCATTTGTCTTTATTTAATTAGTTTTCATCGACGAGTGTTTCAAAAACTTGATATTCGTTTTTCTTTTTCTTAATCAGTTTTCGTCGATGAGTGTTTCCAAAACTTCATATCCATTTTTCTTTTTTTAATCACTTTTCGCCGATTAGTGTTTCGAAAACTTGATATTCATTTTTCTCTATTTAATCAGTTCTCGCTGATGAGTGTTTTCGAAAACGTAAAATTCATTTTTATTAAATAGTTTACCCCGATGAGTGTTTTGAAAACTTGATATTCGTTTTTCTTTTTCTTAATCAGTTTTCGCCGATGTGTGTTTCGAAAACGTGATATTCATTTTTCTTTATTTAATTAGTTTTCACCGATAAGTGTTTCGAAAACTTGATAGTAATTTTTCATTTTTTGATCAGTTTTCGCCGTTGAGTGTTTCGAAAACGTAATATTCATTTTTGTTTTTTTTAAATACTTTTCGTCAAGAGTGTTTCGAAAACTTGATATTCATTTTTCTTTTTTTAATCAGTTTTGACCGATGAGTGTTCTGAAAACTTGATATTCATTTTTCTTTTTTTAATCAGTTTTCGCCGTTGAGTGTTTTGAAAACGTAATATTCATTTTTCTTTTCTTTTGATTAGTTTTCTCCGATGAGTTTTTCGAAAACTTGATATTCATTTTTCTTTTTCTTAATCAGTTTTTGCACATGAGTGTTTCGAAAATGTTATATTCATTTGTCTTTATTTAATTTGTTTTCATCGATGAGTGTTTCGAAAACTTGATTGTCACGACCCCCTATTGGACGTCCGTGACCGGCACGGGAGGTAGGATTTCTCCTATCCCGTAAGCCTCTAATCCCTGATTGACATTCTTATATATGCACAACTACCCATTTCTATTACAAACAATATATAGTATATATGGTCATCCCTATCCGATGACCTAAGTAGCAGGCAATCCACGGCTCGCTCAACGCCGCTTCAGTCTATACATATACACATAGTCAATCACAAATACATATAATATACATATTGATCACGCGCTTCAGGGCGGGTGATCTATCCTATTCACATGCAGAATCCCTGTGTACAGTCAAGCATATATATTCAATCACACACCTGCATAGAATATACATATTGATCACACGCCTCAATGCGTGTGACCTATCCTATTCACATGTGGAAGCTGTATTTTCATACCATCAAGTATTCAGTCACACATATATATAAATTTACATATTGACCACACGCTCAGTGCGTGTGATCTATCCTATTCACATGCGGAAGTCACATTCATATATATATATACACACATGATATTCAGCATATCATAACCTATATTCCCAACCACAAGACCAATCTTTAATCTGTATGAAGCCGACAGTTCTAGAGTGTGACATATAGATATATGCATATAGCAACTGTACAAAACAATGCTATACCAAAAGAATCATATACATATACATCCTGACAAAATACATATATCAATACTACCCACGCGGACAATGCGTGCGGTCTCTAAGTTTGTCCGCCTCCCTGAGATGAAGTGGAAGCGCTCCCGATGCCTATACCACCTGTGTCTGTAACATTTAAAATTGGGGTGAGTCAAACAGACTCAGTGAGAGGCTTTCCCATCCCTGGTGTAGTAGCGGGTACCACTACAACTGGGGAAGAGGAGCCAATCACAAACACATACTCATATAACAGATTTGAACTTCTATATATTTAGTGGCCCCTCTGATCGGCTCTCGGTACGCCCGAAAGTCCACTCATAGTATGGTGCCCTATACACATATACTTGAGAGATTCAGAAACTTGCAATTTCAACCACTATAGTGTACATGTAACGCTAATGCTCATGTTCTTTCTAATTAATTCCATAGGCTAGTTGTTGGCTTGGAAATGCCCTCAACTAGTTTTAGGAACACCTAGCATGCTTCTATTCGTGTTCAGCCCTTTCCTAATCACACTACTCGGAAGCTCTGACTTGGGAATGCAAGGTTACCTAATTCCACCTCTATGTATCCATATAAACTTCCATTACCCAAGTCTTGAATTTATGGCCCAAGAGAATCATAAATCCTACTTGTCCAAGCTTTCCATTTATCAGAATAACCTTTAACACTTCACCTACACATAAATACGTATACCCGAATACGCGTAAAATTAGAAAATTGTCTCTTTTTCCCCGAACGGGATTCCGGGTGAGACGGGAATTACTTGGGTTTTAATCCCTCGTACATTCCAACAATTTTTAATAATTATATAATTATTATTTAACCTTTCAATGCACCCCAAGTCATTCCACAACACCCTTAAACCTTAACAATCACATTTTCCTACACTTTTTCGAACCCGGATAAATTCCATCAATTTGGTTCCGGTTCCTAAGCTTTCGACTCACTTCCTAACATGCATGTACTTCAATTTAGGACCCAGAACACTCAGATTGAATCAATTGGGGTCTTTCCAAAAATCCCTAAAATTGATAAAATTGGAGTTTGAGAGTTTCAGGACTCCTCACCTCGATTCAACCGGTTAGAAGGACGATATGGAGTAGAGGGGACCCCCAGCTACCTTCCCCGGTGAAGAGACGGCGTTTTCCGACGAGTTTTCCAGCGAGAAAGCTCTTTCCTTTCGTTTTCTCTCTCTAGCCCGAGCTCTCTCTCTCTCCAGCCAACAATGGCGTTTTTCGGCACCGGCTCGGACGTCCGGCGACCACCGTGCTCAGCCGTCGTCCGTGCTCTTCCGTGCACCACGCCCAAATGGAGCTCCTCCCCCTCTTCTCTCTTTTTTTTCCGTCGACCCCTCTCTGCTCTCTTTTCCCTTTCGTTTGTTTTCTTTTTTTTTTGGTCAAAAGTTCATTTTGGTCCTCTATGTTTCACTCAAGTTTCAAATTAGTCCTTTATGTTTCAGAAGTTTTAAATTAGTCCTTTATGTTTCTCAGAAGTTCTAAATTGGTCCTTTCGTCCAAATCCGTCAATTTCTTAAGTTAACACGGACGTGGCGTGCCGAGGTGGACGCATAATCTCTCCTACGTGTATCAGATAGCTGTCGTGGCTTTAGACACACCAAAAACACCAAAACGGCGTCGTTTAAGCGAAAAATAAAATCATGTTCAGAGGACCAATATGAAACTCTAATGAAACATAAAGGACTAATATAAAACTTCAATGAAACATAAAGGACCAAAATAGAACTTCAATTAAACATAAAGGACCAATATAGAACTTGAATGAAACATAAAGGACTAATATAGAACTTTTGTGAAACCTGGAGGACAAATATAAAACTTTTGGAAAACATAAAGGACCAATATAAAATTTTTGAAACACAAAGGACCAATTTAAAACTTGGATGATACATAGTGGACCAAAATGGGTATTTGACCTTTTTTTTTCATTTGCTGTCCCTTTTCTTCTTTTACATATATATATATATATATATATATATATCACCAATATGAGTACGCATCTGGTCTCCTTTCTTTTCTTTTCTTTTTTTGTTTTCTTTTCCTCTTTCTCTTATAATATATAATTATATATATTTAATTAACATATATACTTATCATCAAAAATAAAATCTGACAAGTAATAAAAATAATAAAAAAAACAAATAGGTAGAATTATTAGGTTACAAATAAATTTCTATATATTTCTTTCTTTAAAAGAAAATTAAGTAGTAAGATAGTATTTATTTGTTATCTCATTTTCCACTTCTACATAAATTAATTACTTTAATTTAATTATTGATGCTAATTAAAATAACCCCGGGTATTACAATCTTCCCCCCTTAAGAAATTTGGTCCCTCAATTTCAAACAAAACACTAACCTTAGTCTCGAAATAGATGAGGATGCGTCTTGCGCATTTCACCCTCGACCTCCCATGTAGCTTCTTCGGTCGAGTGGTTTCTCCACAGAACTTTGACCAATGGAATCTCTTTCGTTCTGAGTTTCTTCAACTGCCGATCTAAGATTTCCAATGGCTCCTCTTCATACGTCATATTTTCGGTTAGTTGCACGTCTTGCGGTTGGATCACGTGCGAGGGATCGGGAAGATACTTCCGAAGCATCGATATATGAAAGACAGGGTGTACCCCCTCCAATTCTGTAGGCAATTCCAACCGGTACGCTACATTCCCAACTCGTTCTAAGATTTTAAACGGTCCGATATACCGAGGACTCAACTTCCCTTTCTTACCGAACCGCATTACGCCTCTCATCGGTGATATTCTCAAGAACACCTGATCACCAACGACAAACTCCAGTTCTCTCCTTCGATTGTCTGCATAAGACTTTTGCCTACTCTGAGCCGTCATCAATCTCTCCCTTATGCACTTTACTTTCTGCAAGGCATCTTGTAACAATTCCGGGCCGACTAGGCTAGCTTCTCCGACCTCGAACCACCCAATCGGGGATCTACATCTACGTCCGTACAGAGCCTCGAAAGGTGCCATTTGGATACTTGCTTGATAACTGTTATTGTACGCAAACTCAGCTAAGGGTAAATACTTTTCCCAACTTCCGCCGAAATCCATAATACACGCCCGAAGCATGTCCTCAAGAATCTGAATGGTTCTATCTGATTGCCCGTCGGTCTGAGGGTGAAACGCAGTACTCAGGTCAACTCTAGTTCCCAACACTTCCTGCAATGACTTCCAAAACCTGGAAGTGAACTGTGGACCTCTATCAGATATTATGGACACTGGCACACCGTGCAATCTAACGATTTCTGGTAGATAAATCTGTGCATATTGACTCACTTCGTAAGTGGTCTTGACTGGCAGAAAGTGTGCGGACTTAGTCATGCGATCCACTATTACCCAAACCGAATCAAATCCCCGTTGTGATCTTGGCAGACCTGTTACAAAATCCATCGTTATCCTCTCCCATTTCGACTTAGGTATTTCTATCTGTTGTAATGTTCCGGCGGGCTTCTGGTGTTTAGCCTTGACTTGCTGGCACACAAAACACCTGGCTACATAGTTTGCGACATCCTTTTTCATGCCATTCCACCAATACAACTGTTTCAGGTCATGATACATTTTATTAGCTCCTGGATGAATTGTATACGCTGTCCGGTGTGCTTCTTCAAGAATTCTCTCTTTCAAGTTATCAACCATAGGGACACACAACCGTCCCTCAACCGAAGTATCCCAAAATCATCTATAGAGAATCGGACGTCGTCCCCTTTCTCTTTAGTTACGGTATCCCTGATTTGCTTGAGGTCGGTATCTTCGTCTTGTCTTGCCTTCACCTCTTCGACCAAAGAGGACTTAGCTTGCAAATGGGCTAAAAGTGAGTTAGAGCTTCTAATCTCAAACTGATTTCCCGTTTGCTCTAGCTCGTGCAGTTCTCTAATTAACGGTCTCCTTTCTTCACTTATATGAGCAAGACTGCCCATGGATTTCCGACTCAGAGCATCGGCTACTACATTAGCCTTTCCTGGATGATAAAAGATCGTGCAGTCGTAGTCTTTCAACAACTCTAACCATCAACGTTGTCTCAAGTTCAAGTCTTTCTGCTCGAAAATGTATTTGAGGCTTTTGTGGTCTGTATAAATTTCACAAGTCTCACCATATAAGTAGTGTCTCCATATTTTCAAAGCGAATACTACAGCCCCCATTTCGAGGTCGTGAGTCGGGTAGTTCTTCTCATGTTTCCTCAGTTGTCGCGATGCATACGCAATCACCTTGCCATGCTGCATCAAGACACACCCTAACCCGATCCTCGACGCATCACAGTATACCACGTACCCTCCTATGCCTTCAGGTAATGTCAGCACCGGAGTGGTAGTGAGGCTGTCCTTCAACTTTTGAAAACTCTGCTCACACTTGTCATCCCATACAAACTTCACTCCTTTCTGAGTCAATCTAGTCATAGGTGCAGCAACCTTAGAGAAATCCTGCACAAATCTTCTATAATATCCCGCCAAACCCAAGAAACTGCGAATCTCCGTAACAGAGGTAGGCTGGGACCAATTCTTCACTGCCTCTACCTTACTTGGATCAACGTGGATTCCCTCTGATGATACCACGTGACCCAAAAAGGCAACTCTATCAAGCCAAAATTCGCACTTAGAGAACTTGGCATACAGTTTTTCCTCTCTCAACCTCTGTAAGGCTAGTCTCAAGTGTTCAGCATGTTCCTCAGAATTCTTTGAATAAACCAATATGTCATCGATGAAGAAAATGACAAATCGGTCCAGAAATGGTTTAAAGACCCTGTTCATCATGTCCATGAATGCTGCAGGAGCATTAGTTAATCCGAAAGACATCACCAAGAACTCGTAATGCCCATATCGGGTTCGGAATGCGGTCTTAGGTATGTCTGATTCACGAATCTTTAATTGATGGTACCCAGATCGCAAATCAATCTTGGAAAACCGCTTCGCACCCTGCAACTGATCAAATAGGTCATGTATCCTCGGTAGTGGATATTGATTGCGAATCGTCAACTTGTTTAACTTTCGGTAATTGATACACAACCGCAAAGATCCGTCCTTCTTCTTTACAAAAAGGACCGGTGCACCCCAAGGAGAGAAACTGGGTCTTATAAAACCCTTGTCAAGCAATTCTTGCAATTGTGTATGTAGCTCCTTCAACTCTTTCGGAGCCATATAGTAAGGTGGTGTGGAGATAGGCTGGGTGCTAGGTTGCAGCTCAATTCCAAATTCAATCTCACGATCGGGCGGCAACCCCGGCAATTCTTCTGGAAATACATCCAAAAACTCTCGCACTACAGGTACTTGAGTCGGACAAAGTACTTCTTTCATGGTATCTTGGACGAATGCCAAATACCCTTTGCATCCCTTTGTTAGTAGTTTGGATGCCTTCAAAGCCGAGATCAAGCTTGGATACGGTGCAGCTCCGTCACCCCGTATCACAAAGGGCTCCTCGTTTGGCATATTGAATTTCAAGCATTTAGCTCTGCAGTCCACAACCGCATGGCAAGACGACAACCAATCCATTCCGAGGATCACATCAAGATCAACCATACACAACAACCGAAGGTCTGCCACAGTCTCATGACCATCGACCTCCACAATGCAAGACTTATGCACATATTCTACTTGTACCGATTCTCCCATTGGTGTAGAGACCAGTACTGTTTCTTCCATTCTAAATGGACTTTTGTTGAATTTAGAGGCAAATGCATGTGACACATAGGAATGAATGGAGCCGGAATCAAATAAAACCCGTGCTTCAAGAGAGCAGACAATAAGAGTACCTGTCACGACTGCATTTGATGCATGAGCATCCTGCTGAGAAAGTGCAAATACCCGCGCTTGTCCTCCACCTACCGCCCCTGGCCCTCGGCCACTAGATCCTGCACCACGGCCTCTAGCTGCACCTGTACTTGCTGCCTGTGGTGGCACGGTTCTCACTGGTGGAGCTGGAATAGGTGTACTCCTCGGCGTCGGATTGCTTCTCACACTTGTACCCTCTTTCTTCTTTGGACACTCTCTAGCCATATGGCCCATCTGGCCACAGTGGTAGCATCCACCTGTCAGTCTCCGACATATACTAAAATGCACTCTGCCGCAAGTTGCACACTGGGGCTTTGTCTTACCAGCAATTCCACCCCCTTGAACATTACCTCTTGTACCTGTTTCATAGGTGGTAGTTGAGGATTGTCCTCCTGCGGACCCTGAATATCCTGCACCTCCACCTGTTGTCTTCCTTTTCTTACTTCCACCTCCTTGGTTGTCACTGCCTGTAATTAACTTCACTTTGGATCAACAGATGTCCCATACCTCTTCCTGGTTTCAATCATTCTAGCACAGTCTGCCGCTTGAGCTAAAGTCTCAAACTGTCTCCTCTAAGGTAGCAAAGCAATAAACAACGGCTCCGTGAGTCGGTGTATGAATCTCTTGATCCTCGCCTCTTCATCAGGAACCAACTCAGGTGAGAATTGAGCTAGTTCTGTGAAAGCAATTCATACTCCGTCACGGTCATGTTAGGCATCATCCACAATTCCTCAAATTGCTGACGCTTTGCATCCTTGGTACCTTCAGGTAGAAACCGACCCAGGAATTCCCTCTAAAAATCTTCCCAGGTCATCGGTGCCACTCTGCGTGAATACCTCGTCTGTACGGACTCTATCCATACTCTAGCCGCTCCCCTCAGCTGGAATGAAGCTAATTCCACTAATTCGTGGCCTGAGCACCTCAGCATGCGCCCAATTCTGACCACATCTCTGATAAAGTACTGCGGATCCTATTTCTCACTAGTCCCGCAGAAAGTGGGTGGATGAAGCTTCAGAAATTTCGAAATCGGCAGCTCTCTAGGTGCTAGTCGTGGCTCACGAGGCATTCCCTGTGGTTGTTGCCATTCTCTACCTTCTTCCTCAACAATCTCCATCTCTTGATTGCTAGGAACTCTCTCTTGTTCTTCCCCGCCGACTATCAACTGGCGTACCTTCCTCTGTATTTGCCTCGTCATTTCCTCTCTTAGTTCTTGAAATCCTGCCATGAGAATTTCCGCCACGGAAGGTGCACCTGTCTCTACTTGAGGTTGAGGTTCCGGTGACTGTCCCCTCTCTTCCCCTCTTACTTGTGCTCTTCCTCGACCTCGAGCACGACCTCTGCCTCGGCCTCGAGTACGGCCTCTACCTCGGCCTCGGGTGGGCATTACCTCCTCCCGAACTGACTCTCGATCAATTTCAGCAGGAGTTCTCCCTCCACCCCTAGTCCTTCTCGTAATAGGTGACATCCCTATACTGCACAAGGACCACACCTAATAAGTACACGTATATTAATGACATTTCGTATAAAAGAGAGTAGAAAGAAAGGCTGACACAATTTCCTAGGTACTTCCACAAGTGCCTTTTTACTCCCACGTTGTGCCCGGGTACACAAAGAGGGGTAAACCGACACCCGGTCATACCTATGGCTTCATACAATTAAAGATAACCAGCCTCTGATACCAAGTTTGTCACGACCCACTATTGGACGTCCGTGACCGGCACGGGAGGTAGGATTTCTCCTATCCCGTAAGCCTCTAATCCCTGATTGACATTCTTATATATGCATAACTACCCATTTCTATTACAAACAATATATAGTATATATGGTCATCCCTATCCGATGACCTAAGTAGCAGGCAATCCACGGCTCGCTCAACGCCGCTTCAGTCTATACATATACATATAGTCAATTACACATACATATAATATACATATTGATCACGCGCTTCAGGGCGGGTGATCTATCCTATTCACATGCAGAATCCCTGTGTACAGTCAAGCATATATATTCAATCACACACCAGCATAGAATATACATATTGATCACACGCCTCAATGCGTGTGACCTATCCTATTCACATGCGGAAGCTGTATTTTCATACCATCAAGTATTCAGTCACACATATATATAAATTTACATATTGACCACACGCTCAGTGCCTGTGATCTATCCTATTCACATGCGGAAGTCACATTCATATATATATATATATATATATACACATGATATTCAGCATATCATAACCTATATTCCCAACCACAAGACCAATCTTTAATCTGTATGAAGCCGACAGTTCTAGAGTGTGACATATACATATATGTATATAGCAACTGTACAAAACAATGCTATACCATAAGAATCATATACATATACATCCTGACAAAATACATATATCAATACTACCCACGCGGACAATGCGTGCGGTCTCTAAGTTTGTCCGCCTCCCTGAGATGAAGTGGAAGCGCTCCCGATGCCTATACCACCTGTGTCTGTAACATTTAAAATTGGGGTGAGTCAAACAGACTCAGTGAGAGGCTTTCCCATCCCTGGTGTAGTAGCGGGTACCACTACAACTGGGGAAGAGGAGCCAATCACAAACACATACTCATATAACAGATTTGAACTTCTATATATTTAGTGGTCAAGCAATTAACTTATATCATATTCACAATAAAGAATTTAAAGCATGGATTTACATACATTTAAATTCACACATACATCATATCATAGTTTAACATATAATTCCAAGTGGATGTCCATATTCAATTAACCGTAATCATAAACTGGCCCGAAAGCATATCTCTGTTAGGAGAGAATCTGGCCCGAAGGCATATCTCACGTGAGTGGTGTGGGAACCTAGTTGATCATTCTAGGAACCCCTGGCCCCAAGACTTAACTTGGAACATTAGTCTGACCCCAAGACTTCACGTGGAGCATAGCCGGCGACACATCTGACCTCGGTTTACCCAAGGCAATAGCCACAAGGTGGTGTACTCATATACTCTGTATTTCTGTGAGTTAACTCAAGACAAGAGACTCGATCTACCCGGACCACCCGTGATAGACTCGGTTTCCATGTTGTACCATAAATGACCCCTATGGACCACTACTTGTTCATTTTACTTCTTCTTAGGCAAATTTAGATTTCCAAGTGGTTTCTAATTCAGAACCTTGGTTCAGAACAAGGTCACCTAGGTTTATTCTCTTTAAGGACTTACTTACAAAACCACCCCTTCGGATACTATTTACTCGATCCTACCCCCGATATCGTATAAGTCCCGAGGACCTTCTTTCCATATAAGGCTCCTTGAGCCACCGTTGCTTTTACAGTTCACACATATACACATACAGCACGTCATCACATATATTGCAATTTAGGAACAACAATAGCATGTTATCTAATATGTAATTCCTACAATTAGGCAAGAAGGCAAACCATATATCCATATCCGCAGTCAACCCTATAGGACAAGGATAGGAAAGCCCCTCACCTGGTTGGCCCCTCTGATTGGCTCTCAGTACGCCCGAAAGTCCACTCACAGTATGGTGCCCTATACACATATACTTGAGAGATTCAGAAACTTGCAATTTCAACCACTATAGTGTACATGTAACGCTAATGCTCATGTTCTTTCTAATTAATTCCATAGGCTAGTTGTTGGCTTGGAAATGCCCTCAACTAGTTTTAGGAACACCTAGCATGCTTCTATTCGTGTTCAGCCCTTTCCTAATCACACTATTCGGAAGCTCTGACTTGGGAATGCAAGGTTACCTAATTCCACCTCTATGTATCCATATAAACTTCCATTACCCAAGTCCTGAATTTATGGCCCAAGAAAATCATAAATCCTACTTGTCCAAGCTTTCCATTTATCAGAATAACCTTTAACACTTCACCTACACATGAATACGTATAACCGAATACGCGTAAAATTAGAAAATTGTCTCTTTTTCCCCGAACGGGGTTCCGGGTGAGACGGGAATTACTCGGGTTTTAATCCCTCGTACATTCCAACAATTTTTAATAATTATATAATTATTATTTAACCTTTCAATGCACCCCAAGTCATTCCACAACACCCTTAAACCTTAACAATCACATTTTCCTACACTTTTTCGAACCCGGATAAATTCCATCAATTTGGTTCCGGTTCCTAAGCTTTCGACTCACTTCCTAACATGCATATACTTCAATTTAGGACCCAAAACACTCAGATTGAATCAATTGGGGTCTTTCCAAAAATCCCTAAAATTGATAAAATTGGAGTTCGAGAGTTTCGGGACTCCTCACCTCGATTCAACCGGTTAGAAGGATGATATGGAGTAGAGGGGACCCCCAGCTACCTTCCCCGGTGAAGAGACGGCGTTTTCCGGCGAGAAAGCTCTTTCCTTTCGTTTTCTCTCTCTAGCCCGAGCTCTCTCTCCAGCCAACAATGGCGTTTTCCGGCACCGGCTCAGACGTCCGGCGACGACCGTGCTCTTCCGTGCACCACGCCCAAACGGAGCTCCTCCCCCTCTTCTCTCTTTTTTTTCCGTCGACCCCTCTCTGCCCTCTTTTCCCTTTCGTTTGTTTTCTTTCTTTTTTTTTCATTTGCTGTCCCTTTTCTTCTTTTACATATATATATATATATATATATATATATATATATATATATATATATCACCAAAATGAGTACACATCTGGTCTCCTTTCGTTTTTTTTTTGTTTTCTTTTCCTCTTTCTCTTATAATATATAATTATATATATTTAATTAACATATATACTTATCATCAAAAATAAAATCTGGCAAGTAATAAAAATAATAAAAAAAACAAATAGGTAGAATTATTAGGTTACAAATAAATTTCTATATATTTCTTTCTTTAAAAGAAAATTAAGTAGTAAGATAGTATTTATTTGTTATCTCATTTTCCACTTCTACATAAATTAATTACTTTAATTTAATTATTGATGCTAATTAAAATATCCCCAGGTATTACATTGATATTCGTTTTTCTTTTTCTTAATCAGTTTTCGCAGATGAGTGTTTCCCAAACTTCATATTCATTTTTCTTTTTTTAATCACTTTTCGCCGATTAGTGTTTCGAAAACTTGATATTCATTTTTCTCTTTTTAATCAGTTTTCGCCGATGAGTGTTTTCGAAAACTTGATATTCATTTTTCTTTTTTTAGTAAGTTTTTGCTAAAGAGTGTTTCGAAAATTTGATATTCATTTTTCTTTTTTTAATAAGTTTTCACCGATGTGTGTTTCGAAAACTTGATATTCTTTTTCCTTTATTAATCAGTTTTCGCCGATGAGTGTTTCGAAAACTTTACATTCATTTTAATTTTTTTAATCAGTTTTCGTCGATGAGTGTTTCGAAAACTTGATGTTCATTTTTCTTTTTTTAGTAAGTTTTCGTTAATGAGTGTTTTGAAAACTTGATATTCATTTTTCTTTTTTTAATTAGTTTTCGCCGATGAGTGTTCTGAAAATTTGATAGTCATTTTTTTAATCAGGTTTCGCCGATGAGTGTTCCGAAAACTTGATATTCATTTTTTTTCTTAATCAGTTTTTGCCGATGAGTGTTTCGAAAACTTGATATTCATTTTTCTTTATTTAATTAGTTTTCATCGATGAGTGTTTTGAAAACTTGATATTCATTTTTCTTTTTTTAATCTTTTTTCTCT
Organism: Senna tora; assembly: GCA_014851425.1. Classification (NCBI taxonomy): domain Eukaryota; kingdom Viridiplantae; phylum Streptophyta; class Magnoliopsida; order Fabales; family Fabaceae; genus Senna; species Senna tora. Next base: position 14,132,154 of record CM026266.1, read on the forward strand.
TATGAGTGTTTCGAAAACATGATATTCATTTTTCTTTTTCTTAATAAATTTTCGCCGATAAGTGTTTCGAAAACGTGATATTCAATTTTCTTTTTTAAGTAAGTTTTCGCTAATGAGTGTTTCGAAAACTTGATATTTATTTTTCTTTTTTTAATCTGTTTTTGTCGATGTGTGTTTCGAAAACTTTATATTCATTTTTATTTTTTAATTAGTTTTCGTCGATTAGTGTTTCGAAAACTAGATATTCATTTTCCTTTTTTAGTAAGTTTTCGCTGATGAGTGTTTCGAAAACTTGATATTCGTTTTTCTTTTTTAAAACAGTTTTCACCGATTAGTGTTTTGAAAACTTGATATTCATTTTCCCTTTTTAATCAGTTTTCGCCGATGAGTGTTTCGAAAACTTTATATTCATATTTATTTTTTTAATCAGTTTTCGTCGATTAGTGTTTCGAAAACTGGATATTCATTTTTCTTTTTTTAGTAAGTTTTCGCTGATGAGTGTTTCAAGAACTTGATATTCATTTTTCTTTTTTTAATCAGATTTTGCCGATGAGTGTTTCGAAAACTTGATATTCATTTTTCTTTTTCTTTTTTTCAGTTTTTGCCGATGAGTGTTTCGAAAACTTAATATTCATTTTTATTTTTATAATTAGTTTTTGTCGATCATTGTTTCAAAAACTTGATATTTATTTTTCTTTTTTTAATAAGTTCCCATCGATTAGTGTTTCGAAAACTTGATATTCATTTTTCTTTTTTTTTAATCAGTTTTTGCCAATTAGTGTTTCGAAAACTTGATATTCATTTTTCTTTTTTTAATCAGTTTTTGTCGATGAGTGTTTCGAAAACTTGATATTCATTTTTCTTGTTTTAATAAGTTTTAGCCGATTAGTGTTTTCGAAAACGTGATATTCATTTTTCTTCATTTAATTAGTTTTCATCGATGAGTGTTTCGAAAACTTGATATTCATTTTTCTTTTTTTTAATAAGTTTTTGTCGATGAGTGTTTCGAAAACTTGATATTAATTTTTCTTTTTTTAATAAGTTTTAACCGAGGAGTGTTTTCAAAAACTTGATATTCATTTTTCATTTTTTAATCAATTTTCGCCGATGGGTGTTCTGAAAACTTGATATTCATTTTTCTTTTTTTTAATCAGTTTTTGCCGATGAGTGTTTCGAAAACTTGATATTCATTTTTCTTTTTTTTTAATCAGCTTTCGCCGATGAGTGTTTCGAAAACATGATATTTATTTTTCTTTATTTTAATCAATTTTTGCCGATGAGTGTTTCGAAAATTTGATATTCATTTTTCTTTTTTTAATCAGTTTTCGCCTTTGAGTGTTTCGAAAACATAACATTCATTTTTCTTTTTTTTTTAAATAGTTTTCGCCGACAATTGTTTCGAAAACTTGATATTCATTTTTTTAATCAGTTTTCGTCGATGAGTGTTCTGAAAACTTGATATTCATTTTTCTTTTTTTAAATCAGTTTTCGCCAATGATGTTTCGAAAACTTGATATCCATTTTTCTTTTTCTTAATCAGTTTTCGCTGATGAGTGTTTCGAAAACGTGATATTCATTTTTCTTTATTTAATTAGTTTTCATCGATGAGTGTTTCGAAAACTTGATATTAATTTTTCTTTTTTTAATCATTTTTCGCCGATGAATATTTCGAAAACTTGATATTCATTTTTCTTTGTTTAATGAGTTTTCGTCGATGAGTGTTTCGAAAACTTGATATTAATTTTTCTTTTTTTAGTAAATTTTCGCTAATGAGTGTTTCGAAAACTTGATATTCATTTTTTAATTAGTTTTTGCCGATTAGTGCTTTCGAAAACTTGATAATTATTTTTCTTTTTTTAATCAGTTTTCGCCGATGAGTGTTATGAAAACTTGATATTCATTTTTCTTTTTTTTAATCAGTTTTCGCCGATTAGTGTTTCGAAAACGTAATATTCATTTCTCTTTTTTTTTAAATAGTTTTCACCGATGAGTGTTTCGAAAACTTGATATTCGTGTTTCTTTTTCTTAATCAGTTTTCGCCGATTTGTGTTTCGCAAATGTGATATTCATTTTTCTTTATTAATATAGTTTTCACCGATGAGTGTTTCGAAAACTTGATATTCATTTTTCTTTTTCTTAATCAGTTTTCGCCAATGAATGTTTAGAAAATGTGATACTCATTTTTCTTTATTTAATTAGTTTTCACCGATGAGTGTTTCGAAAACTTGATATTCATTTTTCTTTTTTTTTATCAGTTTTCGCCGATGAGTGTTTCGAAAACTTGATGTTTATTTTTCTTTTTTGAATCAGTTTTTGCCAATGAGTGTTTTCAAAAACTTGATATTCATTGTTCTTTTTTAATCAATTTGCGCCTATGAGTGTTCTGAAAACTTGATATTCTTTTTTTCTTTTTTTAATTTGATTTCGCCGATTAGTGTTTCGAAAACGTGATATTCATTTTTCTTTATTTAATTAGTTTTCATCGATGAGTGTTTCGAAAACTTGATATTCATTTTTCTTTTTTTAATCATTTTTCGCCTATGAGTGTTTCGAAAAGTTGATATTCATTTTTCTTTTTTTAATCAGTTTTCGTCGATGGGTGTTTCGAAAACTTGATGCTCATTTTTCTTTTTTTAGTAAGTTTTCGCTAATGAGTGTTTTGAAAACTTGATATTCATTTTTCTTTTTTTAATTAGTTTTCGCCGATAAGTGTTCTGAAAACTTGATATTCATTTTTTTAATGAGGTTTCGCCGATGAGTGTTTCGAAAATTTATATTCATTTTTCTTTTTTTAATCAGTTTTCGCCGATGAGTGTTCTGAAAACTTGATATTCATTTTTTCATTTTTTTAATCAGGTTTCGCCGATAACTGTTTTGAAAACTTGATATTCATTTTTCATTTTTTAATCAGTTTTTGCCGATAAGTGTTTCAAAAACTTGATATTAGTTTTTCTTTTTTTTAATCAGTTTTCGCCGATGAGTGTTCTGAAAACTTGATATTAATTTTTCTTTTTTTTTTAATCAGTATTCGCCGATGAGTGTTTAGAAAACTTGATATTCATTTTTCTTTTTCTTAATCAGTTTTCGCCGATGAGTGTTTCGAAATCGTGATATTCATTTTTCTTTATGTAATTAGTTTTCACTTATGAGTGTTTCGAAAACTTGATATTCGTTTTTCTTTTTCTTAATCAGTTTTCGACGATGAGTGTTTCGAAAACGTGATATTCATTTTTCTTTATTTAATTAGTTTTCACCGGTGAGTGTTTCGAAAACTTGATATTCATTTTTCTTTTTTTAATAAGTTTTTGCCGATGAGTGTTTCGAAAACTTGATATTCATTTTTATTTTTTTTAATCAGTTTTCGTAGATGAGTGTTTCGAAAACTTGATATTCATTTTTCTTTTTCTAATCAGTTTTCGCCAATGAGTGTTTCGAAAACTTCATTTTCATTTTTCTTTTTTTAATCAGTTTTCGCCGATGAATGTTTCGAAAACTTGATATTCACTTTTCTTTTTTTAATCAATTTTCGTCGATGTGTGTTTTCGAAAACTTGATATTGATTTTTCTTTTCTTAGTAAGTTTTTGCTAATAAGTGTTTCGAAAACTTGATTGTCACGACCCCCACTTAGAGGACCGTGACCGGCACAGACACAGGGAATACCCCCATGCCTGTAAGTCATATCACCTAATTGACAGAATATCTATTATTGAAATTACATTCACATGCATTATAATACCATGGCTACACCAAAATGATGGCTTATCCTAGGCAAGCAAATCCACGGCCAGTCCCGCTTCAGGATATAGATATAGGAAAACACAAATAATATATAACCTGTGTACTGGCTACACATCCGAAGATGCTGCCTATCCTATTCACATGCAACAGATATATGTATATATATATTTTTGGAAACAAGTTTTCCTTGCATCGTAAACTAACGGATCCTGATCTTTAAGGTGTGTGAAGCTGACAGTTCTAGATTTAGTGATACAATATAACTGGGTACGTCTACCCTTTACTTTATGATACAATAATAAAGTAAATTAAATTACAATTACACTTTATTCACCCACATGAACAAGTTGTGGGTCTTGGAAAAGTGTTGCTCAACCCTCGTTCCACCAAGACTTCTTCCACCTGTACTTAACCTGTCTCTGTGTAGTAAAAATGAGGTGTGAGTCTTAACCACACGACTCAGTGAGGACTCTCCCATCCCCGGCGCAAGGGGGGTGTCATAGCGCTGGGTTTGGGAGTCATACACAATCACATGCAAAAACAACTAGTTACTGTTGTTAGCATACATTCTTGGTGATCACACAACAATAGAAATTTCATCCAAACACTCACATGCATTTAATAACTGTAAACATGCAGCAGTTTATTCCAAGTCATCAATCAGCAAGTAAACATGTAACATATAGTGTCACCTTTTACTTACCGGTCTTCTCACGTTCAGCATGTTTGAATCAAACAAGACTTTGTGATGACGTAATCCTGTACGTCACCACTCCGCTGCACAATCAACAATTATATGCAAACACAGACAATTCTTTAAGTACACGTAGACACTATAACATACATCTGAGTACCTAGGCATCTGATACACATCAATGTAACCATGAGATCATAATCTCAGTAATCATGGCAACCTGTTTCCAAAACCGCTAATGTGTACCACTGTATCACCATACAGAAAATCACTGCATTTCTCATTACATTTCATATCATAAAATCCTGGAAGCACCATTATCATTAACTTTAAAACATATTATGGCATATATCATCATCAATGCATCAGTGAAAACATACTTATGGTTGGCATGGTATGGTATGGTACAATCATTATACTACACATTTAAACATTTCATAGCAATATGGACATTTCTTTAACATTGATCATCATTTTCATGAAACATGGAAATAACAAGCATTCAAAACATATGGGGATTTAACCCTAATATTTCATAAAAACATTGAGCATCGGGAGAGTTGTCCAACAACTACTCGCACATATCCATTCATTCATTTGGCACACTGGTCTTCCCAAACGGGTCACAGTTTTGTCCATTCCATTCATTTGACACACTGCTCTTCCCCTATGGGTCACAGTTTTGTCCATTTCATTCATAGGATACAATGCATCTTCCCCTCTTGGGTCACAATTTTATCCTTTAACATTCATTCATTCATAGGGTACAATGCCTCTTCCCCGAAGGGTCACACTTTTACCCTTAACCATACATTCATAGGATACAACGCATCTTTCCCAAAGGATCACCATTTTGTCCATGACCTCTCATTGCCATAAGACACAAGGTATCTTTCCTAAAGGATCACGATTTTATCCCTTGATATGCTATTCTCATGTACATACATTGTAAAGAAATAGTCCCAATCATGGTTAATCTAATTTTAAGCATGTCACTCTTGATTTGGCCATATAGAGTCTACTAGCTTAAAATTAAACAACCAACACGGTGTTTTCGTAAACTTTTATCATCAATCGATTGGATGTTTTACTATCCCATATTATGGATCAACCGTGGAAATCCCAACGGCCGTCCCATACCGAAAATTGGTCAATCGATTATGGACTTCTTCTTCTACAAAGGATGTATATGAAATACTTAGCTCTCTTTTCATTTTACTATGTTATTTCCCTTAATCTACGTCCCATATTGTCCTTTAATCCTTTAAAATTAAGTTTAAGTTTGTAATTGGGCTCTTAAATCTTTGTTTCATAAGATGTAAAACATTTTCATAAACTGCCCTCTATCAGTCGACTGCTCCCAAGACATCAAGCGACTGTTCACTCTTTGAAAAAAATATATAAAAAGAGGCAGTAGCTTATCAGTCAACTGCTAGAACTTACCAGTCGACTGGTAGCTCTCTGTGTTCCAGTCGACTGTCCCAAGCATAGCAGTCGACTGCTTACTCTTGAAACCTTCAACAATTAAATATTTACTAAACTGAATTTCTGGGTTGAATCTGGATTTTCATGAGTCAAGAACATGGAAGTCGATTGATTAAGCATGGCAATCGACTGCCATACACGTTTCTGGAAAATCTAGAAAAATATGATGAGTTAATAGCAGAACAGTCAACTGCTAAGCCTATCAGTCAAATATTGTGCCTCTATGTTAATATTCTTTTAATTTTTTGGCACGACAGTCGACTGTTAGATTGTGCCTTTGCCATATTTTCGCAAAACCTTTAAATCACATATTCCAACCCAAAATTCATCATTCGACTACATGCAAGGTATCCAAAACATTCTCAAGCATAAAAATTACAAAACCCATGAACAATCTTAGCCCAAACATGCTTAAACTTCCTTAGATTTAATCATGAACATGCTACCAGAACCCATAGCCAAACCCATTTCTAAATCTTCATTGTTAGCATTCAGAGATACATGCAAACATCAACAGGCATCCATCTGAGTTCCAAAATCATAGAAATGCAGGTTTGTACTCTCTATTTCGGCCCATAAGTTCAAAATCAGAAATTGGCCATTTTCAATCAAAATCTTAAATTTCAAAAAATTGAGAGTTGGAAGCCATGATTACCTTAACTCTAACTAGATTACGTTTCTTCTGATGTGTAGATGCTATTCTATCAATTTCCCCAACTGAATACAGCCCTAGTCCGAATTCCCAGCTTCCCCTTCAAGCTTTTCTCTTCCTTCTCTCTACCCCTCTCTCTCTCTAGTTGATGAAAATGATGAGTGTGTGGAGAGGTGGCAGCTCCTCCCTATCCTTAAGTGTCAATTAAGTGAAGACTCACCCCCAAACATTCTTTCATTGCACTTAAGTATTTAACTCTACTGAATTCATTACTTTCATTAAAAGTAGAGTTAATCACTTTACATTGACACTCAGGCGGGAAGTGTTCAAAATTTTGTTGGTGACTATGACTCTAAGCTAAAATTATAAATTACATCCCCCATCAAGCTTTTCCGTACACCTAAGTCCTCTTCCATCTAACCCTTCTTTTCTTTTCATTCAACTCCCTATAACATAATTAACCTACTTCTAATGCAAGTTTACATGCTTCTAGATGCATCAAACACATACAAAAACCTTAATTCATCTAGCAAACAATTAATTACATCATTGGGAGAGGCAAATGTTACAATTCCCCCCTCCTTATTTAAAAATTTCGTCCTCGAAATTTGAGAACTCACCTATTTATGGGAATAGTTCTGGATACGATTGCCTCATAGCCTCTTCCTTCTCCCATGTGGCTTATTGAGGAGGAGATTCATCCCATGAAGCCTTCACTAATGGAATAGTCTTGTTTCTCAATTGCTTAACATCCGAATCAATGATCTTCATCGGTCTAGGATGATAAGTCAAATTCTCTTTTACTTGTACTGTTCAAACATCCAAAATATGTGAAGGATCCGAAATATATTTTCGAAGTTGTGACACATGGAAAACATTGTGGAGGCTTGACAAAAATGTGGGTAATGCAATCTGATAGGCTAATGTACCGACTCTTTTCAAAATTTGGAAAGGTCCTATGTATCTTGGACTCAATTTTCTGGACTTAATAGTTCTACCAATACCCGTAGTTGGAGAAACTTTGAGGAAAACATGATCCCCTTCTTCAAATTCTAACGGTTTCCTCCTATTGTCAGCATAACTCTTTTGTCTATCTTGGGCTTTTCTTATGTTTTCCCTGATCATTTTTATTTGTTCAGTGGTCTCTTGTACAAGTTCAGGACTTAACAACTATCTCTCCCCGATCTCAAACCAACAGATGGGTAATCTACATTTCCTCCCATACAAGGCTTCATATGGAGCCATCCCTATAGTGGAGTGATAACTATTATTATACGCAAATTCCACTAGTGGAATGTTCCTATCCCAACTTCCTGTTTGTTCAAGAGCACATGCTCTGAGCATATCCTCTAGGGTCTGAATGGTTCGCTCAGTCTGTCCATCCGTCTGAGGATGATACGCAGTACTAAAATTCAGTTTTGTACCGAATGCTTCCTGCAAGGCTTTCCAAAATCTAGAAGTAAATCTAGGGTCTCTATCTGAGACAACACTAGAGGGCACTCCGTGTAACCTCACTATCTCTTGAATGTACAAGTGAGGTAACTTATCTAGGGAGAAACTTATCTTAATTGGTACGAAATGTGCTGATTTAGTTAATCCGTCCACTATCACCCATATAGCATCATTCCCTAACTGTGTTTTCGGAAGAGCTACAATGAAATCCATGGAAATATGATCCCATTTCCATTCAGGGATATCTAAGGGTTGTAACAATCCCGCAAGTTTCTGATGTTTAATCTTCACCTACTGGCATATTAGGCACATAGCGACATACTCTGCTATGTCCCTTTTTATACCTAACCACCAAAATCTCTTCTTCAGGTCTTGATACATCTTAGTGGCACCCGGATGTATGGTATAGCTACTCTTGTGGGCTTCTTCTAAGACTTTATCCCTTAGTCCTCCTTGATTGAGGCAATACACTCTACCCTGAAACGTCACGATCCTGTCTGATGACTCAAGGAATTTCTTTGGGTCCTTTAGAGACTTTAAGAATTCATCCCCTTTTTGAGCTTCTAGTATCTGAGCCCTAAGGTCACATTCTATCCTCAACTGATTTAGACATATCCTATCAGGTAAAATCGAAGTCGATAAATTCATAACTCTAAACTTCTCTATTAACTTCAATTCATTAACCATTAATTGAGACATGTGTAAAGATTTTCTACTTAAGGCATCTGCGACCACATTTGCCTTTTCTGGGATGGTATTTTAATTCAAAATCATAGTCCTTTAAGAATTCCATCCATCTTCTCTATCTCATGTTTAATTCTTTTTTATGAAAGAGATATTTGAGACTTTTATGGTCACTAAATATCTCAAACTTAATGCCATAAAGATAATGTCTCCATATTTTTAGGGCAAGCACTAAGGCAACTAACTCTAAGTCATGAGTTAGGTAATTCTCCTCATGGGGTCTCAACTGTCTAGATGCATACACAACTACCCTCTTCCCTTGCATTAGGACACAACCTAATCCTTTTCTAGACGCGTCAGTGTACAACTCGAACTCACCTAAAGGATCGGGTATGAGTAACACTGGTGTGGTGGTCAACCTTTCTTTCAGGATTTGGAAACTATTTTCACACTCTAAGGTCCACACAAATAGTGCCTCTTTTCGTGTGAACCTCGTCATGGATAATGCGATTTGCGAAAACCCTTCTATAAACCTCCTATAGTAACTAGCTAATCCGTGAAAGATACGACTTTCAGTCACTGCCTTAGGTCTCTCCCAACTAGCCACAGCATCTGTTTTACTAGAATCTACCCCTACTCCATCCTTAGAGATCACATGTTCTATGAATTTGACTTCCTCTAGCAAAAATTCACACTTAGACAACTTGGCGTACAATTGTTTTTCCCTAAGCACTTCTAGGACGACTTTAAGATGTTCCTCATGTTCTTCCCTATTCCTAGAATACACTACGATATCGTCAATAAACACTACCACAAACCGATCGAGGTAGGGTCTAAAGATACGATTCATATAATCCATAAAAATGGCGGGAGCGTTTGTCAGACCAAATGGCATCACAATGAATTCATAATGCCCGTATCTAGTCCTAAAGGCAGTCTTTGGGATATCCTTTGCCTTGACTCTGATTTGATAGTACCCCGACCTCAAATCAATCTTGGAAAATACCGTGGCTCCCCTTAGCTGATCTAAGAGATCATCTATCCTAGGAAGTGGGTACTTATTCTTCACTGTTACCTTATTAAGTTGTCTATAATCGATACACATCCTAAGGCTCCCATCTTTCTTTTTCACAAATAGTACCGGTGCACCCCATGGTGATGCACTAGGCCTAATGAATTGTTTACTCAAAAGATCCTCTATCTGTGTCTTTAGTTCACCTAACTCGGGAGGGGCCATTTTATAAGGAGCTACAGAGATTGGTCCCATCCCAATGACTAACTCTATAGAGAACTCAACTTCCCGTTCAGGAGGGAGACTAGTTATCTCCTCTAGAAAGACATCAGGAAAATTAGAAACAATAGAAATATTGCTAAGTTTATGCGACATCTCTACTTCAGAGGAACATAGAAAACTTACTCTTTGGATCTTTTCCTCATTTCTTTTACTAACAGGTTTGGCATCTATAAACATCACAGATTTTTCACAACAGTTAAGGACCACATTATTTTCAGACAGCCAGTTCATGCCTAAGATTATATCAATCCCTGATAGATTCAAACAAATTAAATCAATTTCAAAATGTCTATTCCCCACAACAATTGGACAGTTCAAACAAGCCAGTGAAGTCACAACACATTCTCCTGTAGGAGTAGAAATCGATAAACTATATGGGAGAGCAGTCAACTGTAAATTTAAATCCTTCACACATTTAGAATTAATAATCGAGTGCGTGGCACCCGAGTCAAATAGTACATGTAAAGACTTACCATTTATTATACTTGTTCCCTCGATAAGATCATTGGATTCAGTCGCTTCTTCACCCTTGAGGGTAAAGACTCTTCCTCTAATAGGTGGTTTCACTCCATCAGGGGTCTGCTTCTTCTGAGGGCAATCTCTAGCAAAATGCCCTGTCACACCACAATTGTAACAGACATTCGATCCGAGCAGGCATGGCTTATCTCCATGGGTTTTCTCGCATTTAGAACAAAGTTTGGGTGCAGGTTTGCTCATCATAGGTTTCTTTCCTTGACTAGTTCCACCCTTGAAATAATTCATCGTTCGCTTGTTATTGAAGTTGACCCTATCGGTCTTCTCCAAATTTCTGGCAACAATGCGACACCTGTTCACTAATTCTGCATAGTTCTTAATATCAAGAGGAGCTATCACATTACTCATAGCAGAATTAAGAGCTGAGGTCACATGCATGGCCTTCCAAACCTCGTTTGGATTGTGTTTCAAGTAAAAAGAGAAATGAGACAACTCTTCATACTTGGCTATGAATTCCTCAAAAGGCATGTTTCCTTGCTTAATCTGCATAAACTCAATTTCCTTTTGGTTTCTCACGCTCATCGGGTAATTCTTCTCTAAGAAGGCAATCTTAAAGTTCTCTCACGTGAGTGGAGTGTTACGGGCCTCCATTAATTGCAATGCTCCTTTCCACCAATTTCAGCCTCGCCAGCTAACATGTAGGTGGCATATTCGACCTTCTGCTCATCAGAACACTTAAGGACTTTGAACAATTTCTCCAACTCCTTCAGCCAGCCCTCGGCTAATATTGGATTAAACTCACCCCTAAAAGCTGACAGCCTAGCTTTTTAAAACTCTGCCCACCCATGGTAGCTATCATCCCTAATTCTAGGACCTGGAACCCTTTCATTCCTTTCTTCTTGGATGTGCTGCATCATTTGGGTCGCGGCATCGGCTTGTCTCTTCATTGCCTCTGCCATATCCCTCACGATCTGTGCATCCCCATCAGGGTTCACCTCATTCCTTCGATTCTTTTCATTCAAGTCCCTCTAAAATAATTAACCTACTTCTAATGCAAGTTTACATGCTTCTAGATGCATCAAACACATACAAAAACCTTAATTCATCTAGCAAACAATTAATTACATCATTGGGAGAGGCGAATGTTACATTGATCATGGTTATGGTTACCCAGGGCCTGGCGGAGTACCTCGGTAGTTGCTGAGGCCTGGTCTCTCATAGCTTGTGCCATGTTTTGAAATGCATGTATCATTTGACGCACCATGTCACTTTCAGGTTGCCTATTGTTAGCACCACTTCTGGTATTTGCCATAGCTTTCTGCTAAACAAAAATATCATCAAGGTGATCAATCTCAATAATACTGTTAAATAGAGAAAAGTACAGGAAGTAGAGGAGATATGCAACAGTCTAGGGTTCCTAGCACAATCATAGACTCAATTCACTCAAACTGTCATGATCAGCTGAGTTTATCTAATCAATGTATATGCTAGGTTATTCTACCTACAAATTAGCAGAGTTCTAATAACCGTGCTCTGATACCATAATCTAATGTCCTAGTTTCTTTATTGATTTTAGTTGCGGAATTAGGTTGTTTACTTAACTTCTTAAAATCCCGGTCTAATTTTTTTCTTTTTCCTTTCATGAAGTTAAGTGCTTCCCCAAGGATCGCTTACTCTCGGTTGGTTATTTTAACCTAAGAAACTAGAAGTTACATGTTTGATGCTCTCCCGCTCTCCCAAAATACACATACAAATAAAGTCAAGTGAAAATGAGGTACTATACCTCTGCATATTACCTAAGCAGTTCAAAACCTAAGTCTACAGCAAATAATTCATACATACATATATATACAGACATCAGTATCAAAGTTAGTGGCTCGCAAGCCCAAAATAGTCAGTACTAAAGTCTATACTAGAGTGACATCAGGGTCACTGCCAAAATGTGAGTCAGCTCCTGCTACCTGTCCATCTCACCCCTTTCTAAGTCCCTAGGGCATCAACCGAAGGGAAAAAGAAAAGGATGTTAACCACCTTTAGGATTTGGAAGTATCCCAGAAGGGGTACCTCTAGGAGCTCTACCTCAATCTCCAGCAGCAGTATGTACCTGGGCATCTGAACACACTAACGTAGTGAGATATAAAATCCCAGTAACGTAGATTACCAGTTTTTTAAAAGACTAATTAGTGGTTCAGCTGCTTTCCTAAGAATACAGAAAAATACTTCCTTCCCAATCAACAAATAAATTAAACTTAATACACATCGATTACAAGATATTTCCACTTTCAGAAAGAAATCAATACATCAATCACAAAATATTTCCCTTCACACCAATTCAGAGATATATGGTCATGCTGAAAATTGTAAACAGATGAAGAATCATTTTCATTTTAAAAACATACATATTTACCACTATATGCAGGTTTCAGTCATGCCAGTCTTTTCAAAAAGGTACATGTTTACCACTACATGCAACCATTATGTCTCTCCAGGACTTGTTACAACTGGTTAAACCATTAACATCAATTCAAAACAATCTAATGAAACAGGACAATACCGACTTACCATTTACCACTATGGAAAGCTTGCCCAAATAAGGCCAACAGGTAATTACCTAACATCCAGGGCGTCCCCCGGTGTGCGCACAAAGTTAGAACCTTAGGATCACCAGTCCCGGACTTGATTATTTCCTCACTAGTTGCTAGGCAGCTATGTCCCGGACGCATTCCTAGCCAGCCTAGTGTGTCCTTTTCATACAGATCAAATTATACATTATAATTTTTATCCACAGGTAATGTTTACTCAGTTGCCAATTGAATTGCCTCTCCAGGGCATCACAACATTGATATTGCCTCTCCAGGGCATCAAACACAGTAATTGCCTCTCCAGGGCATCAAAACATAGATACTGCCTCTCCAGGGCATCAAAACAAGGATACTGCCTCTCCAGGGCAATTTTACCATTTCACCCCTCTAGGGGCATATGCACATCAAAATACAGATGCATGCTCAAAGGCCTGCCCTCCAAGGCATTTTCAGTTCACAGATGCATGCAAAAGTTCATTTTCATGATTTGGATGCCACACACTTAAATAGCCTCATAAAATCATTAAATTCAGCCACTGGTCAACAAAATCAAACAGAAGTCAACCACAATGCCAAATATAACTTACACAGCAAGTAACAGGCATAATTATTGATTCAAGCATCCAACGGTCATGAAATTTCACCAAAAGCATCATTAATGCATACTCAACAGCCTTTGTCAATTTTCTTGTAAAGATAATTGCATTTTCACCCTTAAATTCACAAATCTTTTCAAAGGAGTCCCATTCTTTAAAGAAAAGAAATTCAAGGCACATTTCAAGTATTTAGACTCCACTCATTCACCCAAATGGTCAATTAGGACCTGCTACACACATCCAGAAAATCCCAACAGAATTGAACCAGAATTTGGGTAGAAATAGGACTTTTTAGCTTTTCTCAAGTTTTTCTTGCAATTTAGTCCCTATTAAGACCCAAATTCTGTTCTGGGTTGTTTCAATCCAAGACCAAAGTGAAGTACCTAAAAGCTATTTGTGACTTGCTCATGCAGTTTTCACAGAAAACTAACACCCAGAGGTCATACTTTTGCAGCAAAATACATTGAGTTCCCTAAAATCAAGTTGAGTTATAAAATGGGGTTAGAGGCCACTTTAACCACTTCCCTGCCCATACAGAGAAACACACTAACACATAGGACTAGATAGTACATAATTTCAACCTCAAACTGCTCAGTTTATACAGATTCTGTTATAGAGACAAAAATAGTAAATTCAGTTCAGTTTAGTCCCTATTGCATCCCCTTTTCTGTTTTGACCTCTTCCCAGCACATTTTAGTATCTCCTAAGCAAGATAAGACCACTAGTGACTTGCACAGCAAGGGTGTGCAGCCACATCAGTACGGAGTAGCCATTTTTGCAAGTTTCTCACTCTTTTACCATTTTTTTACTCTTTTGACCATTTTTCTGTTTTCTAAGCCATAGGATAGCACATTTTCTGTTTGGGAAGGATACATAGGAGGTTTAGAGGGTGGGAGGATAGAACTACACTCTTAGAACCTGAGTACCCAAGTCTTAGAGTTGAACAACCCACTTTTACCCTTTTCAATGCACATCTTGCCTAGCCTTAATTCTAAGGGTACTTTAACCCTATTTTTCGGTCTTTCATGCTTAGTCCCTTGACTACCCAGTGTCCTAAACCTCAAAATTCAGAACTCACAGGGCACACAGTCTCAATCCAGCAAGTATTCACAATATTCACATAAGCACAGGGTACATAACCAAAATTTAGCAAGCATTCGGGTGGAAAGGTTCATTTTTTTTTCATGCATTAGTTCTCTTAGTTTGAACTAGACCTTTGACCCAACACTTCCAAAGTTTTGAGTTACTGTGGGACTCTTCAAAACATGTGAAAATATACAGGTAGCAGCACATACCAGCTTTCAAAACTCATTTGGCAGAATTAAAGTTATTTTTCCACAAAAATCATATGTTTACTCACCATTTCATTCCATAAATTTCTAAATCAAAACTAGGCATTGGGTAGGAAGATTCTAGGTATTTAGCCACTGTGGAAATACTTGAAAAATCATGAGAGAGGTACATAAACCAACCAGCAGCAGTTCAAATAGCTCACTGGCCAATTTGAGTATCTAAAATTTATCCCAATCTCATGGCTTCTCTTATTTTAGAATGGAAATCTATCACAACACTTTCATACCAAAAATCTATCTTCCCAAGACTTCTAAAAGACTTACCAGCTAGCATTTACCACCGTGACAGTAGTAAAAGAACCATTTGACAGCAAATAACAGTAAAGGAAAGAAAATCAGAAATTATTTGTTAAGGCAAATTCCCAAGTTTTCACTAAAATCCTCACTACTTGAATAAGAAGTTATAGGAGTAATCAAGGCAAGATTTCATCTTCAAATAGTCCCAATATCCTCTACTAATTCATCTAAACTCAGTCCAATACCCAAAATGCCAAGAATCATCAAAACAGCAAGCATGTGATTTCATATCAAAAAATAATGAATTTAGCATAAAATCAACAGAATTTTGAGGCTCTAAACCCCTGTACGGCAGCCTCTGATCATGCATGCATTGAGGGGATTTTAAATTTCATTCTATTAGATTTCTAATGACTACTCACACGCTCAATTTGGATAAAAGATGACAGAGATATGCTTCTTGGAAGCTTCACTGCCCGAAACAGGGCATTCTGTGGCAGCCTCGGGAAATTGAGTCATAGAGGCTCATACCACCATTTCTGGTGGATGCTCTTGGCTCAGGGATGGAGAAGGAAGGTTAAAACTATGTTACCTTCGTTTCCAGAAGAAGAATCTAGAGTTTGAACCTCTGGACAGCTTGGGTAACTTGATGGAAACAGCAAATTTCTGAGTGTGTGTTTGTGTAGTTGTTTTCAGCTTCTTTCTCCACTTCCAGCTGCTAAATTTCGATTTCCCCAGCTCCCTCACAGCTTCAGCCTCTCTCTGAACTTAATCTCACTTGCTCTCAGCTCTCTTCCTCTTGTTTTACTTGCTGGTGCTCACTCATCTCGATTTCACTCTTTTTATAGCACTCAAGGCATGTAACTTAGGAATGATGAGGGTGGTGAGGTGTTGAGCTGCTGGGGGCCCGTGGGATTGAAATGGGACACCTAAGGGTGTTTTGCTGGAAGCCTAAGGGCTGTTTGGGGTGGCAATTAGGCACTTAGGTCTCGGGTAGACTTTAATCTAGGTGTATTATTGAGTGATGCTTAAGGGGTTGTTTAGTTTGTGTTCTAAAGTGATGGGTCTTGATATTTCAATCTTATTTATGGTCACTTTCTTCTTGCCTTTGGTTTCCTCAAGTTGCTGGCAACTATAACCACCTTAATTAGGTATTTACTTGGCTTTAAAAATAGTAAATTTGGTTACAAGCTCTTAAAAGCATTAAAAGGGTAGTTTTGTAACCTACCTAATTATGTTTGTTTTTTATTTAATTTCATGGCTAGTACTTTTTATGATAGTTTAGGGTGTCTCTAAGTGGTTAAATTGAGCTTCCTTAGGCCTTAAGTAAGCTAAAGGGCTTAAGCTCAAATTTTTCAGTTCTTTCTTTTTAGTCCTAAATTTTTACTGGAGATAATGTGTCCTTTCAGGACTTTTCTGGAGGTTGGGGTCCCTTAGATAAGTCTTAGGGTATCTCTAGAGTTTCTTAGGGTATTTTCCTAGGGTCAAATAGGTCTTTTCTGCCCTATTTAACTCACTAAAGAAAAGGGTTAAAAACTAGGTTTTTCCTTTTAGTTTAGTCCCTAAGGTTAGGGTTAGGGTTCCTCTGGTTATTTTTCTCTGATTTTTGGGTTTCTTGGCCTCTATTTAGGGTTTCATATACTTATTTACAAGTGAGGGCAAAAGCAAACACACTCAAACACTTAAAAATCAACAAGTAAAACATGTTAAATAAAAAGTCAACAGTTTTTAGCAAAAGTCAACAATGAGACTTTTTGGACAAAATTGGGTTTCAATTTTGGGATGTTACAATACTCCCCCCTTATTGGAATTTTCCCTCAAAATTTTAAGAAAAGTACCTGCAAACAATGCTGGATATTGTTGTCTCATGTCCTCTTCGCGTTCCCAAGTCATTTCCTGTGTCAAAACATCTTGCCACAATACTTTGACTAATGGAACGGTCTTACTCCGAAGTTGTCTGGTATCAACTCCAGAATCTTTGCAGGGACTGAGGGGTAAGTTAGATTTTCTTTTAATTCTACTGGCTCAGTTTTAAGTACATGTGAAGTGTCGGGAATGTGTTTACGGATTTGAGAAACATGGAATACGTTGTGAAGATAGGACAACTTTGGGGGCAGGGCTATTTAATATGCTGCCAGAACGATTCTCTTAAGAATCTGATAGGGACCCATGAATCGCGGATGTAATTTACGCGCTTTTAGTGATCTCCCAATGCCTGTCATTGGGGTTACCTTGAGGAATACATGGTCTCCCTCATTGATCTCCAGTGGTTTCCTTCACTGATTAGTATAATTTTCTTGTCACTATCGGGCAACTCTTATCTAAGATATTATCCCTTAACTCAAGCTTGACGGGAATCACAATTTTATCCTTAAACAACAGTACCCCGTCCTCTGATTCCTGAAAATCGGATTATTTTCTTATGACATCTAGGGTTTCATCCTTAATTTGGGCTTCCTTGGTTTGAGCCCGCAGGTCACATTCAATCCTAAACTCACTCATCTCTAACTTTTCATTAGCCAACACAGTATTCAAGCCTAGGTCTCTAAATTTCTCAATCATGTTCATTTCTTCGACCATTAAGTGGGCTACTAGAATCGATTTCCTACTTAAGGCATCGGCAACTACATTGGCTTTCCCCGGGTGGTACTTAAGTTCGAAGTCATAATCCTTTAATAAATCTACCCACCTCCTCTGTCTCATATTCAACTCCTTATGATAAAAAACGTACTTAAGGCACTTATGGTCACAGAAGATGGTAAATCTAGCTCCGTATAATAGGTGTCTCCAAATTTTCACTGCAAAAATTACGGCCGCTAGTTCTAGGTCATGTGTCGGGTAGTTCTCTTCAGTTGGCTTAAGTTGTCGTGAGGCATACGCCACCACTTGCCTATTTTGCATAAGTACACAGTCAAGTCCTTTCCTTGAGGCATCAGTGTATACCTCGAAAGGCTCTGATGGGTCAGGTATGGCGAGCACAGGGGGTGTGGTTAACCTATCCTTCAGAGTTTGAAAACTTGTTTCGCACTCTGCCGACCATTTAAAAGGTGTGTTCTTTCGGGTCAGTCTAGACATAGGGAGGGCTATCTCCGAAAATCCCTTTATGAATCTCTTATAATACCCAGCTAAACCTAAAAAGCTTCTACTTTCGGTTACGGTTTGGGGTCTCTCCCAGTTCCTAACGGTCTCCGTCTTACTAGGGTCTACAGCTACACCTTGTCTATTGATCACATGTCCTAAGAACTTCACTTCTTCTAACCAAAACTTGCATTTTTCTATTTTGGCGTATAGCTGTTTCTCGCGTAGTACTTGCCATACCAATGCAAGAAGTTCTTGATGCTCTTCTTCACTCCGAGAGTAAATCACAATGTCATCAATGAACACTACGACGAATTGATCTAAGTAAGGTCGAAAAATGCGGTTCATATAATCCATGAACACCGCAGGAGCATTGGTCAACCCGAATGGCATCACTAGGAACTCATAGTGGCCATAGCGCGTTTTAAACGCGGTCTTAGGGATATCTTCCTTCTTAACTCTAATCTGATGGTACCCTGATCTAAGGTCAATCTTTGAAAACACAGTTGCTCCTCACAACTGATCCAACAAGTCATCTATGCGGGGTAGGGGATACTTGTTTTTGATGGTCACTTTATTTAACTGCCTATAGTCTATACAAAGTCTAAGGCTTCCCAGGTCAAGGGGCGATTCCTACCCTCGAGTACTTGTCTGGCTCCTCGCCACCAGTACTCAGCCTCACCTTGCAGTTGATAGACTGCAAAGGCTAACTTTTGTGGATCAGGGGTATGGAGTACCTCGAACAGTTTTTCTAGTTCCCTCAACCATTCCTTAGCCACAACAGGGTCGTAGGTACCTCTGAAAATAGGAGCCCTAGCCTTCTGAAATTCAGCCCATCCCAGGTTATTACCCTCATGGTGCCCATTATCATGTTGATCCTGGTTATGGTTACCCTGGGCCTGGCAGAGTACCTCGGTAGTTGCTGAGGCCTGGTCTCTCATAGCTTGTGCCATGTTTTCAAATGCGTGCGTCATTTGACGCACCATGTCACTTTCAAGTTGCCTATTGTTAGCACCACTCCTGGTATTTTCCATAGCTTTCTGCTAAACAAAAATATCATCAAGGTGATCAATCTCAATAATACTGTTAAATAGAGAAAAGTACAACAAGTAGAGGAGATATGCAACAGTCTAGGGTTCCTAGCACAATCATAGAATCAATTCACTCAAACTGTCATGATCAACTGAGTTTATCTAATCAATGTATATGCTAGGCTATTCTACCTACGATTTAGCATGGTTCTAATAACCGTGCTCTGATACCATAATGTAACGTCCTAGTTTCTTTATTGATTTTAATTGCGGAATTAGGTTTTTTACTTAACTTCTTAAAATCCCGGTCTAATTTTTTTTCTTTTTCCTTTCATGAAGTTAATTGTTTCCCCAAGGATCGCTTACTCTCGGTTGGTTATTTTAACCTAAGGAACTAGAAGTTACATGTTTGACACTCTCGCGCTCTCTCAAAATACACATACAAATAAAGTCAAGTGAAAATGAGGTACTATACCTCTGCATATTACCTAAGCAGTTCAAAACCTAAGTCTACAGCATATAATTCATACACACATATATATACAGACATCAGTATCAAAGTTAGTCGCTCGCAAGCCCAAAATAGTCAGTACTAAAGTCTATACTAGAGTGACATCAGGGTCACTGCCAAAATGTGAGTCAGCTCCTGCTACCTGTCCATCTCACCCCTTTCTAAGTCCCTAGGGCATCAACCGAAGGGAAAAAGAAAAGGATGTTAACCACCTTCAGGATTTGGAAGTATCCCAGAAGGGGTACCTCTAGGAGCTCTACCTCAATCTCCAGCAGCAATATGTACCTGGGCATCTGAACACACTAACGTAGTGAGATATAAAATCCCAGTAACGTAGATTACCAGTTTTATAAAAGACTAATTAGTGGTTCAGTTGCATTCTTAAGAATACAGAAAAATACTTCCTTCCCAATCAACAAATAATTTAAACTTAATACACATCGATTACAAGATATTTCCACTTTCAGAAAGAAATCAATACATCAATCACAAAATATTTCCCTTCACACCAATTCTGAGATATATGGTCATGCTGAAAATTGTAAACAGATGAAAAATCATTTTCATTTTAAAAACATACATATTTACCACTATATGCAGGTTTCAGTCATGCCAGTCTTTTCAAAAAGGTACATGTTTACCTCTACATGCAACCATTAAGTCTCTCCAGGACCTGTTACAACTGGTTAAACCATTACCATCAATTCAAAACAATCTAATGAAACAGGACAATACCGACTTACCATTTACCACTATGGAAAGCCTGCCCAAATAAGGCCAACAGGTAATTACCTAACATCCAGGGCGTCCCCCGGTGTGCGCACAAAGTTAGAACCTTAGGATCACCAGTCCCGGACTTGATTATTTCCTCACTAGTTGCTAGGCAGCTACGTCCCGGACGCATTCCTAGCCAGCCTAGTGTGTCCTTTTCATACAGCTCAAATTATACATTATAATTTTTATCCACAGGTAATGTTTACTCAGTTGCCAATTCAATTGCCTCTCTAGGGCATCACAACACTGATATTGCCTCTCAAGGGCATCAAACACAGTTATTGCCTCTCCAGGGCATCAAAACATAGATACTGCCTCTCCAGGGCATCAAAACATGGATACTGCCTCTCCAGGGCAATTTTACCATTTTACCCTTCCAGGGGCATATGCACATCAAAATACAGATGCATGCTTAAAGGCCTGCCCTCCAAGGCATTTTCAGTTCACAGATGCATGCAAAAGTTCATTTTCATGATTTGGATGCCACACACTTAAATAGCCTCATAAAATCATTAAATTCAGCCACTGGTCAACAAAATCAAACAGAAGTCAACCACAATGCCAAATATAACTTACACAGCAAGTAACAGGCATAATTATTGATTCAAGCATCCAAAGGTCATGAAATTTCACCACAAGCATCATTATTGCATACTCAACAGCTTTTGTCAATTTTCCTGTAAAGACAATTGCATTTTGACCTTTAATTTCACAAATCTTTTCAAAGGAGTCCCATTCTTTAAAGAAAAGAAATTTAAGGCACATTTCAAGTATTTAGACTTCACATAGTCAGCCAAATGGTCAATTAGGACCTGCTATACACATCTAGAAAATCCCAACAGAATTGAACCAAAATTTGGGTAGAAATAGGACTTTTCAGCTTTTCTTAAGTTTTTCTTACAATTTAGTCCCTATTAAGACCCAAATTTTGTTCTTGGTTGTTTCAATCCAAGACCAAAGTGCAGCAAGTACCTAAAAGCTATTTGTGACTTTCTCATGTAGTTTTCACAGAAAACTAACACCCAGAGGTCATACTTTTACTGCAAAATACATGGAGTTCCCAAAAATCAAGTTGAGTTATAAAATGGGGTTAGAGCCACTTTGACCACTTCCCTGCCCATACAGAGAAACACACTAACACATAGGACTAGATAGTACATAATTTCAACCTCAAACTGCTCAGTTTATACAGATTCTGTTATAAAGACAAAAACAATAAATTCAGTTCAGTTTAGTCCCTATTGCATCCCCTTTTCTGTTTTGACCTCTTCCCAGCACATTTTAGTATCTCCTAAGCAAGATAAGACCACTAGTGACTTGCACAGCAAGTGTGTGCAGCCACATCAGTAGAGAGTAGCCATTTTTGCAAGTTTCTCACTCTTTTGCCATTTTTTTACTCTTTTGACCATTTTTCTGTTTTCTAAGCCATAGGATAGCACATTTTCTATTTGGGAAGGATACATAGGAGGTTTATAGGGTGGTATGATAGACCTACCCTCTTAGAACCTGAGTACCCAAGTCTTAGAGTTGAACAACCCACTTTTACCCTTTTCAATGCACATCTTGTCTAGCCTTAATTCTAAGGGTACTTTAACCCTATTTTTCGGTCTTTCATGCTTAGTCCCTTGACTACCCAGTGTCCTAAACCTCAAAATTCAGAACTCACAGGGCACACAGTCTCAATCCAGCAAGTATTCACAATATTCACATAAGCACAGGGTACATAACCAAAATTCAGCAAGCATTCGGGTGGAAAGGTTCATTTTTTTTTTCATGCATTAGTTCTCTTAGTTTGAACTAGACCTTTGAGCCAACACTTCCAAAGTTTTGAGTTACTGTGGGACTCTTCAAAACATGTGAAAATATACAGGTAGCAGCACATACCAGCTTTCAAAACTCATTTGGCAGAATTAAAGTTATTTTTCCACAAAAATCATATGTTTACTCACCATTTCATTCCATAAATTTCTAAATCAAAACTAGGCCTTGGGTAGGAAGATTCTAGGTATTTAGCCACTGTGGAAATACTTGAAAAATCATGAGAGAGGTACATAAACCAACCAGCAGCAGTTCAAAGAGCTCAGTGGCCAATTTGAGTATCTAAAATTTATCCCAATCTCATGGCTTCTCTTATTTTAGAATGGAAATCAATCACAACACTTTCATACCAAAAATCTATCTTCCCAAGACTTCTAAAAGACTTACCAGCTAGCATTTACCACCGTGACAGTAGTAAAAGAACCATTTGACAGCAAATAATAGTAAATGGAAGAAAATCAGAAATTATTTGTTAGGACAAATTCCCAAGTTTTCACTAAAATCCTCACTACTTGAATAAGAAGTTATAGGAGTAATCAAGGCAAGATTTCAGCTTCACATAGTCCCAATATCCTCTACTAATTCATCTAAACTCAGTCCAACACCCAGAATGCTAAGAATCATCAAAACAACAAGCATGTGATTTCATATCAGAAAATAGTGAATTTAGCAAAAAATGAACGGACTTTCGAGGCTCTAAACCCCTGTACGGCAGCCTCTGATCATGCATGCATTTAAGGGCTTTAAAAGTTCATTCTATTAGCTTTCTAATGACTACTCACACGCTCAATTTGGATAAAAGATGAGAGAGATATGCTTCCTGGAATCTTCACTGCCTGAAATAGGGCATTCTGTGGCAGCTTCAGGAAATTGAGTCATAGAGGCTCATACCACCATTTCTGGTGGATGCTCTTGGCTGAGGGATGGAGAAGGAAGGGTAAAACTACGTTACCTTGATTTCCAGAAGAAGAATCTAGAGTTTGAACCTCTGGACAGCTTGGGTAACTTGATGGAAACAGCAAATTTCTGAGTGTGTGTTTGTGTAGTTGTTTTCAGCATCTTTCTCCACTTCCAGCTGCCAAATTTCGATTTCCCCAGCTGCCTCACAGCTTCAGCCTCTCTCTGAACTTAATCTCACTTGCTCTCACCTCTCTTTCTCTAGTTTTACTTGCTGGTGCTCAATCATATCGGTTTCACTCTTTTTATAGCACTCAAGGCATGTGACTTAGGAATGATGAGGGTGGTGAGGTGTTGAGCTGCTGGGGGCCCGTGGGATTTAAATGGGACACCTAAGGGTGTTTTGCTGGCAGCTTAAGGGCTGTTTGGGGTGGCAATTAGGCACTTAGGTCTCGGGTAGACTTTAATCTAGGTGTATTATTGAGTGATGCTTAAGGGGTTGTTTAGTTTGTGTTCTAAAGTGATGGGTATTGATATTTCAATCATATTTATGGTCACTTTCTTCTTGCCTTTTGTTTCCTCAAGCTGCTGGCAACTATAACCACCTTAATTAGGTATTTACTTGGCTTTAAAAATAGTAAATTCGGTTACAAGCTCTTAAAAGCATTAAAAGGGATTAATTTGTGATAAATTTCCTATTTATCTCTATTTTTAAAATATCTAACCTACCTAATTATGTTTGTTTTTTATTTAATTTCATGGCTGGTACTTTTTAGGGTAGTTTAGGGTGTCTCTAAGTGGTTAAATTGAGCTTCCTTAGGCCTTAAGTAAGCTAAAGGGCTTAAGCTCAAATTTTTCAGTTCTTTCTTTTTAGTCCTGAATTTTTACTGGAGAAAATGTGTCCTTTTAGGACTTTTCTTGAGGTTGGGGTCCCTTAGCTAAGTCTTAGGGCAACTCTAGAGTGTCTTAGGGTATTTTCCTAGGGTCAAATAGGTCTTTTCTGCCCTATTTAACTCACTAAAGAAAAGGGTTAAAAACAAGATTTGTCCTTTCAGTTTAGTCCCTAGGGTTAGGGTTAGGGTTCCTCTGGTCATTTTTCTCCGATTTTTGGGTCTCTTGGCCTCTAGTTAGGGTTTCATATACTTATTTACAAGCAAGGGCAAAAGCAAACACACTCAAACACTTAAAAATCATCAAGTCAAACATGTTAAATAAAAAGTCAACAATTTTTGAAAAAGTCAACAGTTTTTAGCAAAAGTCAACAATGAGACTTTTTGGTCAAAATTGGGTTTCAATTTTGGGATGTTACACTCACATGCATTTAATAACTGTAAACATGCAGCAGTTTATTCCACGTCATCAATCAGCAAGTAAACATGTAACATATAGTGCCGGCTTTTACTTACCGGTCTTCTCACGTTCAGCATGTTTGAATCAAACAAGACTTTGTGATGACGTAATCCTGTACGTCACCACTCTGCTGCACAATCAACAAATATATGCAAACACAAACAATTCTTTAAGTACACGCAGACACTATAACATACATCTACTTAACTTCCCCCACTCTGGGGTATTTACTAGCCACTACATGACTTTTCTACCTCGAACCCGTGCACTCGGGTTGCTAGCCACCAGGTGACAAAACATACTTAACCCATTCACTTGGGTACTGGTCACCTCGTGACAATTCTATTAATCAAACACAATCAACTTCTATCTATCAAACAACTGATATGTAGCCACCACGTGGCACGTCCTGACCCCTTGCTGCGAGGCAATAGCTTGAGCCCACTCGTCCAATACCCAACCAGGCCACAATGGCGAGCACGACACGACGTCTCGAAGCATGGCCACTGATACACCCTGGACCATCTCAACAGGATGATTTCTCTTCTGCAAGATCAGGCTCACGTTCACCCGTAGGTTCCTCCTGTGTCTCCTTATCTTGGTCTCACATATTAATAGGATTCTTTGTATCTTTCCCGAAGGATCAACAATTCCTCTCCTTATTAATATGTACAAGTATCCTCAACAGGATATAACTCATATACCTGTCCAGATGCACTCTTTGAGCCTCAAGCTATCGTCATAGCAATATAAAACCTTTCTGACCCTATTGCCAAGATAGGGCAATGACCATCGTCATGGTGATTATAAAACTGAGGTCTCAAGTGCCATCTGACGTTGTTCTAGTCGATGTCTCACATTGCTAGCATAACCAAATCCGAAACCCACCAATAACTCCTTTTGCATGATTATAATCTAAGTCACCGTCGTGACGAGTTTTCAAAATCAAAGCTTAGTCCTTCTGTACAAGGACTCTTGCCACCGTCGTGGAAAAGATTTAATAAAATACTCATCATGCCTCCGGAGTGTATGAGTTGGATTTGTAACACATCAATCATGGCAAACAATTAAACTCTACTCCTATGTCTTCTTATCCAAGCTACTTTCCACAACCTATTTTCTAGTTCTTTCATTCTTTTAGCATTCTATATCTCTAGCTAACACATACCAGGCAAGCAGAGAATATACATACCCATGTAATCCGCATGAGCATACAACCCTAGGAGCAGAGATGGAAGAACCCTCACCTTGGTCACTTTACTTAACATTCCCTTTGAGCACTCTTGTCTCCAAGGAAGTACTTGAATCCTATCACATACAACAAATTCAATCCATATCAATTTTTATACATCAACTTCTATTTCACCACATAAGTCCAATCACATATAATCATTTCCACCATATTCTAAATTCATAATTACATAGCAACTTAAAACTACATTCAAGGCTAACCCAAAACCCCTTATTAAGCTACGATCATCATTTACAGTTCTTTTTAAGTTAAAAACAATTTATGCTTAAGTAAACAAGTCTTGCCACTTGCTCACTCTCCAAGCTCCTTCAATGAAGGATTTTGCCAAATATGGAAACTTCTCATTTTCACCATGGGTCCACACATAAAAAAATCCAGCCATTGGGCAATCTCTCATTTCATTTAAAAAGTGTAAGCAATTCATTTGGAACCCAAACAAACCAATCATTCTAATAAAATCCACAATTCTTTCCAAAATGGCAAAATCCGCACCTTAGGGTTCATAGAGTAAAAACATCTATGTAAGTTATGATTTGTGGGTTCTCTATGTCCTAAAGGAGTCCTAGGGTGCTATATTATCAATGAGTAACTCATTCCTAACAAGAAAACCATGATTAAGAAGTGGAGACATGATTTTTGGGACTTACCTCTTACAAGTCCGAATTTGGAGTTTTTGGAAGATTGCCCAAGCTTCTTGGAGCTCAACAATGGTGGAGGAGACTTGAAGAAACTTAGGAATGATGATTGGAAGCAAAGGAAGTGGTGGGAAGTGGGAGATTTTGGGATTTCTCCTTTGCCTATCACATAAGAATGAAAAAGAGAAGAGAATAAGAAGAGGAAGAAGGAGTGGCGTGCTGGAGCAAAAATATGATGCTCAAAAATTGGGTTTGAGAATTTAAAGGTAGTTTGGGCAATTGACAACTTTTCGGGTATGGTGAAATAGAGTTTTGATTGGATTTTCTTAACTATATTTATTTGTAGGTAAGAATAGGAAAATTTTGAAATTTTTGGCTAATAATAAGCCTATTAAAAATATCTGTTATTGAGTGTCTTGCAGACGAAAATTTCCTACCCAGTATGATTTTTATTTTCGAAAAATTTTCAAATTTAAACTATAAGCTTTGAATAATTCATATGACCACTTTTGAATAAAATTATAATTTTTGTACCTAATTTTTATATTTATTTTAATTCCTTAAATTCTCAACTCTAAAACTATTAAAATCTTAATTATATCCCAAAAATTTTATTTCACTCTAAAAAATTTATTTTTATTTTCTTTAGCCAAAATGTTTAACTTCAATTTCACAATTTTATCAATTTCATATTATGTCACGACCCCAAATCGGGAATACGTGACCGGCACGGGAATAGATTTTTACCTCTAAACCCGTAAGCCTTATCCTGTAAACATTACTATAACTACCCTGCTATACAATCAATATATATATATATATATCATACTAGTGGCCACACCTCAATGGTGGCCTAATTAACCTGCAATCCGTGGTTCACTCAATACCGCTTCAGCTCAATCCAGTGTATAGATATATTTATCACCACTCATAATGTAAATATTAATATCATATTGACCGTACATCTCAATGCGTACGATCTATCCTATTCACATGCAGAAAGCACACATAATATATATCCATATCATATTGACCGTACGCCTCAATGCGTACGATCTATCCTATTCACATGCAGAAGTTTATATACTCAAACTTACATCCTAGTCTTCCCCAAACTGGACCCTGTCTTTAAGTACATGTGAAGCCGACAATTCTAGAGTAAGTACATATCAAAAGCTGTAAATATATATATATATACACAACTCTTACAACTTTAAAATATGTACAACAAGAGAAATCAAAATAACCAAAGGAGTCCACCCACGTGAACAAGAGCGTAAGGATGGTCTGATGTCCGTATCACTGTCCGGACGTCAATGCCTGCCCGATCCCTGTATCTGAAACATTGAACAGAGGGAGTGAGTCAAACAGACTCAGTGAGGAGCTTCCCAACCTCGGCGTAGCGGCGGGTACTACTACAGCTGGGGAAAGGGAAACACCCACAATCACATGCACATGAAAGTCCAGTTTATCAAATGTTATATTACGATTAGGCAATATTAATATAACATTAAAATCACAGATAAACCTACGGATCATGCTTTTCTATCATGCTTCTCGTAAACAAGCAATCACATTTTAACATATAATTTGAAAACTGTAAATCACTTAACTGACCCTTGTACTAGGCTAGGGCAATGGCCTCAACGGGCAAATTCTTTTAATATTTAACTGACCCTAGTACCAGGATAGGGCAATGGCCTCAACGGGCAAATCTTTTAATCTTTCACTGACTCTAGTGCCAGGCTAGGGCAATGGCCTCAACAGGCAAATCTTTTAGTCTTTTACTGACCCTAGTGCCAGACTAGGGCAATGGCCTCAACGAAAATGCTGTACTCTTTAACTAACCCTAGTACCAGGCTAGGGCAATGGCCTCAACGGGCAATTGTTTTAATTTTTTTCTCTTTCCAAGCTTTCAGCTGGGATCCTGATTCTATCTACCCATTACTATCCTAAACTGACTTTACCTAGGTAGTATGGACATCCCTACGACTCACTAATCAATTAAGATATCGTATTAATCCTCATATTGTTCCCAAACCCTTGGTTTAGATCATAACCTAGCTCTAAGGACTTCCCTAAGTTCAATTACCGTGAAACGTCGACGTTTACTAACAACTTCTATACGATTTCTTTAATGAGTTTCTAATTAATAGGGTAAAACAAACCTTGGACTCAATCAACAACTTACCCCCTTGCTTGTACTGTTCGACATATCTCATGTCATCACATGGATACCCTCCAGTAACTCTTTACCTATAGTCAAACACACATATACAAATACTTTCATAGATAACAGTTTAGGAACAACAACAGCATGTTAACCACTAAATAATTCTTAAAAATAGGCAAGTAGGCAACCACATATCCACATCCTCAATCAACCCTGTAGGGCAAGGATGGGAAACCCCTCACCTTGACGGCTTCCCTGCGCTAATCCTGGGGTAACTCCCGCTCCGGACGAGTCGTGGTTTCCTAAAAAATGCATTCATGTGGTTAACATCTCAAACTATATGTAATTCATATGCATATGACATGCTCGTACCTAAAAATGCATCTAGACGTCGCCAAAAACCGAGTTCTTGGTCTTATCCGTCTTCCCTCTCTTCCATGAGAGTCTCAAGTGCTACATACTTGGTTTCGTATAATTGTCGCTCACCTTTAATGAATTTTAGAGCCTTGGATTTGAGTTACTAAACCTCGATATGCTTCTAAATTATCCTACTTAAGGTTTCCTAATAATTACGAAGGAATTAAATTGCCATTTTAAATTTTGGACTTTATTGTTCCACAAGTTTCCATCCTTGAGAAACAAGAAAGTACCTAAAATAATTCTTGATCCTTGATAGCATACTTAGAATTATTCTAGGGTGTTTAAGATTGAAAAGAAGAGGTTTGAAGCCCCCAACGTCACCCTTAAAGTGTATTTGGGCAATCTGAGCAGGGACCCGGCACGTTAACGTCAAGGTTCCACATTAGTAACCTCGGGCCAGCTCTTCACGGGTCTTGTTCAGCTAATATTTCAACAATATAATTTCAATAATTCCAATCCAAGCCTATTTACTCAAATCCAAGCTCAATCCTAATTATCACAATTTTTCCAATTTATGAATAATTAGAATTTCAACCCCAAATCCTTCAAAATTTGAATTCGGCTAAACCCGAGGGTGTAGTCTCAATTCTTACCCCAACTAAGTGTTCAAGAACACCTCCTAGGTCTCAATCTACCTTCGAAACAACCCAATCGAAGGTGGATCGAAGAAATCCCTAAAAATGAAGAAATTGGGGTTTTCAAATGAAATTGGGGTTACCAACCTTTGATTCGATTGGTGGAAGGTGTAGGAGACGTCATACCCGAGCTCCGGTGACTTTTCCGGTGTCGGCTAGCTCTCCCCGGTCACATTTCCGGCGCACCCCAAACCCTTTTTCTTCTTCTTCACGTCCTCCCTCTCTGCCTCTCTTCTTTCTCTCTGTTTCTTTCTTTCTTTCTCTCTTTCTTCCCGTGGGTTCCCTCTCTCACCCTTTATTATTATTATTATTTTCTCTACCAACCCTCCTCCCCCTCACGGCACCCCTTTTAAAATATAAATAATTTAAAGTAGTTAATTAATAATTATATTAATTAGATATTTAAATAATAAATAAATAAATTAATACTTAAATAAATACACAACTAATATATATTTTCTTTTCTTTTCTTTTTCTTTTTTTAAAAAATAGATAAAAAGATAAATAATAACCACTTAAAAATAACAAAGATATATTTTTAATTTAATTTCCTTTCCCTATTTAATTCAGGTTTCCATTTTCTTAGGTCCTGAATTAAATCCTAAAAAAATTATTTCTACTTCTTTTCTTTCCCTTTATTTTATTTTAAACTTCGAAAATTTTTCTCGGGTATTACAATCTTCCCCCCTTAAGAAATTCGGTCCCCGAATTTCAATTAACATACTAACCTTAGTCTTGAAATAAGTGAGGATACGTCCCGCGCATCTTAGTCTCAACTTCCAACGTCGCTTCTTCGACTGAATGGTTTCGCCACAGGACTTTCACCAATGGTATCTCCTTCGACCTTAGCTTCTTCAGCTGGTGATCTAAGATTTCCACTGGCATCTCCTCATAAGTTAGACTTTCAGGTAGTTGTACTTCCTGGGGTTGGATTACGTGAGAGGGATCTGGTAGCTACTTTCGGAGCATGGACACATGAAACACCGGATGAACTCCTTCCACCTCCGCTGGCAATTCTAGACGATAGGCAACATTTCCCACGCGCTCCAGAATCTCAAACGGTCCGATATATCTTGGACATAGCTTGCCTCTCTTGCCAAATCTCATCACGCCCCTCACCGGTGAAATTTTTAAGAAAACCTGCTCACCCACAGCAAACTCTAACTCTCTTCTCCGGTTGTCGGCATACGACTTCTGCCTACTCTGAGCCGTGGCAAGCCTTTCTCTAATGGACTTTATCTTGTCCAAAGCATCCTGCACAAGTTCTGGACCAACCAACTTGGCCTCTTCGACCTCGAACCACCCAATTGGGGACCTGCACTTCCGACCGTACAAAGCCTCAAAGGGTGCCATCTGAATAATGGCTTGGTAACTGTTGTTATAAGCAAACTCCGCTAACGGCAGCTATTTCTCCCACCCTCCGTCGAAATCCATAACACATGCCCTAAGCATGTCCTCTAAAATCTGAATGGTCCTCTCAGATTGCCCGTCTAACTGGGGATGAAATGCGGTACTCAGATCAACCCTTGTCCCCAACGCCTCCTGCAATGCTCTCCAGAACCGAGAGGTAAACTGTGACCTCCTGTCAGAGATAATCGACACCGGTACTCCGTGCAACCTCACTACCTCTGATAGGTATAACTGGGCATACTGACCCACTTTGTAAGTGGTCTTAACTGGCAGGAAATGTGCGGACTTGGTCATCCGATCGACGATTACCCAAACTGAATCGAATCCTCTCTGTGATCGCGGCAATCCTGTCACAAAATCCATAGTAATTCTCTCCCACTTCCATTCAGGAATTTCTATCTGTTGAAGTGTTCCGGCGGGCTTTTGGTGTTTAGCTTTAACCTGCTGACACACTAAACATCTAGATACGTAGTCTGCCACATCCTTCTTCATACCATTCCACCAGTATAATTCTCTCAGATCCTGATACATCTTATTACTACCCGGATGGATAGTGTACGCTATCTTGTGTGCCTCATCAAGAATTCTTTCTTTCAAACCATCCACCATAGGTACACACAGTCGTCCCTCCAACCGAGTATGCCACTGTCATCTATGGAGAATCGGACTTCGTCCTTCTCCCCTTGAACCACTGTATCTCTGATCTGTTTGAGGTCGGCGTCTTGATCTTGTTTGGATTTAACTTCTTCTATTAGAGCTGACTTAGCTTGAATGTGGGCTAGAAACAGGTTGGGATCTCCAATTTGAAACTGAGTTCCAGACTGTTCCAGCTCATGTATTTCCCGGATTAACGGCCTTCGTACTTCACTGATATGGGCTAAGCTACCCATTGACTTTCGGCTCAGAGCGTCTGCCACCACATTCGCCTTACAGGGATGGTACAAGATCGTGCAGTCATAGTCTTTCAACAACTCCATCCACCTGCGTTGTCTCAGATTTAGATCTTTCTGCTCGAAAATGTACTTGAGGCTCTTGTGGTCTGTATATACCTCACATGTTTTGCCATAAAGGTAATGCCTCCAAATCTTCAAGGCAAATACCATTGCTGCCATTTCAAGATCGTGAGTTGGGTAGTTCTTTTCGTGCTTCCGGAGTTGCCTAGACGCATAAGCAATCACCTTGCCAAGCTGCATAAGAACACACCCTAACCCAACTCGTGAAGCATCACAGTATACCACATACCCTCCGGTGCCCTCAGGAAGAGCCAACACCGGTGCTGTGGTGAGACTTTCCTTCAGTTTCTGAAAACTCTCTTCACACTTATTATCCCACATAAATTTTACCCCTTTCTGAGTTAGCTTTGTAAGAGGTGCAGCAACCTTCGAAAAGTCCTGCACAAACCTTCTATAGTATCCAGCCAAACCTAGAAAACTGCGAATCTCCGTGACTGAGGTAGGCTAAGACCAATTCTTAACTGCTTCTACTTTACTCAGGTCAACATGGATTCCCTCTGAAGATACCACGTGACCGAGAAATGCAACTTTATCAATCCAAAACTCACATTTTGAAAACTTAGCATACAATTTCTCTTCCCTTAGCTTCTGTAATGCTAGTCTCAAATGCTCTGCATGCTCCTCAGCATTCTTGGAATAGACTAGAATGTCATCAATAAATACAATGACAAACTGGTCTAGAAATGGCTTGAAAACTCGATTAATCTTATCCATAAAATCTCCTGGTGCATTAGTTAGCCCGAACGACATGACTAGAAACTCATAATGGCCGTATCGGGTTCGAAAAGCAGTCTTGGGCACATCTTCTTTTCTAATCTTCAGCTGATGATACCCTGATCGCAGATCGATCTTTGAAAACCTCTTAGCACCCTGCAACTGATCAAATAGATCATTGATTCTTGGAAGTGGATACTGATTGCGGAACGTTACCTTATTTAACTTCCGGTAATTGATACACAATCTTAAAGTCCCATCTTTCTTCTTCACGAATAGAACTGGTGCACCCCAAGGTGAAAAACTGGGTCTGATGAAACCCTTATCAAGTAATTCCTGTAACTGTGTGTGTAGCTCCTTCAACTCCTTTAGAACCATTCTATAGGGTGGTGTAGAAATCGACTGAGTACCTGGTAAAAGCTCGATCTCAAATTCAATCTCTCGATCAGGCGGCAAACCAGGCAAATCGTCAGGAAATACATCAAGAAATTCCCGAACCACCGGTACCTGATTCGCAGGAGGTACTTCTTTCGTAGTATCCCTCAAAAAAGCCAGATATCCTTTACACCCTTTCTCGAGTAGCTTGGAAGCTTCCATTGCTGAAATTAGACTCGGATATGGTGCAACACCATCACCCCGCACCACAAATGGCTCTCCATCCGGCATGTTGAATTTCAAACAGTTCGCCCTACAGTCAACTACTGCATGGCAAGATGCAACCAATCCATACCTAAAATGACATCCAAGTCCACCATATAGAGTAGTCGTAGGTCCACAACTGTTTCATGACCCTCGACCACAACCACACACAACTCATAGACATACTTTACTTGTACTGACTCACCCATCGGAGTAGAGACCATTTTCGTCCCCTTCAACCTAGTTGGGCTTTTCTCAACTTTCCGTGCAAATGCATGTGAGATGTAGGAATGTGTTGAACTAGAATCAAATAATACAGGAGCCTGGAGAGAGCATACTGAAAGTGTACCTGTCACTACTGCATTTGAGGCTTGTGCATCCTGTCGAGACAAAGCAAACACTCGTGCCTGTCCTCCCCCTGGTGCACCTGGTCCTCTACCTCCTGCTCCTCTACCTCTGCCCGCTCCTAAAGTGTTGACTTGAGGTGGCACAATTCTAACTGGTGGGGCTGCAATTGGAGTACTACCCGGAGTAGGATTGCTTTTGACACTCGTATTACTCTTCCTCTGCGGACATTCCTTAGCCATATGCCCGAACTGACCACAGTTGTAACAACCTGCCTTTGTGACTCTACACTCTCCAAAATGGAATCTCCCACACGTTCCACACTGCGGTTTCTGGTTACCGCCCTGACCACTGCCTTGGAACCTCTGCCCACCTTGGGTGTTACTCCTCCCAAAACTTGTGGTGGTAATAACAGACTGCCCACCAACTTGCCCTGCATAATTTGGAACTATACCAGAATTACCAGCTGTCTTTTGCTTCTTCGTCCATCCCTGTCCATCACTACCTGTCAGTAACTTGTTCTTGGGATTCGCCGATGTCCAAAACTTCTTTCTGTTTTCAATTACTCCGGCACAATCAGCAGCCTGTGCTAGAGTTTCAAACTGACCACATTGCAACAGTACAACTACAAACAATGGCTCTACCAACCTATGGATAAACCTCTTAATCAACTCCCTCTCATCGGGAACCAATTCTGGAGCATATTGAGCTAGCTCCGTGAACTGCAGCTCAAACTCAGTCACTGACATATTCGGCGTCATCCACAAATCTTCAAACTGTTGACGCTTGGCATACCTCATTCCTTCAGATAGAAACCGACCCAGGAATTCCCTCTGAAAATCTTCCCAGGTCATAGGAGCAACTCTCCTTGCATATCTCTTCTGCATTGATTCAAACCAAACCCGTGCAGCGCCTCTCAACTGAAATGACGCAAGTTCCACCATCTCTCCTCCTGGACACCGCAATAACTGCCCAATTCTGACTATATCACGGAGGAAATGTTGAGGGTCCTCGTTGGTTTCAGTTCCGCAAAAGGTAGGCGGATTCAGCTTCAGGAATTTAGTAAACAGAAATTCCCTCGGAACTCCCCTCGGTCCCCGGGGCACGTCCCTTTGTTGTCATTCCCTTCTTGGTTCTTCCTCTCTTTCCTCAACCATTTCAGTTTCCTGTTCAGCCGATATCACTTGCTCCACTTCCACGTCGACAACTAAACGGCGGACTTCTTGTTGAATTTGGCAGGTCATTTCAGCTCTCAACTCCTGAAATCCCGCAGTCAGCATCTCAGCCACTGACGGAGCACCCGTCTCAACCTGTGGCTCTGGGGTTTGTTGCCTATGCACTCCTCTTTCTTGTGTCCTACCACGACCGCGAGCACGACCTCTAGCTCGGCCCCTGGGAGGCATTCTCTCCTCCCGAACGGATTCCTCATCTGTACGTCTAGGGACTCTACCGCCCCTCCTAGCCTGCCTAGTAGTCGGCAGCATCCCTGTACTGCACATAAACGTCACCTGATAAGCATTTGCATAATCTATAATAGAGTAAGAAAAATGAAAGAAAGGCTAACTCAAATTATCCTGGGTACTCCCACAAGTGCCTGTTTAATGCAACGTTGTGCCCGGGTTTCACAACAAAGCTTAAACCGACACCCGGTTATAACAATGACTTCACATGACTTAAAAAATAGCCAGGCTCTAATACCAAGTTTGTCACGACCCCAAATCGGGAGTACGTGACAGGCATGGGAATAGATTTTTACCTCTAAACCAGTAAGCCTTATCCTGTAAACATGACTATAACTACCCTACTATACAATCAATATATTTATATCATACTAGTGGCCACACCTCACTGGTGGCCTAATTAACCTGCAATCCGCGGTTCGCTCAATACCGCTTCAGCTCAGCCAGTGTATAGATATATATATATATCAACACTCATAAGGTAAATATTAATATCATATTGACCGTACGTCTCAATGCGTACGATCTATTCTATTCACATGCAGCAAGCACACATAATATATATCCATATCATATTGACCGTACGCCTCAATGCATACGATCTATCCTATTCACATGCAGAAGTTCATATACTCAAACATATATCCTAGTCTTTCCCAAACTGGACCCTGTCTTTAAGTACATGTGAAGCCGACAATTCTAGAGTAAGTACATATCAAAAGTTGTAAATATATATATATATATATATATATATATATATATATATATATATAAACAACTCTTACAACTTTAAAATATGTACAACAAGAGAAATCAAAATAACCAAAGGAGTCCACCCACGCGAACAAGAGCGTAAGGATGGTCTGATGTCCGTATCACTGTCCGGACGTCGATGCCTGCCCGATCCCTATACCTGAAACATTGAAGCAGAGGGAGTGAGTCAAACAGACTCAGTGAGGAGCTTCCCAACCTCGGCGTAGCGGCCGGTACCACTATAGCTGGGGAAAGGGAAACACCCACAATCACATGCGCATGAAAGTCCAGTTTATCAAATGTTATATTACGATCAGGCAATATTAATATAAACAAGCAATCACATTTTAACATATAATTTGAAAACTGTAAATCACTTAACTGGCCCTAGTACCAGGTTAGGGTAATGGCCTCAACGGGCAAATTCTTTTAATATTTAACTGACCTTAGTGCCAGGCTAGGGCAATGGCCTCAACAGGCAAATCTTTTAATCTTTTACTGACCCTAGTCCCAGGCTAGGGCAATGGCCTCAACGGGCAAATCTTTTAGTCTTTTACTGACCCTAGTGCCAGGCTAGGGCAATGGCCTTAACGGGCAAATGCTGTACTCTTTAACTGATCCTAGTACTAGGCTAGGGCAATGGCCTCAACGGGCAATTGTTTTAATTTGTTTCTCTTTCCCAGCTTTCAGCTGGGATCCTGATTCTATCTACCCATTACAATCCTAAACTGACTTTACCTAGGCAGTGTGAACTTCCCTACGACTCACTAATCAATTAAGAGATCGTATTAATCCTCATATTGTTCCCAAACCCTTGGTTTAGATCATAACCTAGCTCTAAGGACTTCCCTAAGTTCAATTACAGTGAAACGTCGACGTTTACTAACAACTTCTATACGATTTCTTTAATGAGTTTCTAATTAATAGGGTAAAACAAACCTTGGACTCAATCAACAACTTACCCCCTTGCTTGTACTGTTCGGCGTATCTCATGTCATCACATGGATACCCTCCAGTAACTCTTTACCTGTAGTCAAACACACATATACAAATACTTTCATAGATAACAGTTTAGGAACAACAACAACATGTTAACCACCAAATAATTCTTACAAATAGGCAAGTAGGAAAACCACATATCCATATCCTCAATCAACCCTGTAGGGCAAGGATGGGAAACCCCTCACCTGGACGGCTTCCCTGCGCTAGTCCTTGAGTAACTCCCGCTCCGGACGAGTCGTGGTTTCCTAACAAATGCATTCATGTGGTTAACATCTCAAACTATATGTAATTCATATGCATATGACATGCTCGTACCTAAAAATGCATCTAGACGTCGCCAAAAAACGAGTTCTTGGTCTTATCCGTCTTCCCTCTCTTCCATGAGAGTCTCAAGTGCTACATACTTGGTTTCGTATAATTATCACTCAGCTTTAATGAATTTTAGAGCCTTGGATTTGAGTTACTAAACCTTGATATGCTTCTAAATTATCCTACTTAAGGTTTCCTAATAATTACGAAGGAATTAAATTGCCATTTTAAATTTTGGACTTTATTGTTCCACAAGTTTCCATCCTTGAGAAACAAGAAAGTACCTAAAATAATTCTTGATCCTTGATAGCATACTTAGAATTATTATAGGGTGTTTAAGATTGAAAAGAAGAGGTTTGAAGCCCTCAACGTCACCCTTAAAGTGTATT
The DNA here is from genome assembly GCA_014851425.1 of Senna tora. Taxonomy (NCBI): domain Eukaryota; kingdom Viridiplantae; phylum Streptophyta; class Magnoliopsida; order Fabales; family Fabaceae; genus Senna; species Senna tora. The sequence continues at coordinate 14,170,003 of CM026266.1, forward strand.
TGGGCAATCTGAGCAGGGACCCGGCATGTTAACGTCAAGGTTCCACATTAGTAACCTCGGGCCAGCTCTTCACAGGTCTTGTTCAGCTAATATTTCAACAATATAATTTCAATAATTCCAATCCAAGCCTATTTACTCAAATCCAAGCTCAATCCTAATTATCACAATTTTTCCAATTTATGAATAATTAGAATTTCAACCCCAAATCCTTCAAAATTCGAATTCGGCTAAACCCGAGGGTGTAGTCTCAATTCTTACCGCAACTAAGTGTTCAAGAACACCTCCTAGGTCTCAATCTACTATCGAAACAACCCAATCGAAAGTGGATCGAAGAAATCCCTAAAAATAAAGAAATTGGGGTTACCAACCTTTGATTCGATTGGTGGAAGGTGTAGGAGACGTCGTACCCGAGCTCCGGTGACTTCTCCGGCGTCGGCTAGCTCTCCCCGGTCACTTTTCCAGCGCACCCCAAACCCTTCTCCTTCTTCTTCACGTCCTCCCTCTCTCCCTCTCTTCTTTCTCTCTCTTTCTTTCTTTCTTGCTCTCTTTCTTCCCGTGGGTTCCCTCTCTCACCCTCTATTATTATTTTTTTTCTCTACCAACCCTCCTCCCCCTCACGGCACCCCTTTTAAAATATAAATAATTTAAAATAGTTAATTAATAATTATATTAAATAGATATTTAAATAATAAATACACAACTAATATATATTTTCTTTTCTTTTTTTTAAAAAAAATAGATAATAAGATAAATAATAACCACTTAAAAATAACAAAGATATTTTTTAATTTAATTTCATTTCCCTATTTAATTCAGGTTTCCAATTTCTTAGGTCCTGAATTAAATCCTAAAAAAATTATTTCTTCTTCTTTTCTTTCCCTTTATTTTATTTTAAACTTCGAAAATTCTTCTCGGGTATTACATATTATCCCTTCAATTCCTATTAAATTCAAGTTTCCAATTTCTTAGGTCCTGAATTAAATCCTGAAAATTATTTTCTACATCTTTTATTTTCTTTCCCTTTCATTTTATTTTAAACCTCGAAAAAATTTCTTTCCAGTTTCTTTTAATTTTCACATATATTTTATTTTTTTTTCTAAAGTTTTAATTCCTAGCCTCGGAATAAATCATTCTTAAATCCTCGAAATTTTAAATAAATCATTCTTTAATCCTCAAAATTTTCCGGGGTATTACATTGATATTCATTTTTCTTTTTTTAATCAGTTTTCACTGATGAGTGTTTCGAAAACTTGATGTTCTTTTTCATTTTTTAATCAGTTTTCGCCGATGAGTGTTTGGAAAAGTTTATATTCATTTTTATTTTTTTAATCTGTTTTCGTCGATTAGTGTTTCAAAAATTGGATATTTATTTTCCTTCCTTTAGTAAGTTTTCGCTTATGAGTGTTTCGAAAACTTGATATTCATTTTTCTTTTTATTAATCAGTTTTCGCCGATAAGTGTTTCGAAAACGTAAAATTCATTTTACTTGTTTTTTTAATTAGTTTTTCCCGATGAGTGTTTCGAATACTTGATATTCATTTTTCTTTTTCTTAATCAGTTTTCGCTGATGAGTGTTTCGAAAACGTGATATTCATTTTTCTTTATTTAATTAGTTTTCACTGATGAGTGTTTCGAAAACTTGATATTCATTTTTCTTTTTTAATCAGTTTTCGCCGATGTGTGTTTCGAAAACGTGATATTCATTTGTCTTTATTTAATTAGTTTTCACCAATGAGTGTTTCGAAAACTTGATATTCATTTTTCTTTTTTTAATAAGTTTTTGCCGATTAGTGTTTCGAAAACTTGATATTCATTTTTATTTTTTTAATCAATTTTCGTAGATGAGTGTTTCGAAAACTTGATATTCATTTTTCTTTTTCTAATCGGTTTTCGCCGATAAGTGTTTCGAAAACTTTATATTCATTTTTTTTAATCTGTTTTCGCCAATTAGTGTTTCGAAAACTGGATATTCATTTTCCTTCTTTTAGTAAGTTTTAGCTGATGAGTGTTTTCAAAAACTTGATATTCATTTTTCTTTTTTTAATCAATTTTCACCGATTAGTGTTCTGAAAACTTGATATTCATTTTTCTTTTTTTAATCAGTTTTTGCCGATGAGTGTTTTCGAAAACTTGATATTCATTTTTCTTTTTTTAATCAATTTTCGACGATGAGTGTTCTGAAAACTTGATATTCATTTTTTTTAATAAGTTTTCGCCGATGAGTGTTTCGAAAACTTGATATTCATTTTTCTTTTTCTTAATCAGTTTTCGCCGATGAGTGTTTCGAAAACATGATATTCATTTTTCTTTATTTAATTAGTTTTCATCGATGAGTGTTTCGAAAACTTGATATTCATTTTTTTAATCATTTTTTGCCGATGAGTGTTTCGAATACTTGATATTCATTTTTCTTTTTTTAATCAATTTTCGTCAATGAGTGTTTCGAAAACTTGATGTTCATTTTTCTTTTTTTAGCAAGTTTTCGCTAATGAGTGTTTCGAAAGCTTGATATTCATTTTTCTTTTTTTAATTAGTTTTCGCCGATTAGTGTTCTGAAAACTAGATATTCATTTTTTTTAATCAGAATTCGCCGATGAGTGTTCCGAAAACTTGATATTCATTTTTATTTTTCTTAATCAGTTTTCGCCGGTGAGTGTTTCGAAAACATGATATTCATTTTTCCTTATTGAATTACTTTTCGTCGATGAATGTTTCGAAAACTTGATATTCATTGTTCTTTTTTAATCATTTTTCCCCGATGAGTGTTTCGAAAACTTGATATTCATTTTTCTTTTTCTTAATCAGTTTTCGCCGATAAGTGTTTTGAAAACGTGATATTCATTTTTCTTTTTTAGGTAAGTTTTCGCTAAAGAGTGTTTCGAAAACATGATATTCATTTAATTTTTTTAAATAGTTTTCGTCAATTAGTTTTTCGAAAACTGGATATTCATTTTCCTTTTTTTAGTAAGTTTTCGCTAATGAGTGTTTCGAAAACTTTATATTTGTTTTTCTTTTTTTAAATAGTTTTCACAGATGAGTGTTTCGAAAACTTGATATTCATTTACCTTTTTTAATCAGTTTTCACCGATGAGTGTTTCGAAAATTTTATATTCATTTTTCTTGTTTTATTCAATTTTTGCCGATGAGTGTTTCGAAAACTGGATATTCATTTTTCTTTTTTTAGTAAGTTTTCGCTGATGAGTGTTTCAAAAACTTGATATTCATTTTTCTTTTCTTAATCAGTTTTTGCTGATAAGTGTTTCGAAAACTTGATATTCATTTTTCTTTTTTTAATCAGTTTTTGTCGATGAGTGTTTCGAAAACTTGATATTCATTTTTCTTTATTTAATTAGTTTTCATCGATGAATGTTTCGAAAACTTGATATTCATTTTTCTTTTTCTAATCATTTTCCCCGGTGAGTGTTTCGAAAACTTGATATTCATTTTTCTTTTTCTTAATCAGTTTTCGCCGATAAGTGTTTTGAAAACGTGATATTCATTTTTCTTTTTTAGGTAAGTTTTCGCTAATGAGTGTTTCGAAAACTTGATATTTATTTTTCGTTTTTTATCGATGAGTGTTTCAAAAACTTTATATTTATTTTTCATTTTTTTTAATCAATTTTTGCCGATAAGTGTTTCGAAAACTTTATATTCATTTTAATTTTTTTAATCAGTTTTCGTCGATTATTGTTTCTAAAACTTGATATTTATTTTCCTTTTTTAGTAAGTTTTCGTTGATGAGTGTTTCGAAAACTTTATATTTGTTTTTCTTTTTTTAAATAGTTTTCACAGATGAGTGTTTCGAAAACTTGATATTCATTTACCTTTTTTAATCAGTTTTCACCGATGAGTGTTTCGAAAACTTGATATTCATTTTTTTTAATCAGTTTTTGCCAATGAGTGTTTTGAAAACTTGATATTCATTTTTCTTTTTTTAATCAGTTTTTGTCGATGAGTGTTTCGAAAACTTGATATTTATTTTTCTTTTTTTAATAAGTTTTAGCTGATGAGTGTTTTCGAAAACGTGATATTCATTTTTCTTTATTTAATTTTCATCGATGAGTGTTTCGAAAACTTGATATTCTTTTTTCTTTTTTTAATTAGTTTTTGTCGATGAGTGTTTCGAAAACTTGATTTTCATTTTTCTTTTTTTAATAAGTTTTAGCCGATGAGTGTTTTCGAAAACTTGATATTCATTTTTTATTTTTTAATCAATTTTCGCCGATGAGTGTTCTGAAAACTTGATATTCATTTTTCTTTCTTTTTAATCAGTTTTCGCTGATGAGTGTTTCGAAAACTTGCTATTCATTTTTCTTTTTTTAATCAGTTTTCACCGATGTGTGTTTTGAAAACTTGATATTTATTTTTCTTTTTTTTAATAAGTTTTTGTCCATGAGTGTTTCGAAAACTTGATATTCATTTTTGTTATTTTAATAAGTTTTAGCCGATGAGTGTTTTCGAAAACTTGATATTCATTTTTCTTTTTTTTTAATCAGTTTTTGCCGATGAGTGTTTCGAAAACTTGATATTCATTTTTCTTTTTCTTAATCAGTTTCCGCCGACGAGTGTTTCGAAAACGTGATATTCATTTTTCTTTATTTAATTAGTTTTCATCGATGAGTGTTTCGACAACTTGATATTCATTTTTCTTTTTTTAATCATTTTTCGCCGATAAGTGTTTCGAGAATTTGATATTCATTTTTCTTTTTGTAATCAATTTTCGTCGATGAGAATTTCGTAAACTTGATATTCATTTTTTGTTTTTTTAGTAAGTTTTCGCTAATGAATTTTTCGAAAAATTGATATTCATTTTTCTTTTTTTTAATCAGTTTTTGCCGATAAGTGTTTCGAAAACTTGATATTTTTTTTTAATCAGTTTTCGTCGATGAGTGTTTTTGAAACTTGCTAACTATTTTTCTTTTTTTAATCAGTTTTAGCCGATAGGTGTTTCAAAAACTTGATATTTATTTTTCTTTTTTTAATCACTTTTCGCCGATAAGTGTTTCAAAAATTTGATAGTAATTTTTCATATTCTAATCAGTCTTCGCCGTTGAGTGTTTCGAAAACGTAACATTTCAGCTCTCAACTCCTGAAATCCCGCACTCAGCATCTCAGCCACTGACGGAGCACCCGTCTCAACCTGTGGCTCTGGGGTTTGTTGCCTATGCACTTCTCTTTCTTGTGTCCTACCACGACCGCGAGCACGACCTCTAGCTCGGCCCCTGGGAGGCATTCTCTCCTCCCGAACGGATTCCTCATCTGTACGTCTAGGGACTCTACCGCCCCTCCTAGCCTGCCTAGTAGTCGGCAGCATCCCTGTACTGCACATAAACGTCACCTGATAAGCATTTGCATAATCTATAATAGAGTAAGAAAAAATGAAAGAAAGGCTAACTCAAATTATCCTGGGTACTCCCACAAGTGCCTGTTTAATGCAACGTTGTGCCCGGGTTTCACAACAAAGCTTAAACCGACACCCGGTTATAACAATGACTTCACATGACTTAAAAAATAGCCAGGCTCTAATACCAAGTTTGTCACGACCCCAAATCGGGAGTACGTGACAGGCATGGGAATAGATTTTTACCTCTAAACCAGTAAGCCTTATCCTGTAAACATGACTATAACTACCCTACTATACAATCAATATATTTATATCATACTAGTGGCCACACCTCACTGGTGGCCTAATTAACCTGCAATCCGCGGTTCGCTCAATACCGCTTCAGCTCAGCCAGTGTATAGATATATATATATATCAACACTCATAAGGTAAATATTAATATCATATTGACCGTACGTCTCAATACGTACGATCTATCCTATTCACATGCAGCAAGCACACATAATATATATATCCATATCATATTGACCGTACGCCTCAATGCATACGATCTATTCTATTCACATGCAGAAGTTCAAATACTCAAACATATATCCAAGTTTATCCCCAACTGGACCTTGTCTTTAAGTACATGTGAAGCCGAAAATTCTAGAGTAGGTACATATCAAAAGCTATAAATATATTTATATACAACTCTTACAACTTTAAAATATGTAAAACAAGAGAAATCAAAATAACCAAAGGAGTGCACCCATGCGAACAAGAGCGTAAGGATGGTCTGATGTCCGTACCACTGTCCGGACGTCGATGCCTGCCCGATCCCTGTATCTGAAACATTGAAGCAGAGGAAGTGAGTTAAACAGACTCAGTGAGAAGCTTCCCATCCTTGACGTAGCGGCGGGTACCACTACGGCTGGGGAAAGGGAAACACCCATAATCATATGCGCATTAAAGTCCAGTTTGTCAAATGTTATATTACGATAAGGCAATACTAATATAACATTAAAATCACAGATAAACCTACGGATCATGCTTTTCTATCATGCTTCTCGTAAACAAGCAATCACATTTTAACATATAATATGAAAACTGTAAATCACTTAAATGACCCTAGTACCAAGCTAGGGCAATGGCCTCAACGGACAATTTCTTTTAAATCTTTAACTGACCCTAGTGCCAAGCTAGGGCAATGGCCTCAACGGGCAAATCTTTTAATAAATAACTGACCCTAGTGCCAGGCTAGGGCAATGGCCTCAACGGGAAAATCTTTTAATATTTAACTGACCCTAGTGCCAGGCTATGGCAATGGTCTCAACTGGCAAATCTTTTAATATTTAACTGACCCTAGTGCCAGGCTAGGCAACGGCCTCAACAGGCAAATATTTTAATATTTAACTGACCCTAGTGCCAGGCTAGGGCAATAGCCTCAACGGGCAAATCTTTTCTAACTCGTTTCTCTCCCCGAGCTCTCAGCTGGGATTCTGACTCTATCTACCCATTTCTATCATAAACTGACTTTACCTAGGTGGTGTGAACCTCCCTATGACTCACTAATCAATTTATGAGATCGTTTTAATCCTTATGTAATACCCAAACCCATGATTAGATCATAACCTAGCTCTAAGGCCTTTCGTAAGTTCAATTACCATAAAACGTCGACATTTACTAACAACTTCTATACGATTTCTTTAATGAGTTTCTAATTAATAGGGTAAACCAAACCTTGGACTCAATCAACAACTTACCCCCTTACTTGTACTGTTCGGCGTATCTCATGTTATCACATGGATACCCTCCAATACCTCTTTACCTGTAGTCAAACACACATATACAAATATTTTCACATATAACAATTTAGGAACAACAATAGCATGTTAACCACTAAGTAATTCTTACAAATAGGCAAGTAGGCAAACCACATATCCACATCTTCAATCAACCCTGTAGGGCTAGGATGGGAAACCCCTCACCTAGACAGCTTCCTTGCGCTTGTCCTGGAGTAACTCCCGCTCCGGAGGAGTCGTGGTTCCCTAACGAATGCATTCAAGTGGTTAACATCTCATCTATATGAAATTTATATGCATACTACATGCTCATGCCTAGAATGCATCTAGACGTTGCCAAGAACCGAGTCCTTGGTCTTATCCGTCTTCCCTCTCTTCTGTGAGAGTCTCAAGTGCCTTGCACTTGGTTTCATACAACCATCATTCTCCTTGAGTTGCTTTTGTGGCCTTGGATTTGAGTTACTAAACCTCAACGTGCTTCTAAGCCATCCTACTTAAGGTTATCTAATGACGGTGTACAGGGAATTTGGAAATTCAAGAAGTTGGGCGTAGCTTATTTCGTAAGTTCCTATCCTTGGGGGATAAGAAGACATTCGAAATGGTTTTGATCCTTAAGAAACATGGTTGGGGTGTCCTAAGATGTTTCGGATTGAAAATAGGAGGTTCGGACGCCCCGGATTGGCTTAAAAATGGCTTTTGAGCATGCTGGATAGAGGCACGACGCTATAGCGCCAAGCTGTTGGCGCTATAGCGCTGATTCGCAGCACAACAATTCGTTTGCTGTGCTGTGGGCTGGTTTGAGCCCGTTCCGGCCCCCTTTCAACCCCGGCTTTGACTCCGCACCTCACGGGTTTTGTTCCCCTACAATCCAACGACATAAATCCAACCCTAACTACTCAAATCCAAGCCCGATTCCAAATTTATCAACGAATCCCCAAATTGGGAATATTTAGAATTTTAAACCCCAAACCCTTTCAAATTCGAATTCGGCTAAACCTGAGGGTATAGCCTCGATTATTACCCCAACTAAGTGTTCAAGAACACTTCCTAGGTCTCAAACTACCCTCGAAACAACCCTATCGAAGGTGGATTGAAGAAATCCCTAAAATGAAGAAATTTGGGATTTTCGAATGAAATTGGGGTTACCAACCTTTGATCCGATTGGTGGAAGGTGTAGGAGACGTCGTACCCGAGCCCTAGTGACTTTTTAGGCGTCGGCTAGCTCTCCTCGGTCACTTTTCTGGCGCACCCCACCTCTTCTTCTCCTTCTCCTTCACGCCACCTTTCTCTCTCTCTCTCTCTCTCTCTCTCTCTCTCTTCTTTCCCTTTCTTCTTTCTCTCTATTCTTTCTCATCCTCCTTCATTCCTTTATCACCAAACCCACGACACCCCACTTCCCATTTCTAAAATAATTAATTAAAATAATATATATAATAAAAATAAATGAATAAATGATAACTAAATAATAATGATAATTATATTATAATAGAGAAGAGGTGGAAAATATCCCCAAATTAAATCCTCCTCTTTCCAATTAAATTTTTATTTTCCCTTATATCCCAAAAATATTTTCTACTCCCCTTTTTCCTATTTAATTCAGGTTTCCAATTTCTTAGGTCCTGAATTAAATCCAAAAAATTATTTTCTACTTCTCTTCTTCCCCTTTTCATTTCATTTTAAACTTCAAAAAAATTTCCCGAGTATTACAATCTTCCCCCCTTAAGAAATTCGGTCCCTGAATTTCAATCAACATACTAACCTTAGTCTTGAAATAGGTGAGGATATGTCATGCGCATCTCCACCTCAACATCCCACGTTGCTTCTTCAACCGAATGGTTTCGCCACAGGACTTTCACCAAGGGATATCCTTTGACCTCAGCTTCTTCAACTGGCGATCTAGGATTTACACGGGCATCTCCTTATAAGTCAGACCTTCGGCTAGCTGTACTTCCTGGGGTTGGACTACGTGAGAGGGATCTGGTAGGTACTTGCGAAGCATAGACACGTGAAACACCGGATGAACTCCTTCCAACTCCGTTGGCAATTCTAGACGGTAGGCAACATTTCCCACGCGCTCTAGAATCACAAACGGTCCGAGGTATCTTGGACTTAGCTTGCCCTTCTTGCCAAATATCATCACGCCCTTCATCGGTGAAATTTTTAAGAACACCTGCTCACCAACAGCAAACTCTAACTCTCTTCTCCGGTTGTTAGCATACGACTTCTGCCTACTCTGAGCCATGGCAAGCCTTTCTCTAATGGACTTTATCTTGTCCAAAGCATCCTGCACAAGTTTTGGACCAACTAACTTGGCCTCTCCGACCTCGAACCACCCAATCGGGGACCTGCACTTGCGACCGTACAAAGCCTCGAAGGGTGCCATCTGAATACTGGATTGGTAACTGTTGTTGTAGGCAAACTCCGTTAATGGCAGGTATTTCTCCCACCCTCCGCCGAAATCCATAACACATGCTCTGAGCATGTCCTCTAAAATCTGAATGGTCCTCTCAGATTGCCGTCTGTCTGGGAATGAAATGTTGTACTCAGATCAACCCTTGTCCCCAATGCCTCCTGCAATGCTCTCCAGAATCGAGAGGTAAATTGTGGCCCCCTGTCAGAGATAATCGACACCCGTACTCCGTGTAACCTCAATATCTCTGATAGGTACAACTGGGCATACTGACCCACTCCGTAAGTGGTCTTAACTGGCAGGAAATGGGCGGACTTGGTCATCCGATCAACGATTACCCAAACTGAATCGAATCCCCTCTGTGATCGCGGCAACCCTGTCACAAAATCCATAGTAATTCTCTCCCACTTCCATTCAGGAATTTCTATTTGTTGAAGTGTTCCAGCGGGCTTTTGGTATTCAGCCTTAACCTGCTGACACACTAAACATCTAGATACGTAGTCTGCCACGTCCTTCTTCATACCATTCCACCAGTATAATTCTCTCAGATCCTGATACATCTTATTACTACCCGGATGGATAGTGTACGCTGTCTTGTGTGCCTCATCAAGAATTCTTTGTTTCAAATCATCCACCATAGGTACACATAATCGTCCCTCCAACCGGAGTATGCCACTGTCATCTATGGAGAATCGAACGTCGTCCTTCTCCCCCTTAACCACGGTATCTCTGATCTGTTTGAGGTCAGCGACTTGATCTTGTTTGGATTTAACTTCTTCGATTAGAGCTGACTTAGCTTGAATGTGGGCTAGAAACAGGTTGGGATCTCCAATTTGAAATTGAGTTCCAGACTGTTCCAGCTCATGTATTTCCCGGATTAACAGCCTTCGTACTTCACTGATATGGGCTAAGCTACCCATTGACTTTCGGCTCAGAGCATCTGCCACCACATTCGCCGTACCGGGATGGTACAAGATCGTGCAGTCATAGTCTTTCAACAACTCCATCCACCTGCGTTGTCTCAGATTTAGATCTTTCTGCTTGAAAATGTACTTGAGGCTCTTGTGGTCTGTATATACCTCACATGTTTCGCCATAAAGGTAATGCCTCCAAATCATCAAGGCAAATATCACCGCTGCCATTTCAAGATCGTGAGTTAGGTAGTTCTTTTCGTGCTTCTGGAGTTGCCTAGACGCATAAGCAATCACCTTGCCATGTTGCATAAGAACACACCCTAACCCAACTCGTGAAGCATCACAGTGAACTACATATCCTCTGGTGCCCTCAGGAAGAGCCAACACAGGTGATGTGGTGAGACTTTCCTTCAGTTTTTGAAAACTCTCTTCACACTTGTTATCCCACATGAATTTCACCCCTTTCTGAGTTAACTTTGTAAGAGGTGCAGCAACCTTCGAAAAGTCCTGCACAAACCTTCTATAGTATCCAGCCAAACCTAGAAAACTACGGATCTCCGTGACTGAGGTAGGCTGGGACCAATTCTTCACGGCTTCCACCTTGCTCGGATCAACATGGATTCCCTCTAAAGATACCACGTGACCGAGAAATGCAACCTTATCAAGCCAAAACTCGCATTTTGAAAACTTAGCATACAATTCCTCTTCTCTCAGCCTCTACAATGCAAGTTTCAAATGCTCTGCGTGCTCCTCAGCATTCTTGGAATAGACTAGAATGTCATCTATAAATACAATGACAAACCGGTCTAGGAATGGCTTGAAAACCCGATTCATCATGTCCATAAAAGCTGCTGGTGCATTAGTTAGCCCGAACGACATGGCTAGAAACTCATAATGGCTGTATCGGGTTCCAAAAGGTCATCGATTCTTGGAAGTGGATATTGATTGCAGACCGTTACCTTATTTAACTTTCGGTAATCGATACACAATCATAAAGTTCCATCATTCTTCTTCATGAATAGAACTGGTGCACCCGAATGCGAAAAACTGGGTCTAAAGAAACCCTTATCAAACAATTCCTGTAATTGCGTGTGTAGCTCCTTCAACTCCTTCGGAGCCATTCTGTAAGGTGGTGTGGAAATCGGCTGAGTACCTGGTAAAAGCTCGATCTCAAATTCAATCTCCCGATCAGGCAGCAAACTAGGTAATTCGTCAGGAAATACATCAAGAAACTCCCGAACCACCGGTACCTGATCCGCAAGAGGTACTTCTTTCATAGTATCCCTCACAAAAGCCAGATATCCTTTACACCCTTTCTCGAGTAGCTTGGAAGCTTTCATTGCTGAAATTAAACTCGGATATGGTGCAGCACCATCACCCCGCACCACAAATGGCTCTTCATTCGGCATGTTGAATTTCAAACACTTCGCCCTGCAGTCAACTACCGCATGACATAATGCCAACCAATCCATACCTAGAATGACATCCAAGTCAACCATATAGAGTAGTCATAGGTCCACAACGATTTCATGACCCTCGACCACAACCATACACGATTCATAGACATACTTGACTTGTATTGATTCACCCATCGGAGTAGAGACCATTTATGTCTCCTTCAACCTAGTCGGGCTTTTCTCAACTTTCCGTGCAAATGCATGTGAGATGTAGGAATGTGTTGAACCAGAATCAAATAACACAAGAGCCTGGAGAGAGCATACTAAAAGTGTACCTGTCACTACTACATTTGAGGCATGTGCATCCTGACGAGACAAAGCAAACACCCGTGCCTGTCCTCCCCCTGGTGCACCTGGGCCTCTACCTCCTGCTCCTGCTCCTCTACCTCTGCCCGCTCCTGAAGTGTTGACTTGGGATGGTACAGTTCTAATCGGTGGGGCTGCAATTGGAGTACTACCCGTAGTAGGATTGCTCTTGACGTATTACTCTTCCTCTGCGGACATTCCTTAGCCATATGCCCAAACTGACCACAGTTCTAACAACCTGCCTTTGTGACTCTGCACTCTCCAAAATGGAATCTTCCACACGTTCCACACTATGGTTTCTGGTTACCGCCTTGGAACCTCGGCCCACCTTGGGTGTTACTCCTCCCAAAACTTGTGGTGGTAATAGCAGACTGCCCACCAACTTGCCCTGCATAATTGGGAACTATACCAGAATTACCAGCTGCCTTTTGCTTCTTCTTCCATCCAGTCCATCACTACCTGTCAGTAACTTGTTCTTGGGATTCGCCGATGTCCCAAACTTCTTCCTATTTTCAATTACCCTAGCACAATCAGCAGCCTGTGCTAGAGTTTCAAACTGACCACATTGCGGTAGTAGAACTACGAACAATGGCTCTTCCAACCTGTGGATAAACCTTTTAATCAACTCCCTCTCATCGGGAACCAATTTTGGAGCATATTGAGCTAGCTCCGTGAACTGCAGCTCAAACTCTGTCACTGACATATTAGGCGTCATCCACAAATCTTCAAACTGTTGACGCTTGGCATACCTCGTTCCTTCAGATAGAAATCGATCCAGGAATTCCCTCTGAAAATCTTCCCAGGTCATAGGAGCAACTCTCCTTGCATATCTCTTCTGTACTGATTCAAACCAAACCCGTGCAGCACCTCTCAACTGAAACAAGGCAAGTTCCACCATCTCTCCTTCTGAACACCTCAGTAACTGCCCAATTCTGATTATATCACGGAGGAAATGTTGAGGGTCCTCCTTGGTTTCGGTTCCGTAAAAGGTAGGTGGATTCAATTTTAGAAATTTTGTGATCGGCAATTCCCTCGGAACTGCCCTCGGTCCCCGGGGCACGTCCCTTTGTTGCCATTCCCTTCTTGGTTCTTCCTCCCTTTCCTCATCCATTTCAGTTTCTTGTTCAGCCGATATCACTTGCTCTTCTTCCTCGCCAACAGCTAAACGGCGGACTTCATGTGGAATTTGGCGGGTCATTTCAGCTCTCAACTCTTGAAATCCCTCAGTCAGCATCTCAGCCACTGACGGAGCACCCGTCTCAGCCTGTGGCTCTGGGGTTTGTTGCCTATGCACTTCTCTTTCTTGTGTCCTACCACAACCGCGAGCACGGCCTCTAGCTCGGCCCCTGGGAGGCATTCTCTCCTCCCGAATAGATTCCTCATATGTACGTGCAGGGACTCTACCGCCCCTCCTAACCTGCCTAGTAGTCGGCGGCATCCCTATACTGCACATAAACGTCACCTGATAAGCATTTGCATAATCTATAATAGATTAAGAAAGAATGAAAGAAAGGCTTACTCAAATTATCCTAGCTACTCCCACAAGTGCCTGTTTAATGCAACGTTGTGCCCGGGTTTCACAACGAAGCTTAAACCGGCACCCGGTTATACCAATGGCTTCACATGACTTAAAGAATAACCAGGCTCTGATACCAAGTTTGTCACGACCCCAAATCGGGAGTACGTGACCAGCACGGGAATAGATTTTTACCTCTAAACCCGTAAGCCTTATTCTTTAAACATGACTATAACTACCGTACTATACAATCAATATATTTATATCATACTAGTGGCCACACCTCACTGGTGGCCCAATTAACCTGCAATCCGCGGTTTGCTCAATACCGCTTCAGCTCAACCAGTGTATAGATATATATATCAACACTCATAAGGTAAATATTAATATCATATTGACCGTACGTCTCAATACGTACGATCTATCCTATTCACATGCAGCAAGCACACATAATATATATATCCATATCATATTGACCGTACGCCTCAATGCGTACGGTCTATCCTATTCACATGCAGAAGCTCATATACTCAAACATATATCCTAGTTTATCCTCAACTGGACCCTGTCTTTAAGTACATGTGAAGCCGACAATTCTAGAGTAGGTACATATCAAAAGCTGTAAATATATATATATATATATACAACTCTTACAACTTTAAAATATGTAAAACAAGAGAAATCAAAATAACCAAAGGACTCCACCCACGCGAACAAGAGCGTAAGGATGGTCTGATGTCCATATCACTGTCTGGACGTCGATGCCTGCCCGATCCCTGTATCTGAAACATTAAAGCAGAGGGAGTGAGTCAAACAGACTCAGTGAGAAGCTTCCCATCCTCGGCGTAGCGGCGGATACCACTACGGCTGGGGAAAGGGAAACACCCACAATCACATGCGCATGAAAGTCCAGTTTATCAAATGTTATATTACGATAAGGCATTATTAATATAACATTAAAATCATAGATAAACCTACGGATCAGGCTTTTCTATCATGCTTCTCGAAAACAAGTAATCACATTTTAACATATAATATGAAAACTGTAAATCACTTAACTGACCTTAGTACGAAGCTAGGGCAATGGCCTCAACGGGCAATTTCTTTTAAATCTTTAATTGACCCTAGTGCCAAGCTAGGGTAATGGCCTCAACGGGCAAATCTTTTAATATATAACTGACCCTAGTGCCAGGCTAGGGCAATGGGCTCAACGGGCAAATCTTTTAATATTTAACTGACCCTAGTGCCAGGCTAGGGCAATGGGCTCAACGGGCAAATCTTTTAATATTTAACTGACCCTAGTGCCAGGCTAGGGCAATGGCCTCAACAGGCAAATATTTTAATATTTAACAGACCCTAGTGCCAGGCTAGGGCAATAGCCTCAACGGGCAAATCTTTTCTAACTCGTTTCTCTCCTCGAGCTCTCAGCTGGGATTCTGACTCTATCTACCCATTTCTATCCTAAACTGACTTTACATAGGTCGTGTGAACCTCCCTATGACTCACTAATCAATTTATGAGATCGTTTTAATCCTTATGTAATACCCAAACCCTTGATTAGATCATAACCTAGCTCTAAGGCCTTTCCTAAGTTCAATTACCATAAAACGTCGATGTTTACTAACAACTTCTATACGATTTCTTTAATGAGTTTCTAATTAATAGGGTAAACCAAACCTTGGACTCAATCAACAACTTACCCCCTTACTTGTACTGTTCGACGTATCTCATGTCATCACATGGATACCCTCCAGTACCTCTTTACCTGTAGTCAAACACACATATACAAATATTTTCACATATAACAGTTTAGGAACAACAATAGCATTTTAACCACTAAGTAATTCTTACAAATAGGCAAGTAGGCAAACCACATATCCACATCCTCAATCAACCCTGTAGGGCAAGGATGGGAAACCCCTCACCTGGACGGCTTCCTTCCGCTTGTCCTGGAGTAACTCCCGCTCCGAAGGAGTTGTGGTTTCCTAACGAATGTATTCAAGTGGTTAACATCTCATCTATATGAAATTCATATGCCTACTACATGCTCATGCCTAGAATGCATCTAGACGTTGCCAAGAACCGAGTCCTTGGTCTTATCCGTCTTCCCTCTCTTCTGTGAGAGTCTCAAGTGCCTTGCACTTGGTTTCATACAACCATCGTTCTCCTTGAGTTGCTTTTGGGGCCTTGGATTTGAGTTACTAAACCTCAACATGCTTCTAAGCCATCCTACTTAAGGTTATCTAATGACGGTGTACAGGGAATTTGGAAATTCAAGAAGTTGGGCGTAGCTTATTTCGTAAGTTTCTATCCTTGGGGGATAAGAAGACATTCGAAATGGTTTTGATCCTTAAAAAACATGGTTGGGGTGTCCTAAGATGTTTCGGATTGAAAATAGGAGGTTCGGACGCCCGGGATTGGCTTAAAAATGGCTTTTGAGCATGCTGGACATAGGACCGGCGCTATAGCGCCGTTTCTGGCGCTATAGCGCCAAGCTGCTGCCAAGCAGCTTTTGGTGAACCAGAGAAATGGCGCTATAGCAACGGTGTTGGCGCTATAGCGCCGGTTCGCAGCACAATAATTCATTTGCTGTGCCGTGGGCCGGTTTGAGCCTGTTTCGGCCCCCTTTCGACCCCGGCTTCGACTCCGCACCTCATGGGTTTTGTTCCCTTACAATCCAACCACATAAATCCAACCCTAACTGCTCAAATCCAAGCCCGATTCCAAATTTATCAACGAATCCCCAAATTGGGAATATTTAGAATTTTAAACCTCAAACCCTTTCAAATTCGAATTCAGCTAAACCCGAGGGTATAGCCTCTATTATTACCCTAACTAAGTGTTCAAGAACACTTCCTAGGTCTCAAGCTACCCTCGAAACAACACAATCGAAGGTGGAAGGTGTAGGAGACGTCGTACCCGAGCCCCAGTGACTTTTTTGGCGTCGGCTAGCTCTCCCTAGTCACTTTTCCGGCGCACCCCACCTCTTCTTCTCCTTCTCCTTCACGCCACCTTTCTCTCTCTCTCTCTCTCTCTCTCTCTCTCTCTCTCTCTTCTTTTCCTTTCTTCTTTCTCTCTATTCTTTCTCATCCTCCTTCATTCCTTTATCACCAAACCCACGGCACACCACTTCCCATTTCTAAAATAATTAATTAAAATATTATATATATATATATATATATAATAATAATAATAATAATAAAAGAATAAATGATAACTAAATAATAATGATCATTATATTATAATAGAGAAGAGGTGAAAATATCCCCAAATTAAATCCTCCCATTTCCAATTAAATTTTTATTTTCTCTTATATCCCAAAAATATTTTCTACTCCTCTTTTTCATATTTAATTCAGGTTTCCAATTTCTTAGGTCCTAAATTAAATCAAAAAATTATTTTCTACTTCTTTTCTTCCCCTTTTCATTTCATTTTAAACTTTGAAAAAATTTCCCAGGTAACACAGTTTTCGCCGATGAGTGTTTCGAAAACTTTATATTCATTTTTATTTTTTTATTGAGTTTTCGTCGATTAGTGTTTTGAAAACTTGATATTCATTTTTCATTTTTAGTAAGTTTTCGCTGATGAGTGTTTCGAAGACTTGATATTCATTTTTCTTTTTTTAATCAGTTTTTGCCAATAAGTGTTTCGAAAACTTCATATTCATTTTTCATTTTTTAATCAGTTTTAGCTGATTAGTGTTCTAAAAACTTGATATTCTTTTTTCTTTTTTTTATTCAGTTTTTTCCAATGAATGTTTCGAAAACTTGATATTCATTTTTCTTTTTTTAATTAGTTTTAGTCTTTGAGTGTTTTCGAAAACTTGATATTCATTTTTTCAATCAAATTTCGCCAATGAGTGTTCTGAAAACTTGATATTCATTTTTCTTTTTTTTAATCAGTTTGTGCCAATGAGTGTTTTGAAAACTTGATATTCATTTTTTCTTTTTTTAATCAGTTTTAGCCGATAAGTGTTTTCGAAAACTTGATATTCATTTTTCTTTTTTTAATCAATTTTCGCCGATAAGTGTTCTGAAAACTTGATATTCTTTTTTCTTTTTTTTTAATCAGTTTTTGCCAATAAGTGTTTCGAAAACTTTATATTCATTTTTCTTTTTCTCAATCAGTTTTCGCCGATGAGTGTTTCGAAAACGTGATATTCATTTTTCTTTATTTAATTAGTTTTCATCGATGAGTGTTTCGAAAACTTGATATTTATTATTCTTTTTTTAATCATTTTTCTTCGATGAGTGTTTCGAAAACTTGATATTCATTTTTCTTTTTTTAATCAATTTTCGTCGATGAGTGTTTTGAAAACTTGATATTCATTTTTCTTTTTTTAGTAAGTTTTCGCTAATGAGTGTTTCGAAAACTTGATATTCGTTTTTCTTTTTTTAATTAGTTTTTGCCGATGAATGTTTCAAAAACTTGATATTGATTTTTCTTTTTTAAATCAGTTTTCGCCGATGAGTGTTTTCGAAAACTTGATAATTATTTTCCTTTTTTTTAATCAGTTTTCGCCGATGAGTGTTCTGAAAACTTGATATTCATTTTTCTTTTCTTAATCAGGTTTCGCCGATGAGTGTTTTGAAAACTTGATATTCATTTTTATTAATCAGTTTTCGTCGATAAGTGTTTCAAAAACTTGATATTTATTTATTTTTAATCAGTTTTCGCCGATAAGTTTTTCGAAAACTTGATAGTAATTTTTCATTTTTTTAATCAGCTTTTGACGTTGAGTGTTTCGAAAACGTAATATTCTTTTTTCTTTTTTTAAATAGTTTTCACCGATGAGTGTTTCGAAAACTTTATATTCATTTTTCTTTTTTTAATCAGTTTTCGCCGATGAGTGTTCTGAAAACTTGATATTCATTTTTCTTTTTTTAATCAGTATTCGTTAATGAGTGTTTTAAAAACTTGATATTCATTTTTCTTTTTTTTAATCAGTTTTCGTCGATGAGTGTTTCGAAAACGTGATATTCATTTTTCTTTATTTAATTTGTTTTCACCGATGAGTGTTTCAAAAACTTGATATTCATTTTTCTTTTTTTAATCAGGTTTCGCCGATGAGTGTTTCGAAAACGTGATATTCATTTTTCTTTATTTAATTTGTTTTCACCGATGAGTATTTCAAAAACTTGATATTCATTTTTCTTTTTCTTAATCAGTTTTCGCCGATGAGTGTTTCGAAAATGTGATATTCATTTTTCTTTATTTAATTAGTTTTCACCGATGAATGTTTCGAAAACTTGATATTCATTTTTCTTTCTTTAATCAATTTTCGCCAATGAGTGTTTTCGAAAACTTGATAATTATTTTTCTTTTTCTAATCAGTTTTCGCCGATGAGTGTTCTGAAAACTTGATATTCATTTTTCTTTTTTTAATCAGGTTTTGCCGATTAGTGTTTTGAAAACTTGATATTCATTTTTCTTTTTTTTTAATCAATTTTCACCGATAAGTGTTTCAAAAACGTAAAATTCATTTTTCTTTTCTTTTTTTTTAAAATAGTTTTCCCCGATGAATGTTTCGAAAACTTGATATTCATTTTTCTTTTTCTTAATCAGTTTTCGCCGATGAGGGTTTCGAATACGTGACATTTATTTTTTTTTATTTAATTAGTTTTTACCGATGAGTGTTTCGAAAGCTTGTTATTGTTTTTTCTTTTTTTAATCAGTTTTCGCCGATGAGTGTTTTCGAAAACTTGATAATTATTTTTCTTTTTTTAATCAGTTTTCGCCGATGAGTGATCTGAAAACTTGATATTCATTTTTCTTTTTTTAATCAGGTTTCGCCGATGAGTGCTTTGAAAACTTGATATTCATTTTTCTCTTTTTTAATCAGTTTTCGCCGATAAGTGTTTCAAAAACTTGATATTTATTTATTTTAATCAGTTTTCGCCGATAAGTGTTTCGAAAACTTGATAGTAATTTTTCTTTTTTTAATCAGTTTTTGCCGTTGATTGTTTCGAAAACGTAATATTCTTTTTTCTTTTTTTAAAATAGTTTTCGCTGAGTGTTTTGAAAACTTGAAATTCATTTTTCTTTTTTTAATCAGTTTTTGCCGATGAGAGTTCTGAAAACTTGATATTCATTTTTCTTTTTTTTTAATCAGTATTCGCCGATGAGAGTTTTGAAAACTTGATACTCATTTTTCTTTTTTTAATCAGTTTTCCCCGATGAGTGTTTCGAAAACTTGATATTCATTTTTCTTTTTCTTAATCAGTTTTCGCCGATGAGTGTTTCAAAAACGTAATATTCATTTTTCTTTATTTAATTTGTTTTCACCATTAAGTGTTTCAAAAACTTTATATTTATTTTTCTTTTTCTTAATCAGTTTTCGCCGATGAGTGTTTCGAAAACGTGATATTCATTCTTTTTATTTAATCAGTTTTCGCCGGTAAGTGTTTCAAAAACTTGATATTTATTTTTTTTAATCAGTTTTCGCCGATAAGTGTTTCGAAAACTTGATAGTAATTTTTCATTTTTTAATCAGATTTCACCGTTGAGTGTTTCAAAAATGTAATATTCTTTTTTTTTTTTTAAATAGTTTTCGCCGATGAGTGTTTCGAAAACTTGATATTCATTTTTCTTTATTTAATTAGTTTTCATCGATGAGTGTTTCGAAAACTTGATATTCATTTTTCTTTTTCTTAATCAGTTTTCGCCGATTAGTATTTCAAAAACGTGATATTCATTTTTATTTTTTAGGTAAGTTTTCACTAATGAGTGTTTCAGAAACTTGATATTTATTTTTCTTTTTTTAATCAGTTTTTGCCGATGAGTGTTCCGAAAACTTGATATTTATTTTTTATTTTTTTAATCAGTTTTCGCCGATGAGTGTTTCGAAAACTTTATATTCATTTTTATTTTTTTAATCAGTTTTTGTCGATTAGTGTTTCGAAAACTTAATGTAATACCCCGGAAATTTTCGAGGCTTAAAGAATGATTTATTTAAAATTTTGAGAATTTAAAAATGATTTATTCCGAGGCTAGGAATTAAAACCTCAAAAAGAATATAGGAAAAGTATGAAGGTTAAGAGAAACCGGAAAGGAACCGCGAAATTCTTCGAAATTTCAAGTAAAATAAAAGATAAAAGAAATGAGCAAAATATTTTTTTTGGAAATTATTCAGGACCTACGAAATTAGAAACCCAAAATAAATAGGAGTGGGAACTAAATTAAAATATTATTAGCTACTATTTGTTTAATTATTAATTAGTTTATTTTTATTATGATTATTTTATTATTATTATTATTGTTGTTGTTGTTGTTGTTGTTGTTGTTATTTAATTAGAAAGGGGGTGTCGTGGAAGTAGGTATAGAAGAAGAAGAATTAAAATATATATATATATAAAGGAAAGAAATAAAAAGAATAAGGGGAAGGAGAGAGAGACGGATAAAAGAAAGAAATAAGGAAACAAGAGTGAGAAAGAAGAGAGAGAGAGGAGAGGCGTGAGGAAGAAGAAGAAGAAGGGTTGGGGTTCACCGGAAAAGTGGCCGGGGGAGAGCTAACCGACGTCGGAAAAGTCACCAAAGCTTGGGTACGACGTCTCCTACACCTTCCACCAATCGAATCAAAGGTTGGTAACCCCAATTTCATTCGAAACCCCCAATTTCTTCATTTTAGGGATTTCTTCTTTTTTTTTCTGGCCAAACATTTTAGGGATTTCTTCTATTCACCTTCGATTGAGTTATTTCGAGGGTAGATTGAGACCTAGAAAGTGTTCTTGAACACTTAGTTGGGGTAGGAATTGAGATTTTGTTCTCGGATTTGCTCAAATTTGAATTTGGAAGGATTTGGGGTTGAAATTATAATTATTTCCAAATTGGGGAAAATTGTTGATAATTAGGATTGAGCTTGGATTTGAGTAAATAGGCTTGGATTGATATTATTAAAATTATATTGTGTAAATATTAGCTGAACAAGACACGTGAAGAGCTGGCCCGAGGTTATTAAGGTTGAACTTTGACGTTAACGTGCCGGGTCCCTGCTCGATTTGCTTAAATACACTTAAGGGTGACGTTGAGTGTTTTAAAGCTCCTCTCTTCAATCTTAAACACCCGAGGATAATTATGAATATTTATTAAGAATTACTTTAGGTACCTTCTTGTTCTCAAAGATGGAAACTTGCGGAACAAATTAAGTCTAACTTCGTGAATTTCAATCTTATCCTTTCACAACCTTTAGGAAACCTTAAGAGGGATAAATTAGAGGTATATTGAGGTTTAGAAACTATATTTCTTAGAACCCAAGTAGGATAAATTGGTAGTATATTGAGGTTTAGAAACTAGATTTCTTAGAACCCAAGTAGAAACACAAGTTGAATTAAAATGCTTAGATCTTCCTAGAATTAGGATTCCTTCCAACCAAGCTAGATAAGCTTCCTTAGATGCGAATACAAGTTAGATAGAGGTCTAGTACTCAAATCCAAGTACGTGAAACACTCAAGTAGAGTGTTATATTCGAGTAAGTCAAGTGTCCGAGGAAGGATACACATAAGTCGGGATAGAGAGGTCCGATAAGACCAAAAGCATGACTCTGTGGCAACCATGGACTACATGTGAGAGTAATGGAGAGATAAATAACATATTAAGCTAAGTAATAACCTTAATGAAGTAAATGTTGTTTTTATAGGAACAACTACACACAATTGAGTGCAACATGAACTCCGAGGAGACTAAAGTTAAAGGAGAGGATTGCATGGAAGGTTGGCCAAGGTGAGGGTTCTTCCATCTCTGCTCCTAGGGTTGTATGCTTGTGTGGATTACATGAGTATGTACATTCTCTGCTTGTCTGGTATGTGTTAGCTAGAGGTATAAAATGCTAAAAGAATGAAAGAACTAGAAATAGGTTGTGGAAAGTAGCTTGGATAGGAAAACATAGGAGTAGAGTATAATTGTTTGCTATGATTGGTGTGTTACAAATCCAACTCATACACTCCGGAGGCATGATGAGCATTTTATTAAATCTTTTCCACGATGGTGGCTCAAATTATAATCATGCAAAGGGATTTATTGGTGGGTTTCGGATTTGGTTATGCTAGCGATGTGAGACATCGACTAGAACAACGTCAGATGGCACTTGAGACCTCAGTTTTATAATCACCATGACGATGATCATTGCCGTATCCTGGTAATAGGGTAAGAAAGGATTTATATTGCTATGACGATAGCTTGAGGGTCAGAGAGTGCATCTGGACGGGTATATGAGTTATATCATGTTGAGGATACTTGTCCATATTGACAAGGAGAAGAATTGTTGATCCTTCAGGAAAGATACAAAGAATCCTATTAATATGTGAGACTAAGGTAAGAAAACACGGGAGGAACCTACAGGTGAACCGTGAGCCTAACCTAGTAAAAGAGAAATCATCCTGTGGAGTTGGTCCACGGTGTGTCAGTGGCCATGCTTCGAGACGTCGTGCCGTGCTTGCCATGTGGCTTGGTTGGGTAATGGACGAGTGGGCTCAAGCTATTGCCCCGCAGCAAGTGGTCAGGACGTGCCACGTGGTGGCTACGTATCAGTTGTTTGATAGATAGAAGTTGATTGTGTTTGATTAATAGAATTGTCACGAGGTGACCAGTACCCAAGTGAATGTGTTAAGTATTGTTTGATTAACCGAATTGTCACGAGGTGACCAGTACCCGAGTGAATGGGTTAAGCATATTTGCCACGTGGTGGCCAGAAGCCCAAGTGCACGGGTTCGAAATAGAAAAGCCCCGTATTGGCTAGTAGATACCCCAGAGTTGGGGAGATTAAGTAGAAGTATGTTTAACATCTGTGTGTATGTACAAATTGCCTGTGTTTGCATAAAATTGCTAATCGTGCAGCGTAGTAGTAACGTACAAGATTACGTCACCACACGTCTTGTTTGATTCAGACATGCTGAAACGTGAGAAGATCGGTAAGTAAAAGCCGGCACTATATGTTACATGTTTACTTGCTGATTGATGATGTGGAATAAACTGCTGCATGTTTACAATTATTAAATTCATGTGAGTGTTTGGGTGAAATTTCTGTTGTTGTGTGATCACCTAGAATGTATGCTAACAACAGTAACTAGTTGTTTTTGCATGTGGTTGTGTATGACTCCCAAACCCAGCGCTATAGTACTCACCTTGCGCCGGGGATGGGAGAGTTCTCACTGAGTCGCGTGGTTAAGACTCACACCTCATTTTTACTACACAGAGACAGGTTAAGTACAGGTGGAAGAAGTCTCGGTGGAGCGAGGAACGAACAAAACTTTCCAAGACACACAACTTGTTCATGTGGGTGAATAAATTCTAATTGTAATTTAATTTACTTTATCATGTAGCATAAAGTAAAGGGTAGACATACCCAATTAGATTGTATTACTAAATCTAGAACTTTCAGCTTCACACACCTTAAAGATCAGGGTTTATTTTACTGCGATACAGGGAAAAATTTGTTTTCAAAATGTATAAATATATACATATATTTGTTGCATGTGAATAGGATAGGCAGCATCTTCGGATGTGTAGCCAGTACACAGGTTATATATATTATGTGTGTTTTCCTATATCCATATCCTGAAGCGGCACTGCCTGTAGATTTGCTTGCCTAGGATAGGCCACTATTTCGGTGTAGCCATGGTATTATACTGCATGTGGATGTATTTTCAATAATAGATATTATGTCAATTAGGTGATAAGACTTACAGGTAGAGGGATATTCCCTGAGTCTGTGCCAGTCACGGTCCTCTAAACGGGGGTCGTGACACTTGATATTCATTTTTCTTTTTTAATTAGTTTTTTCCGATGAGTGTTTCGAAAACTTGATATTCATTTTTCTTTTTTTAATCAGTTTTCACCGATGAGTATTTTCGAAAACTTGATAATTATTTTTCTTTTTTTAATCAGTTTTCGCCGATGAGTGTTCTGAAAACTTGATATTCATTTTTCTTTTTTTTTTAATCAGGTTTCGCCGATAAGTGTTTTGAAAACTTGATATTCATTTTTCTTTTTTTAATAAGTTTTCGCCGATAAGTGTTTTAAAAATTTGATATTTATTTTTCTTTTTTTTAATCAGTTTTCGCCGATAAGTGTTTCGAAAACTTGATAGTAATTTTTCATTTTTAATCAGTTTTCGCCATTGAGTGTTTCGAAAACGTAATATTCATTTTTCTTTTTTTAAATAGTTTTCCCCGATGAGTGTTTCAAAAACTTGATATTCATTTTTCTTTTTCTTAATCAGTTTTCATCGATGAGTGTTTCGAAAACGTGATATTCATTTTTCTTTATTTAATCAGTTTTCGCCGATAAGTGTTTCAAAAACTTGATATTTATTTTTTTTAATCAGTTTTCGCCGTTGAGTGTTTCGAAAACGTAATATTCTTTTTTCTTTTTTTTAAATAGTTTTCGCCGATGAGTGTTTCGAAAATTTGAAATTCATTTTTCTTTTTGTAGGGAAAGGCCCGGATCCACAAGACCCGACCCGACCCGACCTAGGGACCTAAAAGAAAAACCGAAAATAAATCCTGGCAAAAATAAATATTGTGGAAGCTACTAACTTGGACGCCATCGCTAAAACCTCGAATCTTGCAGTGCCTCTGCTCCACCAGGGCTGACCTCCAATCGATGAGCTCCGAAAAGGGTCGCACCAAATGGAGGACTCTACCTACGAGAGGTAGAGCCACATGTCCACGACTGATGCGCGAAAGAGGACTCAAGAGAAAGAGAAATATTATACTGAGTGGGGTTTCCCAACGGGACCCCCCTTTCCAACACATGGAATGAGCAACTAGAAAGGTGTGGAGTCACTCCTATTTATAGGAGGATGAGAGAGCTCCCATCATTGACGCAAGCAATGTGGGACTTGGAATATGAACAAAATATCATGCTTCCATCATGATCACCTAGCCCACTTTGGGCCACGAGTACGGGCTCGTGTGACCTCCGATGAGAGTCATTTTCATTTCGTTATCTTCATCTCTCTGCGAGCTTTCCATCAGATCCTCACTTGACCCGATCAGACTCCAACATGGGCGGATATTTAGTCCCGAAGACCCCAATATATCTAACATACTCCCACTCGCACATGGTGGGAGGCCCATGACTATCCTTATCACAAAGGACTTCTCTATTTCTCTTTCTCTCGTTGTCTTCTTTCATACTCCGTGTCAGTCATGACTGCTTGGTACGATATGTGGGAGCCTTATACTAGAAGCCTGTTAGGGCCCAGCTATAAGTGATGCTACAACCCAAGTGTCTGATGATGTGACCACATATCTCACCGAAAAAAAAAGTGCCATGGGTTCCCTAGATGTGTTCATATACATGGCTAGTCTAATCCCTCTAAGTCTACAATAAGACTAGGACTTCAGCCACACTCAGTTGCGATAGGTATCAACATCTATGAGAACCTCAAAGGGATCACATAATGGGTCGACCTTAGGATACTATCACACATGTATATGTCAACACAATCTTCCTTTCGACTCTTATCAGTTCAATCAAAGATAGCTGCTTTCCTGACAGTCTTCCATCGGGCCATATTTTTCCATAGCCTCTTGGAAAGATATCAAAGTAGCATGCACTACCTTTTCTCTTCATGGCAGAGTCAAAGTGCATAAGGGTACCCTTTGAAAGGATTGATGCATCCTTTCAGGGACTCACACAGCATTGAAGCAGGGATTCTTTCACATGCTTCCCTTGCGGTTCTTAAAGCACATGCGGTATGAAATGCACGTTGTGGTGTTCTCGAGCGTATGTCAATTTTGATCCTCAATCACTTACACCACACAGACATTAGTCCAGACTCACTTAGAATCTGACCTGAGTTTTCTACCACACTTCGCTCACTTCACATAGCGCCAAGTGGAGCACTCACGTCTGGCTACATGCAATATGAATAGCAGGAATTCATAATTCGATCATAAGACCTCATCATCTTAGCGGATCTCATCCTAGTACACTTACTAAGACGACTTATTAATTCTCAGTGGTGTTTTCCTGTCCAACACTCGGCG
Organism: Senna tora; assembly: GCA_014851425.1. NCBI lineage: Eukaryota > Viridiplantae > Streptophyta > Magnoliopsida > Fabales > Fabaceae > Senna > Senna tora. The sequence goes on from CM026266.1 coordinate 14,196,723, forward strand.
CTTTTCAGTTGCCTCGGGATATTCACACTATATCCCATTTTGGTGTTCAAGGAAAAAACACCCAAGTCTCATCTTGGCCCACACTACTTGCGTGTCTAAGGCGGTTGCTCGTGTGAGAGAGACAACCTCCCAAGCCTGTACGACATACTTTATATATTGTGTAATAAGTACTTCTACTTCTTGATCCACACAAAATAAAGGTAAGCCTAGGCATTACACTTTACTTATGATCAAGAAATAAACTTTTCACAAAGTTTGTCCTCATGACATAAATTATGTTAAATCACCCTGGTTCTAAGCAATCCAGTGTATCTAAAACACTTATTTTATGGCTTGTATCTCTATACAGCCAACCCAGCAATGCGGGTCCGTGAGGGTATAGAGCTAATGCTCTATCACAGGTCATACTGTGAGGACCCTCTCTCCGGTCACTTGATGCTTATACTGACACAACAGGGTAGTTAACTACTGTGTAACGATGTCTCATACAAAATTGTGTTGCCTTCTTTTGTGGTACTTAGGCTTTCTTTGGTGTAAACCATAGTTGTTTGACTTGATTAGATCAATGTCACTAGGTTAACAGCTCTTTCTGTGATCTATAAGTGACTTTAGATATTCCAATCCAAACTACCTTGTACTGCTGATGATCATGCAATGAACTCCATGTCACTAGTGGACAGAGAAATGCATAATCCTTACTTGCTTCTCTGCAAGATGGTTCTAGTGCTTAGCAAAGCACACCAAGACGTGGATGTCCTCTCATCCAAGTCTCTTACCCAATCGACATCAATGTTTGGCCCGCCGTTTGTGGGTCACTAATATGTTGAAAACAACAGATTGTCAGCAGCGCCCTACAAGTACCTCATAACACTCTAAACAGTGTGTCTGACCAAGGTTTGACTGATAACGGCTCACAAAGCCGACTACAAAAAGCACGTTGGAGCGAGTACAATCCTAATTGTACTTCAAGCTACCAACCACATGTATCAAATACTATCCAATGACTCCATCTCTGACTTAGTCTAAAGACGTGTAGCAAGACTCAAACTCTTGCCACTTGCTACTAGCACATCACTCGGGTTCAGGTCCCCTCAATTGGAATCCACCAAGAATCTCTTCTTCATAGGATTCTTGTGACATAGTGATTCAATTCTTGGAGCATTCTCCATGAATCTTGACTCCCACTGTCTAACCCAATTCCTTTATCTTAAAGATGAAAGGATAACCATCTTTAATTTGCTAAAGCAGCCTCTGTGTTATTTCTAGCTGGCCATATGTCTTCTACATATAGCGTGAGGTACTGAAGTACTCTTAGCTTTCTTGAAATGGACTAAGTGGTCAATTACCATGAGTCTATATGAATATGTGAGATCTTGACAGATCCTTCGAGTCGGCATACTCTGCGCTCTTGGCCTTTTTCCATGAGACCTATGTGCTTTTGCACATAAATCCCTTCACCTAGTTTGCCATTCAAGAAAGCCGTCTTGACATCCTAATTGATGTAACACCAGACTTAAACTGGTGACCAAAGCTAGAATCATAATCTTGATCACACAGCAGACGAGAAGGCGTCGTCACAGTCGATACCTTGTTGCTGTGTGAACATCTTCACTGCTTAATGTGTCTAGTAGTGGTCGATTGACCCTTCTGCCTCCCTTAAATTTTTGAGAGCACACTTGTTCTCAAAATCCCTTGTGACGCGGGGCAGATCCACCAAGTCTTATACTTGGTATGTCCTTATAGACTTGGTCTTTTCTTCTTCCATCGTTTTAGTCCACTTTTTACTAGTAGGGCCGGAGAGAGCCTTTTGAATTATCAAAGGCTCTTCTTGATAATTTAGTACTCCTCTTGGATTGTGCATCGTGGAAGATATGCTCCTCGTAAGCATTACTCCCACTGGACTCAGCAATTAGAGATGCGTCTATACGCTCCTCTCAACGTGTTGTAGGTCCGCCTCCTTTCAATGAAGATGCACATCCAAAAATCCATCTCTCTTGCTCTAAAAGAGTTTGTCTTAAGGACCATTACATCCTTAGACTTAAATTATGTGACCAGAGTGTCTTCATTCTCGTTAATGAAGACGTATCCTTTTGAGTGACCAAGCTATCTTACCAAGACACGCTACTTGCCTCTAGGGTCAAGCTTCCCATACTCATAGGAAGAATCAAGTATGTTGTATACCCTCATGGTTTCATCATACTCTAATCAGGTCTTTTACCTAACTAGAACTCATAAGGAGTCACTCACATAATTTGAAAGGGCATATGGTTAAGTACGAAAGTGACTGTTGGCAAAATATCTCCCCTATGGGAACATTCACCTGAGTCATTATCAACTTAACCAACTCCAGGAGCAACTCATTTTGCTGTGGAGTGTGTGGAATAGTTAGTTTTCTAACTATCCCAATTTCATCACGTATTGTGAGAAAATACTGGGTCATTTGCCTTGCCCTCACGCCTATTGGACCGTTGATATCCGAGTGGTCTAATTTGATGAAAGCGGGTTTTCTGATCTCATGACTGAATGGTTCTCAGGTTGCATTGTCTGTAAGGCAACGTTTACAAACTAGCATTGGGAATTTGTCCTCACAAATTCTCCTTTGCTAATATGTAATTGCGTCCCACACGCATTTGCCAAATAGGTGTATCAACCATAGAGGAAGACATAGCAAAACAACTAGTTGAATTACGGGAATGTAATTCAATGTGTATCACAACACAACCATAGTCATGAAATCGGAACTAACACTAAGGAGTCATGATAAACATGTAGATCACATTATATCCTAAGTTCTCTCACGGAAAAACAGCTTATAATAAGTTTTGTTCAGTATCTAGAACACAAAACATATATAAAGATAAAGAGTGGCCACTACGCAACTTCGTTTTGTAGCTGCCCAACCTCTTAACTTTAATCATGCTTTGTTCCCACGAGTATACTTCTGCTCCTATTGGGCAGAGGACAGAACTCCATGAACCAATGTTCATGGGTGAGAGGAAAATGATTGTTGCAAACAATTCTTGCGCATAGTGCCTTATGGAATGGCACAAGCAACATTTGACCTTAGCCAAAATATCTTTTCCTCTCTTGCTTTTCCTTTGAATTGAGCCTACTTACCTTACACTTACCCTTTCTCTTCCTAGCACCACATCTCTTGGACTCATTGTCCTTGTTCTTGGAGCCTAGAGCTCTAAGTAACTTTAGCCACTTAGGCTACGTGCTCGATAGACTTTGCAGCCTTATGCCACCAATCTTTGAGCACTAGGTGGTGTTTAATAGCATCAAGAAACTTGATGGTATTAGTGAAGGTCGGAATGACCTATATACACTCCCAATAAGAGGGAAGAGATCTGTCAACTGTTTAAACTCACTATTTACCAGTGGGGAGTGTTCAGGCTTTCTCATACTCTCAAATCATGTTTGATTATTCCCTTAAATGCATCATCATGCTCTTGTCAGAGCGCATCTTGGAGACATCAAAATTTATTGTAAGCTGCCTCAGTTTGGTGGCCACAATGTCACCAAAGCGATCTATCTAATGTGATCCACATTTAGAAGCTGCCTCTGTTTTCTCTCTCTCTCCATGATCCCTTCCCCAAAACCTCCATAACCAGAAAGAGAGAAGGAGGTGATGGGGGTTACGATTTTGGGAAAAAAATGAGAGAGAGAGAAAACAGAGGGGAGAGGGAGAAAGGGAAAAAAATGGCAGAGATGAAGGGATGGGGGTTACGATTTTGGGGAGGGGTTGAGAAGGAGGTGATGAATGGGAAAGAGAGAGAGAGAGAGAACGGATGAAGAGAAAAAGAAGAGGATCGCCGGAAAAATGGTGGCGGCGGCGTCGCCGGCAGCGGCGGCGGTGGTACCGGCGGTGGGGTGGTGGTGGTGGAAGAAAGAGAGAGAAGAAGAAGAAGAAGAAGAAGAAGAAAGAAGAAGATGATGATGTGGCTAAGATGGATGACGTGGCATGCCACGTCATCAAAAATATGACACATAGGAGAGAGGGTGTGCCATATCAGCCTGCCATGTCTTCACTTAACGGCAAACTTAAACGGTGTCAGCCTCGAGGACCAAAATCGACCAAAAAAAAACATTGAGGACCAACATTAAACTTTTGAAACATTGAGGACCAACATTAAACTTCATGCAAACATTGAGGACCAAAATAGTACTTTAGCCTTCTTTTTTTTAATCAGTTTTCGCCGATAAGTGTTTCGAAAACTTGAAATTCATTTTTTAATCAGTTTTCGCCGATGAGTGTTCTGAAAACTTGATATTAATTTTTCTTTTTTTAATCAGTATTCGCCGATGAGTGTTTTGAAAACTTGATATTCATTCTACTTTTTTTTAATCAGTTTTTGCCGATAAGTGTTTTAAAAACTTAATATTTATTTTTCTTTTTTTTTAATTAGTTTTCGCCGATAAGTGTTTCGAAAACTTGATAATAATTTTTCAATTTTTAATCAGTTTTCGCCGTTGAGTGTTTCGAAAACGTAATATTCATTTTTCTTTTTTTTTAAATAGTTTTCGCCGATGAGTGCTATCGAAAACTTGATATTCATTTTTATTTTTTTAATCATTTTTCGCCGATGAGTGTTCTGAAAACTTGATATTCATTTTTCTTTTTTTAATCAGTTTTCACTAATCAGTGTTTCAAAAACATGATATTTATTTTTCTTTTTTTTAATCAGTTTTCGCCGAAAAGTGTTTCGAAAACATGGAATTCTTTTTTTAATCAATTTTCGCCGATGAGTGTTCTGAAAACTTGATATTCATTTTTCTTTTTTTAATCAACTTTCGCCGATGAGTGTTTCGAAAGCTTGATAGTCATTTTTCATTTTTTAATCATTTTTTCTATTCATTTTTTCTTTTTTTAATCAATTTTCGCCGATAAGTATTTCGAAAACATGATATTCATTTTTCTTGTTTTAATTAGTTTTCATCGATTAGTGTTTCGAAAACGTAATATTCATTTTTCTTTTTTTTTAAAATACTTTTCTCCGATGAGTGTTTCGAAAACATGATATTCATTTTTCTTTTTCTTAATCATTTTTTGCTGATGAGTGTTTCGAAAACTTGATAGTAATTTTTCATTCTCTTAATCAGTTTTCGATGATGAGTGTTTCGAAAACGTGATATTCATTTTTCTTTTTTTAATTAGTTTTTAGTGATGAGTGTTTCGAAAACTTGATATTCATTTTTCTTTTTTTAATCAGTTTTCGCCGATGAGTGTTTTCAAAAACTTGATAATTATTTTTCTTTTTTTAATCAGTTTTCGCCGGTGAGTGTTCTGAAAACTTGATATTCATTTTTCTTCTTTTTAATCAGTTTTCGCCGATAAGTGTTTCGAAAACGTAAAATTCATTTTTCTGTTTTTTTAATAGTTTTCCCCGATGAGTGTTTCGAAAACTTGATATTAAATTTTCTTCTTTTTATTCAGTTTTCGCCGATGAGTATTTTGAAAACTTGATATTCATTTTTCTTTTTTTAATTAGTTTTCGCCGATGAGTGTTTTCGATAACTTGATATTTATTTTTCTTTTTTTAATCAATTTTCACCGATAAGTGTTCTGAAAACTTGATATTCATTTTTTTTAATTAGTTGTTGCCGATGAGTGTTTTGAAAACGTAATATTCATTTTCCTTTTTTTAAATAGTTTTCTTCGATGAGTCTTTCGAAAACTTGATATTCAATTTTCTTTTTTTAGTAAGTTTTCGCTGATGAGTGTTTCGAAAACTTGATATTTATTTTTCTTTTTTTAATCAGTTTTTGTCGATGAGTGTTTTGAAATCTTGATATTCATTTTTCTTTTTTTAATTAGTTTTTGTGGATGAGTGTTTCGAAAACTTGATATTCATTTTTCTTTTTTTAATCAGTTTTAGCCGATGAGTGTTTTCGAAAACTTGATATTCATTTTTTCCTTTTTTAATCAATTTTTGCCGGTGAGTGTTCTGAAAACTTGATATTCATTTTTCTTTTTTTAATCAGTTTTTGCCGATTAGTGGTTCAAAAACTTGATATTCATTTTCTTTTCCTTAATCAATTTTCGCCGGTGAGTGCTTCGAAAACGTGATATTCATTTTTCTTTATTAAATTAGTTTTCATCGATGAGTGTTTCGAAATCGTAATATTCATTTTTCTTTTTTTTTTAAATAGTTTTCCCCGATGAGTGTTTCGAAAACATGATATTCATTTTTCTTTTTCTTAATTAGTTTTAGCCGATTAGTCTTTTAAAACATTATTCTCATTTTTCTTTATTTAATTAGTTTTCACCAATGAGTGTTTCGAAAACTTGATATTCATTTTTTTAATCAGTTTTCGCCGATCAGTGTTTTCGAAAACTTGATAATTATTTTTCTTTTTTTAATCAGTTTTCGCTGATGAGTGTTGTGAAAAGTTGATATTCATTTTTCTTTTTTTAATTAGTTTTCGCCAATGAATGTTCCGAAAATTTGATATTCATTTTTCTTTTTTTTAATCAATTTTCGCCGATGAGTGTTTTGAAAACGTAATATTCATTTTTCTTTTTTTTTAAATAGTTTTCTCCGATTAGTGTTTCGAAAACTTCATATTCATTTTTCTTTTTCTTAATCAGTTTTTGCCCATGAGTGTTTCAAAAACTTGATATTCATTTTTATTTTTTTAATCAGTTTTCGTCGATTAGTGTTTCGAAAACGTGATATTCATTTTTCTTTATTTAATTAGTTTTCGCCGATGAGTGTTTCGAAAACTTGATATTCATTTTTCTTTTTTTAATCATTTTGCCCCGATGATTGTTTCGAAAACTTGATATTCATTTTTCTTTTTCTCAATCAGTTTTCGCCGATGAGGGTTTCGAAAACGGGATATTCATTTTTTCTTTTTTAGGTAAGTTTTCGCTAATGAGTGTTTCGAAAACTGCAGATTCATTTTACTTTTTTAAATTTGTTTTTGCCGATGAGTGTTTCGAAAACTTGATATTCATTTTTCTTTTTTTAATCAGTTTTCGCCGATGAGTGTTTTCGAAACCGTGATATTCAATTTTCTTTATTTTATTAGTTTTCATCGATGAGTGTTTCGAAAACGTAATATTCATTTTTCTTTTTTTTAAATAGTTTTTCCCGATGAGTGTTTCGAAAACATGATATTCATTTTTCTTTTTCTTAATCAGTTTTAGCCGATTAGTGTTTCGAAATCGTGATATTCATTTTTCTTTATTTAATTAGTTTTTCCCCGATGAGTGTTTCGAAAACTTGATATTCATTTTTCCTTTTTTAATCAGTTTTCACTGATGAGTGTTTGAAAAACTATTTATTTTCTTTTTTTAATCAGTTTTCGCCGATGAGTGTTTCGAAAACTTGATATTCATTTTTATTTTCTTTAATCAGTTTTTGTAGATGAGTGTTTCGAAAACTTGATATTCATTTTTCTTTTTTTAATCAGTTTTCGCTGATAAGTGTTTCGAAAACTTGATATTCCTTTTTCTTTTTTAATCAGTTTTCGTCGATCAGTGTTTTCAACAATTATATTCATTTTTACTTTTTTAATCAGTTTTGGTCGAATAGTATTTCGAAAACTGGGTGTTCTTTTTTCTTTTTTTAGAAAGTTTTCCCTGATGAGTGTGTCGAAAACTTGATATTCATTTTTCTTGTTTTATTCAGTTTTTGCCGTTGAGTGTTTCGAAAACTTGATATTCATTTTTCTTTTTTAATCAGTTTTAGCCGATGAGTGTTTTCTAAAACATGATATTCATTTTTCTTTTTTTTAATTAATTTTCGCCGATAAGTGTTCTGAAAACTTGATATTCATTTTTATTTTTTTAATCAATTTTCGCCGATAAGTGTCTCGAACACTTGATATTCATTTTTCTTTTTTTAGTAAGTCCTCGCTAATGAGTGTTTCGAAAACTTGATATTCATTTTTCTTTTTTTAATTAGTTTTTCCCGATGTGTGTTTCGAAAACTTGATATTCATTTTTCTGTTTTTTAATTAGTTTTCGTCGATGAGTGTTTGGAAAACTTGATAGTAATTTTTCATTTTTTAATCAGTTTTCGTCGTTGAGTGTTTTGAAAACGTAATATTCATTTTTGTTTTTTTAATTAGTTTTTGCCGATGAGGGTTTCGAAAACTTGATATTCATTTTTCTTTTTCTTAATCAGTTTTCGCCGATGAGTATTTCGAAAACTTGATAGTAATTTTTTATTTTTCAATCAGTTTTTGACGTTGAGTGTTTCGAAAACTTGACATTTATTTTTATTTATTTAATTAGTTTTCATCGATTAGTGTATCGAAAACGTAATATTCATTTTTTCTTTTTTTTAATCAGTTTTTGCCGATGAGTGTTTCAAAAACTTGATATTCATTTTTATTTTTTTAATCAGTTTTAGCCGATGAGTGTTTTCGAAAACTTGATATTTATTTTTCATTTTTTTAATCAGTTTTTGCCGATGAGTGATTTGAAAACTTGATATTTATTTTTCATTTTTTTAATCAGTTTTCGTCGATAAGTGTTTCGATAACTTTATATTCATTTTTATTTTTTTAATCAGTTTTCGTCGATTATTGTTTCGAAAACTGGATATTCATTTTCCTTTTTTTAGTAAGTTTTCGCTGATGAGTGTTTCGAAAACTTGATATTTATTTTTCTTTTTTTAATTAGTTTTTGCCGGTTAGTGTTTCGAAAACTTGATATTCATTTTTCTTTTTTTAATCAGTTTTCGCCGATGAGTGTTTTTGAAAACTTGATATTATTTTTCTTTTTTTTAATCAGTTTGCGCCGATGAGTGTTCTCAAAACTTGATATTCATTTTTATTTTTTTTAATTAGGTTTTGCCGATGAGTGTTTTGAAAACTTGATATTCATTTTTCTTTTTTTTAATCAGTTTTCGTCGATAAGTGTTTCAAAAACTTAATATTTATTTATTTTTAATCTATTTTCGCCGATAAGTGTTTCGAAAACTTGACAGTAATTTTTTATTTTTAATCAGTTTTCGCCGTTGAGTGTTTCGTAAACGTAATATTTATTTTTCGTTTTTTTAAATAGTTTTCGCCGATTAAAGTTTCGAAAACTTGATATTCATTTTTCTTTTTTTAATCACTTTTCGCCGATGAGTCTTCTAAAAACTTGATATTCATTTTTTCTTTTTTTAATCAGTTTTCGCCGATTAGTGTTTTGAAAACCTAATATTCATTTTTCTTTTTCTTTTTTTAAAATAGTTTTCGCCAATGAGTGTCTCGAAAACTTGATATTCATTTTTTTAAAATAGTTTTCCCCGATGAGTGTTTTGAAAACTTGATATTGATTTTTCTTTTTCTTAATCAGTTTTCGCCGATGAGTGTTTCGAAAATGTGATATTCATTTTTCTTTATTTAGTTAGTTTTTCACCGATTAGTCTTTCGAAAACTTGATATTCATTTTTCTTTTTCTAAATCATTTTTTGCCGATTAGTTTTTCGAAAACGTGATATTTATTTTTCTTTTTTTAATCAGTTTTTGTCTATGAGTGTTTCGAAAACTTGATATTCATTTTTCGTTTTTAATCAGTTTTAGCCGATAAGTGTTTTCGAAAACTTCTTATTCATTATTCTTTTTTTAATCAATTTTCGCCGATGAGTGTTCTGAAAACTTGATATTCATTTTTCTTTTTTTTAATCAGTTTTCGCAAATGAGTGTTTCGAAAAACTTGATGTTAATTTTTCTTTTTCTTAATCAGTTTTCGTCGATGAGTGTATCGAAAACGTGATATTCATTTTTCTTTATTTAATTTGTTTTCATCGATGAGTGTTTCGAAAACGTAATATTCATTTTTCTTTTTTTTTAAAATAGTTTTCCCCGATGAGTGTTTCTAAAACATGATATTCATTTTTCTTTTTTTTAATCAGTTTTAGCTGATAAGTGTTTCGAAAATGTGATATTCACTTTTCTTTATTTAGTTAGTTTTTCACCGATGAGTGTATCGAAAACTTGATATCCATTTTCCTTTTTTTAATCAGTTTTCGCCGATGAGTGTTTCGAAAACTTAATATTCATTTTCTTTTTGTAATCAGTTTTCGCCGATGAGTGTTTCGAAAATTTATATTAATTTTTTTTTTCTAATCAGTTTTGGTCAAACAGTGTTTCGAAAACTGGATATTTATTTTTCTTCTTTTAGTAAGTTTTCGTTGATAAGTGTTTCGAAAACTTGACATTCATTTTTCTTTTTTTAATTAGTTTTCACCGATGAGTGTTTCGAAAACTTAATATTTATTTTTCTTTTTTTAATCAGTTTTTGTCGATGAGTTTTTCGAAAACTTGATATTCATTTTTCTCTTTTTCGTAAGTTTTCGCTAATGAGTGTTTTGAAAACTTGATATACATTTTTCTATTTTTAATTAGTTTTGCCGATGAGTGTTTCGAAAACTTGATATTCATTTTTCTTTTTTAATCAGTTATCGCCGATGAGTGGTTTCGAGAACTTGATATCAATTTTTATTTTCTTTAATTAGCTTTCATAGATGATTGTTTCGAAAACTTGATATTTATTTTTCTTTTTTTAATCAGTTTTCGCCGATGAGTGTTTCCAAAACTTGATATTCATTTTCCTTTTTTTTAATCAGTTTTTACCGATGACTGTTTCGAAAACTTGATATTCATTTTCCTTTTTTATTCTGTTTTCGCCGATGAGTGTTTTGAAAATTTGATATTCAATTTTCTTTTTTTAATCAGTTTTCGCCGTTGAATGTTTCGAAAACGTAATATTTTTTTTTCTTTTTTCTTTTGAAATTGTTTTCGCCGATAAGTGTTCTGAAAACTTGATATTCATTTTTCTTTTTTTTTAATCAGTTTTCGCCGATGACTGCTTTGAAAACTTGATATTCATTTTTCTTTTTTTTTTTAAATAGTTTTTCCCGATGAGTGTTTCGAAAACTTGATATTCATTTTCCTCTTTTAATCAATTTTTCCCGATTAGTGTTTCGAAAACTTGATATTCATTTTTATTTTTTTTGATAAGTTTTCGTTCGATGAGTGTTTCAAAAACTTGATATTCATTTTTCTTTTTTTAATAAGTTTTCGCCGATGAGTGTTTCGAAAACTTGACATTCATTTTCTTTTTTTAATTAGTTTTCGCCGATGAGTGGTTTCGAAAACGTGATATTTATTTTTCTTTTTTTAATCAGTTTTTGCCGATGATTGTTTCGAAAACTTGATATTCATTTTTCTTTTTTTAATCAGTTTTCGCCAATGAGTGTTTTCGCAAACTTGGTAATTATTTTTCTTTTTTAATTAGTTTTCGCCGATGAGTGTTATGAAAACTTGATATTCATTTTTCTTTTTTTAATCAGTTTTCGCCGATAAGTGTTTCGAAAACGTAAAATTCATTTTTTTTGTTTTTTTAATAGTTTTCCCCGATGAGTGTTTCGGAAACTTGATATTTATTTTTCTTTTTTTTATTCAGTTTTCGCCGATGAGTGTTTCGAAAACTTGATATTCATTTTTCTTTTTTTAATCAGTTTTCACCGATAAGTGTTTTCGAAAACTTGATATTTATTTTTCTTTTTTTAATCAATTTTCGCCGATAAGTGTTCTGAAAACTTGATATTCATTTCTCTTTTTTTAATCAGTGATCGCCGGTGAATGTTTTGAAAACTTGATATTTATTTTTTTTAATCAGTTTTTGTTGATTAATGTTTCCAAAACTTGATATTTATTTTTCATTTTTTTAATCACTTTTTGCCGATGAGTGTTTCGAAAACTTTATATTCATTTTTATTTTTTTAATCCATTTTCGTCGATTAGTGTTTCGAAAACAGGATATTCATTTTCCTTTTTTTAGTAAGTTTTCGCTGATGAGTGCTTCGAAAACTTGATATTCATTTTTCTTTTTTTAATTAGTTTTCGCCAATGAGTGTTTTCGAAAACTTGATAATTATTTTTCTTTTTTTAATCAATTTTCGCCGATGAGTGTTCTGAAAACTTGATATTCATTTTTCTTTTTTTAATCAGGTTTCGCCGATGAGTGTTTTGAAAACTTGATATTCATTTTTCTTTTTTTTAATCAGTTTTCGCCGATATGTGTTTCAAAAACGTAAAATTCATTTTTCTTTTCTTTCTTTTAAAATAGTTTTCCCCGAAGAGTGTTTCGAAAACTTGATATTCATTTTTCTTTTTCTTAATCAGTTTTCGCCGATGAGTGTTTCGAATACATGATATTCATTTTTCTTTATTTAATTAGTTTTTACCGATGAGTGTTTCGAAAACTTGATATTCTTTTTTTAATCAGTTTTCGCCGATGAGTGTTCTAAAAACTTGATATTCATTTTTCTTTTTTTTTAATCAGGTTTCGTCGATGGGTGTTTTGGAAACTTGGTATTCAATTTTCTTTTTTTTAATCAGTTTTCGCCGATAAATATTTCAAAAACTTAATATTTATTTTTCTTTTTTTTTTAATCACTTTTCGCCGTTAAGTGTTTCGAAAACTTGATATTAATTTTTCATTTTTAATCAGTTTTCGCCGTTGAGTGTTTCAAAAACTTGATATTTATTTTTCTTTTTTTAATCATTTTTTGTCAATGACTGTTTCGAAAACTTGATATTTATTTTTCATTTTTTTAATCAGTTTTCTCCGATCAGTGTTTCGAAAACTTTATATTCATTTCTATTTTTTTAATTAGTTTTCGTCGATTAGTGTTTCGAAAACGGGATATTCATTTTCCTTTTTCAGTAAGTTTTCGCTGATGAGTGTTTCGAAAACTTGATGTTCATTTTTCTTTTTTTTAATTAGTTTTTGCCGATGAGTGTTTCGAAAACTTGATATTCATTTTTCTTTTTCTAATCAGTTTTTGCCGATGAGTGTTTCGAAAACGTGATATTCATTTTTCTTTATCTAATAAGTTTTCACCAATGAGTGTTTCAAAAACTTGATATTCATTTTTCTATTTTTAATAAGTTTTCGCCAAAGAGTGTTTTCGAAAACTTGATATTCATTTTCCTTTTTTAATCAGTTTTCGCCGATGAGTGTTCTGAAAACTTGATATTCATTTTTCTTTTTTTTTTAATCAGTTTTCGCCGATTATTGTTTTGAAAATGTAATATTCATTTTTCTTTTTTTTTTTAAAAATAGTTTTCTCCGATTAGTGTTTCGAAAACTTGATATTCATTTTTCTTTTTCTTAATCAGTTTTCGCCGATAAGTGTTTCGAAAACTTGATATTCATTTTTCTTTTTCTTAATCAGTTTTCGCCGATGAGTGTTTCGAAAACGTGCTATTCATTCTTTATTAAATTAGTTTTCATCGATGAGTGTTTCGAAAACGTAATATTCAGTTTTTTTTTAATAGTTTTTTTTTCCCCGATGAGTGTTTCGAAAACATGATATTCATTTTTCTTTTTCTTAATCAGTTTTAGCCGATTAGTCTTTCGAAAACATTATATTCATTTTTCTTTATTTAATTAGTTTTCACCAATGAGTGTTTCGAAAACTTGATATTCATTTTTCTTTTTTTAATCAGTTTTCGCCGATCAGTGTTTTCGAAAACTTGATAATTATTTTTCTTTTTTTCATCAGTTTTCGCTGATGAATGTTGTGAAAACTTGATATTCATTTTTCTTTTTTTAATTAGTTTTCGCCGATGAGTGTTCCGAAAACTTGATATTCATTTTTCTTTTTTTTAATCAGTTTTCGCCGATGAGTGTTTTGAAAACGTAATATTTATTTTTCTTTTTTTTAAATAGTTTTCTCCGATTAGTGTTTCGAAAACTTGATATTCATTTTTCTTTTTCTTAATCAGTTTTCGTCGATGAGTGTTTCGAAAACGTGATATTCATTTCTCTTTATTTAATTAGTTTTCGCCAATGAGTGTTTTGAAAACTTGATATTCATTTTTGTTTTTTTAATCATTTTGCCCCGATGATTGTTTCGAAAACTTGATATTCATTTTTCTTTTTCTCAATCAGTTTTCGCCGGTGAGGGTTTCGAAAACTGGATATTCATTTTTCTTTTTTAGGTAAGTTTTCGCTAATGAGTGTTTCGAAAACTTGATATTTATTTTCTTTTTTCTTAATCAGTTTTTGTCGATGAGTGTTTCGAAAACTTGATATTTATTTTTCATTTTTTAATCAGCTTTCGTCGATGAGTGTTTCGAAAGCTTTAGATTCATTTTACTTTTTTTAATTAGTTTTTGCCGATGAGTGTTTCGAAAACTTGATATTCATTTTTCTTTTCTTAATCAGTTTTCGCCGATGAGTGTTTTCGAAAACGTGATATTCAATTTTCTTTATTTAATTAGTTTTCATCGATGAGTGTTTCGAAAACGTAATATTCATTTTTCTTTTTTTTTTAAATAGTTTTCCCCGATGAGTGTTTCGAAAACATGATATTCATTTTTCTTTTTCTTAATCAGTTTTAGCCAATTAGTGTTTCGAAATCGTGATATTCATTTTTTTTATTTAATTAGTTTTTCCCCGATGAGTGTTTCGAAAACTTGATATTCATTTTTCCTTTTTTATTCAGTTTTCACTGATGAGTGTTTGAAAAACTTGATATTTATTTTCTTTTTTTAATCAGTTTTCGCAGCATGAGTGTTTCGAAACTTGGATATTCATTTTGTATTTTTTTTAATCAGTTTTCGTAGATGAGTGTTTCGAAAACTTGATATTCATTTTTCTTTTTTTAATCAGTTTTCGCCGATAAGTGTTTCGAAAACTTGATATTTATTTTTCTTTTTTAATAAGTTTTCGCTGATGAGTGTTTTCAACAATTATATTCATTTTTACTTTTTTAATCAGTTTTGGTCGAATAGTATTTCGAAAACTGGATATTTGTCATGACCCCCTATCGGGCGTCCATGACCGGCACGGGAGGTAGGATTTCTCCTATGTCGTAAGCCTCTAATCCCTGATTGACAGTTTTATATATGCATAACTACCCATTTCTAATACAAACAATATATAGTATATATGGTCATCCCTATCCGGTGACCTAAGTAGCACGCAATCCACGGCTCGCTCAACGCCGTTTCATTCTATACATATACACATAATCAATCACACGTACATATAATATACATATTGATCACGCGCTTCAGGGCGGGTGATCTATCCTATTCACATGCAGAATCCCTGTATACAGTCAAGTATATATATTCAATTACACACTTGCATATAATTTACATATTGATCACACGCCTCAATGCGTGTGATCTATCCTATTCGCATGCGGAAGCCGTATTTTCACACAACCAAGTATTCAGTCACACATATATATAATTTACATATTGACCACACGCTCAGTGCGTGTGATCTATCCTATTCACATGCGGGAGTCACATTCATATATATATACACATGATATTCATCATATCATAACCTATATTCCGAACAACAGGACCAATCTTTAATCTGTATGAAGCCGACAATTCTAGAGTGTGACATATACATATATATGCATAGCAAATGTACAAAACAATGCTATACCAAATGGTTCATATACATATACATCCTGACAAAATACATATATCAATACTACCCACGAGAACAATGCGTGCGGTCTCTAAGTCTGTCCGCCTCCCTGAGATGAAGTGGACGCGCTCCCGATGCTTATACCACCTGTGTCTGTAACATTTAATAATGGGGTGAGTCAAACGGACTTAGCGAGAGGCTTTCCCATCCCTGGTGTAGTAGCGGGCACCACTACAACTGGGGAAAAGTGGTCAATCACAAACACATACGCATATAACGGATTTTGAATCTCCATATATTAAGTGGTCAGGCTATCATATATCATATTCACAATAAAGAATTTAAAGCATGGTTATACATACGTTTAAATTCATACATACATCATATCACAATTTAACATATAGCTTCATGTGGATATCCGTGTTCCAATAACCGTAATCATAAACTGGCCCGAAGCAATATCTCCGTTAGGAGAGCATCTGGCCCGAAGGCAATATCTCACGTGAGCGATATAGGAACCTAGTTGATCATTCTAGGAACCCCTAGCCCCAAGACTTTGGAACAATAATCTGACCCCAAGACTTCACTTGGAGCATAGCCGGCGACTCATCTGACCTCGGTTTACCCAAGGCAATAGCCACAATGTGGTGTACTCATATACTTTGTATTTCTGAGAGTTTGACTCAAGATGACAGACTCAATCTACCCGGACCACCAGTGATAGACTCGGTCCCTGCGTTGTACCGTAAATGACCCCTATGGACCACTACTTATTTATTTTACTTCTTCTTAGGAAGTTATAAATTTCCAAGTGGTTTTCTAATCCGGAATCCCTCGGTTTAAAACAAGGTCACCTAGGTTCTTTTTCTTTAAGAGCTTACATACACCACCACACTTTTCAGATAATAATCAATAAGGTGGGTTTCTAGTACCACAAGACTCTCCAATTAAAATTGACTCGATCCTACCCCGATCTTATATAGGTCCCGAGGACCTTCTTTTCATATAAGGCTCCATGAGCCACCATCGATTTTTACAATTCACATACACACATATAGCACGTTTTCAACATATACTGTAATTTAGGAACAACAATAGCATGTTATCTAACATGTAATTCCTACAAGTAGGCAAGAAGGAAAACCATATATCCACATCCGCAGTCAACCCTATAGGACAAGGATAGGAAAGCCCCTCATCGGTTGGCCCCTTCTGATCGGCTCTCGGTGCGCCCGAAAGTCCACTCACAGTATGGTGTCCTATACACATATACTTGAGAGATTCAGAAACTGAAAATTCAACCACTATCGTATACATGTAACGTTAATGCTCATGTTCTTTCTAATTAATTCCATAGACTAGTTGTCGGCTTGGAATGCCCTCAACTAGTTTTCGAAACACCTAGCATGCTTCTATTCGTGTTCAGCCTTTGCTTAATCACACTATTCCGAAGCCTTGAGTTGGGAATGCAAGGTTACCCAAGTCTTGAATTTATGGCTCAACAGAGGCATAAATTCTACTTGTCTAAAATTTCCATTTACCGAATTAACTTTCAACCCTTTACCTGCATATGCATACACATATCCGGACACGCGTAAAATTGTCTCTTTTTCCCCGAATTGGGTTCCGGTGAGACGGTGAGTACTCGGGTTTTAATCCCTCGTACATTCCAATAATTTTTTTTTAACAATTATATAATTACCCTCAACCTTTCAATGCACCCCAATCAGTCCACAACACCCTTAACATTGCCAATCATATTTTTCCTACTAGTTTTCCAACCCGGATAAATTTCCATCAAATTAGTTCCGGTTCCTAAGCTTCCAACTCATTTCCTAACATGCAATACTTCAATTTAGGACCCAGAATACTCAGATGAATTAATGGGGGTCTTTCCAAAAATCCCTAAAATTGATAAAATTGGGGTTTTGAGAGTTTTTGGGACTTCTCACCTCGATTCAACCGGTTAGAAGGACGATACGGAGTAGAGGAGACTCCCAACTACCTTCCCCGGTGAAGACACGGCGTTTTCTGGCGAGGAAGCTCTCTCCCTCTTGTTTCTCTCTCTCTCCAGCCACCACGACGGCTCCCAGCTCCGGCGGACGGCACGGCGTGGCTCTCCTCTTCCTCCTCACACGCAGCTCACCTTCCCCGTGCTCCTTCCCGTTGAACGCCTCAACCCCTTTCTCTCTCCGTTTTTGCTTCCCAGCGTGCGTTTTCTTTCACGCCTCACAAGTCTGCTTCTTCACTCTTTCTTTTCTCTTTTATTCCTCTTTTCTTATATTACATATATATATATATATATATATATATATATATATATATATACCTAATTAATTAATATACATATATACATATCACAAAGAAAGAAAAAGAAACCTGATATGATAAAATAAATAAAAAAAATATTTTCCACTCTTAAATGAATTAATTTAATTTAATTAGTGATGCTAGTTAAAATATTCTCGGGTATTACAATCTTCCCCCTTAAGAAATTCGGTCCCTGAATTTCAAACAAATACTAACCTTAGTTTCGAAATAGATGAGGATATGTTCTGCGCATTTCACCCTCGACCTCCCATGTAGCCTCTTCAGTCGAGTGGTTTCTCCACAGAACTTTAACCAATGGAATCTCTTTCGTTCTGAGTTTCTTCAACTGTCGATCTAAGATTTCCACTGGCTCCTCTTCGTACGTCATATTTTCGGTTAGTTGCACGTCTTGCGATTGGATTACGTGCGAGGGATCGGGAAGATACTTCTGAAGCATCGATACATGAAAGACAGGGTGTACCCCCTCCAATTCCGTAGGCAATTCCAATCGATACGCTACATTCCCAATTCGTTCTAAGATTTCAAACGATCCGATATACCGAGGACTCAACTTCCCCTTCTTACCGAACCCCATCACGCCTCTCATCGGTGATATTCTCAAGAACACCTGATCTCCAACGGCAAACTCCAGTTCTCTCCTTCGATTGTCTGCATAAGACTTTTGCCTACTCTGAGCCGTCAACAGTCTCTCCCTTATACATTTTACCTTCTGCAAGGCATCTTGTAGCAATTCCGGGCTGACTAGGCTAGCTTCTCCGACCTCGAACCACCCAATCGGGGACCTGCACCTACGACCGTACAGAGCCTCGAAAGGTGCCATTTGAATACTTGCTTGATAACTGTTATTGTATGCAAACTCAGCCAAAGGTAAATACCTTTCCCAACTTCCGCCGAAATCCATAATACACGCCCGAAGCATGTCCTCAAGAATCTGAATGGTTCTATCTGATTGCCCGTCGGTTCTGCGGGTGGAACGCAGTACTCAAATCAACTCTAGTTCCCAACACTTCCTGCAATGACTTCCAAAACCTGGAAGTGAACTGTGGACCTCTATCAGATATTATGGACACTGGCACACCGTGCAACCTAACGATTTCTGATAGGTGAATCTGTGCATATTGACTCACTCCGTAAGTGGTCTTAACTAGCAGAAAGTGTGCGGACTTAGTCATGCGATCCACTATTACCCAGACCGAATCAAATCCTCGTTGTGATCTTGGCAACCCTGTAACAAAATCCATCGTTATTCTCTCCCATTTCCACTTAGGTATCTCTATCTGTTGTAATGTTCCAGCGGGCTTCTGGTGTTCAGCCTAGACTTGCTGGCACACTAAACACCTAGCTACATAGTTTGCGACATCTTTCTTCATACCATTCCACCAGTATAATTCTCTCAGATCCTGATACATCCTATTATTACCCGGATGGATTGTGTACGCTGTCTTGTCTACCTCATCAAGGACCCTTTCCTTCAAACCATCCACCATAGGTACACCGTACACATAGTCGTCCCTCCAACCGGAGTATGCCACTGTCATCTATGGAGGATCGGACGTCGTTCTTCTCCCCCTTAACCACTGTATCTCTGATCTGTTCATTAGTTGATGCCAAGGCTAGTTGAAGTGTGCAGTTTCCCACTATTGTGTCAAGTTGAAATTTAATATGCTAATTGCCACATTATTGTTGGTTGGTATGTATTTCATGTGCTTCTGCATATAGCAAATAAATTGAGAATCAAAACTTAACACAACTTATCAAGAAACAATTATTACAATATAAATTATAGAATAGCTAATTAATGTGTAAGAAAATTACTTGGTAACATGAGCAAAAATATTTTGCTACCATACCTCAAGCAATAAAAACATAATGGTAACCTATTAAAAACCTTGGTCTGCACAAAGAACAAATTCCAAAATTATAACTTATTCAACAATAAAAACACAGCATCAAATCATAATGGTTATCTAATAAACTAACCTCATTGTTTTTTTTTTTTAATTTTCTCATTTGCTTCTTTGACTTTTCTACCTTGGTATCTAGTCCATTCTAAAATAGAAAGAAATTTCAATTTCCATTCTAAAAAGATTAAGTAAATAACAATCCACAATGACAAATTGAAAAAGATAAAGACATTAACTACATTGACAAATTGAAGGAACTAATGTATTTATCAGCGGAGAATACCATTTAAAGAAATCATGGGATAAGCTAACTATGAACAACATATGTGTTATTTATGCACTTATCTTACTGGAAAATTAATGAGAGTCCCTAGACCCCAACTATTTCAGAGCAGCAAGGTCATAGGCTCTAGCTGCAGCCTCTTCATCATCATATGCCCCTGTACAAATAATTTCATCAGAGAAAAGTATCATAAATGAATGACGATGCGGCAACTTCAAGAGGGAAACATAAATAAATGAATAACGAGGAAGGAAGCATGATGTTACTAACTTAACCAAGTAAACTGGCATGGATCGAACACGAATGAATTTTGGTCCAGCCAATTCATGCAAGGAAGTCAACTTCAGCCTCCATTAATGAATCATCATGTTACAATCTAATTGCATCTACTTTTGAGTCTTGAAGTAATGAAAGTTGCATCTAGTTTTGAGTTTGACAATAGAGATCTGATAATGTAATTGGAACTAACATATTACACAGATGTCAAGCATTTTCTCAATTTTAACAGCAACAACTCCTGCAATTTAATTATGCCAAGTTGAAAAACTGGGCAAGATCATGAAAATCCAAGATTTTATAGAGAAATTGCATCCACTTCTCTAATGGAATGAAAACCTTATGATTTTACCAACACAAGTAATAATATAGCAGAGCAAGGATGTTTGATGCTCTGACTGTGTTGAACCTAAACTCAACTTCTAGTATCCTCTAATTTATTTTGTTTTGAAATTTTGGGACAAACTAAATTAAATTTAAGACAAAAACCTAATGAAGAATTATTGAGCAATTTTGATGAAACCAAATATATTTATGATAAAAACTCACAAAGACATAATGAGTTTTGGAATACCATTCATACTAAATAGTTTTGGAATTTGAAGGAATGTAGTCCATCCGTCTATAACTTCCGACCTGCTTTGAAATGGGTTTCCATTCCATCTCCCAACCAGCAGCAAATTCTCTTCTTCCTCATTACTCCACATTCTCCATGTACGCCCTTGTTTATGTGTATCACTATCCTATAAATAAAATCAAGTTAAGTACTATACGCAAAGTAATTACTATATTATATATAATTGAATAAATTAAAAAGGAATTTGCCGTGCCTGGTTGTGCTGAATTTGGAGTGCCAGCCCTGCTTCCCCAATGGTGGTGAATTGCCTGTGCCATCTTTGGCCACCACAAAATCAAACCTCGTTCATTGAATGATGCCATTAGGATCATTAGTAATTGGAAGCCCAATCTCCAAGCAGGAACAATCCATCTCTTGGATATAGATCCAAGTGTAATGATAGGGGCAATTGATGCAAAGTTCCCATTGAATGATGTTAAACATGTATTTTGTTGTTCTTTTTTAAATAAATTAAATGTGAATAAACATGTCTATTTTAAATTAGCAAATCAACGTTTTATATACTAGTATACTTGTAGTCAGCCAATAGTTCTATACTCAGCCAAATTTCATATTCATTTCACAAAGCATATTTTTAATCTAATGAATCTAAGCATGTGATTTTAGAAAGAGAATTATATTTTGAAAAACAAGTTTGCACTTTAATGATGTCAAACTCTCTAGTTATATATATATATATGATATCATATAATTTTAGATCTTTTTTCCCTCTTAATCGCTCCATTTATGCGTTATATGCTTTATATTCAAGGAATCAAAGGCTCTGCAATATAATATTATGTATTAGTACCAATAACAATAATTTAGGAATTAAATATACAATATTGGTGTATATATATATATATAGATATATATATATATAAATATATATATAATTACATAGTATTTACATTCAATTTGGCATATATAGGAAAGTGGAAATAGGAAAAAGTGATACTGATGAAAGCAGCACATGTTGTGATGGGATTGAGATGATAGTGAAAACGAATAATGAATAAGTAATGTGCAAATATGCATATAAAGTGAACATGCATAATTGCATATGTCCTAATTAAATATGAGTATAAATCGAAACGTGCATATAAAGAAAACAGCCACTACTGCTCTTATAAAACAAGTTAAATAACAAGCATAACTAGGCCAATAGCAAGTCGCAGTCTGCAAAGAAGAAAATTTTATACAAGAACCTAATCACTACTCTATGTTCTTAACATAAAAAAGAAGACATTTTGAATGTGGTTAAGGAGTGAGCTTATTTGGAAAATATGGTTATAGAAATCAACAACACCCAATTACTTATTGGCAATAATGACAATGTCTTCCAAAATGACCCCTTTAAATTCTATACATATTCTGAGTCAACAAACAATAAATAAAAATTTCCAAAATTACAATATCATTCTAACATTTTAGTTGCAGAGTAATCAAACAGAACCAGATTTCAAAAAAAACTAAATCTACAAAACTGAATATCAGTGTTGAAAGAGAAGAAGAAAATAACCTTTGAGTGATTAGCGATGGTAGTGAACTAGTCGACATCCAACGTTATAATTTGTTCATCGTCGTCATTACAATGATCTTCGTCTTCAACCTCCTGCGCTGAAATCGAACAAAGACAAGACATGGTAAGAATGAGAGTGAGTGATGGATTATTACCTTTCTTGTGGCCAAAACCTTCCTCCGCGACGTGAGCACTTATTCTGGAAGATTTATCTCCAGCCTTTGGATAATGAGGTACCGTCTAGGGCAAATCGAACCAAACGCATAAGATGGAAAATAGACTTTGACGCCTGTGTTTTTGCGCGATGTTCATAGCATCGACGACGTTCTCCGACGAGCACCATAGCAGCAGCACAGAAGACTTAGAAAAAATCAAGAATAGAAGACTCACCTCTCTAAATAAAATCGAGAGGAACACGCGAATGCAGAGTAGAAACGCAATCTTCAGCGGGTCACTCTGACGAACCTCTTTGGCAGTGGTGGCGACGATTCGGCGACGCTCTCCTCAAACCTCACGATTTTAGGGATTTTCAAGAACAAAAAGGAAAGAATGGGAGAGGGGAAAACGCAAGCAGTGATTTAGTATTATCAAATTCTAGGTTTTTAGAATCTAACTACGGTTATGTTAACCGTGACTAAACAACCGTGGTTAAAAATGAACTTTTTTGTAGTGTGATATTCATTTTTCTTTTTTAATTAGTTTCGCCGATTAGTGTTATGAAAACTTGATATTCAATTTTCTTTTTTTTAATCAGTTTTCGCCGAGAGTGTTTTGAAAACGTAATATTCATTTTTCTTTTTTTTTTTAAAATAGTTTTCGCCGATGAGTGTTTCGAAAACTTGATATTCATTTTTCTTTTTTTTAAATAGTTTTCCCCGATTAGTGTTTCGAAAACGTGATATTCATTTTTCATTTTAATCAGTTTCCGCTGATTAGTGTTTCGAAAAGTTGATATTCGTTTTAATTTTTTTAATCAGTTTTCGTCGATGAGTGTTTCAAAAACTTGATATTCATTTTTCTTTTTAAATAAGTTTTCGCCGATGAGTGTTCGAAAACTTGATATTCATTTTTCTTTTTTTAATCAGTTTTCGCCGATGAGTGGTTTCGAAAACTTGATATCCATTTTTATTTTCTTTAATCAGCTTTCGTAGATGAGTGTTTCGAAAACTTGATATTCATTTTCTTTTTTTAATCAGTTTTCGCCGATGAGTGTTTCCAAAACTTGATATTCATATTTCTTTTTTAAATCAGCTTTACCGATGAGTGTTTCGAAAACTTGATATTCATTTTGCTTTTTTAATCAGTTTTCGCCGATGAGTGTTTCGAAAACTTTATATTCATTTTATTTTTTTAATAAGTTTTGGTCGAAACTGTTTCGAAAATTGGATATTCAATTTTCTTTTTTAGTAAGTTTTCACTGATTAGTATTTCGAAAACTTAATATTCATTTTTTCTTTTGTCACGACCCCCTCCTGGCGTCCGTGACCGGCACTGGAGGTAGGATTTCTCCTATCCCGTTAGCTCTAATCTCTGATTTACATTTTATATATGCATAGCTACCCATTTCTAATACAAACAATATGTTATATATGACCATCCTTAGCTGGTGACCTAAGTGGCACGCAATCCACAGCTCGCTCACACCACTTCAGTCTATACTATACACATAATCAATCACACGTACATATAGTATACATATTGATCACGCGCCTCAAGGCGGGTGATCTATCCTATTCACATGCAGAAACCCCTGTATACAGTTAAGCATATATATTGATCACACACCTGCATAAAATATACATTGATCACACGCCTCAATGCGTGTGACCTATCCTATTCACATGCGGAAGCCGTATTTTCACACAATCAAGTATTCAATCACACATTATATAATTTACATATTGACCACACGCTCAGTGCGTGTGATCTATCCTATTCACATGCGGAAGTCACATCCATATCTATATATACACATGATATATGCATAGCAACTGTACAAAACAATGTTATACCAAAAGAATCAATAAATATACATCCTGACAAAATACATATATCAATACTACCACGCGAACAATGCATGCGGTCTCTAAGTCTGTCCGCCTCCCTGAGATGAAGTGGAAGCGCTCCCGATGCCTATACCACCTGTGTCTGTAACATGTAACATGGGGTGAGTCAAACAGACTCAGTGAGAGGCTTTCCCATCCCTGGTGTAGTAGCGGTACCACCACAACTAGGAAGAGGAGCCAATCACAAACACATACATATAAGGGTTTAGATTTTCATATATTAGGTGGTCAGGCAATTAACATATATTATATTCACAATAAAGAATTTAAAGCATGGGTTTACATACATTTAAATTCACAATACATCATATCATGATTTAACATATAATTCCATGTGGTCACCCGTATTCAATTAACCGTAATCATAAACTGGCCCGAAGGCAATATCTCCGTTAGGAGAGAATCTGGCCCGAAGGCAATATCTCCGTTAGGAGGGAATCTGGCCCGAAGGCAATATATCTCACGTGAGCAATATGGGAACCTAGTGATCATTCTAGGAACCCCTGGTCCCAAGACTATACTTGGAACAATAATCTGACCCCAAGACTTCACTTGGAGCATAGCCGGCGACTCATCTGACCTCGATTTACCCAAGGCAATAGCCACAATGTGGTGAACTCATGTACTCTGTATTTTTGTGGGTGACTCAAGACAAGAGACTCAATCTACCCGGATCGCCCTGATAGACTCGGTTCCCGCGTTGTACCATAAATGACCACTATGGACCACCACTTGTTCATTTTACTTCTTCTTAGGCGAATCTAGATTTCCAAGTGGTTTCTAATTCGGAATCTTGGTTCAGAACAAAGTCACCTAGGTTTTCTCTTTAAGGACTTACATACAAAACCACACCCTTCGGATAGTATTTACTCGATCCTACCCCCGATATCGTATAGGTCCCGTTGAACCTTCTTTTCATATAAGGCTCCTTGAGCCACCATTGCTTTTACAATTCACATACACACATATAGCATGTTTTCACATATACTGTAATTTAGGAACAACAATAGCATGTTATCTAACATGTAATTCCTACAAATAGGCAAGAAGGCAAACCATATATCCATATCCGCAGTCAACCCTATAGGGCAAGGATAGGAAAAACCCCTCACCTGGTTGGCCCCTCGTATCGGCTCTCGGTGTGCCCGAAAGTCCACTCACAGTATGGTGCCCTATACACATATACTTGAGAGATTCAGAAACTTGCAATTTCAACCACTATCGTGTACATGTAACGCTAATGCTCATGTTTTTTCTAATTAATTCCATAGACTAGTTGTTGGCTTGGAATGCTCTCAACTAATTTTCGGAACACCTAGCACACTTCTAGTCGTGTTCAGCCCTTCTTAATCACACTATTCGGAAGCTTTGACTTGGGAATGCAAGGTTACCAATTCCACCTCTATGTGTCCGTATGAACTTCCATTACCCAAGTCTTGAATTTACGGCTCAAGAGAATCATAAATCCTACTTGTCCAAGCTTTGTATTTATATCAAACAACCTTGAACACTTCACCTACACATGAATACACATACCCGAATACGCGTAAAATTTGAAAAGTGTCTCTTTTTCCCCGAACCGGGTTTCGGGTGAGACGGAAATTACTCGGGTTTTAATCCCTCGTACATTCCAATAATTTTTAATAATTATATAATTATCATTCAACCTTTCAATGCACCCCAAATCATTCCACAACACCCTTAAACCTTTCCAATCATACTTTTCCTACTAGTTTTCCAACCCGGATAAATTCCATCAATTAATTTCCGGTTCCTAAGCTTCCAACTTACTTCTTAGCATGCAAATACTTCAATTTAGGACCCAGAATACTCAGATTGAATCAATTGGGGTCTTTCCAAAAATCCCTAAAATTGATAAAAATTGGGGTTTGAGAGTTTCAGGACTTCTCACCTCGATTCAACGGTTAGAAGGACGATATGGAGTAGAGGAGACTCCCAGCTACCTTCCCCGATGAAGAGACGGCGTTTTTCGGCGAGTTTTCTGTCGAGCTTCCTCCAGCCACGCCCAGCCTCACTCTCCCTCTCGTGCGTTTTTCGTCGAGCGTCCTCCTCACGCAGGTCTGCTTCCTCTTTCCTTTATTCTTTCTTTTTCTCTATTTCTTATAACATATTATAATATATATATATATATATATATTACAAAAGAAAGAAAATAGTCTGATATAATAAAATAAATAATAAATAAAAAAAATATTATGAGACATTAGGATTTACACTAATTTATATTTTTTAAAAAATATGCAGTAGGATGGTGGGTATTTTTTTATCTCATTTTCCACTTTCCAAATTAATTAATTTAATTTAATTTCCGATGCTAGTTAAAATATTCCCGGGTATTACAGTTTTTTAATCAGTTTTTTGCCGATGAGTGTTTCGAAAACTTGATATTCATTTTTCTTTTTTTCATCAGTTTTAGCCGATGAGTGTTTTCGAAAACTTGATATTCATATTTCTTTTTTAATCAATTTTCGCCGATGAGTGTTCTGAAAACTGATATTCATTTTCTTTTTTTAATCTATTTTCGCCGATGAGTGTTTCGAAAACTTGATATTTATTTTTTTTAATCTTTTTTTCCGATGAGTGTTTCAAAAACTTGATTTTCTTTTTTCTTTTTTTAATCAGTTTTTGCCGATCAGTGTTTCGAAAACTTAATATTCATTTTTCTTTTTTTAATCAGTTTTAGCCGAGGAGTGTTTTCGAAAACTTGATAATTATTTGTCTTTCTTTAATCAGTTTTCGCCGATGGTGTTCTGAAACTTGATATTCATTTTTTTTTTTACACAGGTTTCGCCGATGAGTGTTTTGAAAAGTTGATATTCATTTTTCTTTTTTTTAATCATTTTTCACGAATAAGTGTTTTCGAAAACTTAATATTTATTTTTCTTTTTTAATCAGTTTTCGCCGATAAGTGTTTCGAAAACTTGATAGTAATTTTTCATTTTTTAATCAGTTTTCGCCGTTGAGTGTTTCGAAACGTAATATTCATTTTTTTTTTTTTTAAATAGTTTTCGCTGATGAGTGTGTCGAAAACTTGATATTCATTTTTCTTTTTTAATCAGTTTTCGCCGATGAGTGTTCTGAAAACTTGATATTCATTTTTCTTTTTTTTCTTAATCAGTTTTCGCCGATTAGTGTTTTGAAAACGTAATATTCATTTTTTCTTTTTTAAAATGTCTTCGCCGTTGAGTGTTTCGAAAACTTGATACATTTTTTTTTTTTAAAAAAATAGTTTCCCCGATGAGTGTTTCGAAAACTTGAAATTCAGTTTTCTTTTTCTTAATCAGTATCGCCGATGAGTGTTTCGAAAACGTGGTATTCATTTTGCTTTATTTAATTAGTTTCACCGATGAGGTTTCGAAAACTTTATATTCATTTTTCTTTTTCTAGATCAGTTTTCGCCGATGAGTGTTTCGAAAACGTGATATTCATTTTTCTTTTTTAATCAATTTTTGCTGATGAGTGCCTCAAAAACTTGATATCATTTTTATTTTTTAATCAGTTTTAGCCGATGAGTGTTTTCGAAAACTTGATATTCATTTTCTTTTTTTAATCAATATTCGCCGATGAGTGTTCTGAAAACTTGATATTCATTTTTCTTTTTTTAATCAGTTCTAGCCGATCAGTGTTTCGAAAACATGATATTCATTTTTCTTTTTCTTAATCAGTTTCCGCCGATGAGTGTTTCGAAAACGTGATATTCTGTAATACCCGAGGATATTTAATTAGCGTCGTGGTCTAATTTAATTAATTAATTTAGAATGTGGAAGATGAGATAAAATACACACTAGCCTATTACCTACTATGTTGTGAATACAAAGTATTTTAGATCCTAATATTTATTAATAATCAGACTTACTTTTTTAATGTATATATAATTAATTATAAATGTATATATATGTAAAAAAAAAGGAAATCAGACTTTCTTAATATATATAAATGTATTAGATAAGAGAGAGAAGAGAGAAGAAAGAAAAGAAACGTGAGAAGGAGACGGAGGAAGAAAGGAGCACGAGAGGGGAGAGGGGAAACGTGAGAGAAGTGGAGGAGCAGCTGGTGGCACGAACGGCGACGACGGCGGACGCGTGGTGGTGGTCGGACGTCCACCGGAGCCGGAAAACGCCATCGTGGTGGCTGGAGGAGAGAGAGTGACGGACTAGAGAGAGAAACAAGAGAGAGAGAGAGAGCCTTCTCGCCGGAGAACACGCCGGAAAACGCCGTCTCTTCACCAGGGAAGGTAGCTGGGAGTCTCCTCTACTCCATATCGTCCTTCTAACCGGTTGAATCGAGGTGAGAAGTCCGAAACTCTCAAACCCCAATTTTATCAATTTTAGGGATTTTTGGAAAGACCCCAATTGATTCAATCTGAGTATTTTGGGTCCTAAATTGAAGTATATGCATGTTAGGAAGTGAGTTGGAAGCTTAGGAACCGAAACCAAATTGATGGAATTTATCCGGGTTGGAAAAAGTGTAGGAAAATGTGGTTGTTAAGGTTTAAGGGTGTTGTGGAATGACTTGGGGTGCATTGAAAGGGTGAATAATAATTATATAATTATTAAAAAATTATTGGAATGTACGAGGGATTAAAACCCGAGTAATTTCTGTCTCACCTGGAACCCCGTTCGGAGAAAAAGAGACAATTTTCTAATTTTACGCGAATTCGGGTATGTGTATTCATGTGTAGGTGAAGTGTTCAGGGTTATTTTGATAAATGGAAATATTGGATAAGTAGAATTTATGACTCTTGAGCCATAAATTCAAGACTTGGGTAGTGGGAACTTCACATGGACACATAGAGGTGAAATTGGGTAACCTTGCATTCCCAAATTCAACGTTTCCGAATAGCGTGATTAAGAGAGCGTTGGACACGAATTAGAAGCATGCTAGGTGTTCCGAAATCTAGTTGAGGGCACTCCAAGCCAACAACTAGCCTATGGAATTAATTAGAAAGAATATGAGCATTAGCATTACATGTACACGATAGTGGTTGAATTTTCAAGTCTTTGAATCTCTCAAGTATATGTGTATAGGGCACCATACTGTGAGTGGACTTTCGGGCGCACCGAGAGCCGATCAGAGGGGCCAACCAGGTGAGGGGCTTTCCTATCCTTGCCCTATAGGGTTGACTGCGGATATGGATATATGGTTTGCCTTCTTGCCTATTTGTAGGAATTACATGTTAGATAACATGCTATTGTTGTTCCTAAATTACAGTATATGTGAAAATGTGCTATATGTGTGTATGTGAATTGTAAAAATGCGAACAGAAGGTCCTTGGGACCTATACGACACGGGGTAGGATCGAGTAATTATTATTTGAAGGGTGTGGTTTTGTAAGTAAGTCCTTAAAGAGAATAAACCTAGGTGACCTTGTTCTGAACCAAGAGTCCAAATTAGAAACCACTTGGAACTCTAAATTGCCTAAGAAGAAGTAAAATGAACAAGTAGTGGTCCATAGGGGTCATTTATTGTGCAACACTGGAACCGAGTCTATCACGGGTAGTCCGGGTAGATTGAGTCTCTTGTCTTGAGTCAAACCACAGGAATACAAGTATTTGAGTACACCACATTGTGGCTATTGCCTTGGGAAAACTGAGGTCAGGTGAGTCGCCGGCTATTGCTCCAAGTGAAGTCTTGGGGTCAGACTATTGTTCCAAGTATAGTCTTGGGACCAGGGGTTCCTAGAATGATCAACTAGGTTCCCATATTGCTCACGTGAGATATTGCCTTCGGGCCAGATTCTCTCCTAACGGAGATATTGCCTTCGGGCCAGTTTATGATTATGATTACTTGAATACAGAGGACTACATGGAATTATATGTCAAATCACGATATGATGTATGTGTGAATTTAAATGTATAAATCCATGCTTTAAATTTTTATTGTGAATATGATAATAGCTAATTGCCTGACCACTTAATATATGGAAATTTAATCAGTTATATGTATATGTGTTTGTGATTGGCTCCTCTTCCCCAGTTGTAGTGGTACCCGCTACTACACCAGGGATGGGAAAGCCTCTCACTGAGTCTGTTTGACTCACCCCAATATTACATGTTACAGACACAGGTGGTATAGGCATCAGGAGCGCTTCCACTTCATCTCAGGGAGGCGGACAGACTTAGAGACCGCACGCATTTTCCGCGTGGGTAGTACTGTTATATGTATTTTGACAGGATGTATATGTATATGATTCTTTTGGTATAGCATTGTTTTGTACAGCTGCTATATGCATATATGTATACGTCACACTCTAGAATTGTCGGCTTCATACAGATTAAAGATTGGTCTGGTTGTTGGGATCATATGTTATGATATGATGAATATCATGCGTATATATATATATATATATGGATGTGACTTCCGCATGTGAATAGGATAGACCACTCGCACTGAGCGTGTGGTCAATATGTAAAATATATATGTGTGACTGAATACTTGATTGTGTGAAAATACGCTTCTGCATGTGAATAGGATAGGTCACACGCATTGAGGCGTGTGATCAATATGTATATTTTATGCAGGTGTGTGATTGAATATATATGCTTGACTGTACACAGGGATTCTGCATGTGAATAGGATAGATCACCCGCCTTTAAGCCGTGATCAATATGTATATTATATGTACGTGTGATTGATTATGTGTATATGTATAGACTGAAGCGGCGTTGAGCGAGCCGTGGATTGTGTGCTACTTAGGTCATCGGATAGGGATGACCATATAAATACTATATTGTTTGTATTAGAAATGGGTAGTTACGCATATATAAGAATGTCAATCAGGGATTAGAGGCTTACGGGATAGGAGAAATCCTACCTCTCGTGCCGGTCACGGGCGCCCGGTAGGGGGTCGTGACAAACTTGGTATCAGAGCCAGGTTACTTTAAACTGTATGAAGCCATAGGTATGACCGGGTGTCGGTTTACCCCTCTTTGTGTACCCGGCACAACGTGGGAGTAAAAAGGCACTTGTGGAAGTACCCAGGAAATTGTGTCAACCTTTCTTTCTACTCTCTTTTATACGAAATGTCATTAATATACGTGTGCTTATTAGGTGTGGTCCTTGTGCAGTATAGGGATGTCACCTATTACGAGACGGACTAGGGGTGGAGGGAGAACTTCTGTTGAAATTGATCAAGAGTCAGTTCAGGAGGAGGTAATGCCCACCCGAGGCCGAGGTAGAGGCCGTACCGAGGCCGAGGCAGAGGCGAGGGTGCTCGAGGTCGAGGAAGAGCACAAGTAAGAGGGGAAGAGAGGGGACAGTCACCGGAACCTCAACCTCAAGTAGAGACAGGTGCACCTTCCGTGGCGGAAATGCTCACGGCAGGATTTCAGGAATTAAGAGAAGAAATGACTAGGCAAATACAGAGGGAGGTACGCCGGTTAATAGTCGCGAGGAAGAAAAGAGAGGGTTCCTAGCAATCAAGAGATGGAGGTTGTTGAGGAAGAGGATAGGGAATGGCAACAACCACAGGGAATGCCTCGTGAACCGCGGGCAGCACCCAGAGAGCTGCCAATTTCAAAATTTCTGAAGCTTCATCCACCCACTTTCTGCGGAACTAGTGAGAAAGAGGATCCGCAGTACTTTATCAGAGATGTGGTCAGAATTGGGCGCATGCTGAGGTGCTCAGGCCATGAATTGGTGGAATTAGCTTCATTCCAGCTGAGGGGAGCGGCTAGAGTATGGATAGAGTCCGTACAGACGAGGTATTCACGCAGAGTGGCACCGATGACCTGGGAAGATTTTCAGAGGGAATTCCTGGGTCGGTTTCTACCTGAAGGTACCAAGGATGCAAAGCGTCAGCAATTCGAGGAATTGTGGATGACGCCTAACATGACCGTGACGGAGTATGAGTTACTTTTCACAGAACTAGCTCAATTCTCACCCGAGTTGGTTCCTGATGAAGAGGCGAGGATCAAGAGATTCATACACCGACTCACGGAGCCGTTGTTTACTGCTTTGCTACCGCAGAGGAGACAGTTTGAGACTTTAGCTCAAGCAGCAGACTGTGCTAGAATGATTGAAACCAGGAAGAGGTATGGGACATCTGTTGATCCCAAAGTGAAGTTAATTACAGGTAGTGACAACCAAGGAGGTGGAAGTAAGAAAAGGAAGACAACAGGTGGAAGTGCAGGATACTCAGGGTCCGTAGGAGGACTATCCTCAACTACCACCTATGAAACAGGTATTAGAGGAAATTTTCAAGGGGGACAGAGGAACAAGGGAGTGGAAACGGCAGTAAGACAAAGCCCCAGTGTGCGATTTGCGGCAGATTTCATTCCGGTATATGTCAGAAACTGACAGGTGGATGCTACCATTGCGGCCAGATGGGCCATATGGCTAGAGAGTGTCCAAAGAAGAAAGAGGGTACAAGTGTGAGAAGCAATCCGACGCCGAGGAGTACACCTATTCCAGCTCCACCAGTGAGAACCGTGCCACCACAGGTAGCAAGTACAGGTGCAGCTAGAGGCCGTGGTGTAGGGTCTAGTGGCCGAGGGCCAGGGGCGGTAGGTGGAGGACAGGCGCGGGTATTTGCACTCTCTCAGCAGGATGCTCATGCATCAAATGCAGTTGTGACAGGTATTATTGTCTGCTCTCTTGAAGCACGAGTCTTATTGATTCCGGCTCCACTCATTCCTATGTGTCACATGCATTTGCCTCTAAATTCAACAAAAGTCCATCTAGAATGGAAGAAACAGTACTGGTCTCTACACCAATGGGAGAATCGGTACAAGTAGAATATGTGCATAAGTCTTGCATTGTGGAGGTCGATGGTCATGAGACTGTGGTAGACCTTCGGTTGTTGTGTATGGTTGATCTTGATGTGATCCTCGGAATGGATTGGTTGTCGTCTTGCCATGCGGTTGTGGACTGCAGGGCTAAATGTATAAAATTTAATATGCCAAAAGAGGAGCCTTTTGTGATACGGGGTGATGGAGCTGCACCGTATCCAAGCTTGATCTCGGCTTTGAAGGCATCCAAATTACTTGCAAAGGGATGCAAAGGGTACTTGGCATTCGTCCAAGATACCACGAAAGAAGTACTTTCACCGACTCAAGTACCTGTATGCGAGAGTTCTTGGATGTATTTCCAGAAGAATTGCCGGGGTTGCCGCCCGATCGTGAGATTGAATTTGGAATTGAGCTGCAACCTGGTACTCAGCCTATCTCCACACCACCTTATCGTATGGCTCCGAAAGAGCTGAAGGAGCTACATACACAATTGCAAGAATTGCTTGAAAAGGGTTTTATAAGACCCAGTTTCTCTCCTTGGGGCGCACCGGTCCTTTTTGTAAAGAAGAAGGACGGATCTTTGCGGTTGTGTATCGATTACCGAAAGTTAAACAAAGTAACGATCCGCAATCAATACCCACTGCCGAGGATAGATGACCTATTTGATCAGTTGCAGGGTGCGAAGCAGTTTTCCAAAATTGATTTGCGATCTGGGTATCACCAATTAAAGATTCGTGAATCAGACATACCTAAGACCGCATTCCGGACCCGATATGGGCATTACGAGTTCTTGGTGATGTCTTTCGGATTAACTAATGCTCCTGCGCATTCATGGACCTAATGAATAGGGTCTTTAAACCATTTCTGGATCGATTTGTCATTGTCTTCATTGACGGACATATTGGTTTATTCAAAGAATTCGGAGGAACATGCTGAACACTTGAGACTAGCTTTGCATAGGTTGAGAGAGGGAAAAACTGTATGCCAAGTTCTCTAAGTGTGAATTCTGGCTTGACAGAGTTGCCTTTTTGGGTCACGTGGTATCATCAGAGGGAATCCACGTTGATCCAAGTAAGGTAGAGGCAGTGAAGAATTGGTCCCCAACCTACCTCTGTTACTGAGGTTCCCAGTTTCTTGGGTTGGCTGGATATTATAGAAGATTTGTGCAGGACTTCTCTAAGGTGCTGCACCGATGACTAGATTGACTCAGAAAGGAGTGAAGTTTATATGGGATGACAAATGTGAACAGAGTTTTCAGAAGCTGAAGGACAGCCTCACTACCCGCTCCGGTGCTGGCATTACCTGAAGGCACATGAGGGTATGTGGTATACTGTGATGCGTCGAGGATCGGGTTAGGGTGTGTCTTGATGCAGCATGGCAAGGTTGATTGCGTATGCATCACGACAACTGAGGAAACATGAGAAGAACTACCCGACTCACGACCTCGAAATGGCGGCTGTAGTATTCGCTTTGAAAATATGGAGACACTACTTATATGGTGAGACTTGTGAAATTTATACAGACCACAAAAGCCTCAAATACATTTTCGAGCAGAAAGACTTGAACTTGAGACAACGGCGATGGTTGGAGTTGTTGAAAGACTACGACTGCACGATCTTGTATCATCCAGGAAAGGCTAATGTGGTAGCCGATGCTCTGAGTCGGAAATCCATGGGCAATCTTGCTCATATAAGTGAAGAAAGAAGGCTGTTGATTAGAGAACTGCACGAGCTAGAGCAAACGGGAACTCAGTTTGAGATTGGAAGTTCCAACTCACTTTTAGCCCATTTGCAAGCTAAGTCCTCTGTGGTAGAAGAGGTGAAGGCTAGGCAAGATGAAGATACAGACCTCAAGCAAATCAGGGATACCGTAACTAAAGAGAAAGGGGACGACGTCCGGTTCTCTATAGATGATTCTGGGATACTTCGGTTGGAGGGACGGTTGTGTGTTCCCATTGGTTGATAACTTGAAAGATAGAATTCTTGAAGAAGCACACCGGACAGCGTATACAATCCATCCGGGAGCTAATAAAATGTATCATGACCTGAAACAGTTGTATTGGTGGAATGGTATGAAAAGGATGTCGCAACTATGTAGCCATGTGCCAGCAAGTCAAGGCTGAACACCAGAAGCCCGCCGGAACATTACAACAGATAGAGATACCTGAGTGGAAATTGGAGAGGATAACGATGGATTTTGTAACAGGGTTGCCAGATCACAACGGGGGTTTGATTCAGTTTGGGTGATAGTGGATCGCATGACTAAGTCCGCACACTTTCTGCCAGTTAAGACCACTTACGGAGTGAGTCAATATGCACAGATTTATCTATCAGAAATAGTTAGATTGCACGGTGTGCCAGTGTCCAAAATATCTGATAGGGGTCCACAGTTCACTTCCAGGTTTTGGAAGTCATTGCAGGAAGTGTTGGGAACTAGAGTTGATCTGAGTACTATGCGTTCCACCCACAGACTGACGGGCAATCAGAAAGAACTATTCAGATTCTGGAGGACATGCTTCGGGCGTGTATTATGGATTTCGGCGGATGTTGGGAAAAGTATTTACCCTTGGCTGAGTTTGCATACAATAATAGTTATCAAGCAAGTATTCAAATGGCACCTTTCGAGGCTCTGTACGGCCGTAGATGCAGATCCCCGATTGGGTGGTTCGAGGTCAGAGAAGCTAGCCTAGTCGGCCCGGAATTGTTACAAGATGCCTTGCAGAAAGGTAAAATGTATAAGGGAGAGATTGCTGACGGCTCAGAGTAGGCAAAAAGTCTTATGCAGACAATCGAAGAAGAGAACTGGAGTTTGCCATTGGTGATCAGGTGTTCTTGAGAATATCACCAATGAGAGGCGTAATGCGGTTCGGTAAGAAGGGGAAGTTGAGTCCTCGATATATCGGACCGTTTGAAATCTTAGAACGAATTGGGAATGTAGCGTATCGGTTGGAATTGCCTACAGGATTGGAGGGGGTACACCCTGTCTTTCACGTATCAATGCTTCGGAAGTATCTTCTCGATCCCTCGCACGTGATTCAAACGCAAGACGTGCAACTAACCGAAAATATGACGTATGAAGAGGAGCCAGTGGAAATCTTAGATCGGCAGTTGAAGAAACTCAGAACGAAAGAGATTCCATTGGTTAAAGTTCTGTGGAGAAACCACTCGACCGAAGAAGCTACGTGGGAGGTCGAGGGTGAAATGCGCAGAACGTAACCTCATCTATTTCGAAACTAAGGTTAGTATTTGTTTGAAATTCAGGGACCGAATTTCTTAAGGGGGAAAGATTGTAATACCCGAGGATATTTAATTAGCGTCGTTGGTCTAATTTAATTAATTAATTTAGAATGTGGAAGATGAGATAAAAGTACACACTACCCTATTACCTACTATGTTGTGAATACAAAGTATTTTAGATCCTAATATTTATTAATAATCAGACTTACCTTCTTTTAATATGTATATATTAATTAATTATATAATGTATATATATGTAAAAAAAAAGGAAATCAGACTTTCTTTTAATATATATATATATATATATATATTAACTCATTATAATATATATATATATATATATATATATATATAAATGTATTAGATAAGAGAGAGAAGAGAGAAGAAAAGAAAAGAAAGAAAAGAAACGTGAGAAGGAGACGGAGGAAGAAAGGAGCACGAGAGGGGAGAGGGGAAACGTGAGAGAAGTGGAGGAGCCAGCTGGTGGCACTAACGGCGGACGACGGCGGACGCGTGGTGGTGGTCGGACGTCCACCGGAGCCGGAAAAACGCCATCGTGGTGGCTGGAGGAGAGAGAGTGACGGACTAGAGAGGAGAAACAAGAGAGAGAGAGAGCCTTCTCGTCGGAGAACACGCCGGAAAACGCCGTCTCTCTTCACCGGGGAAGGTAGCTGGGAGTCTCCTCTACTCCATATCGTCCTTCTAACCGGTTGAATCGAGGTGAGAAGTCCCTAAACTCTCAAACCCCAATTTTATCAATTTTAGGATTTTTGGAAGACCCCAATTGATTCAATCTGAGTATTTTGGGTCCTAAATTGAAGTATATGCATGTTAGGAAGTGAGTTGGAAGCTTAGGAACCGAAACCAAATTGATGGAATTTATCCGGGTTGGAAAAAGTGTAGGAAAATGTGGTTGTTAAGGTTTAAGGGTGTTGTGGAATGACTTGGGGTGCATTGAAAGGGTGAATAATAATTATATAATTATTAAAAAATTATTGGAATGTACGAGGGATTAAAACCCGAGTAATTTCCGTCTCACCTGGAACCCCGTTCGGAGAAAAAGAGACAATTTTCTAATTTTACGCGAATTCGGGTATGTGTATTCATGTGTAGGTGAAGTGTTCAGGGTTATTTGATAAATGGAAATATTGGATAAGTAGAATTTATGACTCTTGAGCCATAAATTCAAGACTTGGGTAGTGGGAACTTCACATGGACACATAGAGGTGAAATTGGGTAACCTTGCATTCCCAAATTCAACGTTTCCGAATAGCGTGATTAAGAGAGGGTTGGACACGAATTAGAAGCATGCTAGGTGTTCCGAAATCTAGTTGAGGGCACTCCAAGCCAACAACTAGCCTATGGAATTAATTAGAAAGAATATGAGCATTAGCATTACATGTACACGATAGTGGTTGAATTTTCAAGTCTTTGAATCTCTGAAGTATATGTGTATAGGGCACCATACTGTGAGTGGACTTTCGGGCGCACCGAGAGCCGATCAGAGGAGCCAACCAGGTGAGGGGCTTTCCTATCCTTGCCCTATAGGGTTGACTGCGGATATGGATATATGGTTTGCCTTATTGCCTATTTGTAGGAATTACATGTTAGATAACATGCTATTGTTGTTCCTAATTACAGTATATGTGAAAATGTGCTATATGTGTGTATGTGAATTGTAAAAATTGCGAACAGAAGGTCCTTGGGACCTATACGACACCGGGGGTAGGATCGAGTAATTATTATTTGAAGGGTGTGGTTTTGTAAGTAAGTCCTTAAAGAGAATAAACCTAGGTGACCTTGTTCTGAACCAAGAGTCCAAATTAGAAACCACTTGGAACTCTAAATTGCCTAAGAAGAAGTAAAATGAACAAGTAGTGGTCCATAGGGGTCATTTATTGTGCAACACTGGAACTGAGTCTATCACGGTTAGTCCGGGTAGATTGAGTCTCTTGTCTTGAGTCAAACCACAGGAATACAAGTATTTGAGTACACCACATTGTGGCTATTGCCTTGGGAAAACTGAGGTCAGGTGAGTCGCCGGCTATTGCTCCAAGTGAAGTCTTGGGGTCAGACTATTGTTCCAAGTATAGTCTACGGACCAGGGGTTCCTAGAATGATCAACTAGGTTCCCATATTGCTCACGTGAGATATTGCCTTCGGGCCAGATTCTCTCCTAACGGAGATATTGCCTTCGGGCCAGTTTATGATTATGATTACTTGAATACAGAGGACTACATGGAATTATATGTCAAATCACGATATGATGTATGTGTGAATTTAAATGTATGTAAATCCATGCTTTAAATTCTTTATTGTGAATATGATAATAGCTAATTGACTGACCACTTAATATATGGAAATTTAATCAGTTATATGTATATGTGTTTGTGATTGGCTCCTCTTCCCCAGTTGTAGTGGTACCCGCTACTACACCAGGGATGGGAAAGCCTCTCACTGAGTCTGTTTGACTCACCCCAATATTACATGTTACAGACACAGGTGGTATAGGCATCGGGAGCGCTTCCACTTCATCTCAGGGAGGCGGACAGACTTAGAGACTGCACGCATTGTCCGCGTGGGTAGTACTGTTATATGTATTTTTGACAGGATGTATATGTATATGATTCTTTTGGTATAGCATTGTTTTGTACAGCTGCTATATGCATATATGTATACGTCACACTCTAGAATTGTCGGCTTCATACAGATTAAAGATTGGTCTGGTTGTTGGGATCATAGGTTATGATATGATGAATATCATGCGTATATATATATATATATATATATATATATATATATATATATATGGATGTGACTTCCGCATGTGAATAGGATAGACCACTCGCACTGAGCGTGTGGTCAATATGTAAATTATATATATGTGTGACTGAATAGTTGATTGTGTGAAAATACGGCTTCTGCATGTGAATAGGATAGGTCACACGCATTGAGGCGTGTGATCAATATGTATATTTTATGCAGGTGTGTGATTGAATATATATGCTTGATTGTACACAGGGATTCTGCATGTGAATAGGATAGATCACCCGCCTTTAAGCGCGTGATCAATATGTATATTATATGTACGTGTGATTGATTATGTGTATATGTATAGACTGAAGCGGCGTTGAGCGAGCCGTGGATTGTGTGCTACTTAGGTCATCGGATAGGGATGACCATATAAATACTATATTGTTTGTATTAGAAATGGGTAGTTACACATATATAAGAATGTCAATCAGGGATTAAAGGCTTACGGGATAGGAGAAATCCTACCTCTCGTGCCGGTCACGGGCGCCCGGTAGGGGGTCGTGACATATTCATTTTTCTTTATTTAATTAGTTTTCATCGATTAGTGTTTCGAAAACGTAATATTCAATTTTCTTTTTTTTTAAACAGTTTTCCCCGATAAGTGTTTCGAAAACATGATATTCATTTTTCTTTTTCTTAATCAGTTTTAGTCCATGAGTGTTTCGAAAACGTGATATTCATTTTTTTATTTAATTAATTTTTCACCGATGAGTGTTTCGAAAACATGATATTCATTTTTCTTTTTTAAATCAGTTTTTACCGATAAGTATTTCAAAAACTTGATATTTATTTCTTTTTTTAATCAGTTTTCGCCGATTAGTGTTTCGAAAACTTGATATTCATTTTTATTTTCTCTAATCAGTTTTCGTAGATGAGTGTATTGAAAACTTGATATTCATTTTTCTTTTTTTAATCAGTTTTCTCCGATGAGTATTTCGAAAACTTGATTTTCATTTTCCTTTTTAATCAGTTTTCGCCGATGAGTGTTTCGAAAATTTATATTCATTTTATTTTTTTAATAAGTTTTGGTCGAATAGTGTTTCGAAAACTGGATATTCATTTTTCTTTTTTTTTAGTAAGTTTTCGCTGATGAGTGTTTCGAAAACTTGATATTCATTTTTCTTTTTTTTATCAGTTTTAAACCGATGACTGTTTTGAAAACTTGATATTCATTTTTCTTTTTTTTCTTAATCAGTTTTCGCCGATAAGTGTTCTGAAAACTTGATATTCATTTTTCTTTTTTTTAATCAGGTTTCGCCAATGAGTGTTTTGAAAACATGATATTCATTTTTTTTAATCAGTTTTCGCCGATAAGTGTTTCGAAAACTTGATAGTAATTTTTCATTTTTTAATCAGTTTTCGCCGTTCAGTGTTTCGAAAACGTAATATTCATTTTTCTTTTTTTTTAAATAGTTTTCGCTGATTAGTATTTCGAAAACTTGATATTCATTTTACTTTTTTTAATCAGTTTTTGCCGATGAGTGTTTTGAAAACTTGATATTTATTTTTCTTTTTTTTTAATCAGTTTTAGCCGATGAGTGTTTCGAAAACTTGATGTTCATTTTTCCTTATTTAATTAGTTTTCATCGATTAGTGTTTCGAAAACGTAGTATTCATTTTTCATTTTTTTTTAAACAGTTTTCCCCGATGAGTGTTTCGAAAATATGATTTTCATTTTTCTTTTTCTTAATCAGTTTTAGCCGATGATTGTTTCGAAAACATGATATTAATTTTTTTTTTATTTAATTTGTTTTTCACCGATGAATGTTTCGAAAACTTGATATTCATTTTTCTTTTTTTAATCAGTTTTCACCGATGAGTGTTTCAAAAACTTGATATTTATTTTCTTTTTTTATCAGTTTTCGCCGATGAGTGTTTCGAAAACTTGATATTCATTTTTATTTTCTTTAATCAGTTTTCGTAGATGAGTGTTTCGAAAACTTGATATTCATTTTTCTTTTTTTTAATCAGTTTTCGTCGATAAGTGTTTCGAAAACTAGATATTCATTTTCCTTTTTTAATCAGTTTTCGCCAATGAATGTTTCGAAAATTTATATTCATTTTTATTTTTTTAATCAGTTTTGGTCGAATAGTGTTTCGATAACTGGATATTCATTTTTCTTTTTTTAGTATGTTTTCGCTGATGAGTATTTCGAAAACTTGATATTCATTTTTCTTTTTTTAATGAGTTTTAGCCGATGAGTGTTTTCCGAAACATGATATTCATTTTTCTTTTCTTGATCAATTTTCGCCGATTAGTGTTCTAAAAACTTGATATTCAATCTTCTTTTTTTAATCAATTTTCGCCGATGAGTGTTTCGAAAACTTGATATTCATTTTTATTTTTTTAATCAATTTTTGCCGATGAGTGTTTTCGAAAACATGATATTTATTTTTCTTTTTTTAATCAATTTTCTCCGATGAATGTTCTGAAAACTTGATATTCATTTTTCTTTCTTTTAATCAGTTTTAGCCGATGAGTGTTTCGAAAACTTGATATTCATTTTTCTTTTTCTTAATCAGTTTTCGCCGACGAGTGTTTCGAAAACATGATATTCATTTTTCTTTTTTTAATCAGTTTTCGCTGATGAGTGTTTCGAAAACTTGATATTCATTTTCCTTTTTGAATCAGTTTTCGCCGATGAGTGTTTCGAAAATTTATATTTATTTTTATTTTTTTAATCAGTTTTGGTCGAATAGT
The DNA here is from genome assembly GCA_014851425.1 of Senna tora. Lineage (NCBI taxonomy): Eukaryota > Viridiplantae > Streptophyta > Magnoliopsida > Fabales > Fabaceae > Senna > Senna tora. Next base: position 14,238,631 of record CM026266.1, read on the forward strand.
GTTTCGAAAACTGGATATTCATTTTTCTTTTTTTAGTAAGTTTTCGCTGATGAGTGTTTCGAAAACCTGATATTCATTTTTTAATCAGTTTTAGCCGATGAGTGTTTTCCAAAACATGATATTTATTTTTATTTTTTTAATCAATTTTCGCCGATGAGTGTTCTGAAATCTTGATATTCATTTTTCTTTTTTTAATCAGTTCTCGTCGATGAGTGTTTCGAAAACTTGATATTCATTTTTCTTGTCACGACCCCAAATCGGGAGTACGTGACCGGCTCGAGAATAGATTTTTACCTCTAAACCTGTAAGCCTTATCCTGTAAACATGACTATAACTACCCTGCTATACAACCAATATATATATATCATACTAGTGGCCACACCTCACTGGTGGCCTAATTAACCTGCAATCCGCGGTTCGCTCAATACCGCTTCAGCTCAATCCAGTGTATAGATATATTTATCAGCAGTCATAATGTAAATATTAATATCATATTGATCGTGCGTCTCAATACGTACGATCTATCCTATTCACATGCAGCAAGCACACATAATATATATCCATATCATATTGACCGTACGCCTCAATGCGTACGATCTATCCTATTCACATGCAGAAGTTTATATACTCAAACATATATCCTAGTTTATCCCCAACTGGACCCTGTCTTTAAGTACATGTGAAGCCGACAAGTCTAGAGTGAACGTACGTCAAAAGTTGTAAATATTTACAACACTTACAACTTTAAAATATGTACAACAAAATAAATCAAAATAACCAAAAGGAGTCCACCCACGCGAACAAGTGCGTAAGGATGGTCTGATGTCCGTATCACTGTCCGGACGTCGATGCCTGCCCGATCCCTGTATCTGAAACATTGAAGCAGAGGGAGTGAGTCAAACAGACTCAGTGAGAAGCTTCCCATCCTCGGCGTAGCGGCGGGTATCACTACAGCTGGGGAAAGGGAAACACCCACAATCACATGCGCATGAAAGTCTAGTTTATCAAATGTTATATTACGATCAAGCAATATTAATATAACATTAAAATCACAGATAAACATGCGGATCATGCTTTTCTATCATGCTTCTCGTAAACAAGCAATAACATTTTAACATATAATATGAAAACTGTAAATCACTTAACTGACCCTAGTGCCAGGCTAGGGCAATGGTCTCAACGGGCAAATTCTTTTAATCTTTAACTGACCCTAGTGCCAAGCTAGGGCAATGACCTCAACGGGCAAATCTTTTAATATTTAACTGACCCTAGTGTCAGGCTAGGGCAATGGCCTTAACGGGCAAATCTTTTAATATTTAACTGACCCTAGTGCCAGGCTAGGGCAATGGCCTCAACGGGCAAATCTTTTCTGACTCGTTTCTCTCCCCGAGCTCTCAGCTGGGATTCTGACTCTATCTACGCATTTCTATCCTAAACTGACTTTACCTAGGTGGTGTGAACCTCCCTATGACTCACTAATCCATTTATGAGATCTTTTTACTCCTTATTCAATACCCAAACCTTTGATTAGATCATAACCTAGCTCTAAGGTCATTCCTAAGTTCAATTACCATAAAACGTCGACGTTTACTAACAACTTCTATATGATTTCTTTAATGAGTTTCTAATTAATAGGGTAAACCAAACCTTGGACTCAATCAACAACTTACCCTGTAATATCCGAGATATTTAGATTTGATTATTTTCATTATTATTAAATTTATTTTTCTTTCAGAAAGAAAAATAAATTAAATTAAAGATAAAATAAAATTAAGGGAAGAAAAAAAATAGGAAATCTAAGTATTCTTTTTAGGACCTAAAAAAAAAGAAATATATATATATATATATATATATATATATATATATATATATATATATATATATACATATAATATAATTTATATGAGGGGCCACGTGACCCCCCATCCCATTTACACACACACTCATCCTCCCATTACACACACTCACAATTAAACAAATAAAAAAAGAAAAAGAAAAAGAGAATATGCAGATCAAAACGTGACCCCATACAATTCAATTAACACACAAATAAAATAATAGTAAAACACTGTTTTGGTTCTCCACAGATGTCTCTTTTGTCAATTTGGTCCCCCATAGATCGGTGTTATCAATTTGGTCTCCCACAGATCAAACTGTTAGCAATTTGGTCATTCCGTTAATTAACTTGATGACATGTCAAGTTAAGTTGTAACTCAGCAATTTTTTCATCTGAGTAGGCATAAATTAATTTAGAGTAATTTATTTTTTATTTAAAAAACCTTTTAAATTAAAAAAAAAATTCAAAAACAAACTTTGACATATCTCCTTTTAATGCAAAGAAGCATATTTGTGTCATTTTTTTTATTTAAAAGGTTTTTTAAATAAAAATAAATTACTCTAAATTAATTAATGCCTAGTCAGATAAAAAAAATGCCGAGTCACAACTTAACTTGACATGTCATCAAGTTAATTAACTGAAGGACCAAATTGCTAACAGTTTGATATGTGGGGGACCAAATTGATAACACCGATTTGTGGGGGACCAAATTGACAAAGGAGGCATCTGTGGAGGACCAAAATAGTGTTTTACTCAATAAAATAATATATATATATATATATATATATATATATAATATGTTAAGTTAAGGGCCAAAACGTGAAGCAACAAACGCATAAAAAAATTAGAACAGAAGCATACTCACGCACACAACCACACACAAACCGAGAGCAGTAGCCAACGGACCGAGACGGAGAGGAAGCCACGGGAATTGGCCAGAAAAGGCACACCGGTGCCGGAGAAGGTGACCGGACTTCGTCTTTCATCACCACCAAGCTCCCCATCCGATTGAAATCAAGTAAGAAAGCCCCAAACTCCCAAAACCCCAATTTCTCCAATTTTGGGTATTTTAGGAATTCTTCGAATACTTCCAATCAAGGCATTCCGGGGTTAAATTTGAACTTAGTGGATGTTATTAAAAGCTTGGGGAGGTTCAAAATTGAAGTTAAACCGTAGGAATTGACCAGGTATGGAAATTAGGAAAATTGGGTTAGGAAATTGCTCTAAAATTCGAAATTAATAGTTTGATGCATGTTTAGGCTTGGATTGGAGTAGTATAAGTGTTATAAATGTTGGAAATAATTAAGGGAATAAAGCCCGAGTATTTACCGTCTCAACCGGAACCCAATCCGGTGAAAAAGAGGCGAAATACTAAGCCACAGTACCGTAAAGAGCTGTGCGGTGGGTTGGACACCTCGGTCTAAGTCCGTGGTGGACACATAAGACCCGTTAAATTGGTCCCAAGGCTCTAAGTATACCCAATTATATTTTTATATATAATTAAAGAGGTAATATTTAAGCTTTTACTCGGCGAATAAGGGAGACGGTGGAATGAGTAAGTGTAGGAAAAGGCATGGATCCACATGACCCGACCCGACCCAGGGACTTATAAGAAAAACCGAAAATAAATCTAGGCAAAAATATAAATTGCGGAAGCTACTAACCTGGACGCCATCGCTAAAACCTCGGATCTTGCCAGTGCCTCTACTCCACCAGGGCTGACATCCAATCGATGAGCTCCGAAAAGGGCCGCACCAAACGGAGGACTCTACCTACGAGAGGTAGAGCCACATGTCCACGACTGATGCGCGGAAGAGGACTCAAGAGAAAGAGAGAAATATTATACTGAGTGGGGTTTCCCAAATGGGACCCCCCTTTCCAACACATGGAATGAGCAACTAGAAAGGTGTGGAGTCACTCCAATTTATAGGAGGATCAGAGAGCTCCCATCATTGACGCAAGCAATGTAGGACTTGGAATATGAACAAAATATCATGCTTCCATCATGATCACCTAGCCCACTTTGGGCCACGAGTGCAGACTCGTGTGACCTCCAATGAGTGTCATCTTGGTGTCGTTTTGATCGTCTCTCAGCGAGCTTTCCAACGGATCCTCACTCAACCCGATCGGACTCCCACATGGGCGGATATTTAGTCCCGAAGACACTAATATATCCAACATACTCCCACTCGCACATGGTGGGAGGCCCATAGCTATCCTTATCACAAAGGACTTCTCTATTTCTCTTTCTCTCGTTGTCTTCTTTCATACTCCATGTCAGTCGTGACCGCTTGTCACGATATGTGGGAGCCTTATACTAGAAGCCTGTTAGGGCCCAGCTATAAGTGATGCTACAACCCAAGTGTCTGATGATGTGACCACGTGTCTCACCGAAAAATAGTGCAATGGGTTCCCTAGACGTGTTCATATACATGGCTAGTCCAATCCCTCTAAGTCTACAATAAGACTAGGACTTCAGCCACACTCAGTTGCGATCAGTATCCACATCCATGAGAACCTCAAAGGGATCATATAATGGGTCGACCTCAGGATACTATCACACATGCATATGTCAACACAATCTTCCTTTCGACTCTTATCAGTTCAATCAAAGATAGCTGCTTTCCTGACAGTCTTCCATCAGGCCGTATTTTTCCATAGCCTCTTGGAAAGATATCAAAGTAGCAAGCACTACCTTATCTCTTCATGTCAGAGTCAAAGTGCATAAGGGTACCCTTTGAAAGGATTGATGCATCCTTTCAGGGAATCACACAACATTGAAGCAGGGATTCATTCACATGCTTCCCTTGCGGTACTTAAAGCACATGCGGTATGAAACACACGTTGTGGTGTTCTCGAGCGTATGTCGGTTTTGATCCTCAATCACTTACACCACACAGACCTTAGTCCAGACTCACTTAGAATCTGACTTGAGTTTGCTACCACACTTCGCTCGCTTCACATAGCGCCAAGTGGAGCACTCATGTCTAGCTACATGCATTATGAATAGTGGGGATTCATAATTCGATCATAAGACCTCATATCTTAGCGGATCTCATCCTGGTACACTTACTAGGGCGACTTATCAATTCTCAGTGGCATTTTCCTGTCCAACACTTGGCGCTTTTCAGCTGCCTCTGGATATTCACACTATATCCCATTTTGGTGTTCAAGGAAAAAGCACCCAAGTCTCATCTTGGCCCACACCACTTGCGTGTCCAAGGCAGTTGCTCGTGTGAGAGAGCCAACCTCCCAAGCCTGTACGACATACTTTATATATTGTGTAATAAGTACTTCTATTTCTTGATCCGCACAAAATAAAGGTAAGCCTAGGCATCACACTTTACTTATAATCAATAAATAGAGCTCTCACAAAGTTTGTCCTTATGACATAAATTATGTTAAATCACCCTGGTTCTAAGGAATCCTGTGTATCTAAAACACTAGTTTTACGGCTTGTATCTCTATACAGCCAACCCGCCAATGCGAGTCCGTGAGGGTATAGAGCCAATGCTCTATCACAGGTCATACTGTGAGAACCCTCTCTCCGGTCACTTGATGCTTAGACTGTCACAATAGGGTAGTTAACTACTGTGTAATGATGTCTTATATAAAGTTGTGTTGCGTTCTCTTGTGGTACTTAGGCTTTCTTTGGTGTAAACCATAGCTGGTTTACTTGATAAGATCAATGTCACTAGGTCAACAGCTCTGTCTGTAATCTATAAGTGAGTTTAGATCTTCCAATCCAAACTGCACTGTACTGCTGATGATCATGCAATAAACTCCATGTCCCTAGTGGACAGAGAAATGCATAATCTTTACTTGCCTCTTTGCAAGATGGTTCCAGTGCTTAGCAAAACACACCAAGACGTGGATGTCCTCTCATCCAAGTCTCATACCCAATCGACATCAATGTGTGGCCCACCGTTTGCGAATCACTAATATGATGAAAACAACCGATTGTCAGCAACGCCCTACAAGTACCTCAGAACACTCTAAATAGTGTGTCTGACTTAGATTTGACTGATAATGGCTCATAAAGCCGACTACAAAGGCTACGTTGGATCGAGTATAATCCTCATTATACTTCAAGCTACCAACTTCATGTATGAAAATTCTATCCAATGACTCCATCTCTGACTTAGTCTAAAGACGTCTAGCAAGACTCAAATTCTTGCCTCTTGATACTAGCACATAACTCAGGTTCAGGTCCCCTCAAATGGAATCCGCCAAGAATCTCTTCTTCATAGGATTCTTGTGACAAAGTGAGTCGATTCTTGGAGCATTCTCCATGAATCTTGACTCCCAATGTCTAAACCTATTCCTTTATCTTAAAAGATGAAAGGATAGTCATCCTTAATTGGCTAAAGCAACCTCTATGTTATTTCTAGCTGCCATATGTCTTCTACATATAGCGTGAGGTAATGAAATACTCTCAGCTTTCTTGAAATGGATTAAGTGGTCAATTACCACGAGTCTAGATGAATATGTGAGATCTTGACAAATCCCTGAAGACGGCATACTCTGCGCTCTTGGCCTTTTGCCATGAGACCTATTTGCTTTTCCACATAGATCCCTTCACCTAGTTTGCCATACAAGAAAGCAGTCTTGACATCCTAATTGACGGACCCCCAGACTTAAACTGGTGACCAAAGCTAGAATCAGACTCTTACCACACAATAAACGAGAAGGTTTCGTCACAGTCGATACCTTCTTGTTGTGTGTACTTCTTCACTGCTTAATGTGCCTAGTAGTGGTCGATTGACCCATCTGCCTCCCTTAACTTTTGAGAGCACACTTGTTCTCAAAATGCCTTGTGACGCAGGGCAGAGCCACCAAATCTTATACTTGCTATGTCCTTATAGACTTTGTCTTTTCTTCTTCCATCGTCTTAGTCCACCTTTTACTAGTAGGGCTGGAGAGAGCCTTTTAAACTATCTTAGGCTCTACTTGATAATTTTGGTACTCCTCTAGTACTCCTCTTGGATTGTGCTTCGTGGAAAATATGCTCCTCGTAAGCATTACTCCCACTGGACTCAACAACTGGAGATGCGTCTATACGCTCCTCTCAATGTGTTGTAGGTCCACCTCCTTTCAATAAAGATGCACATCCCAAAATCCGTCTCCCTTGCTCTAGAAAAGTTTGTCTTAAGGACCATTACATCCTTAGACTCAAATTATGTGACAAGAGTGTCTTCATTCTCACTAATGAAGACGTATCCTTTTGAGTGACCAAGCTATCTTACCAAGACACGCTTCTTGCCTCCAGGGTCAAGCTTCCCATACTCATAGGAAGGATCAAGTATGCTGTATACCCTCATGGTCTCAGCATACTGTAATAAGGTCTTTCACCTAACTAGAACTCATAAGGAGTCACTCACATAATTTGAAAGGGCATATGGTTAAGTACGAAAGTGACTGTTGGCAAAGCATCTCCCCAATAGGAACGTTCACCTAAGTCATTATCAACTTAACCAACTCCAAGAGCAACTCATTTTGCTGTGGAGTGTGTCGAATAGTTAGTTGTTTAACTATCCCAATTTCATCACATAACTGTGAGAAAATACTAGGCCACTTACCTTGCCCTCACGCTTATTGGACCGCTGATGTCCGAGTGGACTAATTTGATGAAAGCGGGTTTTCTGATTTCATGACTGAATGGTTCTCAAGTTGCTTTGTCTGTAAGGCAACGTTTACAAACAAGCATTGGGAATTTGTCCTCACAAATTCTCCTTTGCTAATACGTAATTGCGTCCCACACACACTTGCCAAATAGGTGTATCAACCTAGAGGAAGACACAACAACAGGTTGTTTTGTCTGTAAGGCAACGTTTACATACTAGCATTGGGAATTTGTCTTCACAAATTCTCCTTTGCTAATGCGTAATTGCGTCCCACACGCATTTGCCAAATAGGTGTATCAACCACAGAGGAAGGCATTGCAAAGCAACTAGTTGAATTACGAGAATGTAATTCAAAGTGTATCACAACACAACCATAGTCATAAAATCAGAACTAACACTAAGGAGTCATGATAAACATGTAGATCACATTAAATCCTAAGTTCACTCACGGAAAAACAACTTATAGTATGTTCCGTTCAGTATCTAGAACACAAAACATATATAAAGATAAAAAGTGGCCACTACGCAACTTCGTTTTGTAGCTGCCCAACCTCTTAACTTTAATCATGCTTTGTTCCCACGAGTATACTTTCGCTCCCATTGGGCAGAGGACGGAACTCCATGAACCAATGCTCATGGGTGAGAGGAAAATGATTGTTGCAAACAATTTTTGCGCATAGTGCCTTATGGAATGGCACAAGCAACATTTGACCTTGGCCAAAATCTCTTTTCCTCTCTTGTTTTTCCTTTGAATTGAGGCTACTTACCTTACACTTACCCTTTCTCTTCCTAGCACCACATCTCTTGGACCCATTGTCCTTGTTCTTGGAGCCTCGAGCTCTAAGTAACTTTAGCCACTTAGGCTACGTGCTCGATAGATTTTGCAGCCTTATGCCACCAATCTTTGAGCACTAGGTGGTGTTTTAATATCATCAAGAAACTTGATGGTATTGGTGAAGGCCGGAATGACCTATATGCACTCCCAATAGGAGGGAAAAGATCTGACAACAGTTTGAACTTACTGTTTACCAGTGGGGAGTGTTCAGGCTTACTCACACACCCAAATTATGTTTGATTTCTCCCTTAGATGCGTCTTCATTCTCTTGTCAGAGCGCATCTTGGAGGCATCAAACTTGATTGTAAGCTGCCTGAGTTTGGTGGCCACAGTGTCACCAAAGCGATATCTCTATTGTGATCTACGTTTACAAGTTTTGTAGTTATACGATCAGTCAATCCTAAACGCTAACACTAATTACACAGCTCCTTATTACACAACACACAACTCTGGAAAATTGTAATCAACGCAAGACGAGTGTAGATATAGTCAGTCTCTGCATTCGAGAAGTAGGGTCAACAACCCTCATCACACAGAGAGCCTATATATGTACATCTTTCTCTACTTGACTCAACAATTATCATAGAATAGTCACATACTATTCAAAATCCCTTTTGGATTCCGACTATGTAAGCGATCAAGAAGGACATCGAGTTGCCACAGGCGCGACCTCGAATTTCCTCTTGATTACAATGACTTACGATCATTTAAATAGTCACTTACTATTTAAATTCCCACGTGGATAAGCATTTACATTGAGTTATGGGTTTACCACATGCTACCTCTAGCTCCCACTCGAGTAAAATGCTTAAGATAATTTAAACGATCACAAACTGCTTAAATCTTTTCTCTCGTTGTGTATGTGAATGAGTCAAGAGATGGTCATAGCCGCTCTTTACACTCCAATTCACCCCAGTTTCTCCCCAAATTTGGATTCGACTCGCTAAAACGAGAAAAACAACTCAAAAATCGTCGTAATCGGAGCTAAAACTGAGAAATTATGCGCAACAGAAAATTTCGCGACGCTGGTCAACGATCAGCGTTGACCAGTTAACGGTCAACCATTGACCTCCGACGATCAACGGCCGCGCCGGCCAATTGGCGACCGACCACCGGCGGCGGCGGTTGTCGGTCACCGACACCGGTGACCCACGGCGGCGAAAGTCGCTGGTCCTCTGCCGGCATCAGCGCCGGTGCTGGTGCCCACAAACCTCTGGCGGGTCGCCGGACCTCCGTCGCCGGCGAACGTCCCCAGCGGCAACGCAGGTCGCTGGACCTCGGCCGTCACTGCCGGTCACCGTCCTTTGCCGGCGACCGCGCCTGTCGCCGGTAAACCATCGGCCGACTGCCGTCGTCGGTGGTCCACGGCAGAGTCGGCGGCTGGACCGTCACCGCCGGCAACGGTATGCGGCGGCGGCGGCAGCCGATCGGCTACCGGCGGTGACAACTCCGTCAACCTCTCGGCCGATCAACGTCATCCCCGTTAGTCAACTTTCCCTTTCCCCAAAGCAGTAGTATACAACCATAGGTATATATCTAATTCGTAGGGTACACATACCTTAAATAATATATACATGCATGCAAATTAGGGTCTTTAATATTAAAAGGGGAACCTAAACATGTTTCTAGGTTTTAGGGTAGGGTACACATACATTAAAAAATTAACACATATAATTTAAATTAAAAAATTATGGGACCCTACCCTACAATATTTGACTATCACATGTTTTAAATTAAAATTAAAACATTTAAATAAAACTGGGAACCTAAGCATGTTCCTAAGTTTTAAATAAAAAATCATACAAGACCTAAACATGTTCCTAACCCTTTTCGGTTCATCAATCCCTGGAGAATAGAGCTCTAACATAACCTGGCTCTGATACCAGTTTTTGCCGATGAGTGTTCTAAAACTTGATATACATTTTTATTTTCTTTAATCAGTTTTCGTAGATGAGTGTTTCGTAAACTTGATATTCATTTTTCTTTTTTTAATCAGTTTTTGTCGATGAGTGTTTCGAAAACTTGATATTCATTTTCCTTTTTTAAACAGTTTTCGCGGATGAGTGTTTCGAAAATTTATATTTATTTTATTTTTTTAATCAGTTTTGTTCGAATAGTGTTTCGAAGACTGGATATTAATTTTTCTTTTTTTTAGTAAGTTTTCGCTGATGAGTGTTTCGAAAACTTGATATTCATTTTTCTTTTTTAATTAGTTTTAGCCGATGAGTGTTTTTCAAAACATGATATTCATTTTTCTTTTTGTAATCAATTTTTGCCGATGAGTGTTCTGAAAACTTGATATTCATTTTTCTTTTTTTTAAACAGTTTTCGCCGATAAGTGTTTCGAAAAATAGTTATTTATTTTTCAATCAATTTTTACCAATTAGTGTTTTCGAAAACTTGATATTCATTTTTCTTTTTTTAATAAATTTTCGCCGATGAGTGTTCTGAAAACTTGATATTCATTTTTCTTTTTTTTAATCAGTTTTCGCCGATGAGTGTTTCGAAAACTTAATATATATATTTTTTAAATTAGTTTTTGCCGATGAGTGTTTCGAAAACTTGATATTCATTTTTCTATTTTAATCTGTTTTCGCCGATGAGTGGTCTCGAAAACTTTATATTCATTTTTCTTTTTTTAATCAGTTTTCGCCAATGAGTGTTTCCAAAACTTGATATTCATTTTTCTTTTTTTAATCAATTTTCACCGATGAGTGTTTCGAAAACTTGATATTCATTTTTCTCTTTTAATTAGTTTTCGCCGATGAGTGTTTCGAAAACTTTATATTCATTTGTGTTTTTTTAATCAGTTTTGGTTGATTAGTGTTTCGAAAACTGGATATTCATTTTTCTTTTTTTAGTAAGTTTTCGCTGATTAGTGTTTCGAAAACTTAACATTCACTTTTCTTTTTTTAATCAGTTTTTGCCGATGAGTGTTTCGAAAACTTGATATTCATTTTTCTTTTTTTAATCAGTTTTAGCCGATGAGTGTTTTCGAAAACTTGATATTCATTTTTTTTAATCAATTTTCGTCGATGAGTGCTCTGAAAACTTGATATTCATTTTTCTTTTTTTTAATCAGTTTTCGCCGATGATTGTTTCGAAAACTTACTGTTTATTTTTCTTTTTTTCATTGGTTTTTGCCGATGAGTGTTTCGAAAATTTGATATTCATTTTTCTTTTTTTAATTAGTTTTTGCAGATGAGTGTTTCGAAAACTTGATATTCATTTTTCTTTTTTTAATCAGTTTTAGCCGAGGAGTGTTTTCGAAAACTTGATATTCATTTTTTTTAATCAATTTTCGCCGATAAGTGCTCTGAAAACTTGATATTCATTTTTCTTTTTTTTAATCAGTTTTCGGTGATGAGTGTTTCGAAAACTTGATATTCATTTTTCTTTTTCTTAATCAGTTTTCGCCGATGAGTGTTTCAAAAAATGTGATATTCATTTTTTTTATTTAATTAGCTTTCATCGATGAGTGTTTTCGAAAACTTGATATTCATTTTTCTTTTTTAATCATTTTTCGCCGATGAGTATTTCGAAAACTTAATATTCATTTTTCTTTTTTTAATCAGTTTTCGTGGATGAGTGTTTCGAAAACTTGATATTCATTTTTCTTTTTTTAATCAGTTTTAGCCGATAAGTGTTTTCGAAAACTTGATATTCATTTTTCTTTTTTTTTAATCATCTTTTGCCGATGAGTGTTTCGAAAACTTGATATTCATTTTTCTTTTTGTAATACCCCGAAAAATTTCGAGGACTTAAGAATGATTTATTCCGGGGCTAGGAATTAAAAGCTTAGACAAAAATAAAATAAAATAAAATATATGTGAAAGTTAAAAGAAATCGGAAAGAAATTTTTTCGAGGTTTAAAATAAAATGAAAGGGAAAGAAAAGAAGTAGAAAATAATTTTCAGGATTTAGTTCAGGACGTAAGAAATTGGGACTTAATTGAAAAGAAATTTCTGAAAGTGGCAAAAACTATAATTTTTCCCAAAAGATAATAAACACACTCATAAACCCCATCCAGCCACAATTCACGCATAACACATCCATTTTTCACATTTTAGAGAGAGGAAGTGAGAGTTAGGGTTTTGGAGAGAAGGGAGAGCAATTGGGAGGAAGCTTGAAGGTTGAAGGTGAAGGGTGGCTGGAATGCGGTGGCCGGTGACCGGAGCAATACTCAAGTGACCTTTTCAAGCTTCATCTTCATCTATATTCATCCATCAAAGGTAGGTTTAGTAATCTCCTCCATCTATGATTTTTCTCATCCTCACCATTTCTTGAATTTATGAACAATGGAGGCTCAAACTTTGCATTCTTGATGTTATGAATATTTCTATTGGATGTTTTAATTGTTGGTTGTGTTGAGATTTTGCTGGGTTAGAGATTTCAGTTTATGGTTTGAGTTTGTTCATCATGTTCTTCTAAAAACAACAATCTTTGATGGTATAAGACACAAGAAATTCGTGGAACATGTTTTTTTGTCAAAAATTGAGTTTTTGAATCTGACCTTGCTCTGTTTAAACGTATTTTCTGAATTCTTTTATTGATGGATTTGCATGATTCTAAATCCATATGAAAGCTAACATCCTAAGCTTTGTAAATTGTATTTTTCCAAAATATTCCAACGGTTAGATCTTCTGAAAATTGCCTCGAAAGTTAGAGGTTCTGTTTTCTAAACTGATGCGGAATTTTTGTATGATTGGCTACTGTTTTTAAATTACTGCTCTTAAATGGCTCAAATCCTTTCTGTAATGGATTGATAATTAGAATATTTTATCTCTAAGCTTGATTTAGAAAGAAGAATCAAATAATTTCGTTAAGTATGGAAGGAGATATGACCATTTCAATGAAGCTTGCCAAATGTTGCATGCTGTTTGAATCTGATCTTGCTCTGTTTAAATGTGTTTTCTGAATTCGTTACTTAATGGATTGAGTGATTCCAAAGCCATATGAAAGCTAACATACTAAGATTTCTAAGTTGTATTTTTACTAAAAAGTTCAACGGTTAGATTTTCTGGGAAGTTTCTCGAAAGTTAGCGGTTCTGTTTTACACACTACCAAGTTTCTAGTTTTTGAAAAGTTGTTATTTCTTCCTTAATTTGAACGGTTCATTTTCCTTCAACTAAAATGAGTTTAACCAACTTTTAAGTGTCATTTCAAAGATCAAACAAAATCCTAGATAAAAAAAATTCTTGGTTTGTTTGGGTTCCAAATGAATTGCTTACACTTTTTAAATGAAATGAGATATTGCCCAATGATTGGATTTTTTTTTATGTGTGGACCCATGGTGAAAATGAGAAGTTTCCATATTTGGAAAAATCCTTCATTGAAGGAGCTTGGATAGTGAGCAAGTGGCAAGACTTGTTTACTTAAGCATAAATTGTTTTTAACTTGAAAAGAACTCTAAATGATGACCTTAGCTTAATAAGGGGTTTTGGGTTAGCCTTGAATGTAGTTTTAAATTGCTATGTAATTATGAATTTAGAATATGGTGGAAATGATTATATGTGATAAGACTTATGTGGTGAAATAGAAGTTGATGTATGAAAATTGATATGGATTGAATTGGTTGTATGTGATAGAATTCAAGTACTTCCTTGGAGACAAGAGTGCTCAAGGGGAATGTTAAGTAAAGTGACCAAGGTGAGGGTTCTTCCATCTCTGCTCCTAAGGTTGTATGCTCATGTGGATTACATGGGTATGTATATTCTCTGCTTGTCTGGTATTTGTTAGCTAGAGGTATAGAATGCTAAAAGAATAAAGGAACTAAAAAATATGTTGTGGAAAATAGTTTGGATAGGAAGACATATGAGTAGAGTGTAATTGTTTGCTATGATTGGTGTGTTACAAATCCAACTCATACACTCCGGAGGCATGATGAGTATTTTATTAAATCTTTTCCCACGACGGTGGCAAGAGTCCTTGTACGGAAGGACTAAACTTTTATTTTGAAAACTCATCACGACGGTGACTTAAATTATAATCATGCAAAAATGGAGTTGTTGGTGGGTTTCGGATTTGATTTTGCTAGCGGTGTGAGACATCGACTAGAACAACGCCAGATGGCACTTGAGACCTCAGTTTTATAATCACCATGACGATGGTCATTGCCCTATCTTGGTAATAGGGTCAGAAAGGATTTATATTGCTATGACGATAGCTTGAGGCTCAGAGAGTGCATCTGGACGGGTATATGAGTTATATTCTGTTGGGGATACTTGTACATATTAATATGGAGAGGAATTGTTGATCCTTCGGGAAAGATACAAAGAATCATATTAATATGTGAGACCAAGATAAGGAGACACGGGAGGAACCTATGGGTGAACCGTGAGCCTGATCTTGCAGAAGAGAAATCATCCTGTTGAGATGGTCCAGGGTGTATCAGTGGCCATGCTTCGAGACGTCGTGTCGTGCCCGCCATGTGGCCTGGTTGGGTAATGGACGAGTGGGCTCAAGCTATTGCCCCGCAGCAAGGGGTCAGGACGTGCCACGTGGTGGCTACATGTCAGTTGTTTGATAAATAGAAGTTGATTGCGTTTGATTAATAGAATTGTCACGAGGTGACTAGTACCCAAGTGAATGGGTTAAGTATGTTTTGCCACCTGGTGGCTAGCAACCCGAGTGCACGGGTTCGAGGTAGAAAAGCCATGTAGTGGCTAGTAAATACCCCAGAGTGGGAGAAGTTAAGTAGATGTATGTTATAGTATCTGCGTGTACTTAAAGAATTGTCTGTGTTTGTATATAATTGTTGATTGTGCAGCGGAGTGGTGATGTACAGGATTACGTCATCACAAAGTATTTGATTCAAACATGCTGAACGTGAGAAGACCGGTAAGTAAAAGCCGGTACTATATGTTACATGTTTACTTGTTGAGTGATGATGTGAATTAAACTGCTGCATGCTTATATCTGCTAAATGCATGTGAGTGTTTGGGTGAAATTTCTGTTATTGTGTGATCACTAAGAATGCATGCTAACTCACAGTAACTAGTTGTTTGTGCATGTGGTTGTGTATGACTCCCAGTCCCAGCGGTAAGGTACCCGCCTTGCGCCGGGGATGGGAGAGTCCTCACTAAGTCGCGTGGTTAAGACTCACACCTCATTTTTACTACACAGTGACATGTTAAGTACAGGTGGAAGAAGTCTCGGTGGAACGAGGGTTGAGCAACACTTTCCAAAACCCACAACTTGTTCATGTGGGTGAATAAAGTGTAATTATAATTTAATTTACTTTATTATTGTATCATAAAGTAAAGGGTAGACGTACCCAATTAGACTGTATTACTAAATCTAGAACTGTCAGCTTCACACACCTTAAAGATCAGGATTAATTATGCTGCGATACAGGGCAAATTTGTTTTCAAAATATATATATATATATATATATATATATATATATGTATATATATATATATACATATATTTGTTGCATGTGAATGTATTTTCAATAATAGATATTCTGTCAATTAGGTGATAAGGCTTACAGGCATAAGGGTATTCTCTGTGCCTGTACTGGTCACGGTCCTCTAAACGGGGGTCGTGACACTTTTTCTTAATTAGTTTTCGCCGATAAGTGTTTCGAAAAACGGAATATTCATTTTTCTTTATTTAATTAGTTTTCATCGATGAGTGTTTCGAAAACGTAATATTTATTTTTCTGTTTTTTTAAATAGTTTTCGCCGATGAGTGTTTCGAAAACATGATATTCATTTTTCTTTTTCTTAATCAGTTTTAGCCGATGAGTGTTTCGAAAACTTGATATTCATTTTTCTTTTTTTAATCAATTTTCGCCGATGAGTGTTTCAGAAACTTGATATTAACTTTCTTTTTTTTAATGAGTTTTCGCCGATGAGTGTTTCAAAAACTTGATATTCATTTTTTATTTCTTTATTCAGTTTTCGTAGATGATTGTTTTGAAAACTTGATATCCATTTTTCTTTTTTTAATCATTTTTCGCTGATAAGTGTTTCGAAAACTTGATATTCATTTTCCTTTTTTAATCAGTTTTCGCCGATGAGTGTTTCGAAAATTTTTACTAATTTTAATTTTTTTAATCAGTTTTGGTCAAATAGTATTTTGAAAACTGGATATTCATTTTTCTTTTTTTAGTAAGTTTTCGTTGATGAGTGTTTCGAAAACTTGATATTCATTTTTCTTTTTTTAATTAGTTTTGCCGATGAGTGTTTCGAAAACTTAATATTCATTTTTCTTTTTTTAATCAGTTTTAGCCGATGAGTGTTTTCTAAAACATGATATTCATTTTTCTTTTTTTAATCAATTTTCGCCCATGAGTGTTCTAAAAACTTGATATTCATTTTTCTTTCTTTTAATCAGTTTTCGCCGATGAGTGCTTCAAAAATTAATATATATTTTTCTTTTTTTAATCATTTTTTGCTGATGAGTGTTTTCGAAAACTTGATATTCATTTTTCTTTTTTTTAATAAATTTTCGCCGATGAGTGTTCTGAAAACTTGATATTCATTTTTCTTTTTTTTAATCAGTTTTCGCCGATAAGTGTTTCGAAAACTTAATATTTATTTTTCTTTTTTTTAATCAGTTTTTGCCGATGAGTTTATCGAAAACTTAATATTCATTTTTCTTTTTTTAATTAGTTTTCGCCGATTAGTAGTTTCGAAAACTTGATATCCATTTTTATTTTTTTTAATCAGCTTTCGTAGATGAGTGTTTTCGAAAACTTGATATTCATTTTTCTTTTTTTAATAAATTTTCGCCGATGAGTGTTCTGAAAAATTGATATTCATTTTTCTTTTTTTTAATCAGTTTTCGCCGATAAGTGTTTCGAAAACTTAATATTTATTTTTTTTTTTAATTAGTTTTTGCCGATGAGTGTTTCGAAAACTTGATATTCATTTTTCTTTTTTTAATTAGTTTTTGCCGATTAGTAGTTTCGAAAACTTGATATCCATTTTTATTTTTTTTAAGCAGCTTTCGTAGATGAGTGTTTCGAAAACATGATATTCATTTTTGTTTTTTTAATCAGTTTTCGCCGATGAGTGTTTCCAAAATTTGATATTCATTTTTCTTTTTTTAATCAGTTTTCACCGATGTGTGTTTTCTAAAACTTGATATATATTTTTCTTTTTTAATCAGTTTTAACCGATGTGTGTTTCGAAAACTTGATATTCATTTTTATTTTTTTAATAAATTCTCGCCGATAAGTGTTCTGAAAACATGATATTCATTTTTCTTTTTTTAATCAGTTTTCGTCGATGAGTGTTTCGAAAGCTTAATATTTATTTTTCTTTTTTTAATCAGTTTTTGCCGATGAGTGTTTTCGAAAACTTGATATTCATATTTCTTTTTTTAATCAATTTTCGCCGATGAGTGTTTTGAAAACTTGATATTCATTTTCTTTTTTTTTAATCAGTTTTCGCAGATGAGTGTTTCTAAAACATAATATTTATTTTTCTTTTTTAATCTGTTTTTGCCGTTGAGTGTTTCGAAAACTTGATATTAATTTTTCTTTTTTTAATCAGTTTTGGCCGATGAGTGTTTCGAAGACATGATATTCATTTTTCTTTTTTTAATTAGGTTTAGCCGAGGAGTGTTTCGAAAACTTGATATTTATTTTTCTTTTTTTTAATCAATTTTCGCCGATGAGTTTTCTGAAAACTCGATATACATTTTTCTTTATTTGAATCAGTTTTCGCCGATAAGTGTTTCAAAAACTTGATATTTATTTTCCTTTTTTTAATCAGTTTTCGCCGATGAGTGTTTCGAAAACTTGATATTAATTTTTCATTCTTTAATCAGTTTTTGCCGTTGAGTGTTTCAAAAACTTAATATTCATTTTTTTTAAATAGTTTTCGCCGATAAGTGTTTCGAAAACTTGATATTCATTTTTATTTTTTTAATCAGTTTTCGCAGATGACTGTTCTGAAAACATGATATTTATTTTTCTTTTTTTAATCAGTTTTCGCCGATGGGTGTTTTGAAAACTTGATATTTATTTTTCTTTTTTTTTAATCAGTTTTTGCGGATGATTGTTTTCGAAAACTTGATATTTATTTTTCTTTTTTTAATAAATTTTCGTCAATGAGTGCTCTAAAAACTTGATATTCATTTTTCTTTTTTTTAATCAGTTTTCGCCGATGAGTGTTTCGAAAACTTAATATTTATTTTTTTTTTTTAATCAGTTTTTGCCGATGAGTTTTCCGAAAACTTGATATTCATTTTTCTTTTTTTAGTACGTTTTCGCTGATTAGTGTTTCGAAAACTTAATATTCTTTTTTCTTTTTTTAATCAGTTTTTGCCGATGAGTGTTTTGAAAACATTATATTCTTTTTTCTTTTTTTAATCATTTTTAGCCGATGAGTGTTTTCGAAAACTTGATATTCATATTTCTTTTTTTAATCAATTTTCGCCGATGAGTGTTATGAAAACTTGATATTCATTTTCTTTTTATTAATCGGTTTTCGCCGATGAGTGTTTCGAAAACTTAATATTTATTTTTCTTTTTTTAATCTGTTTTTGCGATGAGTGTTTCAAAAACTTGATATTCATTTTTCCTTTTTGATCAGTTTTGGCCGATGAGTGTTTCGAAAACTTGATATTCATTTTTCTTTTTTTTTAATGAGTTTTGTCACAACCCCCGTATAGAGGACCGTGACCGGCACAGACACAGGGAATGCGCCTATACCTGTAAGCCTTATCGCCTAATTGACAGAATATATATTATCGAAAGTACATTCACATGCATTATAATACCGTGGCTACACCGAAATGGTTGCCTATCCTAGGCAAGCAAATCCACGGCCAGTGCCGCTTCAGGAAAACACACATAATATATATAACCTTTGTACTGGCTACAAATCCGAAGGTGCTGCCTATCCTATTCACATGCAACAGTTCTAGATTTAGTCATACAATATAATTGGGTACATCTACCATTTACTTTATGATATAACTGTAAGGTAAATTAAATTACAATTACAATTTATTCACCCACATGAACAAGTTGTGGGTCTTGGAAAGTTTGGCTTGTCCCTCGTTCCACCGAGACTTCTTCCACCTGTACTGAACCTGTCTCTGTGTAGTAAAAATGAGGTGTGAGTCTTAACCACGCGACTCAGTGAGGACTCTCCCATCCCCGGCGCAAGGCGAGTACCTTACCGCTGGAACTGGGAGTCATACACAACCACATGCACAAACAACTAGTTACTGTGAGTTAGCATGCATTCTTGGTGATCACACAATAACAGAATTTTTCACCCTAACACTCACAGGCATTTAACAGATATAAGCATGCAGCAGTTTATTCCACGTCATCAATCAGCAAGTAACATGTAACACATATTGCCGGCTTTTACCTACCGGTCTTCTCACGTTCAACATGCTTGAATCAACAAGACACGTGGTGACGTAGTCCTGTACGTTACCACTACGCTGCACAATCAACAGTTATATGCAACCACAGACAATTTATACATACACACAGATGTTAAACATACATTTACTTAATCTCCCCAACCCTGGGATATCTACTAGCCATTATGTGGCTTTTCTACTTCAAACCCGTGTACTCGGGCTACTGGCCACCACGTGGCAAAACATACTTAACCCATTCACTTGGGTACTGGGCACCTCGTGACAATTCTGTTAATCAAACACAATCAACTTCTATCTATCAAACAACTGACGCATAGCCACCACGTGGCACGTTCTGACCCCTTGCTGCGGGGCAATAGCTTGAGCCCACTCGTCCATTACCCAACCAGGCCACATGGCGGGCACGGCACGACGTCTCGAAGCATGGCCACTGACACACCCTAGACCAACTCCACAGGATGGTTTCTCTTTTACTAGGTTAGGCTCACGGTTCACCTGTAGGTTCCTCCCGTGTCTCCTTACCTTGGTCTCACATATTAATAGGATTCTTTGTATCTTTCCCAAATGATCAACAATTCTTCTCCTTAATAATATGTACAAGTATCCTCAACAGGATATAACTCATATAACCGTCCAGATGCACTCTCTGAGTCTCAAGCTATCGTCATAGCAATATAAAACCTTTCTGACCCTTTTGCCAGGATAGGGCAATGACCATCGTCATGGTGATTATAAAACTGAGGTCTCAAGTGCCCTGACGTTGTTCTAGTTTATGTATCACATCGCTAGCATAATCAAATCCAAAACCCACCAATAACTCCTTTTGCATGATTATAATATAAGTCACCGTCGTGACGAGTTTTCAAATTAAAAGCTTGGTCCTTCCGTACAAGGACTCTTGCCACCGTCATGGGAAAAATTTAATAAAATACTCATCATGCTTCCGGAGTGTATGAGTTGGATTTGTAACACACCAATCATAGAAAACAATCACACTTTACTCCTATGTCCTCCTATCCAAGCTACTTTCCACAACATATCTTCTAGTTCTTTTATCCTTTTTGCATTCTATACTTCTAGCTAGCACATATCAAATAAGCAGAGAATACACATACTCATGTAATCCACATAAGCATACAACCCTAGGAGCAGAGATGAAAGAGCCCTCACCTTGGCCAACCTTCCATGCAATCCTCTACAGTAACTTTAGTCTCCTCGGAGTTCCTGTTGCACTCAATCGTGTGCCGTTGTTCCTATAAGAACAACATTTACTTAATTAAGGTTTTTACTTAGCTTGACTTATTATTTATCTCTCCATTATTCTCACATGTGGAAATTACCCATTGACAATCCTTAAGAAATTGCTTAAGTATCCCCAAACCGAGGAAATATGGTAGTGTGTATTCATTACACTAGTCCCAATTCCAACTTATGTGCAAGAACACACACTAATTTTAAGACTTCTAAGGATTTATTACTGTTTGTACCTTCTAACAATTCCACTAAGTGTTACATTTACATACTCGTTTAAATTAATATTGTCACAACACTTCATCCTTAAACTTGACTTAGTTAATTTATCCTTTGCGCATAATTCCTAGAAGCCGATTATATATGTATATACACACATCAATGGCATCCATATTTTAAAGAATCGTTTCTAACCTCTATTATGAAATTACATATAGTTTTTTTTTCTATTTAATAAGTTCCTATACTTCCCCAAGTTTATACCATCTGCATTTTTGCTTTCTAACATATATATTCATTCTCCTTAGCTTTGTGGCTGCCATAAAACCACAATTAACTTCAACTGTCTAGTTGATTTATCTAGTAGTAGCTACACATCATTGCATATGAACAATATGACATCAAGAGCGTTCATTCTTTCTTCTTGCATCTGTTCAATCCAAACTCGTTAAATCGAATCAAGCATGCATGATGGACTTTTGAAGCTAAGCCTACTGGTTGTAACACTTTTTCCAAAATCAGTCCGTAACTCATTTCCAGAGTTGCAAGTTTATCCCTACTTCAATCTCTAAAGTCTCATCTGGGTTCCTACAATTCTTCACAATGTTTTTTTTTTTACAAGATTAGGTCTCTATTATTAGCACTTTCTGGTTAGTGTCAAGGATAGCACTGTCAAAACGGGCCGGAGCCCGCGGGCTAGCCCGGCCCGCCCGCTAAATGGGCGGGCTTGGGTTAGCAAAAATAGGCCCGTTTAAGCCCGCGGGCCGGCCCGCCAAAAATTAAAAAAATAAAAATAAAAAATTAATATATATTTGTTTAAAATATGTATAAATATATATATTTTAGATAATTTTATGTGTTAAATAATAATTTTATTCTAATAAAGTATATAAATAATGTAAATAATAATTAAAATTAATAAAATATTAATTTAAGTTAAAAAATTATTAATTTTTAAGTAAATATATAATTTTATAATTAATTTTTTAAAAAAATATATTTAAAAAAATAAAAAAATTGGCCCGCGGGCTAGCCCGTTTAGCCCGCGGGTCATTACGGGCGGGCTTGGGCATTACTTCCCAAGCCCGCCAAATAAACGGGCCGGCCCGTTTTGACAGTGCTAGTCAAGGACCATTAACCTCTCAACCAAACAAACTCTTTTGTTAAACATAGATTCTTTAACTCTAATTAAAACTGTTCATGTAGCATTCAACATATTCAGAAGACCCAAAATGAATATAATAGAATCATGCATCAATATCACACACACCCTTTCATTTCCTTTCATTTACAGTACCACTAATACTCAATCATCTATGTAAGTGTTTCAATCATTTCGAAAACTTGATATTCTTTTTTCTTTTTTTTTAATATAATTTTCCCCGATGAGTGTTTCGAAAACTTGATATTCAATTTTTTTTTCTTAATCTGTTTTCGCCGATGAGTGTTTCGAAAACGTGGTATTCATTTTTCCTTATTTAATTAGTTTTCACCGATTAGTGTTTCAAAAAGTTGATATTCATTTTTCTTTTTCTAAATCAGTTTTCGCCGGTGAGTGTTTCGAAAACGTGATATTCATTTTTTTAATCAGTTTTTGCCGATGAGTGTTTCGAAAACTTGATATTCATTTTTCTTTTTCTTAATCATTTTTGCCGATGAGTGTTTCGAAAATGTGATATTCATTTTTCTTTATTTAATTAGTTTTCATCGAATAGTGTTTCGAAAACGTAATATTCATTTTTCTTTTTTTTTAAATAGTTTTCCCCGATGAGTGTTTCGAAAAGATGATATTCATTTTTCTTTTTCTTAATCAGTTTTAGCCGATGAGTGTTTTGAAAACGTGATATTCATTTTCCTATTTTAATCAATTTTCGTTGATGAGTGTTCTGGAAACTTGATATTCTTTTTTCTTTTTTTTAACCAGTTTTCGCTGATGAGTGTTTCAAAAACTTCAAATTCATTTTTCTTTTTATTAATCAGTTTTCGACGATAAATGTTTTGAAAACGTAATATTCATTTTTCTTTTTTTTTAAATAGTTTTCGCCGATGAGTGTTTCGAAAACTTGATATTCATTTTTTTCTTTTTTAAATAGTTTTCCCCGATAAGTGTTTCGAAAACTTGATATTAATTTTTCTTTTTCTTAATCAGTTTTCGTCGATTAGAGTTTCGAAAATGTGATATTCATTTTTTCTTATTTAATTAGTTTTAAGCGATTAGTGTTTCGAAAACTTGATATTCATGTTTCTTTTTCTAAATCAATTTTTGCCGATGAGTGTTTCGAAAACGTGATATTCATTTATCTTTTTTTAATCAGTTTTCGTCGATAAGTTTTTCGAAAACTTGATAGTAATTTTGCATTTTTTTAATCAGTTTTCGCCGTTAAGTGTTTTGAAAACTTAATTTTCTTTTTTCTTTTTTTTTTCAATAGTTTTTGCCGATGAGTGTTTCGAAAACTTGATAGTAATTTTTCATTTTTTAATCAATTTTCGCCGTTGATTGTTTCGAAAACTTAATATTCATTTTTCTTTTTTGAAAATAGTTTTCGCTGATGAGTGTTTCGAAAACTTGATATTCATTTTTAGTTTTTTAATCAATTTTCGCCGATGAGTGTTCTGAAAACTTGATATTCATTTTTCTTTTTCTTAATCAATTTTCTCCGATGAGTGTTTCAAAAACTTCATATTCATTTTTCTTTATTTAATTAGTTTTCATTGATGAGTGTTTCGAAAACTTGATATTCATTTTTCTTTTTTTTATTTAGTTTTTACCGATGAGTGTTTCGGAAACTTAATATTCATTTTTCTTTATTTAATTAATTTTCATCAATGAGTGTTTTCGAAAAATTGATATTCATTTTTCTTTATTTAATTAGTTTTCATCGATGAGTGTTTTCGAAAACTTGATATTCATTTTTCTTTTTTTAGTAAATTTTCGCTAATGAGTGTTTCGAAAACTTGATATTCATTTTTCTTTTTTTAATTAGTTTTCCCGATGAGTGTTTTGAAAACTTGATATTCATCTTTCTTTTTTTTAATCAGTTTTCGCCGATAAGTGTTTCGAAAACTTGATAGTAATTTTTCATTTTTTAATCAGTTTTCGCCGATGAGTGTTTCGAAAACTTGATATTCATTTTTATTTTTTTAATCAATTTTCGCCGATGAGTGTTCTGAAAACTTGATATTCATTTTTCTTTTTCTTAATCAATTTTCGCCGATGAGTGTTTCGAAAACTTAATATTCATTTTTCTTTATTTAATTAATTTTCATCGATGAGTGTTATTGAAAAATTAATATTCATTTTTCTTTATTTAATTAGTTTTCATCGATGAGTGTTTTCGAAAGCTTGATATTCATTTTTCTTTTTTTAATCATTTTTCGTCGATTAGTGTTTCGAAAACTTAATATTCATTTTTCTTTTTTTAGTAAGTTTTCGCTAATGAGTGTTTCGAAAATTTGATATTTATTTTTCTGTTTTATAATCTGTTTTCGCCGATCAGTGTTTCGAAAACTTGATAGTAATTTTTCATTTTTTAATCAGTTTTCGTCGTTGAGTGTTTCAAAAACTTAATATTCATTTTTCTTTTTCTTTTTTTTAATCAGTTTTTGTCGATAAGTGTTTCAAAAACATGATATTTATTTTTCTTTGTTTAGTAGGTTTTTGCTAATGAGTGTTTTGAAAACTTTATATACATTTTTCTTTTTTTTAATCAGTTTTCGCCGATGAGTATTTCAAAAACATGATATATATTTTTCTTTTTTTTAATCAGTTTTCGCCGATGAGTGTTTCGAAAACGTGATAGTAATTTTTCATTTTTAATCAGTTTTTGCCGTTGAGTGTTTCGAAAACTTAATATTCATTTTTCTTTTTTCAA
Source organism: Senna tora (assembly GCA_014851425.1). Taxonomy (NCBI): domain Eukaryota; kingdom Viridiplantae; phylum Streptophyta; class Magnoliopsida; order Fabales; family Fabaceae; genus Senna; species Senna tora. The sequence goes on from CM026266.1 coordinate 14,263,627, forward strand.
ATAGTTTTTGCCGATGAGTGTTTCGAAAACTTGATATACATTTTTATTTTTTTAATCAGTTTTCGCCGATGAGTGTTCTGAAAACTTGATATTCATTTTTCTTTTTTTTAATCAATTTTCGTCGATGGCTGTTTTGTAAACTTGATATTTATTTTTCTTTTTTTTAATCAGTTTTTGCCGATGATTGTTTTCGAAAACTTGATATTCTTTTTTCTTTTTTTAATAAATTTTCCCCGATAAGTGTTTTAAAAACATGATATTCATTTTTCTTTTTTTAATCATTTCTCGCCGATGAGTGTTTCGAAAACTTAATATTTATTTTTCTTTTTTTTAATCTGTTTTGCCGATGAGTTTTTCGAAAACTTGATATTCATTTTTCTTTTTTTAGCAAGTTTTCGCCAATGAATGTTTCGAAAACTTGATATTCATTTTTCTTTTTTAATTAGTTTTGCCGATAAGTGTTTCGAAAACTTGATATTCATCTTTCTTTTTCTTAATCAGTTTTTGCCGATGAGTGTTTCAAAAACTTGATATTTATTTTTCTTTTTTTCAATCAGTTTTCGCCGATGAGTGTTTTGAAAACTTGATAGTAATTTTTCTTTTTTTAATAAATTTTCGCCGATAAGTGTTCTAAAAACTTGATATTCATTTTTTTTTAATCATTTCTCGCCGATGAGTATTTCGAAAACTTTATATTTATTTTTCTTTTTTTTAATCAGTTTTGTCGGTGAGTTTTTCGAAAACTTGATATTTATTTTTCTTTTTTTAGCATGTTTTCGCTAATGAATGTTTCGAAAACTTGATATTCATTTTTCTTTTTTTAATTAGTTTTGCCGATGAGTGTTTCGAAAACTTGATATTCATCTTTCTTTTTCTTAATCAGTTTTCGCCGATGAGTTTTTCGAAAACTTGATAGTAATTTTTTGTAATACCCAAGAATATTTTAACTAGCATCATTATTTAAATTAAATTAATTAATTTAAAAGTGGAAAATGAGATTAAAAAAAATACACACTAGCCTATCACCTAATATATGGTAAATATAAAATGTTTAAATCCTAATATTTCTATATCTCTTTTTAATTATTATTACTATCCTATCAGATCTCTTTTTTTTTGTTATGTATATATATATATTATATAAAGAGAGAAAGGAATAAAAGAAAAGAAGGAAAAGAAAGAGAGCAGAGAGATGCGTGAGCAGAACGTGAGGGAGAAGAGTACGCACAGAAGCTACGGGGAGAGAGAGGGTTGAAGCTCACGGACGGAGGAACGCGGTGGTGGCCGGACGTACGCGAGACGGAGGCCGGAGTCGCGTCCGCCGGAGCTCGTTGCCGTCTTGGTGCTAGAGAGAGAGAGTGACGGTTTAGAGAGAGAAAACAAGGGAGAGAGCTTTCTCGCCGGAAAACGACGTCTCTTCACCGGGGAAGGTGGCTGGGAGTCTCCTCTACTCCATATCGTCTTTCTAACCGATTGAATCGAGGTGAGAAGTCCCGAAACTCTCAAACCCCAATTTTATCAATTTTAGGAATTTTTGGAAAGACCCCAATTGATTCAATCTGAGTATTATGGGTCCTAAATTGAAGTATTTGCATGTTAGGAAGTGAGTTGGAAGCTTAGGAACCGGAACCAAATTGATGGAATTTATCCGGGTTGGAAAAAGTGTAGGAAAATGTGGTTGTTAAGGTTTAAGGGTGTTGTGGACTGACTAGGGGTGCATTAATAGTTGGAAATTGTGATTATATAATTGTTAAAATTATTAGAATGTACAAGGGATTAAAACCCGAGTAATTCCCGTCTCACCCGGAACCCGGTTCGGGGAAAAAGAGACAATTTTCTAATTTTACGCGTATCCGGATATGTGTATTCATGTGTAGGTAAAGTGTTGAAGGTTATTTTGGTAAATGGAAGTATTGGGCAAATAGGATTTATGACTCTCTTGAGTCATAAATTCAAGACTTGGGTAATGGAAACTTCACATGGACACATGGAGGTGAAATTGGGTAACCTTGCATTCCCAAATCAAGGTTTCCAATTAGTGTGATTAAGAAAGGGTTGGACATGAATAGAAGCATGCTAGGTGTTCCGAAAACTAGTTGAGGGCATTCTAAGCCAACAACTAGTCTATGGAATTAATTAGAAAGAACATGAACATTAGTGTTACATGTACACGATAGTGGTTAAATTTTCAAGTTTCTACAGTGAGTGGACCTTTGGGCACACCGAGAGCCGATCAGAGAGGCCAACCAGGTGAGGGGCTTTCCTATCCTTGCCCTATAGGGTTGACTGCGGATATGGATATATGGTTTGCCTTCTTGCCTATTTGTAGGAATCACATGTTAGATAACATGCTATTGTTGTTCCTAAATTACAGTATATGTGAAAACGTGCTATATGTGTGTATGTGAATTGTAAAAGCAATGGTGGCTCAAGGAGCCTTATATGGAAAGAAGGTCCTCGGGACCTAGATGATATAGGGGGTAGGATCGAGTCAATTTTATTTGTGAAGGTCTTGTGGTACTAGAAACAAACATCATCGATCATTACCTGAAAAAGTGTGGTTTGTATGTAAATCCTTAAAGGAAATAAACATAGGTGACTTGTTTTGAATCAAGAGTCCGAATTAGAAACCACTTGGAAGTCTAGGTTGCCAAACCAGAAGTAAAATGAATAAGTAGTGGTCCATAGGGGTCATTTATTGTACAACGCGGGAACCGAGTCTATCACGGGTGGTCCGGGTAGATTGAATCTCTTGTCTTGAGTCAAACCACAGAAATACAGAGTATATGAGTTCACCACATTGTGGCTATTACCTGGGGTAAACCGAGGTCAGATAAGTCGCTGGCTATTGCTCCAAGTGAAGTCTTGGGGTCAGACTATTGTTCCAAGTATAGTCTTGGGACCAGGGGTTCCTAGAATGATCAACTAGGTTCCCATATTGCTCACGTGAGATATTGCCTTCGGGCCAGATTCTCTCCTAACGGAGATATTGCCTTCGGGCCAGTTTATGATTATGATTACTTGAATATAGAGGACCGCATGGAATTATATGTTAAATCATGATATGATGTATGTGTGAATTTAAATGTATGTAAATCCATGTTTAAAATTCTTTATTGTGAATATGATATAAGCTAATTGCCTGACCACTTAATATATGGAAATTTAATCCGTTGTATGTGTATGTGTTTGTGATTGGCGCCTCTTCCCCAGTTGTAGTGGTACCCGCTACTACATCAGGGATGGGAAAGCCTCTCACTGAGTCTGTTTGACTCACCCCAAATATTACATGTTACAGACACAGGTGGTATAGGCATCGGAAGCGCTTTCACTTCATCTCAGGGAGGCGGACAGACTTAAAGACCGCACGCATTGTTCGCGTGGGTAGTACTGCTATATGTATTTTGACAGGATATATATGTATATGATTCATTTTGGTATAGCATTGTTTTGTACAGTTGCTATATGCATATATGTATATGTCACACTCTAGAATTGTCGGCTTCATACAGATTAAATATTGGTCTTGTTGTTGGGGATATAGGTTGTGATATGATGAATATCATGTGTATATACATATATATGGATGTGACTCCTGCATGTGAATATGATAGATCTCACGCACTGAGCGTGTGGTCAATATGTAAACTTATATATATGTGTGATTGAATACTTGATTGTGTGAAAATACGGCTTCCGCATGTGAATAGGATAGGTCATACGCATTGAGGCGTGTGATCAATATGTATATTTTATGCAGGTGTGTGATTGAATATATATGCTTGACTGTACCCAAGGATTCTGCATGTGAATAGGATAGATCACCCGCCCTTAACCGCGTGATCAATATGTATATTATATGTACGTGTGATTGATTATGTGTATATGTATAGACTGAAGCGGCGTTGAGCGAGCCGTGGATTGTGTGCTACTTAGGTCATCGGATAGGGATGGTCATATAAATATTATATTGTTTGTATTAGAAATGGGTAGTTATGCATTATGAGAATGTCAATAAGAAATTAGAGGCTTACGGGATAGGAGAAATCCTACCTCCCGTACCGGTCACGGACGTCCGATAGGGGGTCGTGACATTTTTCATTTTTTAATCAGTTTTCGCCGTTGAATGTTTCGAAAACGTAATATTCTTTTTTTCTTTTTTTTTTTAAATAGTTTTCGCCGATGAGTGTTTCGAAAACTTGATATTCATTTTTCTTTTTTAATTAGTTTTTGCCGATGAGTACTTCGAAAACTTGATATTCAATTTTCTTTTTTTTAAATCAATTTTCGCTTATGAGTGTTTCGAAAACTTGATAGTAATTTTTCATTTTTTAATCAGTTATCGCCGTTGAGTGTTTCGAAAACGTAATATTCATTTTTCTTTTTTTTTTAAATACTTTTCGCCGATGAGTGTTTCAAAAACTTGATATTAATTTTTTTTTCTTAATCAGTTTTCGCCAATGAGTGTTTCGAAAACTTGATATTCATTTTTCTTTATTTAATTAGTTTTTATCGATGAGTGTTTTGAAAACTTGATATTCATTTTTCTTTTTCTTAATCAGTTTTCCTCGATTAGTGTTTAAAAAACGTGATATTCATTTTTCTTTTTTAGGTAAGTTTTCGCTAATAAGTGTTTTGAAAACTTGATATTCATTTTTCTTTTTTTAATCAGTTTTTGCCGATGAGTGTTTCGAAAACTTTATATTCATTTTTATTTTTTTAGTCAGTTTTCGTCGATTAGTGTTTCGAAAACTGGATATTCATTTTGCTTTTTTTAGAAAGTTTTCGCTGACGAGTGTTTCGAAAACTTGATATTCTTTTTTCTTTTTTTAATTAGTTTTTGCCGATAAGTGTTTCGAAAACTTAATATTCATTTTTCTTTTTTTAATCAATTTTCGCCGATGAGTGTTTTCGAAAACTTGATCATTATTTTACTTTTTTTAATTAGTTCTCGCCGATAAGTGTTCTGAAAATTTGATATTCATTTTTCTTTTTTTTAATCAGGTTTCACCGATGAGTGTTTTAAAAACTTGATATTCATTTTTCTTTTTTTAATCAGTTTTCGCCGATAAGTGTTTCAAGAATTTAATATTTGTTTTTCTTTTTTTTAATTAGTTTTCGCCGATAAGTGTTTCGAAAACTTAACAGTAATTTTTCATTTTTTAATCAGTTTACTTCGTTGAGTGTTTCGAAAGCATAATATTCATTTTTCTTTTTCTTTTAAATAGTTTTCGCCGATGAGTGTTTCGAAAACTTGATATTCATTTTTCTTTTTTTAATCAGTTTTCGCCGTTGAGTGTTCTGAAAACTTGATATTCATTTTTCTTTTTTTAATCAGTTTTCACCGATAAGTGTTTCAAAAATTTAATATTTGTTTTTCTTTTTTTTAATTAGTTTTCACCGATAAGTGTTTCGAAAACTTAACAGTAATTTTTCATTTTTTAATCAGTTTACTTCGTTGAGTGTTTCGAAAGCATAATATTCATTTTTCTTTTTTTTTTAAATAGTTTTCGCCGATGAGTGTTTCGAAAACTTGATATTCATTTTTCTTTTTTTAATCAGTTTTCGCCGATGAGTGTTCTGAAAACTTGATATTCATTTTTCTTTTTTTAATCAGTTTTCGCCGATAAGTGTTTTGAAAACGTAATATTCATTTTTCTTTTTTTTTTTTAAATAGTTTTTGCCGATGAGTGTTTTGGAAAATTGATATTCATTTTAATTTTTTTAATCAGTTTTGGTCGATTATGGTTTCGAAAACTGGATATTCATTTTCTTTTTTTAGTAAGTTTTCGTTGATGAGTGTTTTCGAAAACTTGATATTCTTTTTTCTTTTTTTAATATACTTTCGCTGATAAGTGTTCTAAAAACATGATATTCATTTTTCTTTTTTTAATCATTTCTCGCCGATTAGTGTTTCGAAAATTTAATTTTTATTTTTCTTTTTTTTGATCAGTTTTGCCGATGAGTTTTTCGAAAACATGATATTCATTTTTCTTTTTTTAATTAGTTTTTCCGGTGAGTGTTTCAAAAACTTGATATTCATCTTTCTTTTTCTTAATCAGTTTTCGCCGATGAGTGTTTTGAAAACTTGATAGTAATTTTTCATTTTTAATCATTTTCGCCGTTGAGTGTTTCGAAAACGTAATATTAATTTTTCTTTTTTTTAATTAGTTTTCGCCGATGAGTGTTTCGAAAACTTGATATTCATTTTTATTTTTTTAATCAGTTTTCGCCGATGAATGTTCTGAAAACTTGATATTCATTTTTCTTTATTTAATTAGTTTTCATCGATGATTGTTTCGAAAACTTGATATTCATTTTTCTTTTTTTAATTAGTTTTTACCGATGAGTGTTTCGAAAACTTAATATTCATTTTTCTTTTTTTAATCAGTTTTCACCGATGAGTGTTTTCGAAAACTTGATCATTATTTTTCTTTTTTTAATTAGTTCTCGCCGATAAGTGTTCTGAAAATTTGATATTCATTTTTTTTTAATCAGGTTTCACCGATGAGTGTTTTGAAAACTTGATATTCATTTTTCTTTTTTTAATCAGTTTTCGTCGATGAGTGTTTCAAGAATTTAATATTTGTTTTTCTTTTTTTTAATTAGTTTTTGCCGATAAGTGTTTCGAAAACTTAACAGTAATTTTTCATTTTTTATTCAGTTTACTTCGTTGAGTGTTTCGAAAGCATAATATTCATTTTTCTTTTTCTTTTAAATAGTTTTCGCCGATGAGTGTTTCGAAAACTTGATATTCATTTTTCTTTTTTTAATCAGTTTTCGCCGTTGAGTGTTCTGAAAACTTGATATTCATTTTTCTTTTTTTAATCAGTTTTCACCGATAAGTGTTTCAAAAATTTAATATTTGTTTTTCTTTTTTTTAATTAGTTTTCGCCGATAAGTGTTTCGAAAACTTAACAGTAATTTTTCATTTTTTAATCAGTTTACTTCGTTGAGTGTTTCGAAAGCATGATATTCATTTTTCTTTTTTTTTTAAAATTTTTCGCCGATGAGTGTTTCGAAAACTTGATATTCATTTTTCTTTTTTTAATCAGTTTTCGCCGATGAGTGTTCTGAAAACTTGATATTCATTTTTCTTTTTTTAATCAGTTTTCGCCGATAAGTGTTTTGAAAACGTAATATTCATTTTTCTTTTTTTTTAAATAGTTTTTGCCGATGAGTGTTTTGGAAAATTGATATTCATTTTAATTTTTTTAATCAGTTTTGGTCGATTATGGTTTCGAAAACTGGATATTCATTTTCTTTTTTTAGTAAGTTTTTGCTGATGAGTGTTTTCGAAAACTTGATATTCTTTTTTTCTTTTTTTAATACACTTTCGCCGATAAGTGTTCTAAAAACATGATATTCATTTTTCTTTTTTTAATCATTTCTCGCCGATGAGTGTTTCGAAAATTTAATATTTATTTTTCTTTTTTTTTGATCAGTTTTGCCGATGAGTTTTTCGAAAACATGATATTCATTTTTCTTTTTTTAATTAATTTTTTCCGATGAGTGTTTCAAAAACTTGATATTCATCTTTCTTTTTCTTAATCAGTTTTCGCCGATGAGTGTTTTGAAAACTTGATAGTAATTTTTCATTTTTAATCATTTTCGCCGTTGAGTGTTTCGAAAACGTAATATTAATTTTTCTTTTTTTTAATTAGTTTTCGCCGATGAGTGTTTCGAAAACTTGATATTCATTTTTATTTTTTTAATCAGTTTTCGCCGATGAATGTTCTGAAAACTTGATATTCATTTTTCTTTATTTAATTAGTTTTCATCGATGATTGTTTCGAAAACTTGATATTCATTTTTCTTTTTTTAATAATTTTTACCGATAAGTGTTTCGAAAACTTAATATTCATGTTTTTTTTAATCAGTTTTCGCCGATGAGTGTTTTCTAAAACTTGATAATTATTTTTCTTTTTTTCATTAGTTTTCGCCGATGAGTGTTATGAAAACTTGATATTCTTTTTTCTTTTTTTTAATCCGGTTTCGCCGATGTATATTTTGAAAACTTGGTATTCATTTTTCTTTTTTTTATCAGTTTTCGCCGACAAATGTTTCAAAAACTTAATAATTATTTTTCTTTTTTTAATCAGTTTTCGCCGATAAGTGTTTCGAAAACTTGTAGTAATTTTTCATTTTTTAATCAGTTTTCGCCGTTGAGTGTTTCGAAAACGTAATATTCATTTTTCTTTTTTTTTTTTAAAAAAAAAGTTTTCGCCGATGAATGTGTCGAAAACTTGATATTCATTTTTCTTTTTTTAATCAATTTTCGCCGATGAGTGTTCTGAAAACTTGATATTCATTTCTTTTTTTTAATTAGTTTTCGCCGATAACTGTTTGGAAAACGTAATATTCATTTTTTTTTTTTTTTTTAAAATAGTTTTCGCCGATGAGTGTTTCAAAAACTTGATATTCATTTTTCTTTTTTTTTAAATAATTGTCCCCGATGAGTGTTTCGAAAACTTGATATTCATTTTTCTTTTTCTTAATCAGTTTTCGCCGATGAGTGTTTCGAAAACGTGGTATTCATTTTTCCTTATTTAATTAGTTTTCACCGATTAGTGTTTCGAAAACTTGATATTCATTTTTCTTTTTCTAAATCAGTTTTCGCCGATAAGTGTTTCGAAAACGTGATATTCATTTTTTAATCAGTTTTTGCCGATGAGTGTTTCGAAAACTTTATATTCATTTTTCTTTTTCTTAATCAGTTTTAGCCGATAAGTGTTTTGAAAACGTAATATTCATTTTTCTTTTTTTTAATCAATTTTCGCTGATGAGTGTTCTGAAAACTTGATATTCATTTTTCTTTTTTTCCTTTTAACCTGTTTTTGCCGATGAGTGTTTCAAAAACTTGATATTCATCTTTCTTTTTCTTAATCAGTTTTCGCCGATGAGTGTTTTGAAAACTTGATAGTAATTTTTCATTTTTAATCATTTTCGCCGTTGAGTGTTTCGAAAACGTAATATTAATTTTTCTTTTTTTTAATTAGTTTTCGCCGATGAGTGTTTCGAAAACTTGATATTCATTTTTATTTTTTTAATCAGTTTTCGCCGATGAATGTTCTGAAAACTTGATATTCATTTTTCTTTATTTAATTAGTTTTCATCGATGATTGTTTCGAAAACTTGATATTCATTTTTCTTTTTTTAATTAGTTTTTACCGATGAGTGTTTCGAAAACTTAATATTCATTTTTCTTTTTTTAATCAGTTTTCGCCGATGAGTGTTTTCGAAAACTTGATCATTATTTTTCTTTTTTTAATTAGTTCTCGCCGATAAGTGTTCTGAAAATTTGATATTCATTTTTGTTTTTTTTAATCAGGTTTCACCGATGAGTGTTTTGAAAACTTGATATTCATTTTTCTTTTTTTAATCAGTTTTCGTCGATAAGTGTTTCAAGAATTTAATATTTGTTTTTCTTTTTTTTAATTAGTTTTTGCCGATAAGTGTTTCGAAAACTTAACAGTAATTTTTCATTTTTTAATCAGTTTACTTCGTTGAGTGTTTCGAAAGCATAATATTCATTTTTCTTTTTCTTTTAAATAGTTTTCGCCGATGAGTGTTTCGAAAACTTGATATTCATTTTTCTTTTTTAATCAGTTTTCGCCGTTGAGTGTTCTGAAAACTTGATATTCATTTTCCTTTTTTTAATCAGTTTTCACCAATAAGTGTTTCAAAAATTTAATATTTGTTTTTCTTTTTTTTAATTAGTTTTCGCCGATAAGTGTTTCGAAAACTTAATATTCATGTTTTTTTAATCAGTTTTCGCCGATGAGTGTTTTCTAAAACTTGATAATTATTTTTCTTTTTTTCATTAGTTTTCGCCGATGAGTGTTATGAAAACTTGATATTCTTTTTTCTTTTTTTTAATCCGGTTTCGCCGATGTATATTTTGAAAACTTGGTATTCATTTTTCTTTTTTTTATCAGTTTTCGCCGACAAATGTTTCAAAAACTTAATAATTATTTTTCTTTTTTTAATCAATTTTCGCCGATAAGTGTTTCGAAAACTTGTAGTAATTTTTCATTTTTTAATCAGTTTTCGCCGTTGAGTGTTTCGAAAACGTAATATTCATTTTTCTTTTTTTTTTTTAAAAAAAAGTTTTCGCCGATGAATGTTTCGAAAACTTGATATTCATTTTTCTTTTTTTAATCAATTTTCGCCGATGAGTGTTCTGAAAACTTGATATTCATTTCTTTTTTTTAATTAGTTTTCGCCGATAACTGTTTGGAAAACGTAATATTCATTTTTCTTTTTTTTAAAATAGTTTTCGCCGATGAGTGTTTCAAAAACTTGATATTCATTTTTCTTTTTTTTTAAATAATTGTCCCCGATGAGTGTTTCGAAAACTTGATATTCATTTTTCTTTTTCTTAATCAGTTTTCGCCGATGAGTGTTTCGAAAACGTGGTATTCATTTTTCCTTATTTAATTAGTTTTCACCGATTAGTGTTTCGAAAACTTGATATTCATTTTTTTTTCTAAATCAGTTTTTGCCGATGAGTGTTTCGAAAACTTTATATTCATTTTTCTTTTTCTTAATCAGTTTTAGCCGATAAGTGTTTTGAAAACCTAATATTCATTTTTCTTTTTTTTTAATCAATTTTCGCTGATGAGTGTTCTGAAAACTTGATATTCATTTTTCTTTTTTTCCTTTTAACCTGTTTTTGCCGATGAGTGTTTCAAAAACTTGATATTCATCTTTCTTTTCTTAATCAGTTTTCGCCGATGAGTGTTTTGAAAACTTGATAGTAATTTTTCATTTTTAATCATTTTCGCCGTTGAGTGTTTCGAAAACGTAATATTAATTTTTCTTTTTTTTAATTAGTTTTCGCCGATGAGTGTTTCGAAAACTTGATATTCATTTTTATTTTTTTAATCAGTTTTCGCCGATGAATGTTCTGAAAGCTTGATATTCATTTTTCTTTATTTAATTAGTTTTCATCGATGATTGTTTCGAAAACTTGATATTCATTTTTCTTTTTTTAATTAGTTTTTACCGATGAGTGTTTCGAAAACTTAATATTCATTTTTCTTTTTTTAATCAATTTTCGCCGATGAGTGTTTCCGAAAACTTGATCATTATTTTTCTTTTTTTAATTAGTTCTCACCGATAAGTGTTCTGAAAATTTGATATTCATTTTTTTTTTTTTAATCAGGTTTCACCGATGAGTGTTTTGAAAACTTGATATTCATTTTTCTTTTTTTAATCAGTTTTCGTCGATAAGTGTTTCAAGAATTTAATATTTGTTTTTCTTTTTTTTAATTAGTTTTTGCCGATAAGTGTTTCGAAAACTTAACAGTAATTTTTCATTTTTTAATCAGTTTACTTCGTTGAGTGTTTCGAAAGCATAATATTCATTTTTCTTTTTCTTTTAAATAGTTTTCGCCGATGAGTGTTTCGAAAACTTGATATTCATTTTTCTTTTTTTAATCAGTTTTCGCCGTTGAGTGTTCTGAAAACTTGATATTCATTTTTCTTTTTTTAATCAGTTTTCACCGATAAGTGTTTCAAAAATTTAATATTTGTTTTTCTTTTTTTTAATTAGTTTTCGCCGATAAGTGTATCGAAAACTTAACAGTAATATTTCATTTTTTAATCAGTTTACTTCGTTGAGTGTTTCGAAAGCATAATATTGATTTTTCTTTTTTTTTTAAAAGTTTTCGCCGATGAGTGTTTCGAAAACTTGATATTCATTTTTCTTTTTTTAATCAGTTTTCGCCGATGAGTGTTCTGAAAACTTGATATTCATTTTTCTTTTTTTAATCAGTTTTTGCCGATCAGTGTTTTGAAAACGTAATATTCATTTTTCTTTTTTTTTTTAAATAGTTTTTGCCGATGAGTGTTTTGGAAAATTGATATTCATTTTAATTTTTTTAATCAGTTTTGGTCGATTAGGGTTTCGAAAACTGGATATTCATTTTCTTTTTTTAGTAAGTTTACGCTGATGAGTGTTTTCGAAAACTTGATATTCTTTTTTCTTTTTTTAATATACTTTCGCCGATAAGTGTTCTAAAAACATGATATTCATTTTTCTTTTTTTAATCATTTCTCGCCGATGAGTGTTTCGAAAATTTAATATTTATTTTTCTTTTTTTTTTATCAGTTTTGCCGATGAGTTTTTCGAAAACATGATATTCATTTTTCTTTTTTTAATTAGTTTTTCCGATGAGTGTTTCAAAAACTTGATATTCATCTTTCTCTTTCTTAATCAGTTTTCGCCGATGAGTGTTTTGAAAACTTGATAATAATTTTTCATTTTTAATCATTTTCGCCGTTGAGTGTTTCGAAAACGTAATATTAATTTTTCTTTTTTTTTAATTAGTTTTCGCCGATGAGTGTTTCGAAAACTTGATATTCATTTTTATTTTTTTAATCAGTTTTCGCCGATGAATGTTCTGAAAACTTGATATTCATTTTTCTTTATTTAATTAGTTTTCATCGATGATTGTTTCGAAAACTTGATATTCATTTTTCTTTTTTTAATAATTTTTACCGATGAGTGTTTCGAAAACTTAATATTCATGTTTTTTTTAATCAGTTTTTGCCGATGAGTGTTCTGAAAACTTGATATTCATTTTTCTTTTTTTTCCTTTTAACCTGTTTTTGCCGATGAGTGTTTCAAAAACTTGATATTCATTTTTCTTTTTCTTAATCAGTTTTCGACGATAAATGTTTTCAAAACATAATATTCATTTTTCTTTTTTATTTTTAAATAGTTTTCGCCGATGAGTGTTTCGAAAACTTGATATTCATTTTTTTTTCTTTTTTAAATAGTTTTCCCCGATGAGTGTTTCGAAAACTTGATATTCATTTCTCATTTTCTTAATCAGTTTTCGCCGATGAGGGTTTCGAAAATGTGGTATTCATTTTTCCTTATTTAATTAGTTTTCAACGATTAGTATTTCGAAAACTTGATATTCATTTTTCTTTTTCATAATCAGTGGTCGCCGATGAGTGTTTCGAAAACGTGATATTCATTTTTCTTTTTTTAAATCAGTTTTTGCCGATGAGTGTTTCGAAAACTTGATATTCATTTTTTTTTCTTTTTTAAATAGTTTTCCCCGATGAGTGTTTCGAAAACTAGATATTCATTTTCCTTTTTCTTAATCAGTTTTCGCCGATGAGTGTTTCGAAAACGTGGTATTCATTTTTCTTTATTTAATTAGTTTTCACCGATAAGTGTTTCGAAAACATGATATTCATTTTTCTTTTTTTCTTTTTTAAATAGTTTTCACCGATGAGTATTTCGAAAATGTGATATTCATTTTTCTTTTTTTAATCATTTTTTCCCAACGAGTGTTTCGAAAACCTGATATTCATTTTTCTTTTCTTTTTTTAATTAGTTTTAGCCGATGAGTGTTTTCGAAAACTTGATATTTATTTTTCTTTTTTTAATCAATTTTCGCCGATGGGTGTTCTGAAAACTTGATATTCATTTTTCTTTTTTTTTAATTAGTTTTCGCCGATGAGTGTTTCGAAAACTTAATATTTATTTTTCTTTTTTTAATCAGTTTTTGCCGATGATTGTTTCGAAAACTTGATATTCATTTTTCTTTTTTTAATCAGTTTTTTCCGATGAGTGTTTCGAAAACTTGATATTCATTTTTCTTTTTTTAATCAGTTTTAGCCGATGAGTGTTTTCGAAAACTTGATATTTATTTATTTTTTTTAATTAATTTTCGCCGATGAGTGTTCTGAAAACTTGATATTTATTTTTCTTTTTTTTTAATCAGGTTTTGCCGTTGAGTGTTTCGAAAACTTGATATTCATTTTTCTTTTTCTTAATCAGTTTTCGCCGATGAGTGTTTCGAAAACGTGATATTCATTTTTCTTTATTTAATTAGTTTTGATCGATTAGTGTTTCGAAATCGTAATATTCATTTTTCTTTTTTTTAAATAGTTTTCCCCGATGAGTGTTTCAAAAACATGATATTCATTTTTCTTTTTCTTAATCAGTTTTAGCCGATGAGTGTTTTGAAAACGTGATATTCATTTTTTTTATTTAATTAGTTTTCATCGATTAGTGTTTCGAAAACGTAATATTCATTTTTCTTTTTTTTTTAAATAGTTTTCGCCGATGAGTGTTTCGAAAACATGATATTCATTTTTCTTTTTTATATCAGTTTTAGCCGATGAGTGTTTTCGAAAACTTGATATTTATTTTTCTTTTTTTAATCAATTTTCGCCGATGAGTGTTCTGAAAACTTGATATTTATTTTTCTTTTTTTAATCAGTTTTTACCGATTAGTGTTTCGAAAACTTGATATTCATTTTTCTTTTTCTTAATCAGTTTTCGCCGATGAGTGTTTCGAAAACGTGATATTCATTTTTCTTTATTTAATTAGTTTTCATCGATTAGTGTTTCGAAAACGTAATATTCATTTTTCTTTTTTTTAAATAGTTTTCTCCGATGAGTGTTTTGAAAACATGATATTCATTTTTCTTTTTCTTAATCAGTTTTAACCGATGAGTGTTTTGAAAACGTGATATTCATTTTTCTTTATTAAATTAGTTTTTCATCGATAAGTGTTTCAAAAACTTGATATTCATTTTTCTTTTTTTAATCAATTTTCACCGATTAGTGTTTCAAAAACTTGATATTTATTTTCTTTTTTTAATCAGTTTTTGCAGATGAGTGTTTCGAAAACTTGATATTCATTTTTCTTTTTTTAATCAGTTTTAACCGATGATTGTTTTCCAAAACATGATATTCATATTTCTTTTTTTAATCAATTTTTGCCGATGAGTGTTATGAAAACTTGATATTCTTTTTTCTTTTTTTAATCAATTTTCGCCGATGAGTGTTTCGAAAATTAATATTTATTTTTCTTTTTTTAATCAGTTTTTTCCATTGAGTGTTTTCGAAAACTTGATATTCATTTTTTTAATAAATTTTCGCCGATAAGTGTTCTGAAAACTTGATATTCATTTTTCTTTTTTTTAATCAGTTTTCGACGATTAGTGTTTCGAAAAATTAATATTTATTTTTCTTTTTTTAGTCAGTTTTTGCCGATGAGTTTTTCGAAAACTTGATATTCATTTTTCTTTTTTTATTAAGTTTTCGCTAACAATTGTTTCGAAAACTTGATATTCATTTTTCTTTTTTTAATTAGTTTTGGCCGATGAGTGTTTCGAAAACTTTATATTCATTTTTATTTTTTTGATCAGTTTTGGTCGATTAGTTTTTTGAAAACTGGATATTCATTTTTCTTTTTATAGTAAGTTTTCATTGATTAGTGTTTCGAAAACTTAATATTCATTTTTCATTTTCTAATCAGATTTTGCCGATGTGTGTTTCGAAAACTTGATATTTATTTTTCTTTTTTTAATCAGTTTTAGCTGATAAGTGTTTTCGAAAACTTGATATTCATTTTTCTTTTTTTAATCAATTTTCGCCGATGAGTGTTCTGAAAACTTGATATTCATTTTTCATTTTTTTAATCAGTTTTCGCCGATGAGTGTATTCAAAAACTTAATATTTAATTTTTTTAATCAGTTTTTGCCGATGAGTGTTTTGAAAGCTTGATATTCATTTTTCTTTTTTTAATCAGTTTTTGCCGATGAGTGTTTCGAAAACTTGCTATTCATTTTTCTTTTTTCAAATAAGTTTTAGCCGAGCAGTGTTTTCGAAAACTTGATATTCATTTTTCTTTTTTTAATCAATTTCCGCCGATAAGTTTTCTGAAAACTTGATATTCATTTTTCTTTTTTTTAATCAGTTTTTGCCGATAAGTGTTTTGAAAACTTGATATTCATTTTTCTTTTTCTTAATCAGTTTTCGCCGATTAGTGTTTCAAAAACGTGAAATTCATTTTTCTGTATTTAATTAGTTTTCATCGATGAGTGTTTTCGAAAACTTGATATTCATTTTTCGCCGATGAGTGTTTCGAAAACTTAATATTCATTTTTTTAATCAGTTGTCGTCGATGAGTGTTTTGAAAACTTGATATTCACTTTTCTTTTTTTAGTAAGTTTTCGCTAATGAGTGTTTTGAAAACTTGATATATATTTTTCTTTTTTTAATCAGTTTTCGCCGATGAGTGTGTAATACCCGGAAATTTTTTTCGAAATTTAAAATGAAATGAAAGGGAAAAAAAGAAGTAAAAAATAATTTTTGGACTTAATTCAGGAGCTAAGGAATTGGAAACCTGAATTAAGTAGGGAAATGGGATAAAATTGAAATTTATTTTTTCAGCCTTACTTATTTAATATTATTATTTTTATATATTAGAAAATAAAAGAAAATAAAAATTTAATTGGAAGGAGGAGAGATTAAATTGGGGATATTTTCAGCTTTTTTTTATATTATTATTATTATTAGTATTATTATTTAGTTATTTTATTAATTAATTATTGATTATTTTAGTTTATTTTAATTATTATAGTTATATAATTATTTAATTGTTTTATTTTAAGGGTGGGAGTCGTGGGTTAGAAAAGGAATAAGAAAGAAAAGAATTAGAGAAAGAGTAAGAAAGGATAGAGAGAGAAAGAATCGAGAAAGAAAGAGAGAGATAGGAGACGAGAAGAAGAAGAAGGGGAAAGAGGGGGATCTTGCCGGAAAAGTGGCCGGAGGGAGCTAGCCGAAGTCGAAAAAAGTCAGTGGAGCTCGGGTACGACGTCTCCCGCACCTTCCACCGATCAAATCAAAGGTTGATAACCCCAATTTCATTCGAAACCCTTAATTTCTCCATTTTTAAGGATTTCTTCGATTCACCTTGGATTGAATTGTTTCGAGGGTAGATTGAGACCTAGAAAGTGTTCTTGAACACTTAGTTGGGGTAGGAGTCGAGACTATATCCTCGGTTTTGACCGGATTCGAATTTGGAAGGATTTGGGGTTAAAATTATAATTAACTCTAAATTGGAGAAATTATTGTTAGCTTAGGAATTGAGCTTGGGTTTGAGTAAATAGGTTTGGATTGGTATTAATGAAATTATATTATTGAAATATTAGCTGAATAAGACCCGTGAAGAGCTGGCCCGAGGTTACTAAGGTTGTACATTGATGTTAACGTGCCGGGTCCCTGCTCAGATTGCCCAAATACATTTTAAGGGTGACGTTGAGGGCTTCAAACCTCTTCTTTTCAATCTTAAACACCCTAGAATAATTCTAAGTATGCTATCAAGGATCAAGAATTATTTTAGGTACTTTCTTGTTTCTCAAGGATGGAAACTTGTGGAACAATAAAGTCCAAAATTTAAAATGACAATTTAATTCCTTCGTAATTATTAGGAAACCTTAAGTAGGATAATTTAGAAGCATATCGAGGTTTAGTAACTCAAATCCAAGGCTTTAAAAATTCATTAAAGGTGATCGATAATTATACGAAACCAAGTATGTAGCACTTGAGACTCTCATGGAAGAGAGGGAAGACGGATAAGACCAAGGATTCGGTTCTTGGCGACGTCTAGATGCATTTTTAGGTACGAGCATGTCATATGCATATGAATTACATATAGTTTGAGATGTTAACCACATGAATGCATTCGTTAGGAAACCACGACTCGTCCGGAGCGGGAGTTACTCTAGGACTAGCACAGGGAAGCCGTCCAGGTGAGGGGTTTCCCATCCTTGCCCTACAGGGTTGATTGAGGATGTGGATATGTGGTTTGCCTACTTCCCTATTTGTAAGAATTATTTAGTGGTTAACATGCTATTGTTGTTCCTAAACTGTTATATATGAAAGTATTTGTATATGTGTGTTTGAGTACAGGTAAAGAGGTACTAGAGGGTATCCATGTGATGACATGAGATACGCCAAACAGTACAAGCAAGAGGGTTAGTTGTTGATTAAGTCAAAGGTTTGGTTTACCCTATTAATTCGAAACTCATTAAAGAAATCGTATAGAAGTTGTTAGTAAACGTCCACGTTTTATGGTAATTGAACTTAGGAACGGCGTTAGAGGTAGGTTTTGATCTAATCAAGGGTTCGGATATTAATTGAGGATTAATACGATCTCTTAATTGATTAGTGAGTCGTAGGGATGTTCACACTACCTAGGTAAAGTCAGTTTAGGATAGAAATGGGTAGATAGAATCAGGATTCCAACTGAAAGCTTGGGGGAAGAGAAACAAGTTAAAGTATTTGCCCGTTGAGGCCATTGCCCTAGCCTGGCACTAGGGTCAGTAAAAGACTAAAAGATTTGCCCGTTGAGGTCATTGCCCTAGCCTGGTACTAGGGTTAGTAAAAGACTAAAAGATTTGCCCGTTGAGGCCATTGCCC
This sequence comes from Senna tora, assembly GCA_014851425.1. Lineage (NCBI taxonomy): Eukaryota > Viridiplantae > Streptophyta > Magnoliopsida > Fabales > Fabaceae > Senna > Senna tora. Next base: position 14,281,865 of record CM026266.1, read on the forward strand.
TAGCCTGGCACTAGGGGCAGTTAAAGGTTTAAAAGAAATTGCCCGTTGAGGCCATTGCCCTAGCCTGGTACTAGGGTCAGTTGTGTGATTTACAGTTTCCAAACGATATGTTAAAAGTGTTTACTTGTTTATGAAAAGCATGATAGAGGAGCATGATCCATAGGTTTATCCATGATTTTATGTTATATTAATATTGCCTGATCGTAATATAAAATTTGATAAACTGGATTTTCATGCGCATGTGATTGTGGGTGTTTCCCTTTCCCCAGCTGTAGTGGTACCCGCCGCTACGTCGAGGATGAGAAGCTTCTCACTGAGTCTGTTTGACTCACTCCTTCTGCTTCAATGTTTCAGATACAGGGATCGGGCAGACATCGACGTCCGGACAGTGATACGGACATCAGACCATCCTTATGCTCTTGTTCGCGTGGGTGGACTCCTTTGGTTATTTTGATTTCTCTTGTTGTACATATTTTAAAGTTGTAAGAGTTGTATATATATATATATATATTTACAGCTTTTGATATGTACCTACTCTAGAATTGTCGGCTTCACATATACTTAAAGACAGGGTCCAGTTGGGGGTAAACTAGAATATATGTTTGAGTATATAAACTTCTCCATGTGAATAGGATAGATCGTTGTAATAACCCTCATTTTAAGAGTAAGCGAGACATTGAAAACTAATTAGGAGACCTTTTTATTAGTTGTTCCTACTTATGAATGTTGGACACGAGTATTAAAATATACACTTGTAAGTAAATTTTTTTTAAAGAAAATAAAAATAATAAATAAAAGCAGTGAAATGTAGTGAGGGACTTAATTGAAAAGAAGACTTTCTTTGTGTGGCAGAAATGTAATTTTGACTAAACAAATCAGATTTTTCTTTCTCTTTCCTCAAGAAGTTTCCACCGCCATATCCTTATCCTTCCTCTTTTATTTTGCTTTTTTATTTTGATTTCTTCCTTCCATCTTTCCTTCATTCCTTTCCATTCTTTCTGTTCTTTCTTCCATTTCCTCTTTCTCTCTTTTTCTCTTCCCTCCTTCCCACACTCCGTTAAGCTGCTCTGGATGAAAAAAAAAATGACGCTGCACTCTATTATTCAAGCTACTGAATAGCGTGAATTTGTGAGGGAAGAACGAAAACTGATTTTTGGCTTGCTATTGTGAGTATCTCCTTTCTTTTTGTTTCTATTTGGTGATAGTGATTTGGGAAAAGAAAAAAACCTTATACATTCTTGTTAAGAATTCTAACTTCTATCTTTTTGGAACCCATGGAAAATAATTGGGGGATTTCTAGGATATTCTAAATATTGTTAAATTGGTCTAGTGACTCACTTTGATCATGTAATTGCAATCTTAGCCTAGCATTTGATTTTCAAAACTATATGGTAATGTAAAAGTAGATAGGGTTTGGAATGTGGATTAGGAAGGAATTTCATAAGTATTAAATTTATTCAACCTTGAGAAAAATCTTGAATTAGATAACAAGATGGGTGTCATTTGATAAGAATAGTTCTTGTCATGGAAGCTTTGGTAAATGTAATATGAAGATTGAGGAAATATTGAAAAGTTGCTAAATCAATTCCTAAATTTTATTCTATTCTATTATATATATATATATATATATATATATATATATATATATATATATATATGCTTTTAAATTATAATACGAATTTACGTATTTGACTATAAAATTTTAGTGGGTTAAAAGGAAATACATTTGATACAAAATTCGTACAAGTGGAAGTAGGAAAATGGATTAGTAAGTTTGGGTAGTTGAAAGTTAAGAATAGGATAAATTAATTGAATGGGGGATAGTGGAAATTCCTAAGACCATCGAAAGTAATTTCACTTAAATTCTAATATATATTAGAAATTGAGTGATTGAAAGTGAGTCTTCATTTTGTTGTTAGGTTTTCTGGAGTTGATCTCGTGTTAGAGTCAAAGTTGAGATGATGGACTATTTTTGGTTAGTTTGATGTCACGGTGAGTGGATGATGCTTACTATACTCTTTCTTACCTACCTTGTGCATTTTGACCACTTTTAGACTTTAGTTTAGAATGGGGAACAAACCAAATTTAAATAGTTTTATCTCTCCTTTGATCTTTAAGTTAATAAGCTATGTATCTTTAATTGATGATATGACCTCCACTAAGTCCGTTTTCGTGAATCTTACTCAAAAGGTGAGGGACATGTTAGAATTTTAATCATATTTTGATTGTTCATTGAAGTACTACTCTACAAAGTCTTTTTGTGCAAATTTGTATATGATTTTGTATTCGTTGATCATGTCCTCACCTTGATTTGAAATTATTCGGTGGATGTAAGACTTCTCTGAAAGATTGACTATTTAACAATAATTGTTCTGCAATGAAAGTACGATTGATTATATGGAAGTGCATTATAAGCACTATGTTTCAGTTAGTTATTTGTGATCACTGAGTATTTTCGACTCTCTGATTTTGAAAGTGAGAAATATTTCAGGAAATTTATATTTTTACTTATTTAAATGATTTTTCTTGGGAAGCCATCTGATATGGAACCCTGCAGCTAACGCAATATCGTTAGCCCTTGGTGCACCTTGGAACCCCAGCTAGCAGGGGTGTTGCTAGCCCCGTGTGTCGGCCAACACACGTGGATTGGATATCTGATATATTGAGCTTAATGCTCATCTGATTATTTAAAGCCATATGATTTTCTGATTTCGTGAGCCTTGTGCTCATGTCTGTTCTGATTGGTTCTGTGGATCTGGTTTCCCTAACAGATTTTTCTATATGATTTGATATTTTGAGAATGTATTCTGATGTGAAAAAGGACTATTGTTTAGTTTTAAAGTTTATCTGTTATTTTTATTTTATGATATTTATATATATACACATTTTAGAAAGTTAATTTGATGAATTTGAGAATTAACCCTATTTTGAAAGGATTAGTAATTTATATGTAAACTTGTATTTTACTTTTGATTTACAACGCTCATTTAAACGTCACTATCAAACATGGATTGCGAAAAACTCATGCCTTCGGTTTGTTCCCTCCTGTTATTGTAGGTATTATCTGCTCACTGAGTTGCAAAACTCACCCTTCTCTATATTTGTTTTCCAATAACAGATTTGGCAGGTTCGTTGATGGTCAAGTGTGATACTGTCAGTTGGAGAGCCACACATTGTCCGTGTGTGCGTGGACGGTATCACTTTGTTTCTCTCTAGAGTTGCTCCATAATTTCACAGGCAGGATCCCCGCTTCAGTAGGAATTGTAATTAATGCTTTAATACTTAAAGGTTGTCGAATTATTGGAAATTTGAACGCTTAGGTAAATAATGCTAGTGATCAGGCTAATGGGTTCAGGAATTTTTCCTCGAATTCCATGCCGGTCATGAGCCCGATTTGGGGTCGTGACAATCGTACGCATTGAGGTGTACGATCAATATGATATGGATATATATTATGTGTGCTTGCTGCATGTGAATAGGATAGATCGTACGTATTGAGACGTACGGTCAATATGATATTAATATTTACATTATGAGTGCTAATAAATATATCTATATACTGGATTGAGCTGAAGCGGTATTGAGCAAACCACGGATTGCAGGTTAATTAGGCCACGAGTGAGGCGTGTCCACTAGTATGATATATATATATATTGATTGTATAGCAGGGTAGTTATAGTCATGTTTACAGGATAAGGCTTACGGGTTTAGAGGCAAAAATTTATTCCCGTGTCGGTTACGTACTCCCGACTTGGGGTCGTGACAGAGTGTTTCAAAAACCTGATATTGTTTTTTCTTTTTTTTTTAATCAGTTTTCGCCGATGAGTGTTTCGAAAACTTGATAGTAATTTTTCATTTTTTAATCAGTTTTCGCCGTTGACTGTTTCGAAAATGTAATATTCATTTTTCTTCTTTTTTAAATAGTTTTCGCCGATGAGTGTTTCGAAAACTTAATATTCATTTTTATTTTTTTAATCAATTTTCGCCGATGAGTGTTCTGAAAACTTGATATTCATTTTTCTTTTTTTTTAATCAGTTTTCGCCGATAGGTGTTTCGAAAACTTGATATTCATTTTTCCTTTTTTTAATCAGTTTTCGCAGATGAGTGTTTCGAAAACGTAATATTCATTTTTTCTTTTTTCTTTTTTAAATAGTTTTCCCTGATGAGTGTTTCGAAAACTTGATATTCATTTTTATTTTTTTAATCAGTTTTCGTCGTTGAGTGTTCTGAAAACTCGATATTCATTTTTCTTTTTTTTTAATAAGTTTTCGCCGATGGGTGTTTTGAAGACTTGATATTCAATTTTCTTTTTTTTAATCAGTTTTCGCCGATTAGTGTTTCGAAAACGTGATATTCATTTTTCTTTATTTAATTAGTTTTCACCGGTGAGTGTTTCGAAAACTTGATATTCATTTTTTTAATAAGTTTTCGTTGATGAGTGTTTCAAAAACTTGATATTTATTTTCTTTTTTTAATCAGTTTTCGCACATGAGTGTTTCGAAAACTTGATTTTATTTTCCTTAATTAGGTTTTGTAGATGAGTGTTTAGAAAACTTGATATTCATTTTTCTTTTTTTAATCAGTTTTCGTCGATGAGTGTTTCCAAAACTTGATATTCATATTTCTTTTTTTAACCAGTTTTCACCGATTAGTGTTTCGAAAACTTGATATTCATTTTCCTGTTTTAATCCGTTTTCGCCGATGAGTGTTTCGAAAACTTGATATTCATTTTTATTTTTTTAATTAATTTTGGTCGATTAGTGTTTCCAAAACTGGATATTCATTTTTCTTTTCTTAGTAAGTTTTCGCTAATGAGTGCTTCGAAAACTTGCTATTCATTTTTATTTTTTGATCAGGTTTTTTCGATGAGTGTTTTGAAAACTTAATATTCATTTTTCTTTTTTTAATCAGTTTTAGCCGATGAGTGTTTTCGAAAACTTGATATTCATTTTTCTTTTTTAATCAATTTTCGCCGATAAATGTTCTGAAAACTTGATATTCATTTTTCTTTTTTTATAATCAGTTTTCGCCGATGAGTGTTTCGAAAACTTAATATTTATTTTTCTTTTTTTAATCAGTTTTTGGCTATGAGTGTTTCGAAAACATGATATTCATTTTTCTTTTTTTAATCAGTTTTAGCCGATGAGTATTTTCGAAAACTTGATATTCATTTTTCTTTTTTAATCAATTTTCGCCGATGAGTGTTCTGAAAACTTGATATTCATTTTTCTTTTTTTTTTAACTAGTTTTCGCCGATGAGTGTTTCAAAAACTTGATATTCATTTTTCTTTTTCTTAATCAGTTTTCGCCGATGAGTGTTTCGAAAACGTGATATTCATTTTTCTTTATTTAATTAGTTTTCATCGATGAATGTTTCGAAAACTCGATATTCATTTTTCTTTTTTTAATCAGTTTTTGCCGATGAGTGTTCTGAAAACTTGATATTCATTTTTTTATTTTCTAATCAGTTTTCGCCGATTAGTGTTTCGAAAACTTGATAGTAATTTTTCATTTTTTAATCAGTTTTCGCCGTTGAGTGTTTCGAAAACGAAATATTCATTTTTCTTTTTTTTTTTAAAATAGTTTTCGCCGATGATTGTTTCGAAAACTTGATATTCATTTTTATTCTTTTAATCAGTTTTCGCCGATAAGTGTTATGAAAACTTGAGATTCATTTTTCTTTTTCTTCATCAGTTTTCGCCGATGAGTGTTTCGAAAACTTGATGTTCATTTTTCTTTATTTAATTACTTTTCATCGATGAGTGTTTTGAAAACTTTATATTCATTTTTCTTTTTCTTAATCAGTTTTCGCCGATTAGTATTTCAAAAACGTGATATTCATTTTTCTTTTTTAGGCAAGTTTTCGCTAATGAGTGTTTCGAAAACTTGATATTTATTTTTCTTTTTTTAATCTATTTTTGTCGATGAGTGTTACGAAAACTTGATATTTATTTTTGATTTTTTAAATCAGTTTTCGCCGATGAGTGTTTCGAAAACTTTATATTCATTTTTATTTTTTTAATCAGTTTTCGTCGATTAGTGTTTCGAAAACTGGATATTCATTTTCCTTTTTTAGTAAGTTTTCGCTGATGAGTATTTCGAAAACTTGATATTCATTTTTCTTTTTTTAATTAGTTTTTGCCGATGAGTGTTTCGAAAACTTAATATTCATTTGTAATACCCCGGAAAATTTCGAGGATTAAAGAATGATTTATTTAAAAATTTTGAGGATTAAAGAAGGATTTATTCCGGGGCTAGGAATTAAAACCTTAAAAAGAATATGAGTAAATTATGAAAGTTAAAAGAAACCGGAAAGGAATTTTTTTTTTTAGGATTGTAATACCCGAAATTTTTTTTGGAGGTTTAAAATAAAATAAAAAGGGAAAGAAAAGAAGTAGAAAATAATTTTGGGATTTAACTCGGGACCTAAGAAATTACAAACCTGAAATAAATAGGGAAAGGGATTAAGTTAAAAATAAATGTTAGTTATTTATTTAATTATGTATTATTATTTTCAGATTTTATTATTATTGTTATTATATGTTAATTAGTAGATAAAAGAAAAGAAAAGAAAAGAAAATAAACGGGAGAGGGGAAAGCTACGGGTAAGAAGAGAAGAAGAAAGAAAGAAAGGAAAGGAGAGAGAGGGAGAAGAGAGAGAGAGAGAGAGAGAGCTAGGGCTTGGAGGTGGGAGCAAATCCGGCGGGAATCTCGCAGGAATCCGGCGAGCCAGAGTTGGAGGAGAAGCCGGAGATCATCCTCGTCATCTTCCTCGTCTCAATCTCTCGAGTTAAGGTTGGTATAACGCCCGATTCTCTCCAAGTCCCCATTTTCTTCATTTTTCTTCATTTTTAGAATTGAGTTGAGAATCCGAGTTTGGGCGAATTCGAGGGTAGAATAATGTTTCTAAAGTGTTCTTGAACACTCATCGGGGTTAGGATTCGAGGCTAAATCGTTGGATTTGGCCGGATTCGAAGTTGGAAGAGTTTGGGGTTTATGAAACCCATTTTTCCCAATCTCGAACGATCAACGAATCGGAGTTGGATTTGAGTTGTAGGACATCCTAAATGTAGTATATATGTAGGTGCACAAAACCCCTGGGGTGTGGAGTCGAAGCCGGGGGCGAAAGGGGGCCGGAACGGGCCCAAACCAGCCCACAGCACAGCAAACGAATTGCTGTGCTGCGAGCCGGCGCTATAGCGCCATCTCTCGGGTGTGCCAAGAGCTGCTGGGCAGCAGCTCAGCGCTATAGCGCCAGAAACGGTGCTATAGCGCCAGAATCGGCGCTATAGCGCCAGGCCTCTGCCCAGCATGCCCAAAATTGATTTTTTTGCAAATCCGGGGCGTCCGAACCTCCTACTTTCAATCCTAAACTTCTTAGAACACCACCAACCATGTTTTTAAGGATCAAAATCATTCCAAATGTCTTCTTGTCCCTCAAGAATAAAAACTTACGGAGTAAACTAAGTCCAACTTCTTGAATTTCAACCTTAAACTGTCACAACCTTTAGGCAACCTTAAGTGGGATAAATTGGAGGTATATTGAGGTTTAGAAACTAGATTTCTTAGAAACCAAGTAGGAACACAAGTTGAATCAAAATGCTTAGACCTTCCTAAAATTAGGATTCTATCAAACCAAGCTAGATAAGCTTCCTTGGATGCAAATACAAGTTAGATAGAGGTCTAATACTCAAATCCAAGTATGTGAAACACTCAAGTAGAGTGTTATATGCGAGTAAGTAAAGTGTCCGAGGAAGGAAACACATAAGTCGGGAAAGAGAAGTCCAATAAGACCAAGAGCGTGACTCTGTGGCAACCATGGACTACACGTGAGAGTAATGGAGAGATAAATAACAAGTTAAGCTAAATAATAACCTTAATGAAGTAAATGTTGTTCTTATAGGAACAACGGCATGAAATAGAGTGCAACAGGAACTCCGAGGAGACTAAAGTCACAGGAGAGGATTGCATGGAAGGTTGGCCAAGGTGAGGGTTCTTCCATCTCTGCTCCTAGGGTTGTATGCTTATGTGCATTACATGAGTATGTACATTCTCTGCTTGTCTCGTATGTGTTAGCTAGAGGTATAGAAGGCTAAAAGAATGAAAGAACTAGCAATTGGTTGTGGAAAGTAACTTGGATAGGAAAACATAGGAGTAGAGTACAACTGTTTGCTATGATTGGTGTGTTACAAATCCAACTCATACACTTCGGAGGCATGATGAGTATTTTATTAAATCTTTTTCCACGACGGTGGCAAGAGTCCTTGTACGGAAGGACTAACCATTTATTTTTAAAACTTGTCACGAAGGTGACTTAAATTATAATCATGCAAAGGGAGTTATTGGTGGGTTTCGGATTTGATTATGCTAGCCATGTTAGACATCGACTAGAACAACGTCAGATGGCACTTGAGACCTCAGTTTTATAATCACCATGACGATGGTCATAGCTCTATCCTGGCAATAGGGTCAGAAAGGTTTTATATTGCTATGACGATAGCTTGAGGCTCAGAGAGTGCATCTGGACGGGTATATGAGTTATATCATGTTGAGGACACTCGTACATATTAATAAGGAGAAGAATTGTTGATCCTTCGGGAAAGATACAAAGAATCCTATTAATATGTGAGACTAAGGTAAGGAGACACGAGAGGAACCTACGGGTGAACCATGAGCCTAACCTAGTAAAAGAAAAATCATCCTGTGGAGTTGGTCCAGGGTGTGTCAGTGGCCATGCTTTGAGACGTCGTGCCGTGCCTACCATGTGGCCTGGTTGGGTAATGGACGAGTGGGCTCAAGCTATTGCCCTGCAGCAAGGGGTCAGGACGTGCCACGTGGTGGCTATGCGTCAGTTGCTTGATAGATAGAAGTTGTTTGTGTTTGATTAACAGAATTGTCACGAGGTGACCAGTACCCAAGTGAATGGGTTAAGTATGCTTTGCCACGTGGGGGCCAATAGCCCGAGTGTACGAGTTTGAAGTAGAAAAGCCACGTAGTGGCTAGTAGATACCCAAGAGTTGGGGAGATTAAGTAGATGTATGTTTAGCATCTTTGTGTATGTATAAATTATCTGTGTTTGCATATAATTGCTGATTGTGCAGCGTAGTGGTAACGTACAGGATTACGCAACCACACGTCTTGTTTGATACGAACATGCTGAAACGTGAGAAGACCGGTAGGTAAAAGCCGGCACTATGTGTTACATGTTACTTGCTGATTGATGACGTGGAATAAACTCCTGCATGCTTATAATTGCTAAATGCATGTGAGTGTTTGGGGTGAAACTTCTGTTATTGTGTGATCACCAAGAATGCATGCTAACTCACAGTAACTAGTTGTTTGTGCATGTGGTTGTGTATGACTCCCAAACCCAGCGCTATGGTACCCACCTTGCGCCGGGGATGGGAGAATCCTCACTGAGTCGCGTGGTTAAGACTCACGCCTCATTTTTACTACACAGAGACAGGTTAAGTACAGGTGGAAGAAGTCTCGGTGGAACGAGGGACGAGCAGAACTTTCCAAGACCCACAATTTGTTCATGTGGGTGAATAAATTGTAACTGTAATTTAATTTACTTTATTATTGTATCATAAAGTAAAGGGTAGACGTACCCAATTAGATTGTATTACTAAATCTAGAACTGTCAGCTTCACACCCCTTAAAGATCAGGATTTATTTTACTGCGATACGGGGAAAGTTTGTTTTCAAAATATACATATATATACTTATATCTGTTGCATGTGAATAGGATAGGCAGCATCTTCGGATGTGTAGCCAGTACACAGGTTATATACATTATGTGTGTTTTCCTATATCTATATCCTGAAGCGGCACTGGCCGTGAATTTGCTTGCCTAGGATAGGCCACCATTTTGGTGTAGCCATGGTATTATAATGCATGTGAATGTATTTTTTTATAATAGCTATTCTTTCAATTAGGTGATAAGGCTTACAGGCATAGGGATATTCCCTGTGTCTGTGCCGGTCACGGTCCTCTAAACGGGGGTCATGACAAACTTGGTATCAGAGGCAGGTTGTTCTTTAAGGGTGTGAAGCCAACTAGTAGTCTCGGGTGTCAGATGGGCTAGCCATTACAAATCCGGACGTAAGGGTGGATCCGACAGGCACTTGTGAGGTTGCTCAGGTTGTTGAGTCATAAATTCTTTTGAGTCATCGCTTTGGGCATAGAATTTGTATGTGAAATTCTATGCAAAGCATATAACCTGTACATGACATAAGTGCCGATGAGCACTAAGGCGTAAGGAGGGGCGGCAGTGACCCCGGGAACCTTAGGACGCCATAATAGGGAAAGGAGACATCCATGGAGGATGCTACCTAGACACAGACACATTTGGTTGAATTGTAGGCAGGAATGCGCTACAATGTGTGAATTGTTTTGCAGGTGTTAAATAAGACAATGCGTCTGCTCTGTTAGCGGCGCATTGTGCGCTATGATATAGGCGCAAGTTGTTTGATTATAGTATGGAATGCAAGTAGAATAGAAATATGCAGTGAATGGTAGTTCATGCTAGGAATTGTTTGTAAAGTGAAAGAAAAGACACGCTTGGCGTGTAGAAAAGAAAGTAAGCCCATGGGGCGATTGAAATGGAAAGTCTACAGACAAGAATAAACTGGGCCATGAGGCATGAGACTGACATGAAGATGACCACGTGAATGGGTCACGACTGTGCGATATGCTATGGCTGAAGGAAGTGAGTTGTCCTTCCTAGAAAGTAAACAGAAAAGAGGTGGTGTATGCCACAGTATAGAAGTAGAAGTCTACGGAATATAAAATCAGGATACGTTACATGGAAGGGCAAAGTGGCCGAACCATATGCCGTAGAGATAGGTGTTAAGAAGTTGAGGCATATGTAAACGTGTAGAGCGTGACCATATGCCGATCAGGAAACAAAGTGAATGGTAAGGCACAGGGAAGGAGCCTAGTCCAACCCAGCGCTCGATCCATGAACTGCTAGTTCCTTAAGCAAACAAGGGGGAAAAGAAGGGCATAAGCCCAACCAAACTCTCTTGGGTTGCGTAAGGAAGATCATAAAGAGTAGGATATTGATCACATCAGAAATTTTTGTAAAAATCTTTTTGGTCTTTCTGGATGAGAGATTCTGAAAGACCCTCAAACTTTTCTTGAAAATACTAGGGATAACCATTGGAAGGCAAATTTTTCATGAAAACTCTTTCTCAATTTGTGTCATTCCAATTGGTTAAACCCTAACCATTTATGAATACCTTAGGCGTCATTTTCTAAGAAATAAACTTGAATTAATTTTTTTTTTAAAAAAATCAGGGTGCCTAAGAAAACTAACTCATGTGACCAATACCCTACCAAACAATAGTCCTTTTACAGGTAAGCTGTATAAGGATGGCAGATGTAGTTGAGAAAATCACTCGCTTGGAGTGATTAAAGTTAAGTAGACATCGAAAAGCACTAGAGAGTGCTAAGGTGCCAAGGGGGTATACAGGTAAACCTAAGGGTTACCAATTAAGGGGCCATAGGGTTATTATGAACCTGAAAGTATTAGACCGGAGCAGGTCTAGAAGTGGAACTGGGCGTAGACCTTCGGGTACCGTCCAGAGATAAGAAAATGAGTGCTATTGCGATAGATAGCTCTCGAATGAGATAACGTAAGAGATGAGATAAACCCCAAAGGGACTCGTGGAGGCCCGCGGAGAGAGAAAGTAGACAGGGATAAGTAGTCCCATAAGGGGGGAAGAGCGGAAGCCTATAGTACCCCATAGGATAAGAGTCAAGTAGGAGGTGGAGAACCAACTACTACAGTAAGTGTATGTGTAGTACACAGATTGTAGTGGACATAGCTAGGTAATCTAGTTCCACGGGTTGGTGAACCGTAAATCCGTTAGTCTGAAGCCCGTGTATGGGTGGAGATTGAGTGGACAAACCAAACGTATAAATGGCCATGTGGGTGCCATCAAGGAAAAATTAACCGTAAGGACGGTTAATCGAGAAGGAGAATTTAGTGAGTAATGAGTGTTGAGAAATACTCGAAGAAAGAGTACCACGTAGGTACGAATTGGAAAAGAAGAGAGTGAATAAGGGAATGGAGTCGGGTAAGCATCTGGGGATGCGAGCCAAAATGATAAAACGAGTATGCTACCGTTGGGGGCGATTGGAACCCAACGAGTAACACACTTGCAAGAGGCAGTATATGTTCGTGAACATATGCCACACCTTAAGAAAGGAAAGAGTCAAACCGTGGGAGAAGATCCTGTTTGGTCAAGGGGAGTGAGCGTATCCGGAAAGGTTCATGCTGGAGTTAATGGATCAAGTATTCCAAGTAGGAATACAGGATTTAAGTGAATTGAGGAGTCCGAGTGGGCCAAGTTGGGGTAAAAGCCAACGAAAACCGAATGAGTAGAGTTAGCATAGGATGTACAACTCTAAGTGGACTAACCTGAGGGTGGTATAGATCCACAGTCATAGCCGTGTTAAGCGAGGTCTTTGGATGAGAAGACCGAACTGAGCCTGGGGCAGAGTAATGAGTATGATGGTAAGAAGGAGATTGGTGAGTTTCCATCATAAACAGAAATGACTAAAAGTAGTAGTCAGAGAAGAGTCTAAGTTAGACATAAGATGTCGACAGGGAGTAACTTGAAGTGGTTATGGAAACCACTAAGGGTAAGGGTAGAAGTCCAGAAAAGAAAAGGAATACACGAGTCATAAATGTAAAATCCTTTACCGTTTGGTGGAGAAATGGTAAGTGTAATACATAGTTGTGCTAGTGCCATGGCATTTAGTTTTGGTAGGAAACGAGTAGGGCAAACTGAGTCGGTAGTGAGTGTAACAACCTCGGAAGGGTTGGGTACACTGATGGAACAAAGTATAAACACCTACGTAGGGTGTATGCCGTGTAAGCGGTAAGTCAAGATGTAGAGTAGAGGGTGTAGTAAAAGGTAAACAGACTTTTCTGGAGAAGTCGTTTACAAAGAATATATCAGAGAAATACCAGCAGAAGGGTAGCTGCTTGGTAGTAGAGGATACTAAGGTATGGGGACTCCGATGTAGGGGAGTACTCTGATGTCGGTTAGAGTTTATAGAAATTGAACCTAGTGTGCTATGCAAATAGCTAGTGTCTTGGCGTGTTCCAAGACGGATATAAGGAGTCACTACGAAGGTAGCTAGACGGACAATCAGATTGAGTCAAGGTAAGCCTCACTTGAGAAGGAAATAGTTAAATCCTCGAAGAACTAAATTGGAGCATGGCATCTGGTACGTGCCAGACACTCCATTGCAAAAAAAAAATGTTGATAGCACAAAGTAAATTAAAACGAGGGGAGTTAGGTATCCTCGGGAAGGATACACCGACAGATGGAGTCTATCAATTAACACCTCGCGAAGGGGGTGGTTAACTACGAAACTAGAAATACAAACGATCACATAAATAATATGTAGAAACCAGATAGAGACCTTGAGTCTCTAGGAAAGAAAGATGAACCGTAGGGTAAAACGGTAAAACTTCCACGTTGAGAGAAACCATAGATGAAATTCAGCCAATGGATGGCAACAAGCCAATAACCCCACGAAAGAGATGAAATTCGGGGACCGAATTTCTTAAGGGGGGAAGAATGTAATACCCCGGAAAATTTCGAGGATTAAAGAATGATTTATTTAAAAATTTTGAGGATTAAAGAAGGATTTATTCCGGGGCTAGGAATTAAAACCTTAAAAAGAATATGGGTAAATTATGAAAGTTAAAAGAAACCGGAAAGGAATTTTTTTCGAGGATTGTAATACCCGAAATTTTTTTTGGAGGTTTAAAATAAAATAAAAAGGGAAAGAAAAGAAGTAGAAAATAATTTTTGGGATTTAATTCGGGACCTAAGAAATTACAAACCTGAATTAAATAGGGAAAGGGATTAAGTTAAAAATACATGTTAGTTATTTATTTAATTATTTATTATTATTTTCAGATTTTATTATTATTGTTATTATATGTTAATTAGTAGATAAAAGAAAAGAAAAGAAAATAAAATAAAAGGGAGAGGGGAAAGCTACGGGTAAGAAGAGAAGAAGAAAGAAAGAAAGGAAAGGAGAGAGAGGGAGAAGAGAGAGAGAGAGAGAGCTAGGGCTTGGAGGTGGGAGCAAATCCGGCGGGAATCCCGCCGGAATCCGGCGAGCCGGAGTTCGAGGAGGAGCCGGAGATCATTCTCGTCTCAATCTCTCGAGTTAAGGTTGGTATAACGCCCGATTCTCTCCAAGTCCCCATTTTCTTCATTTTTCTTCATTTTTGGAATTGAGTTGAGAATCCGAGTTTAGGCGGATTCGAGGGTAGAATAATGTTTCTAAAGTGTTCTTGAACACTCATCGGGGTTAGGATTCGAGGCTAAATCGTTGGATTTGGCCGAATTCGAAGTTGGAAGAGTTTGGGGTTTATGAAACCCATTTTTTCCCAATCTCGAACGATCAACGAATCGGAGTTGGATTTGAGTTGTAGGACTTCCTAAATGTAGTATATATGTAGGTGAACAAAACCCCTGGGGTGTGGAGTCGAAGCCGGGGGCGAAAGGGGGCCGGAACGGGCCCAAACCAGCCCACAACACAGCAAACGAATTGCTGTGCTGTGAGCCGGCGCTATAGCGCCATCTCTCGGGTGTGCCAAGAGCTGCTGGGCAGCAGCTCAGCGCTATAGCGCCAGGCCTCTGCCCAGCATGCCCAAAATTGATTTTTTTGCAAATCCGGGGCGTCCGAACCTCCTACTTTCAATCCTAAACTTCTTAGAACACCACCAACCATGTTTTTAAGGATCAAAATCATTCTAAATGTCTTCTTGTCCCTCAAGAATAAAAACTTACGGAGTAAACTAAGTCCAACTTCTTGAATTTCAACCTTAAACTGTCACAACCTTTAGGCAACCTTAAGTGGGATAAATTGGAGGTATATTGAGGTTTAGAAACTAGATTTCTTAGAAACGAAGTAGGAACACAAGTTGAATCAAAATGCTTAGGCCTTCCTAAAATTAGGATTATATCCAACCAAGCTAGATAAGCTTCCTTGGATGCAAATACAAGTTAGATAGAGGTCTAATACCCAAATCCAAGTATGTGAAACACTCAAGTAGAGTGTTATATGCGAGTAAGTAAATTGTCCGAGGAAGGATACACATAAGTCGGGATAGAGAAGTCCAATAAGACCAAGAGCGTGACTCTGTGGCAACCATGGACTACACGTGAGAGTAATGGAGAGATAAATAACAAGTTAAGCTAAATAATAACCTTAATGAAGTAAATGTTGTTCTTATAGGAACAACGGCATGAAATAGAGTGCAACAGGAACTCCGAGGAGACTAAAGTCATAGGAGAGGATTGCATGGAAGGTTGGCCAAGGTGAGGGTTCTTCCATCTCTGCTCTTAGGGTTATATGCTTATGTGGATTACATGAGTATGTACATTCTCTGCTTGTCTGGTATGTGTTAGCTAGAGGTATAGAAGGCTAAAAGAATGAAAGAACTAGCAATAGGTTGTGGAAAGTAACTTGGATAGGAAAACATAGGAGTAGAATACAACTGTTTGCTATGATTGGTGTGTTACAAATCCAACTCATACACTCCGGAGGCATGATGAGTATTTTATTAAATCTTTTTGCACGACGGTGGCAAGAGTCCTTTTACGGAAGGACTAACCTTTTATTTTGAAAACTCGTCACGAAGGTGACTTAAATTATAATCATGCAAAGGGAGTTATTGGTGGGTTTCGGATTTGATTATGCTAGCCATGTGAGACATCGACTAGAACAACGTCAGATGGCACTTGAGACCTCAGTTTTATAATCACCATGATGATGGTCATTGCCCTATCCTGGCAATAGGGTTAGAAAGGTTTTATATTGCTATGACGATAGCTTGAGGCTCAGAGAGTGCATCTGGACGGGTATATGAGTTATATCATGTTGAGGATACTCGTACATATTAATAAGCAGAAGAATTGTTGATCCTACGGGAAAGATACAAAGAATCCTATTAATATGTGAGACTAAGGTAAGGAGACACGGGAGGAACCTACGGGTGAACCGTGAGCCTAACCTAGTAAAAGAAAAACCATCCTGTGGAGTTGGTCCAGGGTGTGTCAGTGGCCATGCTTTGAGACGTCGTGCCGTGCCCGTCATGTGGCCTGGTTGGGTAATGGACGAGTGGGCTCAAGCTATTGCCCCGCAGCAAGGGGTCAGGACGTGCCATGTGGTGGCTATGCGTCAGTTGCTTGATAGATAGAAGTTGATTGTGTTTGATTAACAGAATTGTCACGACGTGACCAGTACCCAAGTGAATGGGTTAAGTATGCTTTGCCACGTGGGGGCCAGTAGCCCGAGTGTACGGGTTTGAAGTAGAAAAGCCACGTAGTGGCTAGTAGATACCCAAAGTTGGGGAGATTAAGTAGATGTATGTTTAGCATCTTTGTGTATGTATAAATTATCTGTGTTTGCATATAATTGCTGTTTGTGCAGCGTAGTGGTAACATACAGGATTACGCAACCACACGTCTTGTTTGATTCAAATATGCTGAAACGTGAGAAGACCGGTAGGTAAAAGCTAGCACTATGTGTTACATGTTACTTGCTGATTGATGACGTGGAATAAACTGCTGCATGCTTATAATTGCTAAATGCATGTGAGTGTTTGGGGTGAAACTTCTGTTATTGTGTGATCACCAAGAATGCATGCTAACTCATAGTAACTAGTTGTTTGTGTATGTGTTTGTGTATGACTCCCAAACCCAGCGCTATGGTACCCACCTTGCGCCGGGGATGGGAGAGTCCCCACTGAGTCGCGTGGTTAAGACTCACTCCTCATTTTTACTACACAGAGACAGGTTAAGTACAGGTGGAAGAAGTCTCGGTGGAACGAGGGACGAGCAAAACTTTCCAAGACCCACAACTTGTTCATGTGGGTGAATAAATTGTAACTGTAATTTAATTTACTTTATTATTGTATCATAAAGTAAAGCGTAGACGTACCCAATTAAGTTGTATTACTAAATCTAGAACTGTCAGCTTCACACCCCTTAAAGATCAGGATTTATTTTACTGCGATACAGGGAAAGTTTGTTTTCAAAATATACATATATATACTTATATCTGTTGCATGTGAATAGGATAGGCAACATCTTCGGATGTGTAGCCAGTACACAGGTTATATACATTATGTGTATTTTCCTATATCTATATCCTGAAGCGGCACTGGCCGTGAATTTGCTTGCCTAGGATAGGCCACCATTTCGGTGTAGCCATGGTATTATAATGCATGTGAATGTTTTTTTTTATAATAGCTATTCTGTCAATTAGGTGATAAGGCTTACAGGCATAGGGATATTCCCTGTGTCTGTGCCGGTCACGGTCCTCTAAACGGGGGTCGTGACATCATTTTTCTTTTTTTAATCAGTTTTCGCCGATGAGTGTTTTCGAAACTTTATAATTATTTTTCTTTTTTTAATTACTTTTCGCCGATGAGTGTTCTGAAAACTTGATATTCATTTTTCTTTTTTTAATCAGGTTTCACCGATGAGTGTTTTGAAAACTTGATATTCATTTTTCTTTTTTTAATCAGTTTTCGCCAATAAGTGTTTCAAAAACTTAATATTTATTTTTCTTTTTTTAATTAGTTTTCGCCGATGAGTGTTTCGAAAATTTGATAGTAATTTTTTCATTTTTTAATCAGTTTTCCCCGTTGAGTGTTTCAAAAACGGAATATTCATTTTTCTTTTTTTTTTTTTAAATAGTTTTCACCATGACTGTTTTTGAAAACTTGATATTCATTTTTCTTTTTTAATCAGTTTTCGCCGGTAAGTGTTCTGAAAACTTGATATTCATTTTTCTTTTTTTTTTATCAGTTTTCGCCGATGGGTGTTTCGAAAACTAGATATTCATTTTTGTTTTTTTAGATAGTTTTCCCCGATTAGTGTTTCGAAAACTTGATATTCATTTGCCTTTTGCTTAATCAGTTTTCGCCGATAAGTGTTTCGAAAACGTGGTATTCATTTTTTTCTTTAATTAGTTTTCACCTATGAGTGTTTCGAAAACTTGATATTCATTTTTCTTTTTATAAATCAGTTTTCGCCGATGAGTGTTTTGAAAACTTGATATTCAGTTTTGTTTTTCTTTTTTAAATAGTTTTCCCCGATTAGTGTTTTGAAAACTTGATATTCATTTCTCTTTTTCTTAATCAGTTTTCGCCGATAAGTGTTTCGAAAACGTGGTGTTCATTTTTTTATTTAATTAGTTTTTACCTACGAGTGTTTCGAAAACTTGATATTCATTTTTCTTTTTCTAAATCAGTTTTTGCCGATGAGTGTTTCGAAAACGTGATATTCATTTTTCTTTTTTTAATAAGTTTTTGCCGATGAGTGTTTCGAAAACTTGATATTCATTTTTCTTTTTTTAATCAGTTTTTGCCGATGCGAGTTTTCGAAAACTTGATATTCATATTTATTTTTTTAATCAATTTTCGCCGATGAGTGTTCTGAAAACTTGATATTCATATTTATTTTCTTAATCAATTTTCGCCGATAAATGTTCTGAAAACTTGATATTCATTTTCTTTTTTTTAATTAGTTTTCGCCAATGAGTGTTTCGAAAACATAATATTTTTTTTTATTTTTTTAATCTTTTTTTGCCGATGAGTGTTTCGAAAACTTGATATTCCTTTTTCTTTTTTTAATCAATTTTGGCCGATGAGTGTTTCAAAAACTTGATATTCATTTTTTTTAATTAGTTTTAGCTGAGGAGTGTTTTCGAAAACTTTATATTCATTTTTCTTTTTTAATCAATTTTCGAAAACTTGATATTCATTTTTCTTTTTCTTAATCAATTTTCGCCGATGAGTGTTTTAAAAACGTGATATTCATTTTTCTTTATTTAATTAGTTTTCATCGATGAGTGTTTTCGAAACCTTGATATTCATTTTTCCTTTTTTAATCATTTTCCGCCGATGAGTGTTTCGAAAACTAAATATTCATTTTTGTTTTTTAATTAGTTTTCGTCGATGAGTGTTTCGTAGGGATGGCAATCTTACCCGGACCCAACGGGTACCCTGAAAATTTACCCATTGGGTCCGGGTCTGGGTATTGAAAAAATGGGTCTGGGGATTTTAACGGGTAAAAGTCCGGGTCCGGGTCCGGGGACGGGTAAGGGTGTATTCACCCCGAACTCGGACCCGGTGATATAATATATATAAAAATATTTTATATATATAAATTTTATATAAAAATATATTATATATCATATCAAATTGTGTGTTTTAAGCTTGTTTTTCTTAAACTTGAAAATAATTAAATTTATGAATGTGTGTTCAATACTTGTGATAAAAGTAGCAAATTTTGTAGAAAAAATAGTAAATTTTCCGGGTCCGGGGACGGGTCTGGGGATCTAAGTATTCGATGGGTCCGGGGACGGGTATCAAATTTCATACCCGGCGGGGACGGGTCCGGGGATGGGGAAAATATTAATTACCGGGGCCGGGGACGGGGATTGCAGTATCCTACCCAGACCCTGCCCATTGTCATCCTTAGTGTTTCGAAAACTTGATATTCATTTTTCTTTTTTTAGTAAGTTTTCGCTAATGAGTGTTTCGAAAACTTGATATTAATTTTTCTTTTTTAATCAGTTTTTGCCGATGAGTGTTTCGAAAACTTGATATTCATTTTTCTTTTTTTTTTAATCAGTTTTCGCCGATGAGTGTTTCGAAAACTTGATAGTTTTTTTTCATTTTTTAATCAGTTTTCGCCGTTGAGTGTTTCAAGAATGTAATATTCATTTTTCTTTTTTTTAAATAGTTTTCGCAAATGAGTGTTTCGAAAACTTGATATTCATTTTTATTTTTTTAATCAGTTTTCGCCGATAAGTGTTTTAAAAACGTGACATTCATTTTTCTTTATTTAATTAGTTTTCATCGATGAGTGTTTTCAAAAACTTGATATTCATTTTTTTTAATCATTTTTCACCGATGAGTGTTTCGAAAACTTAATATTCATTTTTCTTTTTTTTTAATCAGTTTTCGTCGATAAGTGTTTCGAAAGCTTGATATTTATTTTTCTTTGTTTAGTAGGTTTTCGCTAATGAGTGTTTTGAAAACTTGATATACATTTTTCTTTTTTTTAATCAGTTTTCGTCGATGAGTGTTTCAAAAACTTGATATTTATTTTTCTTTTTTTTAATCAATTTTCACCGATGAGTGTTTCGAAAACTTGATAGTAATTTTTCATTTTTTAATCTGTTTTCGCTGTTGAGGTTTTCGAAAACTTAATATTCGTTTTTTAAATAGTTTTCGCCGATGAGTGTTTCGAAAATTTGATATTCATTTTTATTTTTTTAATCAGTTTTCGCCGATGAGTGTTCTGAAAACTTGATATTCATTTTTCCTTTTTTAATCAGTTTTCGCCGATGGGTGTTTTGAAAACTTTGTTTATTTTTCTTTTTTTTAATTAGTCTTTGTCGATGATTGTTTTCGAAAACTTGATATTCATTTTTCTTTTTTTAATAAATTTTCGCCGATGAGTGTTCTGAAAACCTGATAGTAATTTTTCATTTTTAATTAGTTTTCGCCGTTGAGTGTTTCGAAAATGTAATATGCATTTTTCTTTTTTTTTTAAATTGTTTTCGCCGATGAGTGTTTCGAAAACTTGATATTCATTTTTCTTTTTTTAATCAGTTTTCGCCAATGAGTGTTCTGAAAACTTGATATTCATTTTTCTTTTTTTTTTTAATCAGTTTTCGCCGATAAGTGTTTGGAAAACGTAATATTCATTTTTCCTTTTTTTTAAATAGTTTTCGGCGATGAGTGTTTCGAAAATTTGACATTCATTTTTCTTTTCTTTTTTAAATAGTTTTCCCCAATGAGTGTTTCGAAAACTTGATATTCATTTTTCTTTTTCTTAATCAGTTTTCGCCGATAAGTGTTTCGAAAACGTGGTATTCATTTTTCCTTATTTAATTAGTTTTTACCGATTAGTGTTTCAAAAACTTAATCTTCATTTTTCTTTTTGTAAATCGGTTTTCGCCGATGAGTGTTTCGAAAACGTGATATTCATTTTTTTTAATCAGTTTTTGCCGATGAGTGTTTCGAAAATTTCATTTTCATTTTTCTTTTTCTTAATCAGTTTTCGCCGATGAGTGTTTCGAAAACGTGATATTCATTTTTCTTTATATAATTAGTTTTATCGATTAGTGTTTCGAAAAAGTAATATTAATTTTCCTTTTTTCTTTTTAAATAGTTTTCCCCGATGAGTGTTTCGAAAACATGATATTCATTTTTCTTTTTCTTAATCAGTTTTAGCCGATGAGTGTTTTGAAAACGTGATATTCATTTTTCTTTATTTAATTACTTTTTCACCGATGAGTGTTTCGAAAACTTGATATTCCTTTTTATTTTCTTTAATTAGTTTTCGTAGATGAGTGTTTCGAAAACTTGATATTCATTTTTCTTTTTTTACTCAGTTTTCGCCGATGAGTGTTTCCAAAACTTGATATTCATTTTTCTTTTTTTAATAAGTTTTCACCGATGAGTGTTTTGAAAACTTGATATTCATTTTCCTTTTTTAATCAGTTTTCGCCGATGAGTGTTTCGAAAACTTGATGTTCATTTTTATTTTTTTAATCAGTTTTGGTCGATTAGTGTTGTCACGACCCCCGTTTAGAGAGCCGTGACCGGCACAAACACAGGGAATATCCCTGTACCTGTAAGCCTTATCACCTAATTGACAGAATATCTATTATTGAAAATACATCCACATGCAGTATAATACCATGGCTACACCGAAATGGTGGCCTATCCTAGGCAAGCAAATCCACGGCCAGTGCCACTTCAGGATATAGATATAGGAAAACACACATAATATATATATAACCTGTGTTCTGGCTACACATCCGAAGATGCTGCCTATCCTATTCACATGCAACAGATGTACGTATCTATATATTTTGAAAACAAATTTTCCCTGTATTGCAGTAAAATAAACCCTGATCTTTAAGGCGTGTGAAGCTGACAGTTCTAGATTTAGTAATACAATCTAATTGGGTACGTCTACCCTTTACTTTATGTTACATGATAAAGTGAATTAAATTACAATTACAATTACAATTCATTCACCCACATGAACAAGTTGTGGGTCTTGGAAAGTTTTGTTCGTTCCTCGCTCCACCGAGACTTCTTCCACATGTACTTAACCTGTCTCTGTGTAGTAAAAATGAGGTGTGAGTCTTAACCACGCGAGTCAGTGAGGACTCTCCCATCCCTAGCGCAAGGTGGGTACCATAGCGCTGGGTTCGGGAGTCATACACAACCACATGCAAAAGCAACTAGTTACTATTAATTAGCATACATTCTTGGCGACCACACAACAACAGATATTTCACCCAACCACTCATGCATTTAACAGATACAAGCATGTAGCAGTTTAATTCACATCATCACTCAACAAGTAAACATATAACATATAATGCCGGCTTTTACTTACCGGACTTCTCACGTTCAACATGTTTGAATCAACCAAGACGTTGTGGTGACGTAATCCTGTACGTCACTACTACGCTGCACAATCAACAATCATATGCAAACACAGACAAGTTGTACCTACACACAAATACTATAGCATACATCTACTTAATCTCCCCCACTCTAGGGTATCTACTAGCCACTACGTGTCTTTTCTACTTCAAACCCGCACACTCGGGTTACTGGCCACCACGTGACAAAGCATACTTAACCCATTCATTTAGGTACTGGTCACCTCGTGACAATTCTGTTAATCAAACAATGCTTAACCCATTCACTTGGGTACTAGTCACCTCGTGACAATTCTGTTAATCAAACTCAATCAACATCTATCTATCAAACAATTGACCCCTCACTGCGGGGCAATAGCTTGAGCCCACTTGTCCATTACCCAACCAGGCCACATGGCGGGCACGGCACGAAGTCTCGAAGCATGGCCACTGTCACACCTTGGACCAACTCCACATGATGATTTCTCTTTTCTAGGTTAGGCTCACGGTTCACCCGTAGGTTCGTCTCGTGTCTCCTTACCTTAGTCTCACATATTAATAGGATTCTTTGTATCTTTCCCGAAGGATCAACAATTCCTCTCCTTGTTAATATGGACAAGTATCCTCAATAGAATATAACTCATATACCCGTCCAGATGCACTCTCTGAACCTCAAGCTATCGTCATAGCAATATAAATCCTTTCTGACCCTATTGCCAGGATAGGGCAATGACCATCGTCATGGTTGTTATAAAACTGAGGTCTCAAGTGCCATATGACGTTGTTCTAGTCGTTGTATCACATTGCTAGCATAATCAAATCCGAAAGCCACCATTAACTCCCTTTACATGATTTTAATTTAAGTCACCGTCGTGACGAGTTTTCAAAATAAAAGCTTAGTCCTTCCATACAAGGACTCTTGCCACCGTCGTTGTAATACCTGAGAATAATTTAACTAGCATCATTAATTAAATTAAATTAATTCATTTAAAAGTGGAAAATGGGATAAAAAAAATAGACACCTATCCTATTACTTATTATGTTGTAAACACAAAGTATTTTAAATCCAAAAATTTTTATATTTTTTTAATTACTATTATACCAGATTTCTTTTTCTTTTTGTAATATATATATATATATTAATTTATTATATATATATATATATTAATTTATTATATATATATATATATATATATATATATTATATAAATAAAGAAAAGAATAAGAAAGAATAAAGAAAAGGAGAAGAAGCAGACGTGAGGAGGAAAGAAACGGGGAAGCACGAACGGAGTGAAAGAGAGGAGCAACGTCGTTCGCACGGAGGAGCAAGGAGAACGACGGCATGCGAGACGGAGGTGGTCGGACGTACGAGGAGAGACGGAGCCAGTCGTCGCCGATGAGCTGAAGGAGAGAGAGCTACGGGTTAGAGAGAGAAAGCAAAGCAAGAGAGCTTTCTCGCCGGAAAACGCCGTCCCTTCATCGGGGATGGTGGCTTGGAGTCTCCTCTACTCCATATCGTCCTTCTAACCGGTTGAATCGAGGTGACAAGTCCCGAAACTCTCAAACCCCAATTTTATCAATTTTAGGGATTTTTGGAAAGACCCCAATTGATTCAATCCGAGTATTTTGGGTCCTAAATTGAAGTATTTGCATGTTAGGAAGTGAGTTGGAAGCTTAGGAACCGGAACCAAATTGATGGAATTTATCCGGGTTGGAAAAAGTGTAGGAAAATGTGGTTGTTAAGGTTTAAGGGTGTTGTGGACTGATTGGGGGTGCATTAATAGGTGGAAATTGGGACCATATAATTGTTAAAATTATTGGAATGTACGAGGGATTAAAACCCGAGTAATTCCCGTCTCACCCGGAACCCGGTTCGGGGAAAAAGAGACAATTTTCTAATTTTACGCGTATCCGGATATGTGTATTCATGTGTAGGTAAAGTGTTGAATGTTATTTTGGTAAATGGAAATCTTGGGCAAATAGGATTTATGACTCTCTTGAGTCATAAATTCAAGACTTGGGTAATGGAAACTTCACATGGACACATGGAGGTGAAATTGGGTAACCTTGCATTCCCAAATCAAGGTTTCCAAATGGTGTGATTAAGAAAGGGTTGGACGTGAATAGAAGCATGCTAGGTGTTCCGAAAACTAGTTGAGGGCATTCTATGCCAACAACTAGTCTATGGAATTAATTAGAAAGAACATGAGCATTAGCGTTACATGTACACGATAGTGGTTGAATTTTCAAGTTTCTAAATCTCTCAAATATATGTGTATAGGGCACTATACAGTGAGTGGACCTTCGGGCACACCGAGAGCCGATCCGAGGGGCCAAACAGGTGAGAGGCTTTCCTATCCTTGGCCTATAGGGTTGACTGCGGATATGGATATATGGTTTGCCTTCTTGCCTACTTGTAGGAATCACATAATAGATAACATGCTATTGTTGTACCTAAATTATAATATATGTGATAACGTGCTGTATGTGTATATGTGAACTGTAAAAAGGGATGGTGGCTCAAGGAGCCTTATATGGAAAGAAGGTCCTCGGGACCTATATGATATCGGGGGTAGGATCGAGTCAATTTTATTTATGAGGGTCTTGTGGTACTAGAAAAAAACCTCATTGATTATTATCTGAAAAGTGTGGTTTTGTATGTAAATCCTTAAAGAAAATAAACATAGGTGACTTTGTTTTGAACCAAGAGTCCGAATTAGAAACCACTTGGAAATCTAGATTTGCCTAAGAAGAAGTAAAATGATCAAGTAGTGGTCCATAGGGGTCATTTATGGTACAACGCGGGAACCGAGTCTATCACGGATGGTCCGGGTAAATTTAGTCTCTTGTCTTGAGTCAAACTCACAGAAATACACAGTATATGAGTACACCACATTGTGGCTATTGCCTTGGGTAAACCGAGGTCAGATGAGTCGCCGGTTATGCTCCAAGTGAAGTCTTGGGGTCAGATTATTGTTCTAAGTAAAGTTTTGGGGCCAGGGGTTCCTAGAATGATCAACTAGGTTCCTATATCGCTCACGTGAGATATTGCCTTCAGGCCAGATTCTCTCCTAACGGAGATATGCCTTCGGGCCAGTTATGATTACGGTTATTTGAACATGGACATCCACATAAAGTTATATGTTAAACTGTGATATGACGTATGTATGAATTTAAACGTATGTAAAACCATGCTTTAAATTCTTCATTGTGAATATGATATATGCTAATTGCCTGACCACTTAATATATGGAAACTCAAAATCTGTTATATGCGTATGTGATTGTGATTGGTTCCCTTCCCCCAGTTGTAGTGGTACCCGCTACTACACCAGGGATGGGAGAGCCTCTCACTGAGTCCGTTTGACTCACCCCAATATTAAATGTTACAGACGCATGTGATATAGGCATCGGGAGCGCGTCCACTTCATCTCAAGGAGGCGGACAGACTTAGAGACCGCACGCATTGTTCGCGTGGGTAGTATTGCTATATGTAATTTGTCAGGATATATATATGTATCTGATTCTTTTGGTATAGCATTGTTTTGTACAGTTGCTATATATATACATGTATATGTCACACTCTAGAATTGTCGACTTCATATAGATTAAAGATTGGTCTTGTTGTTGGGAATATAGGGTTATGATATGATGAATATCATGTGTATATATATATATATATATATATGAATGTGACTTCCGCATGTGAATAGGATAGATCACACGCACTGAGCGTGTGGTCAATATGTAAATTTATATATATGTGTGACTGAATATTTGGTTGTGTGAAAATACGGCTTCCGCATGCGAATAGGATAGATCACACGTATTGAGGCGTGTGATCAATATGTAAATTATATGCAGGTGTGTGATTGAATATATATACTTGACTGTACACAGGAATTCTGCATGTGAATAGGATAGATTACCCGCCCTGAAGCGCGTGATCAATATGTATATTATATGTACGTGTGATTGATTATGTGTATATGTATAGACTGAAGCGGCGTTGAGCGAGTCGTGGATTGCGTGCTACTTAGGTCACCGGATATGGATGGCCATAAATACTATAGTGTTTGTATTAGAAATGCGTAGTTATGTATATATAGAAATGTCAAATCAAGGATTAGAGGCTTACGGGATAGGAGAAATCCTACATCCCGTGCCGGTCACAGACGTCCGATAGGGGGTCGTGACAAACTTGGTATCAGAGTCATGTTACTTTAAACTGTATGAAGCCATAGGTATGACCGGGTGTCGATTTGTCCCTCTTTGTGTACCCGGGCACAACGTGGGAGTAAAAAGGCACTTGTGGGAGTACCCAGGATAAATTGAGTCAGTCATTCTTTCATTCCTTCTTAATCTATGATAGATTATGAAAATTCTTCTCAGGTGACATTCTTGTGCAGTATAACGATGCACTAAGGCGTAAGGTGGGGTGGTAGTGACCCCGGGAACCTAAGGATGCCATAATAGGGAAAGGAGACATCCGTGGAGGATGCTACCTAGACACAAACACATTTGGTTGAATTGTAGGCAGGAATGCGCTACAATATGTGATTGTTTTGCAGATGTTAAATGAGACGATGCGTCTACTTTGTTAGCGGCGCATTGTGTGCTATGGTATAGGCACAAGTTGTTTGACTATAGTAGGGAATGAACGTAGAATAGTGCAAGGAATAGTAGTTTAGGCTAGAGATGGTTTGTAAAGTGAAAGAAAAGACACGCATGGCGTGTAGAAAAGAAAGTAAGCCCATGGGGCGATTGAAATGGAAACCTACAGACAAGAATGAGCAGGGTCGTGAGGCATGAGACCAACAGGAAGATGATCACGTGAATGGGTCACGACTGTGCGGTATGCTATGGCTAAAGGAAGTGAGTTATCCTTCCTATAAGGTAAATAGAAAAGAGGTGGTGCATGCCATAGTATAGAAGTAGAAGTCTACGGACTAGGAAATCGGGATACGGTATATGGATGGGCAAAGTGGCCGAACCGTATGCCATAGAGATAGATTTTAAGAAGTAGAGGCATATGTAAACATGTAGAGCGTGACCATATGCTGAGCAGGAAATAGAGTAAATGGTTAGACACAGGGAAAGAGCCCCTAGTTCAACCCTGCGCTCGATCCATGAACTACTAGTTCCTTAAGCGAAAAAGGGGGAAAAGAAGGGATTAAGCCCAACAAACTCTCTTGGGATACTTAAGGAAGAGCATAAAGAATAGGATATTGATCACATGAGAAACTTTTGTAAAAAAATTTGTTTGGTCTTTCCGGATGAGAGATTCTGAAAGACCCTCAAACTTTTCTTGAAAATACTAGGGATAACCATTGGAAGACAAATTTTCATCTTTCTCAATTTGTGTCATTCCAATTGGCTAAACCCTAACCATTTACGAAAATCTTAGGCGTCATTTTCTAAGAAATAAACTGAATAAAATTTTAAAACACGCAGGGTGCCTAAGAAAACTAACTCATGTGACCAATACCCTATCAAACAATAATCCTTTTTACAGGTAAGTTGTATAAGGATGGTAGATGTAGTTGAGAAATCACTCGCTTGGAGTGATTAAAGTTAAGTAGACATCGAAAAGCACTAGAGAGTGCTAAAGTGCCAAGGGAGTATACAGGTAAACCTAAGAGTTACCAATTAAGGGGCCATAGGTTGATAATGGACCCGAAAGGATTAGATCGGAGCAGGTCTAGGAGTGGAAATGGGCGTAGACCTTCGGGTACCGTCCAGAGATAGGAAAATGAGTGTTATTACGGTAGATAGCTCTCGAACGAGATAACGTGAGAGATAAACCCCAAAGGGACTCGTGAAGGCCAGAGGGTAGAGAAAGTAGACAGGGATAAGTAGTCCCATAAGGGGGGAAGAGCGAAAGCCTATAGGACCCCATACGATAAAAGTCAAGTAGGGGGTGGAGAACCAACTACTACGGTAAGTGCATGTATAGTACACGGATTGTAGTTGACATAGCTAGATATGCTAGTTCCACAGGTTGGTGAACCGTAACTCCGTTAGTTTGAAGCCCGTGTGTGGGTGGAGACTGAGTGGACAAACCAAACGTATAAATGGCCATGGGGGTGCCATAAAGGGAAAATTAATCGTAAGGACGGTTAATCGAGAAGGAGAATGTAGTGAGTAACGAGTATTGAGAAATACTCGAAGAAAGAGTGCCACATAGGTACGAAATGAAAAGAAGAGAGTGAATACGGGAACAGAGTCGGGTAAGCATCAGGGAATGCGAGCCAAATGATAAAACAGGTATGCTACCGTTGGGGGCGATTGGAACCCAACGGGTAACACACTTGCAAGAGGCGGTATATGTTCGTGAACATATGCCACACCGTAAGAAAGGAAAGAGTCAAACCGTGGGAGCGGATTCCGTTTAGTCAAGGGGAGTAGAGCATGTCTGGAAAGGTTCATGCTGGAGTTAATGGATCAAGTATTCCAGGTAGGAATGCAGGATCTAAGCGAGTTGAGGAGTCCAAGTGGGCCAAGTTAGGGTAAAAGCCAACAGAAACCCAACGAGTAGAGTTAGCATAGGATGTGCAACTCTAAGTGGACTAACCTGAGGATGGTATAGATCCACAGTCATAGTTGTGTTAAGTGAGGCCTTCGGATGTGAGGACCGAATTGAGCCTGAGGCTGAGTAATGAGCATGATAGTAAGGAGGAGACTGATGAGTTTCCATTATAAATAGAAAAGACTACAAGTAGTAGTCAGAGAAGAATCTAAGTCAGTCAGACATAGGGTGTCGACAAGGAGTAACCTGAAGTGGTGATGGAAACCACTAAGGGTAAGTGTAGAAGTCTGGAAAAGAAAGGGAAACACGTGTCATAAATGTAAAACCCTTTACCGTTTGGTGGAGAAACAGTAAGTGTAATACATAGTTGTGCTAGTATCATGGTATTTATCTTCGTTAGGACACGAGTAGGGTAAACCGAGTCGTCAGTGAGTGTAACAACCTCGGAAGGGTTGGGTACACTAATGGCACAAAGTATAAACACCTACGTAGGGTGCATGCCGTGTAAGCGGTAAGTTTAGACGTAGAGTAGAGGGTGTAGTAAGATGTAAACAGACTTTTTTTTGGAAGAATTCGTTTACAAGGAATATATTGGGGGAATACCGGCATAAGGGTAGCTTCTTGGTAGTAGAGGATACTTAGGTACGGGGACTCCGATGAAGGGGAATACTTCGTCAGTTAGAGTTATAGAAATAGAACCTAGTGTGCTATGCAACTAGCAAGTATCTTGGTATGTTTCAAGACGAATATAAGAAGTCATTACGAAGGTAGTTAGATGAATAGGCAGATTGAGTCAAGGTAAGCCTCACTAGAGTAGACAATAGTTAACTCCTCGGAGAACAAATTTCATCATATCCACCGTCGTGGTTAGGGAAAGTCAGGAACTCAGTTGGAAATAGGAGATTCCAACTTGTTTCTAGCCCACATCCAAGCTAAGTCAGCTCTAATCGAAGAAGTTAAATCCAAACAAGATCAAGACGATGACCTCAAACAGATCAGAGATACAGTGGTTAAGGGGGAGAAGGACGACGTCCGATTCTCCATAGATGACAGTGGCATACTCCGGTTGGAGGGACGACTGTGTGTACGGTGTACCTATGATGGATGGTTTGAAGGAAAGGGTCCTTGATGAGGTACACAAGACAACGTACACAATCCATCCGGGTAATAATAAGATGTATCAGGATCTGAGAGAATTATACTGGTGGAATGGTATGAAGAAAGATGTCGCAAACTATGTAGCCAGGTGTTTAGTGTGCCAGCAAATCAAGGCTGAACACCAGAAGCCCGCCGAAACATTACAACAGATAGAGATACCTGAGTGGAAATGGGAGAGAATAACGATGGATTTTGTAACAGGGTTGCCAAGATCACAACGGGGATTTGATTCGGTCAGGGTAATAGTGGATCGCATGACTAAGTCCGCACACTTTCTGCCAGTTAAGACCACTTACGGAGTGAGTCAATATGCACAAATTTACCTATCAGAAATCGTTAGATTGCACGGTGTGCCAGTGTCCATAATATCTGATAGAGGTCCACAGTTCACTTCCAGGTTTTGGAAGTCATTGCAGGAAGTGTTGGGAACTAGAGTTGATCTGAGTACTGCGTTCCACCCACAGACCGACGGGCAATCAGAAAGAACCATTCAGATTCTTGAGGACATGCTTCGGGCGTGTATTATGGATTTCGGCGGAAGTTGGGAAAGGTATTTACCTTTGGCTGAGTTTGCGTACAATAACAGTTATCAAGCAAGTATTCAAATGGCACCTTTCGAGGCTCTATACGGCTGTAGATGCAGATCCCCGATTGGGTGGTTCGAGGTCGGAGAAGCTAGCCTAGTCGGCCCGGAATTGCTACAAGATGCCTTGCAGAAAGTAAAGTGTATAAGGGAGAGATTGCTGACAGCTCAGAGTAGGCAAAAGTCTTATGCAGACAATCAAAGGAGAGAACTGGAGTTTGCCGTTGGTGATCAGGTATTCTTGAGAATATCACTGATGAGGGGCGTGATGCGGTTCGGTAAGAAGGGGAAGTTGAGTCCTCGATATATCAGACCGTTTGAAATCTTAGAATGAGTTGGGAACGTAGCATATCGGTTGGAGTTGCCTGCGGAATTGGAGGGGGTACACCCTGTCTTTCATGTATCGATGCTTCGGAAGTATCTTCCCGATCCCTCGCACGTGATCCAATCGCAAGACGTGCAACTAACCGAAGATATGATGTATGAAGAGGAGCCAGTGGAAATCTTAGATCGGCAGTTGAAGAAACTCAGAACGAAAGAGATTCCATTGGTTAAAGTTCTGTGGAGAATCCACTCCACCGAAGAAGCTACATGGGAGGTCGAGGGTGAAATGCGCAGGACGTATCCTCATCTATTTCGAGACAAAGGTTAGTATTTCGTTTGAAATTCAGGGACCGAATTTCTTAAGGGGGAAGATTGTAATACCCGAGAATATTTTAACTAGCATCATTAATTAAATTAAATTAATTCATTTAAAAGTGGAAAATGGGATAAAAAAAATAGACACCTATCCTATTACTTATTATGTTGTAAACACAAAGTATTTTAAATCCAAAAATTTTTATATTTTTTTTAATTACTATTATACCAGATTTCTTTTTCTTTTTGTAATATATATATATATATATATATATATATATATATTATATAAGTAAAGAAAAGAATAAGAAAGAATAAAGAAAAGGAGAAGAAGCAGACGTGAGGAGGAAAGAAACGGGGAAGCACGAACGGAGATAAAGAGAGGAGCAGCGTCATTCGCACGGAGGAGCAAGGAGGACGACGGAACGCAAGACGGAGGTGGCCGGATGTACGAGGAGAGCCAGAGCCGGTCATAGCCGTTGAGCTGAAGGAGAGAGAGAGAGCTATGGGTTAGAGAGAGAAAGCAAAGGGAGAGAGCTTTCTCGCTGGAAAACGCCGTCCCTTCATCGGGGAAGGTGGCTGGGAGTCTCCTCTACTCCATATCGTCCTTCTAATTGGTTGAATCGAGGTGAGAAGTCCCGAAACTCTCAAACCCCAATTTTATCAATTTTAGGGATTTTTGGAAAGACCCCAATTGATTCAATCTGAGTATTCTGGGTCCTAAATTGAAGTATTTGCATGTTAGGAAGTGAGTTGGAAGCTTAGGAACCGGAACCAAATTGATGGAATTTATCCGGGTTGGAAAAAGTGTAGGAAAATATGGTTGTTAAGGTTTAAGGGTGTTGTGGACTGATTGGGGGTGCATTAATAGGTGGAAATTGTGACTATATAATTGTTAAAATTATTGGAATGTACGAGGGATTAAAACCCAAGTAATTCCCGTCTCACCCGGAACCCGGTTCGGGGAAAAAGAGACAATTTTCTAATTTTACGCGTATCCGGATATGTGTATTCATGTGTAGGTAAAGTGTTGAAGGTTATTTTGGTAAATGGAAATCTTGGGCAAATAGGATTTATGACTCTCTTGAGTCATAAATTCAAGACTTGGGTAATGGAAACTTCACATGGACACATGGAGGTGAAATTGGGTAACCTTGCATTCCCAAATCAAGGTTTGGTGTGATTAAGAAAGGGTTGGACATGAATAGAAGCATGCTAGGTGTTCCGAAAACTAGTTGAGGGCATTCTAAGCCAACAACTAGTCTATGGAATTAATTAGAAAGAACATGAGCATTAGCGTTACATGTACACGATAGTGGTTGAATTTTCAAGTTTCTAAATCTCTCAAATATATGTGTATAGGGCACTATACAGTGAGTGGACCTTCGGGCACACCGAGAGCCGATCCGAGGGGCCAAACAGGTGAGGGGCTTTCCTATCCTTGTCCTATAGGGTTGACTGCGGATATGGATATATGGTTTGCCTTCTTGCCTACTTGTAGGAATCACATAATAGATAACATGCTATTGTTGTTCCTAAATTATAATATATGTGATAACGTGCTGTATGTGTATATGTGAACTGTAAAAAGGGATGGTGGCTCAAGGAGCCTTATATGGAAAGAAGTTCCTCGGGACCTATATGATATCGGGGGTAGGATCGAGTCAATTTTATTTATGAGGGTCTTGTGGTACTAGAAACAAACCTCATTGATTATTATCTGAAAAGTGTGGTTTTGTATGTAAATCCTTAAAGAAAATAAACATAGGTGACTTTGTTTTGAACCAAGAGTCCGAATTAGAAACCACTTGGAAATCGAGATTTGCCTAAGAAGAAGTAAAATGATCAAGTAGTGGTCCATAGGGGTCATTTATGGTACAACGCGGGAACCGAGTCTATCACGGATGGTCCGGGTAAATTGAGTCTCTTGTCTTGAGTCAAACTCACAGAAATACACAGTATATGAGTACACCACATTGTGGCTATTGCCTTGGGTAAACCGAGGTCAGATGAGTCGCCGGTTATGCTCCAAGTGAAGTCTTGGGGTCAGATTATTGTTCTAAGTAAAGTCTTGGGGCCAGGGGTTCCTAGAATGATCAACTAGGTTCCTATATCGCTCACGTGAGATATTGCCTTCGGGCTAGATTCTCTCCTAATGGAGATATGCCTTCGGGCCAGTTTATAATTACGGTTATTTGAACATGGACATCCACATGAAGTTATATGTTAAACTGTAATATGACGTATGTATGAATTTAAACGTATGTAAAACCATGCTTTAAATTCTTCATTGTGAATATGATATATGCTAATTGCCTGACCACTTAATATATGGAAACTCAAAATCTGTTATATGCGTATGTGATTGTGATTGGTTCCCTTCCCCCAGTTGTAGTGGTACCCGCTACTACACCAGGGATGGGAGAGCCTCTCACTGAGTCCGTTTGACTCACCCCAATATTAAATGTTACAGACACAGGTGATATAGGCATCGGGAGCGCGTCCACTTCATCTCAGGGAGGCGGACAAACTTAGAGACCGCATGCATTGTTCGCGTGGTTAGTATTGCTATATGTAATTTGTCAGGATATATATATGTATCTGATTCTTTTGGTATAGCATTTTTTTGTACAGTTGCTATATATATACATGTATATGTCACACTCTAGAATTGTCGGCTTCATATAGATTAAAGATTGGTCTTGTTGTTGGGAATATAGGTTGTGATATGATGAATATCATGTGTATATATAAATATATATGAATGTGACTTCCGCATGTGAATAGGATAGATCACACGCATTGAGCGTGTGGTCAATATGTAAATTTATATATATGTGTGATTGAATATTTGGTTCTGTGAAAATACGGCTTCCGCATGCGAATAGGATAGATCACACGCATTGAGGCGTGTGATCAATATGTAAATTATATGCAGGTGTGTGATTGAATATATATACTTGACTGTACACAGGAATTCTGCATGTGAATAGGATAGATCACCCGCTCTGAAGCGCGTGATCAATATGTATATTATATGTACGTGTGATTGATTATGTGTATATGTATAGACTGAAGCGGCGTTGAGCGAGCCGTGGATTGCGTGCTACTTAGGTCACCGGATATGGATGGCCATAAATACTATAGTGTTTGTATTAGAAATGGGTAGTTATGTATATATAGAAATGTCAAATCAGGGATTAGAGGCTTACGGGATAGGAGAAATCCTACCTCCCGTGCCGGTCACGGACGTCTGATAGGGGGTCGTGACAGTCGTGGAAAAGATTTAATAAATTACTCATCATGCCTCTAGAGTGTATGAGTTGGATTTGTAACACATCAATCATAGCAACCAATTACACTCTACTCCTATGTCTTCTTATCCAAGCTACTTTCCACCACCTATTTTCTAGTTCTTTTATTCTTTTAGCATCCTATACCTCTAGCTAACACATATCAGACAAGCAGAGAATATACATACTCATGTAATCCACATAAGCATACGACCCTAGGAGCAGAGATGGAAGAACCCTCACCTTGGCCAACCTTCCATGCAATCCTCTCCTGCAACTTTAGTCTCCTCGGAGTTCCTGTTGCACTCTATTGCGTACCGTTGTTCCTATAAGAACAACATTTACTTCATTAAAGTTATTACTTAACTTAACTCATTATTTATCTTTCCATTACTCTCACATATAGTCCATGGTTGCCACTGAGTCAAACTCTTGGTCTTATCGGACTTCTCTATCCCGACTTATGCGTATCCTTCCTCTGACACTTGACTTACTCGAATATAACAATCTACTTGAGTGTTTCACATACTTGGATTTGAGTATTAGACCTCTATCTAACTTATATTTGCATCTAAGGAAGCTTATCTAGCTTGGTTGGAAGGAATCCTAATTTTAGGAAGGTCTAAGCATTTTGATTCAACTTGTGTTTCTACTTGAGTTCTAAGAAATCTAGTTTCTAAACCTCAATATACCTCCAATTTATTCTATTTATGGTTTCCTAAATATTTATGAGGGAAGAAGGTAGAAATTTTAGAAATTGGATTTCATTGTTCCGCAAGCTTCCACTCTTGGGAAACAAGAAAGTACCTAAATTAATTCTTGATTATTCTAGGGCACATGCATAACTACTTAGACACAGAAGCACATGCATAACTACTTAGACACAGAAAGTACCTAAATTAATTCTTGAAATTCTTGACGCTTGATAGCATATTTAGAATTATTCTAGGGCACATGCATAACTACTTAGACACAGAGGCGGTCCTCCTAATGAGAGAAAGGATAGAGAGAGAAAATATCTCTATCAACTTCTACAGTGGCTTCCAGCGCAATTCTAGAGCTTTTCGTCGATTTTGAGGCGGTTTTCTGGTGTTTCTACGGCATTTTTCTTCTCCTTTTGGTCTATTAAGGTCAGATCTAGTTTGTGCTTCTAGTTTAGAGTTGTTCCCAGTGTTGTTGTTGTTTTAGTTGGCTGTCAAAATCAGATCTGCATCTTTCGTTTGCTATTTCTCTTGGTTAGTTAGTGTTCTGTAGTTCTGATTCATTTGTTCGGTTTTTTGGATTTAGTGTGTGTTTTGTAATTTTATTTCTTTGTTTTACCATTAATTAGTGATTTTGTTCCTTGGTTTATCTCTTTATTGTAGAAATTTCTTAGTTCTTGTCTTCTCTTTTCTTCACTTTGGGTCTGTTCTGCCGATCCTTTTCTTTCTGCTACAGCTCCATTTGGTTAGTGTTTCAGTTTTGATTTTAGTTCTTTCTTAGTTTCTTCTTAGTGGTGCTTCCTCCCTTTATGGTTATTATCTGCTTCGTGAGTTATTTTCGATATTTCTGTTTTATTGCTTAGCGTCTTCTTTTTTGATTTTAGTCTTTTCTTCAAATCTGCTCTGATGCTAGTTTTGCAGTCTCTTTCTCTGTTATGTCTCTATTTTTTTTCCCTTATTTGCTTTTGATCATTTTGCTGGTCAATGTTTTCTTAGTTGTTCTAGTGTTTTAAATTTTATAGGTTCCTTTTTAGGTTATATCAAGTTATCACTCGTCCTTTCTAAGTATTGTTATAAAGCATTTTAAGTGTTGTCTAACCTTTAGAATTTAGGTTCTCTTACTGGTATAGAGTTTGCTCTCTCTGGTGGCCCCTTTCTTTCGTTCAAAGCTTTTGGTCTTACCGACTGTTGGAATTATGCAGTTCGATGATACGCAAGCAGGTTTTGCTTATAAGACATCTTCACCCCATTCTTCGGTCTACTCGGAGGGTCAGAGTTATCCTAAATTTGCCCTACCTCGTCAAGGTCATTTGATGAACTTTAACCAAGAAATTCTCAATGACAAAGCAATGGTATGGTAAAAAAGAGTGATTGCAGCTCTAGTGGATTGGAAGGATATGCCAATGTTTAGATTGCAGTTTATCATCAATCACAACTGGCTCTTGCAAGGCAAGGTCACAGTCAAAGCAAAGCACAATAATTTCTTCATTCTTGAATTCGCGAATACTCAGGATAAACAGTTTATGTTGGAGAATGGCCCTTGGACTGTGCAAAATTCGCTTCTAACTTTGTATGACTGGCAACCAGGTATCACGGTTGAAAACTTTAAAGTTGGAAAAGTGGCGGTTTGGTTAAGATTTACAGGTGTTCCTATGGAATTTATATGCAATAGGGTTGCTTTTTCACTTGGTCAATTGGCAGGGGAAGTAATTTAATTGGACCCTCTTAATGATAAGGAAGAAAATATTCAGGTTTTAAGGGTAAAGGTTATGTTGGATCCGGAAAAGCCATTATTAATGGGTGCTTTCCTTCCAATATATAATGGACAGAAAGTATGGGTTACTTGTACTCCAGAAAGAGCTTATAGGGTCTGTGAACAGTGTGGAAGATTAGGACATCTAGACAGAGACTGTAATTGGACGGTGCATAAGACTTTTGTTGAGTTGCAATGTCAGCGTAACAATCTTTTCGCCAAGTTTGGATATGATTATTGGATAGATACTCAACATGTATTATTTGAATGCCCAAAGCAGAAATCCCAGGAATGGTTGTTTCGTGGCTCAACGCTAATCCAGATGGGGTATAATATGTCCACTGTTGCTTACAAGGTCTTTGAGCAATATAGTAAAGATCCTAGTCTTACCATTTACCTCCAAAATCAAGACTCAGAGTTTAGCCAACGAATATCAAAGGCTAATTTGCACTCATCGGTGATTGAACAAGAGCAAGATCATC
The DNA here is from genome assembly GCA_014851425.1 of Senna tora. NCBI lineage: Eukaryota > Viridiplantae > Streptophyta > Magnoliopsida > Fabales > Fabaceae > Senna > Senna tora. Next base: position 14,319,503 of record CM026266.1, read on the forward strand.
AAGGCATACCAGAAAAGGTCAATATGGCAAAGGAAGTTGAGGTTGAGACTTCTTCTGAAGTCATAAAAGGACATGTGGAGCCAGTAATTTTTTAAAATGAAGAAGATTGTTCTGTTGTTTTTGTGCCAATGGAAGAGCAATCCCCATGTCATCATGACTTCCTATCTTCTCCTGATTATGGGTATGATGGTAATATAGATGATATACTGGAAGACTTAGTTGGAAAATCAGATACAGATCTAAAAGACTTAGAAGATCCCATGGATATAGAGGATTCACTTGTTCATCAAATTCAAGGTGCAGTAGGGTCTCTCCAGCAATTAGATCATATAGAGTTCTCTAAGGCTGTAAATCAGAAAAATGATGATATGAAGAGCCAAGAAGGATCACAAATTCGGGGGCATGTAGTTGTTGAGTTAGATTTTAATCATAGCAGCAATAAGATTCTATCCCAATTAAATCTTCCCACTAGAGTTAAGGATATGTTAGAAGACAATTTCAAGGGATGGTCTCATTTTGATTCTCAAGAAGCATCTTCATCATTTACTTACCATCTGATGTCAGATTTCATGAGACAAAGGGAAGGATCAGCTTTGAGGGTTCGAAGTCTTAATCAAGGTAAGCCTAGTTGGGAAATAATTCATAGGAAATTAAAGGTAATCATCTCAATTTCCTATAAGGGTAAGACTTTGACGTATATTCCAAGTTATGATGGTCATTTCCTTACTTCCCCTTTTAATTGGTTTTTTAACATTTTGTTATGGACTTTCCATTTAACTTCTAATGTATTACACAATGGCTTGAGCTTAACTGCCAAACAGAAAGTAGAGATGCCAAAACTAGCAGGTACCAGAACTGGAGTGGGTGGTAAGCGCCTTAGGGAATTTGTTCAGAACAAGAAAAGGAAGAAACCAAAGGTGGAAACAACAGTGGGACAAAATAGTGGCTTCAAACGGAAGAGAACAGATATGGAAGATCTTATTTTGGAAGAACATAATAGAGGGACAGGTTTTAAGAGAATCAAAGAAGTCATTAGAGATCTGACAATGAAGGCAATTAAGAAGCTGCAACGGAAGAAGGGCATATGGGAGGCTAGCCCTATAAGGCCTCCCAAGGAGGAATGAGTTCTTATGCTTCGATTTGTCGTAGAAGTGGCTGCACTGCGGCAATTCACAGTTCAAAGTAGCTAATCTGGTGTTCCTCTGCCTTTCTCTTACTTTATGTTATAGTTTATCAAAGTTATTGGTTTCACTCCTGCATGGTTTATATTATCAAACTACCAGCGTCTCAACTGTGTTGGTGGTTGTTTGCGTTTTTTGCCTGTCCCCCCTTCTTTTGCCTGGGTTACTTTAAATTTTTTGGCACAGAACCCAATGGAATCAATAACTGGAAATATAGATGGTTATTGATAGTAGAGACCTGTTCTGAGGACATCAACTTATCTTGTTGGTGCAAAAGCTTTCAAAAGGCAAGGACGCGAGAGGTTTGCAGTCTGCAATGGCTTTTAGTAAATTCAAACCACCTTTTGAGGTGGCAGATGCTTCGAGATTGGTACCTGTTGCATTCAGTTCTCAATCTCATACAGCATAACCTTGGCTCTTGTAGAGCCATCTTTCTCAGCTTGAAGACTGGGAGGAGTTACTTACTGTTGGTCGTTCTGATGGAAGTGGCAAACCTGCGGTTCTGGATCCAATCGCAAGATGGGTATTTCATATTTAGTAGTATTTCTAATATTATCCTCAGGAATATTAGGGTCCTTTTTGTCATAGTTTCTAGAAAGATATGCTTTGTTGCTAAGTATGTTGTTTGTATTATGATGTTATACTGTTGTAAAAATAGTTATAGGAAGGATAGTCTAAGTAGTTTTACTAGGTCGTATTATAATAGTTTGAATGTTGGTTGGAACTATTTGTAATTTCCTTCTTTAATAGTATCGTTTTGTATAAAAAAGAAAGAATTATTCTAGGGTGTTTAAGATTGTAAAGATGAAGTTTAAAACTCCCAACATCACCCTTAAAGCTTATTTGGGCAAATCGAGCAGGGACCTGGCATGTTAATGCCAAGGTCCGGCCTTAGTAGCCTCGGGCCAGCTCTTCACGGGTCTTCTTCAGCTAATATTTCAACATTATAATTTCAATAGGACCAATCCAAGCCTATTTACTCAAATCCAAGGTCAATTCCTAAGATATCAAAAATTTCCCCAATTTGGAAATAATTATAATTTCAATAATATTAATCCAAGCCTATTTACTCAAATCCAAGCTCAATCCTAATTATCAACAATTTTTCCCAATCTGGAAATAATTATAATTTCAACCCCAAATTCGAATTTGAGCAAATCCTAGAATATATTCTTGATTCCTACCCCAACTAAGTGTTCAAGAACACTTTCTAAGTCTCAATCTACCCTCAAAACAATCCAATCGAAGGTGGATCGAAGAAATCCCTAAAAATGGAGAAATTGGGGGTTTCGAATGAAATTGGGATTACCAACCTTTGATTCGATTGGTAGAAAGTGTAGGAGATGTTGTAGTCGAGCTCCGGTGAGCTTTTCCGGCGTCGGATCGCTCTCTCCGGCAACTTTTCTGACGATTTCCCTATCTTCCCCCTCTTCTTCCTCCACACCATCCTCCCTCTCTCTCTCTACCTCACTGCTTCTCTCTCTTCTTTCACGTTTTGTTTCTTCTTTTCTTTCTCTTTCTTTTTCCTTTCTTTTCTTCCTTTATAATATATATATATATATATATATATATATTTACATACCTACCCCACGTCAAACCCACCCATTTTTTAAAAAAAAATAATTATAATTAATAAATATATATAATAATTAACTAAATAAATAATAAATAAATAATTATAATTAAAAATAAATTAACTAATAATTAAATAAATAAATAACTAATATGTATTTTCTTTTCTTTTCTTTTCTTTTTGAAGAATTTCTGGGTTCCTTTCTGTTTTCCCTTAACCTTCACACTTTTCCTATATTCTTTTTTTAAGGTTTCAATTCCTAGCCCCGAAATAAATCATTCTTAAATCCACAAAATTTTAAATAAATCATTCTTTAATCCTCGGAATTTTAAATAAATCATTCTTTAAATCCTCAAAATTTTCCAGGGTATTACAAGTGTTTTGAAAACTGAATATTCATTTTTTAGTAAGTTTTCACTGATGAGTGTTTCGAAAACTTGATATTCATTTTTATTTTTTTAATCAGTTTTAGCTGATAAGTGTTTTCGAAAACTTGATATTCATTTTTCTTTTTTTAATCAATTTTCGCCGATGAGTGTTCTGAAAACTTGATATTATTTTTCTTTTTTTTTTCACAAGTTTTCGCCAATGAGTGTTTCAAAAACTTGATATTCATTTTTCTTTTTCTTAATCAGTTTTCGACGATAAATGTTTTGAAAATGTAATATTCATTTTTCTTTTTTCTTTTTTAAATAGTTTTTCCTAATGAGTGTTTCGAAAACTTGATATTCATTTTTCTTTTTCTTAATTAGTTTTTGCCGATGAGTGTTTCAAAAACGTGGTATTCATTTTTCTTTATTTAATTAGTTTTCACCAATGAGTGTTTCAACAACTTGATATTCATTTTTCTTTTTCTTAATTAGTTTTCGACGATAAATGTTTCGAAAACTTGATATTCATTTTTCATTTTTCTTTTTTAAATAGTTTTTCCCGATGAGTGTTTCGAAAACTTGATATTCATTTTTCTTTTTCTTAATCATTTTTCGCCGATGAGTGTTTCGAAAACGTGGTATTCATTTTTATTTAATTAATTAGTTTCCACCGATGAGTGTTTCGAAAACTTGATATTCATTTTTCTTTTTCTAAATTAGTTTTCGTCGATGAGTGTTTCGAAAACGTGATATTCATTTTTCTTTTTTTTTTAATCAGTTTTTGCCGATGAGTGTTTCGAAAACTTGATATTCATTTTTCTTTTTTTGATCAGTTTTAGTCGATGAGTGTTTTCGAAAACTTGATATTTATTTTTCTTTTTTTAATAAATTTTTGCCGATTAGTGTTCTGAGAACTTGATATTTATTTTTCTTTTTTATAATCAGTTTTTGCCGATGAGTGTTTCGAAAACTTAATATTTATTTTTCTTTTTTTAATCAGTTTTTCCCGATGAGTGTTTCGAAAACTTGATAATCATTTTTCTTTTTTTAATCAGTTTTAGCCGAGGAGTGTTTTCAAAAACTTGATATTAATTTTTTTTAATCAATTTTTGCCGATGAGTGTATGTTCTAAAAACTTGATATTCATTTTTCTTTTTTTAATCAGTTTTCGCCGATGAGTGTTTCGAAAACTTGATATTCATTTTTCTTTTTCTTAAAGAGTTTTTGCCAATGAGTGTTTTCGAAAACTTGATATTCATTTTTCTTTTTATTTAATCAATTTTCGCCGATAAATGTTTCGAAAACTTAATATTTATTTCTCTTTTTTTAATATGTTTTTGCCGATGAGTGTTTCGAAAACTTGATATTTATTTTTCTTTTTTTACTCAGTTTTGGCTGATGAGTGTTTCGAAAACTTGATATTCATTTTTTTTTATCAGTTTTAGCCGAGGAGTGTTTTCAAAATCTTGATATTAATTTTTCTTTTTTAAATCAATTTTCGCCGATGAGTGTACGTTCTGAAAACTTGATATTCATTTTTCTTTTTTTAATCAGTTTTCGCCGATGAGTGTTTCGAAAACTTGTTATTCATTTTTCTTTTTCTTAAACAGTTTTTGCCGATGAGTGTTTTCAAAAACTTGATATTTATTTTTCTTTTTTTGTAATCAGTTTTTGCCGATGAGTGTTTCGAAAACTTAATATTTATTTATTTTTTTAATCAGTTTTTGCCGATGAGTTTTTCGAAAACTTGATATTCATTTTTCTTTTTTTAGTAAGTTTTCGATAATGATTGTTTCGAAAACTTGATATTCATTTTTCTTTTTTTAAATAGTTTTTGCCGATGAGTGTTTAGAAAACTTGATATTCATTTTTCTTTTTTAATCAGTTTTCGCCAATTAGTATTTCGAAAACTTTATATTCATTTTTATTTTTTTAATCAGTTTTGGTCGATTAGTGTTTCGAAAACTGGATATTCATTTTTCTTTTTCTAGTAAGTTTTCGCTGATTATTGTTTCGAAAACTTAATATTTATTCTTCTTTTTTTAATCGGTTTTTGCCGATGGTGTTTCGAAAACTTGATATTCATTTTTCTTTTTTTAATCAGTTTTTGTCGATGAATGTTTCGAAAACTTGATATTCATTTTTCTTTTTCTTAATCAGTTTTAGCCGATGAGTGTTTTCGAAAACTTGATATTTATTTTTCTTTTTTAAATCAATTTTCGCCGATTAGTGTTCTAAAAACTTGATATTCATTTTTCTTTTTTTTAATCAGTTTTAGCCGATGAGTGTTTCGAAAACTTGATATTCATTTTTCTTTTTCTTAATCAGTTTTCGCCGAAGAGTGTTTCGAAAATGTGATATTCATTTTTCTTTATTTAATTAGTTTTCATCGATTAGTGTTTCTAAAACGTAATATTCATTTTTCTTTTTTTAAAATAGTTTTTCCCGATGAGTATTTCGAAAACGTGATATTCATTTTTCTTTTTCTTAATCAGTTTTAGCCGATGAGTGTTTTGAAAACGTGATATTCATTTTTCTTTATTTAATTAGTTTTTCACCGATGAGTGTTTCGAAAACTTGTTATTCATTTTTCTTTTTTTAATCAGTTTTCACCGATGAGTGTTTCAAAAACTTCATATTTATTTTCTTTTTTTAATCAGTTTTCACCGATGAGTGTTTTGGAAACTTGATATTCATTTTTATTTTCTTTAATCAGTTTTCGTAGATCAGTGTTTTGAAAACTTGATATTCATTTTTCTTTTTTTAATTAGTTTTATCCGATGAGTGTTTTCCAAAACATGATATTCATTTTTCTTTTTTAATCAATTTTCGCCGATGAGTGATCTGAAAACTTGATATTCATTTTTATTTTTTTTAATCTGTTTTCACCGATGAGTGTTTTGAAAATTAATATTTATTTTTCATTTTTTAATTAGTTTTTGCCGATATGTGTTTTCGAAAACTTGATATTCATTTTTCTTTTTTAATTTTCGTCGATAATTGTTCTGAAAACTTGATATTCATTTTTCTTTTTTTTAATTAGTTTTCGCCGATGAGTGTTTCGAAAACTTAATATTTATTTTTCTTTTTTTAATCAGTTTTCGCCGATGAGTTTTTCGAAAACTTGATATTCATTTTTCTTTTTTTAGTAAGTTTTCGCTAATGATTGTTTCGAAAACTTGATATTCATTTTTCTTTTTTTAAGTAGTTTTTGCCGATGAGTGTTTCGAAAACTTGATATTCATTTTTCTTTTTTTAATTAGTTTTTGCCGATGAGTGTTTCGAAAACTTGATATTCATTTTCCTTTTTTAATCAGTTTTCGCCGATGATAGTTTCAAAAACTTTATACTCATTTTTATTTTTTTAATCAGTTTTGGTCGATTAGTATTTCGAAAACTGGATATTTATTTTTCTTATTTTAGTAAGTTTTCACTGATTAGTGTTTCGAAAACTTAATATTCATTTTTCTTTTTTTAATCAGTTTTTGCCGATGAGTGTTTCGAAAACTTGATATTCATTTTCTTTTTTTAATCAATTTTAGCCGATGAGTGTTTTCGAAAAATTGATATTCATTTTTCTTTTTTTAATCAATTTTCGCCGATGAGTGTTCTGAAAACTTGATATTCATGTTTCGTTTTTTTAATTTGTTTTCGCCGATGAGTGTTTCGAAAACTTAATATTTAATTTTTTTTAATCGGTTTTTGCCGATTAGTGTTTCGAAAACTTGATATTCATTTTTCTTTTTTTAATCAGCTTTTGCCGATGAGTGTTGTCACGACCCCCGTTTAGAGAACCGTGACCGGCACAGACACATGGAATATCCCTGTACATGTAAGCCTTATCACCTAATTGACAGAATATCTATTATTGAAAATACATCCACATGCAGTATAATACAATGGCTACACCGAAATGGTGGCCTATCCTAGGCAAGAAAATCTACGGCCAGTGCCGCTTCAGGATATAGATATAGGAAAACACACATAATATATATAACCTATGTACTGGCTACACATCCGAAGATGCTACCTATCCTATTCAGATGCAACAGATATATGTATATATATATATATATTTTTTGAAAACAAATTTTCCCTGTATCGCAGCAAAATAAATCCTGATCTTTAAGGTGTGTGAAGCTGACAGTTCTAGATTTAGTAATATAATCTAATTTGATACGTCTACCCTTTACTTTATGCTACAACGATAAAGTAAATTAAATTACAATTACAATTTATTCACCCACATGAACAAGTTGTGGGTCTTGGGAAGTGTTGCTCAACCCTCGTTCCACCGAGACTTCTTCCACCTGTACTTAACCTGTCTCTGTGTAGTCAAAATGAGGTGTGAGTCTTAACCACGCGACTCAGTGAGGACTCTCCCATCCCCGGCGCAAGGCGGGTACCATAGCGCTAGGTTTGAGAGTCATACACAACCACATGCAAAAACAACTAGTTACTGTTGTTAGCATACATTCTTGGTGATCACACAACAATCATAAATTTCACCCAAACACTTACATGCATTCAATAACTGTAAACATGCAGCATTTTATTCCAGTCATCAATCAGCAAGTAAACATGTAACATATAGTGCCGGCTTTTACCTACCGGTCTTCTCACGTTTGAGCATGTCTAAATCAAACAAGACATGTGGTGACGTAATCCTGTACGTTACCACTATGCTGCTCAATCAGCAATTATATGCAAACACAGACAATTTGTATATACACACAGATACTATAACATACATCTACTTAATCTCCCCCATTCTAGGGTATCTACTAGCCACTACGTGGCTTTTCTTCTTCGAACCCGTGCACTCGAGTTACTGGCAATCACCACGTGGCAAAGCATACTTAACCCATTCACTTGGGTACTGGTCACCTCGTGACAATTCTGTTAATCAAACAATACTTAACCCCTTCACTTGGGTACTAGTCACCTTGTGAGAATTCAATCAATCAAACACAATCAACTTCTATCTATCAAACAACTGATACGTAGCCACCACGTGGCACGTCCTGACCCCTTGCTGCGGGGCAATAGCTTGAGCCCACTCGTCCATTACCCAACCAGGCCACATGGCGGACACGACACGACGTCTCGAAGCATGGCCACTGACACACCCTGGACCAACTCCACAGGATGATTTCTCTTTTACTAGGCTAGGCTCACGGTTCACCCGTAGGTTCCTCCCGTGTCTCCTTTCCTTAGTCTCACATATTAATAGGATTCTTTGTATCTTTCCCGAAGGATCAACAATTCTTCTCCTTATTAATATGTACAAGTATCCTCAACAGGATATAACTCATATACCCGTCCAGATGCACTCTTTGAGCCTCAAGCTATCGTCATAGCAATATAAATCCTTTCTGACCCTATTACCAGGATAGGGCAATGACCATCGTCATGGTGATTATAAAACTGAGGTCTCAAGTGCCATTTGACGTTGTTCTAGTTGATGTCTCACATCGCTAGCATAACCAAATCCGAAACCCACCAATAACACCCTTTGCATGAATTTAATTTAAGTCACCGTCGTGACGGGTTTTCAAAATAACGTTTAGCCATTCCGTACAAGGACTCTTGCCGCCGTCGTGGAAAAGATTTAATAAAATACTCATCATGCCTCCAGAGTGTATGAGTTGGATTTGTAACACACCAATCATAGCAAACAATTATACTCTACTCCTATGTCTTCCTATCCAAGCTATCTTTCACAACCTATTTTCTAGTTCTTTCATTCTTTTAGCATTCTATATCTCTAGCTAACACATACCAAACAAGCAGAAAATATACATACTCATGTAATCCACATAAGAATACAACCTTAGGAGCAGAGATGGAAGAACCCTCACCTTGGCCAACCTTCCATGCAATCCTCTCTTGTAACTTTAGTCTCCTCGGAGTCCCTGTTGCACTCTATTGCGTACCGTTGTTCCTATAAGAACAACATTTACTTCATTAAATTTGTTACTTAACTTAACTCGTTATTTATCTTTCCATTACTCTCACATGTAGTCCATGGTTGCCACAGAGTCAAGCTCTTGGCCTTATCGGACTTCTCTATCCCGACTTATGCGTATCCTTCCTCGGACACTTGACTTAGTCGAATATAACACTCTACTTGAGTGTTTCACAGGCTTGGATTTGAGTATTAAACCTTTATCTCCACTGTATTGGAATGAATCCTAATTTTAGGAAGGTCTAAACATTTTGATTCAACTTGTGTTCCTACTTGGGTTCTAGAAATCTAGTTTCTAAACCTCAATATACCTCCAATTTATCCTACTTAAGGTTTCCTAAATATTTATGAGGGGAGAAGGTTGAAATTTTAGAAATTGGATTTCATTGTTCCGCAAGCTTCCACTCTTGGGAAACAACAAAGTACCTAAATTAATTTTTGATGCTTGATAGCATATTTAGAATTATTCTAGGGTGTTTAAGATTGAAAAGAAGAGGTTTGGAGCCCTCAAAATCACCCTTAAAATGTATTTGGGCAAATCGAGCAAGGACCCGGCACGTTAACGTCAAGGTTCAACCTTAATAACATCGGGCCAGCTCTTCACGGGTCTTGTTAAGCTAATATTTCCACAATATAATTTTAATAGGACCAATCCAAGCCTATTTACTCAAATCCAATGTCAATTCCTAAGTTACCAACAATTTCCCCAATTTGGAAATAATTATAATTTCAATAATATCAATCCAAGCCTATTTACTCAAATCCAAGCTCAATCCTAATTATCAAGAATTTTCTCTAATTTGGAAATAATTATAATTTCAACCCCAAATCCTTCCAAATTCAAATTTGGGCAAATCCGAAAATATAATCTCGATTCCTACCCCAACTAAGTGTTCAAGAACACTTCCTAGGTTTCAATCAACCCTCGAAACAACTCAATCGAAGATCAATCGAAGAAATCCTTAAAAATGGAAAATTTGAAGGTTTAGAATGAAATTGGGGTTACCAACCTTGATTCGATTGGTGGGAGGTGTGGAAGATGTTGTAACCGAGCTCCGGTGACTTTTCCCGGCGTCGACTAGCTCTTCTCCGGTGAGTTTCCGACGGTTTTTCTCCTTCCCCTCCGTTGGCATCCTCCCTCTCTCTCTCTACCCTCGCGTTCTCTCTCTCTCCATTTTCTTTCTCCCGTGCGTCCCTCTCCTCTCACTTTCTCTTATTCCTTTCTTTTCTTTTATATGTATATATATATATATATATATATATATATTTGGGCTTGGGCTTGGGTTTTTTACAAGGTTGAAAACCAAATTGTTCACAGAAGGATCCTAATTCTCTTCTATTTTGGGCTTTTTCTTTGTTGAGCTAGTGCTGAATTTTGTCATCTTGACATATTTTAAATGCTATTTTCTGGACAAGAGCAATTAATTGCCCATAGCTTAAGTTTTCGTAATGGATTTGGTTGTCTCCTGACATGTTTCTTAGTTTTTCCCTAACCTTGTCTCCTAAGGAGGTAGGTAGGCCAGTGATGAATTTCTCTTTCCATAAGGGGTGGTTACTATCTTCTCTAGTATAGACCCTTATTAGGAAAGTATCTTTGTACCACCTAAAGTCTGCTAAGGTTTTGCACCTAAGGTTTGATAGTAATTCAACAGATTTATCTCTCCATAAGGAGGGGTCTCCTATAAAATCTTGGGTGATTTTATAAATAAGGGTATTGACAGCATCTGGTATTGGTTCACCATTGTTGGTTACTATAGCACCATCGCTGGTTGTTTTGACTGCACTTAAGATTTGGGTTTTTTGCTCTTCCGAAAGGTAGAAGTCCCACCAGCCTTTGAGTTGGCCAGTGAATCCGGCAATAAGGATTTGAGCAATGGAATGCTCATCACAATTGTGGTATATAGAATAGGCTGTGCTGACCATGGTCATTTGTTGGAGGAGCCCTAAGATGTTATTTTCTGACAGCCCATCTATATTCCAAGCATAAATGTGGCTTGCATCAAAATGTTTTGGAGAAAAGTTTTTCTCCTCTAATGCTATATCCGGATGAGTGGCTCTCGGATAGTAAAGTTTTGTGGAATGCTTCCAATTGGGGATAATTGCATTAATCTGATTTTGAGGAACTTCTTTTGGAAAATCGAGATGATTGATTCCTAAAGAAATTCTATTAGAGGAAGTTCCTGAAGCTAAGGTTTTGAGAGGAGCTTGAGGCGTGTCACCTGAGACAGGAGATTTAAGTTTTTGAGGTGTATCAGCTATAATTAACCCCTTGAGTTTTTCATCAATTAATTGTGAGAGTGTTTTCTCTTTGGCAAGATTGAGGTTTGATTCAAAAGGTTTAAATATTGGTTGTTGTTGTGTAACGGTTTTAATGGGGTTGGACTGCTGGTTGGGTTGCTCTAGGAGTTGTTCACTAATTTTCTTTAGGTAGGTATTAGTGTTTTCTCCTAAGGCTTGAAGATAAGAATTTGTGTAATTGTTTTGTTCCATAAGACTAGAGATGTCTTTGGGTTCGACTTCTTTGGTTAAGTCCTTGGCTTTAAAAGGTGAAGCAACAACAGAACTTTCATTAATCATCATATTTGGGACAAAATATGCTTGTGTAGGGGGTAATTCATTTTGGATTGAACCACCATGTTTTGTTTGCCAGGTAACATTTATTCCGGCTGGATGTTTTAAAGGGATTTTGAAAGGGTAATCAATCGAATGGTATTCTGCATACGCATTAAACCAGTCAAAGAAAGGAATGTTATTACTGACTTTGTTCAGTGTTTTGTAATAGATCTCTTGGATTGTTTTCCTAGCCTTGGGATCATAGTTTCCTAGAAACCAATCTCTCTTTTCTCTATTCTGTTCGGAATAGAAATCCTTCCTTAAGGATTCCTTGTCTAATTGAAAATCTTTAATTATGACATTGATAGTATTTTCTACCATGTCAGAATATGTGGGAGATTGGACTGAGGCTTGTTCATCCTCATGAGGCGGCTGATAAATCGGTCTAGGAAGATTAGATGATGTATCTAATCCCTGTAAGTGAATTACAGAAGGAGCAGTCCTAACTGTCTGGGGAATTGAGGAACAGGATTGCCTTGAAGGTTCAATTGCGGTCCTAAAATCTTCGCTAGATCTAACAGACCTAGTTCTAGACATACTGAAAGAATTTCTCCTAAAGGATATTCCTACAGTTCCTTTAGTGTCTTGCCTTACTTCCATATGAGTAGGGGTTGGATCAGGTGTCGGATCGGGTCGGGCAGGAGCTGCCTTTTCCATAATCCATTCTTCAGGAAGATTAACATCTTCCCACATGATTGCTTTAGGTACCATGACACTTGCCTTCGAGGCGTCAGTCAGGAAGAGAGTTGTTTTTCCCTTGATCAGAAGGATCACCAAAAATATAAAGATTACCAAAAGACAAAAAATTATTATAGAACTCCCAAAAATAGAAACCCTAGGAACCTGTCAAAACAAGAATATACTTTTGATCAATGAAGGGAGCCCCAGGTTATGGAGGAATTCTTAAACAAAAAATACATGACAAAGAAGTTTGCATTGCATTCACATCAAAGCATTGGAATAGAACTCAACAAAACTATTCCACCATAAAAAAGGAAATGCTTGCAATAGTTCTTTGCGTGAATAAATTCCAAAGTGATTTATTAAATCAAAAATTTTTTATAAGGGTTGATTGCAAGTCAGCCAAAGATGTTTTCAAAAAAGATGTGAAGAATCTTGCATCAAAACAAATTTTTGCCAGATGGCAAGCAATTTTAAGTATATTTGATTTTGATATTGAATACTTAAAAGGATCCTCAAATTCTCTCCCAGATTTCCTAACAAGAGAGTTTTTACAGGGAAAATAATGGCACCTAAAAAGGAAAGAGACAAAGGAAAGGGCATAGCCCAAGAAGAAATTAAGTCCAAGCCAGGACAGCAAAAATCATCTCAGGCCCAGCCTGAAAAAAACATCATTTTAGGGTCATCAACCCTTCAAATCCCAAAAACTGAGTCATCAACTCATTCAATCCAGAGCCCCAGTGATTATGCACTGCCAATCCAGACCCTCTTAGGGATCCAAGCCAATCAAAAACTACAAAAATTGCCAAAGAAAACTTGGGCAGATATTGCCCTTGAAGAAGAACTAGCCCAAGCAATTGAGCAAAAATCAAAGCAATTAACTAGAGCAGGCTCTTTGTCTACTATGGTTTCGACCACTCCTTCAAATCCTAAATCTGTTTATATCCAAAAGACCGATAGGGCTATGGATATTTTCCAAACTGAAAAATCTTTCCTTGAAAGGAACCCTCAAATTCTTGCCTCAAAATTATTCCCTCCAGGATTTCATTTTATCCCTCAATCCCTACAAAAAACCCAATTATTTTATGAATTCATCCTTGTAGATACTAAATCTGCAAGTATTAAACATTTCCCAGATTCTGAAGAGAAGGGTTCTCATGCTTATTCCACCCTTCAAATTTTGAAAGTCATTTCTCCTGCTGATTGGGGAAGTGATTTAAAAAAAATTAAAAAATTTTCTCAACCTTTTGATCCAATAGGATACAACTATTGGGACTACAGAAGTGCCTGGTATAGTACCTTTTGGTATCAAAACAAAAAATGTAGTCACTCTTGGCTACTACTTTTTAAAAATGGAATTCAGTACCATTTTCCCCAATGGTTTAATCTCTGGTGGAGGTTCTTTGGACCCATTCCAGATATTCTGCCAATTTTGGTTAAAGATGGTCTTGAATATTTTTCAAATAAAATAAACTTGACTGAAGATCCTCACCCAGCGGATCTGCATTTGTTTTCAAAATTTGGTTTAGCCTGGGTATTCAAATGGCAGTACAAATATGGGGAAGCAACTTTTCCCAATGGTTCCCCTGTCCTCCAAAGGATGCCATCAGTTAAATGGTGGCCAAAATTCGAAGGAACTAACCGAGCCAGCACGGGTTCCATCAAAAAATGGTTCTCCCAGAATCCAAAATTCCTCTTGGCCGAAGATAGAGATACATGCCTCTTTCTAAACCAGAAGTCAAGAATCCAATCTTGCTTAGCCTCTTCCTCGAATAAAGAAGAGCTAGCCAAACAACTTAATCAGATCCTCCAACTCCTCCAGTCTAAGGATGAGTCCTCAACCCCCGGAAGTCCATCGGCAACCTCTTCAGGCTCCTTACAAAGCAATGAGGATGATTGCTACGGAATCAATCTAGATGAAGATGAATAATTGAGCACTTCATCCCTTTACTGTTTATTGTCAGAATTTGCATGAGTCATGCAACAATTTTCAATGTGCAACTTCCAAGGGTCACTGGTCATCTGACAAGATTCCTTACCATGTTGCAGCAATAATTTACTTTTCTTGTAGCAATTCTGTCTCTTTGTAACTTTGGTTTTCTATATAAAGGCCCTAAGCCTTCAATGCAGAACAAGAATATAAATTGCAGAAAATAAAACGCTTAATGTAAATGGGAACCTATACCGGCGGTAGTCCGCACTGGTACAAGTATGGGAGAGGGAATGGAAAAACGCTTAATGTAAATGGGAACCTATACCGGCGGTAGTCCGCCGGTTACTATCTTCTCTAGTATAGACCCTTATTAGGAAAGTATCTTTGTACCATCTAAAGTCTGCTAAGTATTGCATGTATATATTTCGTTTACGTTTTTAAAATACTATCAACTAAACTGATAGCAACGTTATTATGAACAGTTCATTCATTCGTTATTATAAGCCAATGGATGGTAAGACCACAGTAGTGGCAATATGTCCAGAAGCCGCTTGCTTGAATGCCTGTTCATGTTCTTCTGGCTAAGTTTGGTTGATTAGTAAAAAAAAAAAAAAGAAGAGTTTTTTCTGTTTTCTTCTGTTCATTTTTTCTGTTTCACTCAGATTCATCCAAAACACTCTGCATCTTTACTGAACCTAATGAAGGTGATGATATCATGGGGATATTTACAGCCATGCTTAGCCGTACGTTTTCTTCGTTTACCAGACGTTCCTCCATCCCTGACTCCTCTTCTATTCCTGAGAAAGGATCCTCATCATCCTCAAACCAAATCTTTAAAGAAGAAATCCATTTTGAAAATATC
Organism: Senna tora; assembly: GCA_014851425.1. Taxonomy (NCBI): domain Eukaryota; kingdom Viridiplantae; phylum Streptophyta; class Magnoliopsida; order Fabales; family Fabaceae; genus Senna; species Senna tora. The sequence goes on from CM026266.1 coordinate 14,334,685, forward strand.
AATCAAAATCTAGATGATTGGACTATTCCAATTGTCCCCAAAAACGATTTATACAAACCAGATGGTAGATTCTTTAGGATCTCTGATTTCGTAATCAAAACTTCTGAAGAAACCATCAACGTTAATTCAGATATGAAAGATATATTTCTTCTTTCTGAAAAAACAATGAAACTCCATAAATCAAAATACAAATTCATACACATAGGTTGTGTACAAATAGCCTTAAAGCCATTGGTTAGAGAAGGCTTAAATGTTTCTTGTCTGTTATGCCTTAGGGATGCTAGACACATCCAATTCTCTGATTCCCTCCTTGGAACAGTTGAAGCTGGTCTGCATGCAGGTCCAATATACTTCAATTGTTTTCCAAATAGGACAATCGCCCTTGAAGACGATAACCTCATGGATGCGTTGAAACTCAATATTAAACTCCACGGCTTTAATATGAAGCCTGGATCCATACTTGTTGCTCTCCTGTATAGAGTTCAATACAAAGTCATGTGTTCCTCTACATCAAATGCTTTAATCCCTCATGAAAAGGGAAAAACAACTCTCTTCCTGACTGACGCCTCGAAGGCAAGTGTCATGGTACCTAAAGCAATCATGTGGGAAGATGTTAATCTTCCTGAAGAATGGATTATGGAAAAGGCAGTTCCTGCCCGACCCGATCCGACACCTGATCCAGCCCCTACTCATATGGAAGTAAGGCAAGACACTAAAGGAACTGTAGGAATATCCTTTAGGAGAAATTCTTTCAGTATGTCTAGAACTAGGTCTGTTAGATCTAGCGAAGATTTTATATATATATATATATATATATATATATATATATTTCTATCTTCCTATACCTAACCCCACGGCACCCAACCCCCCCTTTTTTAAATAATAATAATAATAATAAATATAATTAAAATAAAATAATAAATAAATAAATAAATATTATTAAGAATAAATTAATTAATAATTAAATAATTAATAACAAATTTGTATTTTTAATTTAATCCCTTTCCCTATTTAATTCAGGTTTCTACTTTCTTAGGTCCTGAATTAAATCCCAAAATTTATTTTCTACTTCTTTTATTTTCCTTTTATTTTATTTTAAACCTCGAAAAGATTTCTCGGGTATTACAATATTCGAAAAAAATTCTTTACCGATTTGGTATTACAAGTGTTTCAAAAACTTGATATTCATTTTTTTTAATCAATTTTCACCGATAAGTGTTCTGAAAACTTGATATTCATTTTTCTTTTTTTAATCAGTTTTTGCCAATAAGTGTTTCGAAAACTTGATATTCAGTTTTCTTTTTCTTAATCAGTTTTCGCCGATTACTGTTTCAAAAACGTGAAATTCATTTTTCTTTATTTAATTAGTTTTCATCGATGAGTGTTTTCGAAAACTTGATATTCATTTTTCTTTTTTTAATCATTTTTCGCCGATGAGTGTTTCGAAAACTTAATATTCATTTTTCTTTTTTTAATCAGTTTTCTTCAATGAGTGTTTCGAAAACTTGATATTCATTTTTCTTTTCTTAGTAAGTTTTCGCTAATGAGTGTTTTGAAAACTTGATATACATTTTTCTTTTTTTTTAATCCGTTTTCGCCGATAAGTGTTTCAAAAACTTGATATTGATTTTTCTTTTTTTAAATCAGTTTTCGCCGATGAGTGTTTTAAAAACTTGATAGTAATTGTAATATCCGAGATATTTAAATTTAATGATTTTCATTATTATTAAATTTATTTTTCTTTCAGAAAGAAAAATAAATTAAATTAAAGAATTATAGGGTTAAAAATAGAATAAAGAAGAAATTAATAGGAAATATTATAAATTTTTTTGGACCCAAAAGAAAAGAGAATTAAAAAGCATAAGAGAAAAATAGGATATAACAAGTTTTTCTAATAAAATAAAAAAATATATATGCAATATATAAATATATAATATCTTATAAAAAATATATATATACATATAATATAAATATAAATATATATATATGTATATATACATATATATATACATATATATATATATATAATAGAATTTATATGGGGGGCCACGTGACCCCCTTTTCACTAACTCACACACACCCATCCATAAAAAAAATGCAAGAAGCAGCAAGCAGAAGCCACGCACGAACCCACTCATTAAATCGCACACACACCCATTCTTCCACTTACACACTCACACATTAAAAAAAAAAGGAAAAGAAAGAAAAGATAACAATCAGAGGCCACACACCCTTATCAATTAATGTAATACCCCGAAAAATTTTGAGGATTAAAGAATGATTTATTTAAAATTTCGAGGATTTAAGAATGATTTATTCCGGGGCTAGGAATTAAAACCTTAGAAAAAATAAAATAAAATAAAATATATGTGAAAGTTAAAAGAAATCGGAAAATTTTTTTTTCAAGGTTTAAAATAAAATGAAAGGGAAAGAAAAGAAAAGAAGTAGAAAATAATTTTCAGAATTTAATTCAGGACATAAGAAATTGGGACTTTAGTGAAAAGAAATAGAAATTGATAGAGTGAAAGGAAATAAGAATAGATAGTCAAGAGAAAAGAGTTATTTCCCCCTAACTAAGATTTTTAACCCTCCTCCCATCATCATCACCCATCCGATTCGACATTCTCACACACACTTGGCCAAGGGAGAACTCTCAAACCCTAAAGAGCCAAAGTGGAGTAGTCTTGAAGGTTGAAGGTGAAGGGTGGCCGGAATCCGGCGGCCGGTGACCAGAGTAGCACTCAAGGGACCCTTTAAACCTCCTTCTTCTTCATTAAGGTAGGATTAGCTCTCTAACCCCATTTTCAACTTTGAACCCATTTTCTTGATTTTGAAGATTATGTGAAAAACCACTTGATTTCTACAACCATGGGGGATAAAACTTGCATTCTTACTATTTACAACATTTCTATTGGGTATATTTTGTTATGAGTGTGCTGGAGTTTGTTGGTTGTTGATTTAGAGATTATGAGTCATCATGTTCTTCACTTTCTTGAGATTAAAGACTTGATTTGATGTTGTTGGATGTTGTTTGAGCTTAGATTGATGGTGTTTATGGAAGGAAAAAGTTGTGGAAACCTAAGAAACTAAAACCCATCATTCAAATATACATTTTAAGGATTGAATCATTGGATTCATGGAAGTAAAGAAGGAAAAATCGGGTTTAATTTAGACAAATTTGTAGAGCATGTTTACAGCCATAAACTGAATTGTTTTGAATCTGACCTTGCTCTGTTTAAACGTGTTTTCTGAATTCGTTTCTTGATGGATTTGCATTATTCCAAATCCATATGAAAGCTAACATCCTAAGCTTTCTAAATTATATTTTCCAAAATATTCTAATGGTTAGATCTTCTGGAAATTGCCTCGAAAGTCAAAGGTTCTGTTTTCTAAACTGATACGGAATTTTTGTATGATTGGCTATTGTTTTTAAATTACTGCTCTTAAATTACTCAAATCCTTTCTGTAATGAATTGATAATTAGAATATTTTATCTCTAAGCTTGATTTAGAAAGAAGAATCAAATAATTTCGTTAAGTATGGAAGGAGATATGACCATTTCAATGAAGCTTGCCAAATGTTGCATGCTGTTTTGAATCTGATCTTGCTCTGTTTAAATGTGTTTATTGAATTCGTTACTTAATGGATTTGAGTGATTCCAAAGCCATATGAAAGCTAACATCTTAATCTTTCTAAGTTGTATTTTTACTAAAAATTCCAACGGTTAGATTTTCTGGGAAGTGTCTCGAAAGTTAGCGGTTCTGTTTTACACAAAACTTTCCAAGACCCACAACTTGTTCATGTGGGTGAATGAATTGTAATTGTAATTTAATTCACTTTATCATGTATCATAAAGTAAAGGGTAGACGTATCCAATTAGATTGTATTACTAAATCTAGAACTGTCAGCTTCACACACCTTAAAGATCAGGATTTGTTTTACTGCGATACAGGGAAAATTTGTTTTCAAAATATATATTATACATATATCTGTTGCATGTGAATAGGATAGGCAGCATCTTCGGATGTGTAGCCAGTACACAAGTTATATATTATGTGTGTTTTCCTATATCTATATCCTGAAACGGCACTGATCGCGGATTTGCTTGCCTAGGATAGGCCACCATTTCGGTGTAGCCATGGTATTATAATTCATGTGAATGTATTTTTCAATAATAGCTATTCTATCAATTAGGTGATAAGGCTTACAGGCATAGGGGTATTCCCTGTGTCTGTGCCGGTCACGGTCCTCTAAACGGGGGTCGTGACAAACTTGGTATCAGAGACAGGTTGTTCTTTAAGGGCGTGAAGCTAACTAGTAGTCTCGAGTGTCAGTTGGGCTATCCATTACGAATCCGGACGTAACAGTGGTTCCGACGAGCACTTGTGAGGTTGCTCAGGATGTTGAGTCATAAATTCTTTCTAGTCATCGCTTGAGGCATAGAATTTGTATGTGAAATTCTATGCAAAGCATATAACCTGTACAGTACACAAGTGCCGATGAGCACTAAGGCGTAAGGTGGGGTGGCAGTGACCCCGGGAACCTTAGGATGCCATAATAGGGAAAGGAGACATCCATGGAGGATGCTACCTAGACACAGACACATTTGGTTGAATTGTAGGCAGGAATGCGCTACAATGTGTGATTATTTTGCAGGTGTTAAATGAGACGACGCGTCTGCTCTGTTAGCGGCGCGTTGTGTGCAATGGTATAGGCACAAGTTGTTTGATTATTGTATGGAATGCAAGTAGAATAAAAATATGCAGTGAATGGTAGTTTAGGCTAGGAATGGTTTGTAAAGTGATAGAAAAGCCACGCTTGGCGTGCATAAAAGAAAGTATGCCCAAGGGGCAATTGAAATGAAAAGTTTACAGACAAGGATAAACAGGGTCATGAGGCATGAGACCGACAAGAAGATGACCATGTGAATGGGTCATGACTGTGCGGTATGCTATGGCTGAAGGAAGTGAGTTTTCCTTCCTAGAAAGTAAATAGAAAAGAGGTGGTGTATGCCACAGTATAGAAGTAGAAGTCTACGGACTAGAAAATCAGGATACGGTATATGGAAGGGCAAAGTGGCTGAACCATATGCTATAGAGATAGATGTTAAGAAGCAGAGGTATATGTAAACGTGTAGAGCGTGACCATATACTGAGCAGGAAACAAAATAAATGGTAAGGCACAGGGAAGGAGCTTAGTCCAACCCTGTGCTTGATCCATGAACTGCTAGTTCCTTAAGCAAACAAGGGGGAAAAGAAGGGATTAAGCCCAAACAAACTCTCTTGGGTTGCTTAAGGAAGAGCATAAAGAATAGGATATTGATCACATGAGAAATTTTTGTAAAAACTTTTTGGTCTTTCTAGATGAGAGATTCTGAAAGACCCTCAAAATTTTTTTTTTTGAAAATACTAGGGTAACCATTGGAAGACAAATTTTTATGAAAACTCTTTCTCAATTTGTGTCATTCCAATTGGTTAAACCCTAACCATTTACGAAAACCTTAGGCGTCATTTTCTAAGAAATAAACTTGACTTAATTTTTAAAACTTGCAGGGTGCCTAAGAAAATTAACTCATGTGACCAATACCCTACCCAACAATAGTCCTTTTACAGGTAAGCTGTATAAGGAGGGTAAATGTAGTTGAGAAATCACTCGCTTGGAGTGATTAAAATTAAGTAGACATCGAAAAGCACTAGAGAGTGCTAAAGTGCCAAGGGAGTATACAGGTAAACCTAAGGGTTACCAATTAAGGGGTCATAGGGTGATAATGAACTCGAAAGTATTAGACCGGAGCAGGTCTAAAAGTGGAACTGGGCGTAGACCTTCGGGTATCATCCAGAGATAAGAAAATGAGTGTTATTGCGGTAGATAGCTCTTGAACGAGATAACGTAACAGATGAGATAAACCCCAAAGGGACTCGTGGAGGCCCGCGGGGAGAGAAAGTAGACAGGGACAAGTAGTCCCATAAGGGGGAAGAGCGGAAGCCTATAGGATCCCATAGGATAAGAGTCAAGTAGGAGGTGAAGAACCAGCTACTACCGTAAGTTCATGTATAGTACACAGATTGTAGTGGACATAGCTAGGTAAGCTAGTTCCACAGGTTGGTGAACCGTAAATCCGTTAGTCTGAAGCCCGTGTATGGGTGGAGACTGAGTGGACTAACCAAACGTATCAATGGCCATGTGGGTGCCACAACGGGAAAAATTAACCGTAAGGACGGTTAATCGAGACGGAGAATTTAGTGAGTAACGAGTATTGAGAAATACTCGAAGAAAGAGTACCACGTAGGTACGGAATGGAAAAGAAGAGAGTGAATACCGGAATGGAGTCGGGTAAGCATCTGGGGATGCGAGCCAAAATGATAAAATAGGTATGCTACCGTTGAGGGCGATTGGAACCCAACGGGTAACACACTTGCAAAAGACGGTATATGTTCGTGAACATATGCCACACCGTAAGAAAGGAAAGAGTCAAACCGTGGGAGCGGATCCCGTTTGGTCATGGGGAGTAGAGCATGTCCGGAAAGGTTCATGCTGGAGTTAACGGATCAAGTATTCCAAGTAGGAATACAGGATTTAAGTAAGTGGAGGAGTCCAAGTGGGCCAAGTTGGGGTAAAAGCCACTCAGTATAATTTTCTCTTTCTCTAGAGTCTTCTTCCGCGCATCTGTCGTGAGGTAGAGTCCTCCGTTTGGTGCGGCCCTTTTCGGAGTTCGTCGTTTGGAGGTCAGCCTTGGTGGAGCAGAGGCACTGGCAAGATCCAAGGTTTTAGCATTGACGTCCAGGTTAGTAGCTTCTGCAATATTTAATTTCTGCCTAGATTTATTTTCGGTTTTTCTTTTCGGTCCCTGGGTCGGGTCGGATCATGTGGATCCAGGCCTTTCCCTATATTGGTGTTAGAGCCAGGTTGCTAGGGCTCTGTTCTCCAGGGATTGATGAACCGAAAAGGGTTAGAAACATGTTTAGGGTTTATATGATTTTATTTTATTTAAAACTTAGGAACATGAATAGGTTCCCTCTTTTAATTATATGTTTTAATTTTGATTTAAAACATGTGATAATCATATATTGTAGGGTAGGGTCCTAAGATTTTTTAATTTAAATTATGTGTTAATTTTTTAATTCAATCTTGATTGGTAACCCATACCCTAAAACCTAGAAACATGTTTAGGTTCCCCTTTCAATATTAAATACCCTGATTTGCATGCATGTATATATTATTTAAGGTATGTGTACCCTACGAATTAGATATATACCTGTGGATGCATGCTACTGCTGTTTTAGGACAGAAATGGGGAGGATTGACTGGTAACGGCAGTCAGAGCCGCCTGCGGTGGCGGGTGGGCGACGTTCGGCGGTCGGCGCCGCCATGGACTGCCAGCGGCGGTTCATCGGCGACCGCCACTGCCGTAGGTTGCCGGTTCCGGCGGTCGACCGGAGTTTGTGTGGAAACCGGTGCTGCCGGAGACGGGGTTTGTCGGTGTGGATCTGGTGACCGGCACGGAGGTCCGGCGAATTTCGCCACCGCGGAGCGCCAGTGTCGGCGTGGGTCCGACAACCTCCGCCGCCGTGGTGCCGGTGACGGCGGCTGGTCGGAGGTCTCCGATGATCGGCACCGCCGCATGCTGCCGGTTACTGTTGCCGGCAGTCCATCGGCAGCTGTTGACCGTCGGCGAACACCTGAAGTCAACGTTAACCGTTGACTGGTCAACGCTGACCGTTGACTTGCGTCGCGCATAATTTCTCCGTTATAGCTCCGATTTTGACAAATTTTTAGTCGTTTTCTCATTTTAGCGAGACGAATCCAAATATGGGGAGAAATTAGGGTGAATTGGAGTCTAAAGAGCAGCTATGACCATCTCTTGACTCATTCACATACACAAGGAGAGAGAAAATTTAAGCGATTTGTGATCGTTTAAATTACATTAAGTGTTTTACTCGAGTGGGAGCTAGGGGCAGCATGTGGCAAACCCATAACTCGATGTAAATTCTTATCCACGTGGGAATTTAAATAGTAAGTGACTATTTAAATGATTGTAAGCATTATAATCAAGTGGAAGTTCGAGGTCGTGCCTGTGGCGACTCGATGTCCTTCTTGATTGCTTACATAGTGGGAATCCAAAAGGGATTTTGAATAGTATGTGACCATTCTATGAAAATTTTTGAGTCAAGCAGAGAAAGGTGTACATATATAGGCTCTCTGTGTGATGAGGGTGGTTGACCTTGCTTCTCGAATGCAGAGACTGACTATATCTACATTCGTCTTGCGTTGATTACAATTTTCAAGAGTTGTGTGTTGTGTAATAAGGAGCTGTGTAATTAGTGTTAGCGTTTAGGATTGACTGATAGTATAACTACAAAACTTGTAAATGTAGATCACATTAGAGAGATCGCTTTGGTGACACTGTGACCACCAAACTGAGGCAGCTTACAATCAAGTATTGATGGCTCCAAGATGCGCTCTAACAAGAGCATGAAGACGCATCTAAGGGAGAAATCAAACATAATTTGGGAGTGTGAGTAAGCCTGAACACTCCCCACTGGTAAACAGTGAGTTCAAATTGTTGCCAGATCTCTTCCCTCCTATTGGGAGTTCATATAGTTCATTCCGACCTTCACTAATACCATCAAGTTTCTTGATGATATTAAACACCACCTAGTGCTCAAAGATTGGTGGCATAAGGCTGCAAAATCTATCGAGCACGTAGCCTAAGTGGCTAAAGTTACTTAGAGCTCTAGGCTCCAAGAACAAGGACAATGGGTCCAAGAGATGTGGTGCTAGGAAGAGAAAGGGTAAGTGTATGGTAAGTAGCCTCAGTTAAAAGGAAATACAAGAGAGGAAAAGAGATTTTGGCCAAGGTCAAATGTTGCTTGTGCCATTCCATAAGGCACTATGCGCAAAAATTGTTTGCAGCAATCATTTTCCTCTCACCCATGAACATTGGTTAATAGAGTTCTGTCCTCTGCCCAATGGGAGCAGAAGTATCCTGGTGGGAACAAAGCATTATTAAAGTTAAGAGGTTGGGCAGCTACAAAAACGAAGTTGCGTAGTGGCCACTCTTTATCTTTATATATGTTTTGTGTTCTAGATACTGAACGGAACTCATTATTAGCTGCTTTTCCATGAGAGAACTTAATATATAATGTGATTTACATGTTCATCATGACTCCTTAGTGTTAGTTATGATTTTATGACAATGACTGTGTTGTGATACACATCGAATTACATTCCCGTAATTCAACTAGTTGCTTTGATGTGTCTTCCTCTGTGGATGATACACCTATTTGGCAAGTGCGTTTGAGACGCAATTACGTATTAGCAAAGGAGAATTTGAGAGGAAAAATTCCCGATGCTAGTTTGTAAACATTGCCTTACAGACAAAGCAACCTGAAAACCATTCAGTCATGAAAACAGAAAACCTGCTATCATCAAATTAGTCCACTCGGACATCAGCGGTCCAATAAGCGTAAGGGTGAGGCAAGCGGCCTAGTATTTTCTCACAGCTATGTGATGAAATTGGGATAGTTAGACAACTAACTATTCGACACACTCCACAGCAAAATGAGTTGCTCCTGAATTTGGTTAAGTTGATAATCACTCAAGTGAACGTTCCCATTGGGGAGATGTTTTGCCAACAGTCACTTTCGTACTTAACCATATGCCCTTTCAAATTATGTGAGTGACTCCTTATGAGTTCTAGTTAGGTAAAAGACCTAATTAGAGTATGTTGAAACCATGAGGGTATACAACACACTTGATCCTTCCTATGAGTATGGGAAGCTTGACCCTAGAGGCAAGTAGCGTGTCTTGGTAAGATAGCTTGGTCACTCAAAAGGATACGTCTTCATTAGCGAGAATGAAGACATTTCGGTGACATAATTTAAGTCTAAGGATGTAATGGTCCTTAAGACAAACTTTTCTAGAGCAATGGAGACGGATTTTGGGATGTGCATCTTTATTGAACGAAGGCGGACCTACAACATGTTGAGAGGAGCGTATAGACACATCTCCAGTTGCTGAGTCCAGTGGGAGTAATGCTTACGAGTAGCATACCTTCCACGAAGCACAATCCAAGAGGAGTACTAGAGAAGTACTAAATGATCAAGTAGAGCCTTTGATAGTTCAAAAGGCTCTCTCCGACCCTACTAGTAAAAGGTGGACTAAGACGATAGAAGAAGAAAAGACGAAGTCTATAAGGACATACCAAGTATAAGACTTGGTGGCTTTGCCCCACGTCATAAGGCATTTTGAGAATAAATGTGCTCTCAAAAGTTTGGGGAGGCAAATGGGTCAATCGACCACTACTAGGCACATTAAGCAGTGAAGAAGTACACACAACAAGAAGGTATCGACTGTGACGAAACCTTCTCGTTCATTGTGTGGTCAGAGTCAGATTCTAGCTTTGGTCACCAGTTTAAGTCTGGGGTACATCGATTAGGATGTCAAGACCGCTTTTCTTGTATGGCAATTGGCAAACTAGATGAAAGGATCTACGTGCACGAGCACATAGGTCTCATGGCAAAAGGCCAGGAGTGCAGAGTATGCCGACTCCAAGGATCTGTCAAGATCTCACATATTCATCTAGACTTGTGGTAATTGATCACTTAGTCCATTTCAAGAAAGCTGAGAGTATTTCATTACCCTCACGCTCTATGTAGAAGACATATGGCTAGCTAGAAATGACACAAAGACTGCTTTAGCCAATTAAGGATGGCTATCCTTTCATCTTTTAAGATAAAGGAAAAGGTTTAGGCAGTGAGAGTCAAGATTCATGGAGAATGCTCCAAGAATTGACTCACTATGTCACAAGAATCCTATGAAGAAGAGATTCTTGGTAGATTCCAATTGAGGGGACCTGAACCCGAGTGATGTGCTAGTAGCAAGAGGCAAGAGTTTGAGTCTTGCTACATGTCTTTAGACTAAGTTAGAGATGGAGTCATTGGATAGTATTTTGATACATGTGGTTGGTAGCTTGAAGTACAATGAGGAGAGTACTCGCTCCAACGTGCTTTTGTAGTAGGCTTTGTGAGCCGTTCAAACCTAAGTCAGACACACTGTTTAGAGTGTTATGAGGTACTTGTAGGGTGCTGCTGACAATCGGTTATTTTCATCATATTAGTGATCCGCAAACGGCGGGCCACACATTGATGTCGATTGGGTAAGAGACTTGGATGAGAGGACATCCACGTCTTGGTGTGCTTTGCTAAGCACTGGAACCATCTTGCAAAGAGACAAGTAAGGATTATGCATTTTTCTGTCCACTAGGGACATGGAGTTCATGGCATGATCATCAGCAGTACAGGACAGTTTGGATTGGAAGATCTAAAGTCACTTACAGATCGCAGAAAGAGCTGTTGACCTAGTGACATTGACCTCATCAAGTCAAATAGCTATGGTTTACACCAAAGAAAGCCTAAGTACCACAAGGGAACGCAACACAACTTTGTATGATCGTTACACAGTAGTTAACTACCCTGTTGTGTCAGTCTAAGCATCAAGTGACCGGAGAAAGTATCCTCACAGTATGACCTGTGATAGAGCATTGGCTATATACCCTCACAGACCCGCATTGTGGGTTGGCTGTATATAGATACAAGCCGTAAAACAAGTGTTTTAGGTACACAGGATTGCTTAGAATCAGGGTGACTTAACAGAGTTTATGTCATGAGGACAAGCTTTGTGTGAGCTCTGTTTCTTGATCGTAAGTAAAGTGTGATGCCTAGGCATACCTTTATTTTGTGTGGATAAAGGAATAGAAGTACTTATTACACAATATATAAAGTATGTCGTACAGGCTTGGGAGGTTGGCTCTCTCACACGAGCAACCGCCTTGGACACGCAAGTGGTGTGGGCCAAGATGAGACTTGGGTGCTTTTTCCTTGAACACCAAAATGGGATATAGTGTGAATATCCAGAGGCAGCTGAAAAACGCCGAGTGTTGGATAGGAAAACGCCACTGAGAATTGATAAGTCGCCCTAGTAAGTGTACTAGGATGAGATCCACTAAGATGATGAGGTCTTATGATCGAATTATGAATTCCCGCTATTCATAATGCCTGTAGCCAGATGTGAGTGCTCCACTTGGCGCTATGTGAAGCGAGCGAAGTGTGGTAGCAAACTCAGGTCAGATTCTAAGTGAGTCTGGACTAAGGTCTATGTGGTGTAAGTGATTGAGGATTAAAATCGACATACGCTCGAGAACACCACAACGTGCGTTTCATACCGCATGTGCTTTAAGTACCGCAAGGGAAGCATGTGAATGAATCCCTGCTTCAATACTGTGTGAGTCTCTGAAAGGATGCATCAATCCTTTCAAAGGGTACCCTTATGCACTTTGACTCTGTCATGAAGAGATGAGGTAGTGCATGCTACTTTGATACCTTTCCAAGAGGCTATGGAAAAATACGGCCCGATGGAAGACTGTCAGGAAAGCAGCTATCTTTGATTGAACTGATAAGAGGTCGAAAGGAAGATTGTGTTGACATATGCATTTGTGATAGTATCCTGAGGTTCTCATGGATGTGGATACCTATCGCAATTGAGTGTGGTTGAAGTCCTAGTCTTATTGTAGACTTAGAGGGATTGGACTAGCCATGTATATGAACACGTCTAGGGAACCCATGGCATTATTTTTCGGTGAGACAGGTGGTCACATCATCATACACTTGGGTTGTAGCATCACTTATAGCTGGGCCCTAACAGGCTTCTAGTATAAGGCTCCCACATATCGTGCCAAGCGGTCACAACTGACACGAAGTATGAAAGAAGACGACGAGAGAAAATGAAATAGAGAAGTCCTTTGTGATAAGGATAGTCATGGGCCTCCCACCATGTGCGAGTGGGAGTATGTTGGATATATTGAGGTCTTCGGGACTAAATATCCGCCCATGTGGGAGTTCGATTGGGTCAAGTGAGGATCCGTTGGAAAGCTCGCTGAGAGACGAACAAAACGACACCAAGATGACACTCATCGGAGGTCACATGAGTCCGCACTCGTGGCCCAAAGTGGGCTAGGTAATCATGATGGAAGCATGATATTTTGTTCATATTCCAAGTCCCACATTGCTTGCGTCAGTGATGGGAGCTCTCTCATCCTATAAATAGGAGTGACTCCACACCTTTCCAGTTGCTCATTCCATGTGTTGGAAAGGGGGGGCCCATTTGGGAAACCCCACTCAATATAATTTTCTCTTTCTCTAGAGTCTTCTTCCGCGCATCAGTCGTGGACATGTGGCTCTACCTCTAGTAGGTAGAGTCCTTCGTTTGGTGCGGCCCTTTTCGGAGTTTGTCGTTTGGAGGTCAGCCCTGGTGGAGCAGAGGCACTGGCAAGATCCAAGGTTTTAGCATTGGCATCCAAGTTAGTAGCTTCCACAATATTTAATTTCTGCCTGGATTTATTTTCGGTTTTTCTTTTCAGTCCTTGGGTCGGGTCGGATCATGTGCATCCGTGCCTTTCCCTACATAAATAAAAAAAATGAATATCACGTTTTCGAAACATTCATCGGCGAAAACTGATTAAGAAACAGAAAAATGAATATCAAGTTTTCAAAACACTCATCATGAAAAACTATTTAAAAAAAGAAAATAAATGAATATTACGTTTTCGAAACACTAATCTACGAAAACTGATTAAAAAAAGAAAAATAAATATCAAGTTTTCAAAACACTCATCGGCGAAAACTGATTAAAAAAAAGAAAAATGAATATCAAGTTTTTGAAACACTCATCGGCAAAAACTAATTAAAAATAAATAAATATTAAGTTTCTGAAACACTCATCGACGAAAACTGACTAAAAAAACAAAAATGAATATCAAGTTTTCCGAACACTCATCAGCGGAAATTGATTAAAAAGAGAGAAATGAATATCAAGTTTTCCAAAACACTCATCGGCTAAAATTGATTACAAAAATGAATATCAAGTTTTTGAAACACTCATCGGCAAAAACTGATTAAAAAAAAGAAAAATGAATATCAAGTTTTCGAAACACTCATCGGTGAAAACTAATTAAATAAAGAAAAATGAATATCACATTTTCGAAACACTCATCGGCGAAAACTGATTAAGAAAAAGAAAAATGAATATCAAGTTTTCGAAACACTCATCGGTGAAAACTAATTAAATAAGAAAAAATGAATATCACGTTTTCGAAACACTCATCGGCGAAAACTGATTAAGAAAAAAAATGAATATCAAGTTTTCGAAACACTCATCGGGCAAAACTATTTAAAAAAAAAGAAAAGAAAAATGAATATTACGTTTTCGAAACACTAATCTGCGAAAACTGATTAAAAAAAGAAAAATGAATATAAAGTTTTCAAAACACTCATCGGTGAAAACTGATTAAAAAATGGAAAATGAATATCATGTTTTCAGAATACTCATCGGCGAAAACTGATTAAAAAAAGAAAAATGAATATCAAGTTTTCGAAACACTCATCGGCGAAAACTGATTAAGAAAAAGAAAAATGAATATCAAGTTTTCGAAACACTCATCGATGAAAACTATTCAAATAAAGAAAAATAAATATCACGTTTTCGAAACACTAATCGGCGAAAACTGATTAAGAAAAAGATAAATGAATATCAAGTTTTCGAAACACTCATCGGCGAAAACTATTAAAAAAAAGCAAAATGAATATTACATTTTCGAAACACTCATCGGCGAAAACTGATTAAAAAAAAAGAAAAAATGAATATCAAGTTTTCAAAACACTCACTGTAATATCCAAGATATTTAAATTTAATTACTGTGATTATTATATAATTTATTTTTCTTTCAGAAAGAAAAATAAATTAAATTAAATAATTAAAGAGTTGAAATAAAAATGAAGAAGGGAAAAATAGGGAGTATATAAAAAATTTTTAGGACCTAAAAGAAGTGGAGATTTTTAAAAAAAAAGAAGATGAAGGAAAAGAGGATAAAATAACTAAATAAAATATATATATATATTTTATTATTATTATTATTATTAATTATTAATTTAAAGGGGGGCCAAACTGTGACCCCCTTTCCAATTAAAACACCAAGAGAAAAAAAATACATATATATAATAAAATATATTGGGGGGGGGGGGGAACCGTGACCCCCTCCCATTACTCACACACACAAATAATAAAAATAATATATTTTAGGATAATGGGGGGGCCAAATCGTGACCCCCCATCCCTATTCATTTAACACATGTATAAAAAAAAAATAAGGGAAAGCAGCAGCAAAACGTGAAGCAAGCAGAAGCCAAAACGCACACACACAAAACGCAAGAAGCAAACTGAGAAGGAGAAGGAGACGCACGGACGGCGATTTCTGGCCGGAGAAGACTCGCCGGTGCCAGAGAAGGTGACCGGACCTCGTCTTTCAACACCCACAAGATCCCCATCCGATTGAATCAAGGTATGGAAGCCCCAATCTTTCAAAACCCCAATTTCTCCAATTTTGGGTATTTTAGGAATTCTTCAATCTCTTCCAATCGGGACATTTCGGGGTTAAATTCGAGCTTAGTGGGTGTTATTGGAAGCCCAGTGAGGATCAGAATTGAAGTGAAACCATAGGATTTGACCGGGTATGGAAATTAGGAAAATTGGGTTAGGAAATTGCTCTAAAATTCGAAATTAATAGTTTGATGCATGATTAGGCTTGGATTGGAGTAGTATAAGTGTTGTAGTTGCGGGAAATATACTAGGGAATAAAGCCCAAGTATTTACCTTCTCAACCGGAACTCAATCCGGTGAAAAAGAGGCGAAATACTAAACCACCGTATAGTAAGGAGCTGTGCGGTGGGTTAGACACTTTGGTTTAGTCCGTAGTGGACACCTAAGATCCGTTAGATTGGTTCTGAGGCTCTAATTATACCCAATTATATTTTTATATATATAATTAAAGAGGTAGTAATTAAGCTTTTACTCGGCGAATAAGGGAGACGGTGGAATCAGTAAGCTAAAGCCTCTTTTGAGTCGTGAATTTAATTCTTTTATTAGTTAAATATCTATATGAACACATGAAGTGAAATTTAGACAAGTGGGAATCTCTAACCTAAGCAATTAGAGGTTCTAAATGGCTCGAAAGTGTGAAAGTCGAATATGAGACATTTTGGGCTTTCAAAAAGAGCAATTAAGACAACGTAATGAACTGAATGGCTAGTTCTTGGAAATAGTTAGAGGGTGCATAAGCATTAGCATGACACGTGCATGTTAGATGCTTGACTACACGTTTCTAAGTTCCTTAATTATATGTGTATAGGTGTCACGACCCCCGTTTAGAGGACCGTGACCGGTACAGACACAGGGAATATCCCTATGCCTGTAAGCCTTACCACCTAATTGACAGAATAGCTATTATTGAAAAATACATTCACATGCATTATAATACCATGGCTACACCGAAATGGTGGCCTATCCTAGGCAAATTAATCCACAGCCAGTGCCGCTTCAGGATATAGATATAGGAAAACACACATAATATATAACCTGTCTACTGGCTACACATCCGAAGATGCTGCCTATCCTATTCGCATGCAACAGATATATGTATATATATATTTCGGAAACAAGTTTTTCCTGCATCGTAATCTTACGGATCCTGATCTTTAAGGTGTGTGAAGCTGACAGATCTAGATTTAGTAATACAATCTAATTGGGTACGTCTACCCTTTACTTTATGATACAATGATAAAGTGAATTAAATTACAATTACACTTTATTCACCCACATGAACAAGTTGTGGGTCTTGGAGAATGTTGCTCAACCCTCGTTCCATCGAGACTTCTTTCACCTGTACTTAACTTGTCTCTGTGTAGTAAAAATGAGGTGTGAGACTTAACCACGCGACTCAGTCAGGACTCTCCCATGCCCGGCGCAAGGCGGGTACCTTACCGCTGGGACTGGGAGTCATACACAATCACATGCACAAACAACTAGTTACTGTGAGTTAGCATGTATTCTTCGTGATTACACGATAACAGAAATTTCACCCAAACACTCACATGCATTTAACAGATATAAGCATGCAGTAGGTATTCCACGTCATCAATCAGCAAATAACATGTAACACATAGTGCCGGCTTTTACCTACCAGTCTTCTCACGTTCAGCATGTTTGAATCAACAAGACGCGTGGTGACGTAGTCATGTACGTTACCACTACGCTGCACAATCAACAGTTATATGCAACCACAGACAATTAATACATACACACAGATGCTAAACATACATCTACTTAATCTCCCCAACCTTGGGGTATCTACTAGCCATTACGTGGCTTTTCTACTTCAAACCCGCGCACTCTGGCTACTGGCCACCACGTGGCAAAGCATACCTAACCCATTCACTTGGGTACTGGTCACCTCGTGACAATTATGTTAATCAAACAATGCTTAACCCATTCACTTGGGTACTGGTCACCTCATGACAATTCTATTAATCAAACACAATCAAATTCTATCTATCAAACAACTGATACGTAGCCACCACGTGGCACGTCCTGACCCCTTGCTGCGGGGCAATAACTTGAACCCACTCGTCCATTACCCAACCAGGCCACATGGCGAGCACGGCACGACGTCTCGAAGCATGGTCACTGTCACACCCTGGACCAACTCCACAGGATGATTTCTCTTTTACTAGGTTGGGCTCACGATTCACCCGTAGGTTCCTCCCGTGTCTCCTTACCTTAGTCTCACATATTAATAGGATTCTTTGTATCTTTCCCGAAGGATCAACAATTCTTCTCCTTATTAATATGTACAAGTATCCTCAACAGGATATAACTCATATACCCGTCCAGATGCACTCTCTGAGCCTCAAGCTATCGTCATAGCAATATAAAACCTTTCTAACCCTATTACCAGGATAGGGCAATCACCATCGTCATGGTGATTATAAAATTGAGGTCTCAAGTGCCATCTGACGTTGTTGTAGTCGATGTCTCACATCGCTAGCATAATCAAATCCGAAACCCACCAATAACTCCCTTTGCATGATTATAATTTAAGTCACCGTCGTGACGTGATTTCAAAATAAAAGCTTAGTCCTTCCGTACAAGGACTCTTGCCACCGTCGTGGAAAAGATATAATAAAATGCTCATCATGCCTCCAGAGTGTATGAGTTGGATTTGTAACACACCAATCATAGCAAACAATTATACTATACTCCTATGTTTTCCTATCCAAGGTACTTTCCACAACCTATTTCTAGTTCTTTCATTCTTTTAGCATTCTATACCTCTAGCTAACTCATACCAGACAAGCAGAGAATATACCTACTCATGTAATCCACATAAGCATACAACCCTAGGAGCAGAGATGGAAGAACCCTCACCTTGGCCAACCTTCCATGCAATCCTCTCCTGTAACTTTTAGTCTCCTCGGAGTTCCTGTTGCACTCTATTGCGTGTCGTTGTTCCTATAAGAACAACATTTACTTCATTAAGGTTATTACTTAGCTTAACTTGTTATTTATCTCTCCATTACTCTCATGTGTAGTCCATGGTTGTCACAGAGTCAAGCTCTTGGTCTTATTGGACTTCTCTATCCCGACTTATGCGTATCCTTCCTCGGACACTTGACTTACTCGAATATAACACTCTACTTGAGTGTTTCACATACTTGGATTTAAGTATTAGACCTCTATCTAACTTGTATTCACATCTAAGGAAGCTTATCCAACTTGATTGGAAGAAATCCTAGTTTTAGGAAGGTCTAAGCATTTTGATTGAACTTATGTTCCTACTTGGGTTCTAAGAAATCTAGTTTCTAAACCTCAATATACCTCCAATTTATCCTATTTAAGGTTTCCTAAATATTTATGAGGGAAGAAGGTTGAAATATTAGAAATTGGATTTCATTGTTCCGCAAGCTTCCACTCTTGGGAAACAAAAAAGTACCTAAATTAATTCTTGATGCTTGATAGCATATTTAGAATTATTCTAGGGTGTTTAAGATTGAAAAGATGAAGTTTAAAACTCTCAACATCACCCTTAAAGTGTATTTGGGCAACCCGAGTAGGGACCCGGTACGTTAACGTCGAGGTTCAGCCTTAGTAACCTTGGGCCAGCTCTTCACGGGTCTTGTTCAGCTAATATTTTCACAATATAATTTCTATAGGACCAATCCAAGCCTATTTACTCAAATCCAAGGTCAATTCCTAAGCTATCAACAATTTTCCCAATTTGGAAATAATTATAATTTCAACCCTAAATCCTTCCAAATTCGAATTTGGCTAAATCCGAAGATATAATATCGATTCCTACCCCGACTAAGTGTTCAAGAACACTTTCTAGGTCTCAATCTACCCTCGAAACAACTCAATCGATGGAATCCTTAAAAATGGAGAAATTGAGGGTTTAAAATGAAATTGGGGTTACCAACCTTGATTCGATTGGTGGGAGGTGTGGAAGATGTTGGAGTCGAGCTCCGGTGGTCGTGGCTGGCGTCAGACCGCTCTCTCCGGCGAGTTTCTGGCGAAATTCCTCCTCCTTCCCCCTTCTTCCTCCACGCATCTTCTTCTCTCTTCTTTCCTTTTCGATTTTTGCTTTCTTTCTTTCTCTGTTTACTTCTCTTACTCGTGTCCCTCTCTTTCCCTTTTATTATCCTGTC
Organism: Senna tora; assembly: GCA_014851425.1. Lineage (NCBI taxonomy): Eukaryota > Viridiplantae > Streptophyta > Magnoliopsida > Fabales > Fabaceae > Senna > Senna tora. The sequence goes on from CM026266.1 coordinate 14,354,277, forward strand.
TTTTTATTTGTTTCCTCTTCTTATCCTTTTTCTCACGGTTCCCCACTCCCCTTTTAACTTAATTAATTAAATTAATATATATATATATATATATATATAAATAATAATGATGATAATAATAATAATAATAATAAAAATAATTAAATAATACATTAACTAAATAATAATAATTATTATATTAAACAAGGGTTTGAAAAATATCCCCAATTTTATCCCTCCTCTTTCCAATTAAATTTTTTTATTTTCTTTTATTTTCTAATATATAAAAATAATAATATTAAATAAGTAAGGCTGAAAAATAAATTCCAACTTTATCCCTCTTCCATATTTAATTCAGGTTTCCAATTTCTTAGGTCCTGAATTAAATCCTAAAATTATTTTCTACTTCTTTTCTTTCCCTTTTATTTTATTTTAAACTTCGAAAAATTTTCTTGGGTATTTTAATCTTAAAAAAAATTTCCTTTCCAGTTTCTTTTATTCTTTTTAAAGTTTTAAATTCCTAACCCCGAAATAAATCATTCTTTAATCCTCAAAATTTTCCGGGGTATTACAATAGGGCACCACAGGGTAATTGGAGCTTCAGGCACTCCGAGGACTGATCAGGAGGGCCAACGAGGTGAGGGGCTCTCCCATCCCTGCCCCACAGGGTTGGATGACTACGTGGAAATGTGGTTTGCTCTATTTTGTGCAAGTTGATATATGAAATATGTCTATCTGAATGTATTTATGTTACGCGTATATGATTAGTGAGTAAACAGTGAGCGTGCAAGCTGTTTATATGTTTATATGTACATTCTCAAGTGAATATGCGATATTGTGGCTCACCGAGCCTTATATGATACCGTGGGTAGGATTGAGTCAGAATTTCACATGTGAGGCTTTATTAATATTATAAACTCATTTAAATTGATCATCGTGCAAAGGTTTTGACCGTATAGTACATTGAGGAAAATGAACCTAGGTTGTTAAATGTGAGTGAGAGTGTTGCATAATTGAAATGGAGGAAATCTAGGCCTAACTAAAGAACGCGTATGATATTCAATTAGTTACAAATAGGGTGTCTTTCAAGGTTAAATATGTTAGTTGAGTTTGTTTAGGTTGTCCGGGTAGATCAAAGTCAGTCGTCCTGATCGGACAGACAGGATTATGACTTCAGCAAGTATGCCACATAGTGGCCATTACCATGGTTTAAACTGAGGTGAGAAAATTTTCTGGCTATTACTCTAAGCATGCCTTAGAGTCAGAAAGTTCCTGGTGTGATCAACCAGGTTCGTACATGAAATTGCCTTCGGGCCAGTATTTCTCTTAGCGTAATGCGGGAGACAGAAAGTGAGTGCCTACGTGCACAAGTATATGTTAACTATGGAACGATATGTTATATGTTTATGATTGATTTACATGCGAATTAATAAATATGTTAGAAGCATGGAATAGGATTTCAAATTGTGAATATGATTTACTGATTGGTTGATCATGTTAAAGATCATAATACGAATCCGTTTCATGCACATGTGGTTGTAGTTGCTCCCTTCCCCCAGCTGTAGTGGTACCTGCTGCTACGCCAGGGATGGGGGAGCTTCTCACTGAGTCTGTTCGACTCACCCCCTTGTTTACATGTTTTAGATACAGGTGGTTCAGGAGTCGGGAACGCGTCCACTTCTTCTCAAGGAGGCGAACAACTCTGAAGACCGCACGCTTTGTTCGCGTCGGTAGTTATTTTGATTATGTATATATGTTATGATGTATATATATATATATATATATATATATATATATATATATATATATATATATATATATATATATATATATATATGAATCCTTTTTGGGCGTGTCGTATGTATGTTTACATCTACTGTGTATATATATATGTCACACTTGAATTCTAGCATTGTCGGCTTCATACAGATTAAAGTTAGGTCTGGGTATTGGGACTTTAGGCTATGATATAGCGTATATCATGTATATGTATATATGACTTCCGCATGCGACTAGGATAGATCACACGCCTTGAGGGGTGTGATCAATATGTAAATTATATATATGTGTGACTGAATACCTGATTGTATGAGAATATGGCTTCCGCATGTGAATAGGATAGATCACACGCATTGAGGCGTGTGATCAATATGTAAACTATATGCAAGTGTGTGATTGAATATATGTATGACTGTATACAGAACTTCTCCATGTGAATAGGATAGATCACCCGCACTGAAGCGCGTGATCAATATGTATACTATATGTACGTGTGAGTGATTATGTGTATATGTATAGACTAAAGCGGCGTTGAGCGAGCCGTGGATTGTACGCTAGTTAGGTCACCGGATATGGATGGCCATAAATATATATATTGTTTGTATTAGAAATGGGTAGTTATAAACATGTGAAAATGTCAATCAGGGATTAGAGGCTTACGGGATAGGAGAAATCCTACATCCTGTGCCGGTCACAGACGTCCGATAGGGAGTCGTGACAAACTTGGTATCAGAGCCATGTTTACTTTAAACTGTATGAAGCCATAGGTATGACCGGGTGTCGGTTTACGCCTCGTTGTGAACCCGGGCACAACGTGGGAGTAAAAAGGCACTTGTGCAACTACCTAGGAAATTGAGTCAGCCCTTTCTTTCTACTCTCTTTGATATGAAATATCATTGATATACGTGTACTCATTAGGTGTGGTCCTTGTGCAGTATAGGGATGCCACCGATCACGAGACAAACTAGGGGTGGAGGGAGAACTCCTGCTGAAATTGATCGAGAATCAGTTTGGGAGGAGGGAATGCCCACTCGAGGCCGAGGTAGAGGCCGTACCCAAGGCCGAGGTAGAGGTCGTGCTCGAGGTCGAGGGAGAGCACTTGTGAGAGGGGAAGAGATGAGACAAACACCAAAACCTCAATCAGAGACAGGTGCACCTTCTGTGGCAGAAATGCTCACGGCAGGATTTCAAGAATTAATAGAAGAGATGACGAGACAAATTCAGAGAGAAGTACATCGATTAGTAGTCGGCGAGGAAGAAGAAGAGAGGGTTCCGAGCAATCAAGAGATAGAGGTTGTTGAGGAAAAGGACAGAGAATGACAACAACCACAGGAAGTGCCTCATGAGCTGCGGGTAGCACCAAGAGAGCTGCCAATTTCAAAATTTCTGAAGCATCATCGACCCACTTTCTGCGGAACTAGTGAGAAAGAGGATCCGAAGTACTTTGTGAGAGACATAGTCAAAATTGGGCACATGCTGAGGTCCTCAGGGCATGAGTTGGCTTCATTTCAACTGAGGGGAGTCGCTAGAGTATTGATAGAGTCCGTACAGACAAGGTACTCACGAAGGGTGGCATCGATGACCTGGGAAGATTTTCAGAGGGAATTCCTGGGTCGGTTTCTATTTGAAGGCACCAAAGATGCAAAGCGTCAGCAATTCGAGGAGTTATGGATGACGCCTAACATGACCGTGACGGAGTATGAGTTACTTTTTACGGAATTGGCACATCGGCGAAAACTGATTAAAAAAAGAAAAATGAATAACAAGTTTTCGAAACACTCATCGGTGAAAACTTTTTAAAAAAAATAAAAATGAATATTACGTTTTCGAAACACTCAACGGCGAAAACTGATTAAAAAATGAAAAATTACTATCAAGTTTCCGAAACACTCATCGGCGAAAACTGATTAAAAAAAGAAAAATAAATATCAAGTTTTCGAATCATTCATCTGCGAAAACTGATTAAAAAAAAGAAAATTGAATATCAAGTTTTCGAAACACTAATCAGCTAAAACTGATTAAGAAAAGAAAAATGAATATCAAGTTTTCGAAACACTCATCGGCAAACACTGATTAAAAAAAGAAAAATGAATATCAAGTTTTCGAAACACTCATCAACGAAAACTTACTAAAAAAAGAAAAATGAATGTCCAGTTTTTGAAACACTAATCGACAAAAACTAATTAAAAAAATAAAAATGAATATAAAGTTTTCGAAACACTCATCGGCGGAAACTGATTAAAAAAGGAAAATGAATATCAAGTTTTCGAAACACTCATCGGTGAAAACTGATTAAAAAAAGAAAAAAGAATATCAAGTTTTCGAAACACTCATCGGTGAAAACTAATTAAATAAAGAAAAATGAATATCATGTTTTCGAAACACTCATCGGCGAAAACTGATTAAAAAAAAAGAAAAAGGAATATAAAGTTTTGGAAATACTCATCGACGAAAACTGATTAAAAAAAATGATGTCACGACCCCTTATCGGACGTCCGTGACCGACACGGGAAGTAGGATTTCTCCTATCCCGTAAGCCTCTAATCCCTGATTGAGATTTCCACCTGTTTATAACTACCCTTTTCTAATACAAACAACATATAACGTATATGGTCATCCCTTTCCGGTGACCTAAGCAGTTTGCAATCCACGGCTCGCTCAACGCCGCTTCAGTCTATACATATACACATATTCATTCACAAGTACATATAGTATACATATTGATATCGCGCTTCAGGGCGGGTGATCTATCCTATTCACATGCAGAAGTCTTGTATACAGTCATACATATATTCAATCACACGCTTACATATAGTTTACATATTGATCACACGCATCAATGCGTGTAATCTATCCTATTCACATGCGGAAGCCATATTTTCACACAAACAGGTATTCAATCACACATACATATAATTTACGTATTGATCACACACCTCAATGCGTGTGACCTATCCTAGTCGCATGCAGAAGTCATATACGTATATACATGATATATATTATATCATAGCCTATATTCCCATCACCAAGACCTAACTTTAATCTGTATGAAGCCGACAATGCTAGAATTCAAGTGTGACATATATATATATACACAACAGATGTAAACGTACATACGCCACGCCCAAAAAGGATTCATATATATATATATATATATATACATCACAACATATATACTTAATCAAAATAACTAACGACGCGAACAAAGCGTGCGGTCTTCAGATCTGTCCGCCTCCCTGAGAAGAAGTGGACGCGTTTCCTACTCCTGAACCACCTGTATCTGAAACATGTAAACAGGGGGTGAGTCGAACAGACTCAGGGAGAAGCTCCCCCATCCCTGGCGTAGCAGCGGGTACCACTACAGCTGGGGGAATGGAGCAACCACAACCACATGCGCATGAAACAGATTTATATTGTGATCCTTAACATGATCAGGCAATCAATAAATCATATTCACAATTAAAATCCTAATTCATGCTCCTAACATATTTATTAATCCACATGTAAATCAATCTCAACATATCTCATTTGGTTTCAAAATTAACACATACTTGTGCGCGTAGGCACTCACTTTCTGTCTCCCGCATTACGCTAAGGGAAATACTGGCCCGAAGGCAATATCATGTACGAATTTGGTTGATCACACCAGGAACTTTCTGACTCCAAGTCATGCTTAGAGTAATAGCCGGCAACTTGTCTGAACTCAGTTTAAGCCAAGGTAATGGCCACTAGGTGGCATACTTGCTAACGTCATAATCCTGTCTGTCCGATCAGGACGACTGACTCGATCTACCCGAACAACCTAAAAAAACTCAACTAATATATTTAACCTTGAAAGACACCCTATTTGTAACTAACTGAATATCATACGCGTTCTTTAGTTAGGCCTAGATTTCCCCCGTTTCAATTATGCAACACTCTCACTCACATTTAACAACCTAGGTTCATTTTCCTCAATGTACCATACGATCAAAACCTTTGCACGATAATCAATTTAAATGGGTTTCTAATATTAATGAACCCTCACATATGAAACTCCGACTCAATCCTGCCCACGGTATCATATAAGGCTCATTGAGCCACATTATCACATATACACGTAATTGGTTTGCATTTCCACCATTTACTTACTAAACATACACATGTAGCGCAAACTCATATAGATAAGTATATTTAATATAATAACTGCAATTAATAGGGCAAACCACATTTGCAGGTTGTCATCCAACCCTGTGGGGCAGGGATGGGAGAGCCCCTCACCTCGTTGGCCCTCCTGTTCAGTCCTCGGAGTGCTTGAAGCTCCAATCGCTCTGTGGTGCCCTATACACATATATATTTAGGAAATTTAGAACGTGTAACTAAGCATCTACCATGCACGTGTCATGCTAATGCTTATGCACCCTTTAGCTATTTTCCAAGAACTAATAATTTAGTTCGTTACGTCGTCTTATTTGCTCTTTCTGAAATTCCAGAATGTCTCATATTCGATTTTCACACTTTCGAACCATTTAGAACCTCTAATTGCTTAAATTAGAGATTCCCACTTGTCTAAATTTCCTTTCATGTGTTCATATGGGTATTTAACTAATAAAATAATTAAATTCACGGTTCAAAAGAGGCTCTAGCTTACTCATTCCACCGTCTCCCTTATTCGCCGAGTAAAAGCTTAATTATTACCTTTTTAATTATATATAAAAATATAATTGGGTATAATTAGAGCCTTGGAACCAATTTAACAGGTCTTAGGTGTTCACTACGGACTAGACCAAATTGTCCAACCCACCGCACAGTTCCTTACTATACGGTGGTTTGATATTTCGCCTCTTTTTCATCTTCCGGTTGAGACGGTAAATACTCGGGCTTTATTCCCTTGTCTATTTCCAGCAACTATAACACCTATACTACTCCAATCCAAGCCTATTCATGCTTCGAACTATAAATTTCGAATTTTAGAGCAATTTCCTAACCCAATTTTTCCTAGTTTACATACCTGGTCAATTCGTACGGTTTAACTTCCATTCTGAACCTCACTAAGCTTTCAATAACACCCACTAAGCTCAAATTTAACCCCGGAATGCCCCGATTGGAAGTATTTGAAGAATTCCTAAAATACCCAAAATTGGAGAAATTAGGGTTTTGAAAGATTGGGGCTTCCATACCTTGATTCAATCGGATGGGGAGCTTAGTGGTGGTGAAAGAAGACTCCGGTCGGCGTTCCCGGTCACCGGCGCAGGTTTTCCGGCGTGAAACCAGCCGCCTTCTCCCTTCCCGTGACTCCCTTCTCCTTTCTGTGCTTCTTCCCGTGCGTGGCTGTGTGCGTGAGTTTGCTTCTGTTCTAATTTTTTTTTTGTTTTAAGTGTTTTAATGATTTGGATGGGTGTGTGTGTTTATATTAAAGGGGGGGGGGAGGGGGGGTCACGTTTTCTGCACTCTCCTTCCTTTTTTTTTATTATATGTTTAATTCTGAGTGTGTGTAAATGTGATGGGGGGTCACGTGGCCCCCCATATATTTTAATATATATTATATATATATATATATATATATATTTTATTTTATTTATTTATTTTTATTATCTACATTTATTATATATATATATATATATCTTTTTATTTTATTAGAAAAACTTATTTACTTGTTATATCCTCCTTCTTCTTTTTTTCTTTTATGTCCTAGATAAATATTCATACAGTCCCTGATATTTTCTCATTTATTTTATTTTAACTCTTTAATTCTTTAATTTAATTTATTTTTCATTCTGAAAGAAAAATAAATTAATAATAATAATATAAATTAATATCTCGGATATTACAAGTGAATATCAAGTTTTCGAAATACTTATCTACAAAAATTGATTAAAAAAAAGAAAAAAGAATATCAAATTTTCGAAACACTCATCGGCGAAAACTGATTAAAAAAGGAAAATAAATATCAAGTTTTCGAAACACTCATCGGGGAAAACTGATTAAAAAAAGAAAAATGAATATCAAGTTTTCGAAACACTCATCGGTGAAAACTAATTAAAGAAAAATGAATATCGCGTTTTCGAAACACTCATCGGCGAAAACTGATTAAGAAAAAGAAAAACGAATATCAAGTTTTCGAAACACTCATCGGTGAAAACTAATTAAATAAAGAAAAATGAATATCACGTTTTCGAAACACTCATCGGCGAAAACTGATTAAGAAAAGGAAAAATGAATATCAAGTTTTCGAAACACTCATCGGGGAAATCTATTAAAAAAAAGAAAAATGAATATTACGTTTTCGAAACACTCATCGGAGAAAACTGATTAAAAAAAGAAAAATGAATATCAAGTTTTCAAAACACTCATCGGCGAAAACTGATTAAAGAAAAGAAGAATGAATATCAAGTTTTCAGAAAACTCATCGGCGAAAACTGATTAAAAAAAGAAAAATGAATATCAAGTTTTCGAAACACTAATCGGCAAAAACTATTTTAAAAAAAAGAAAAATGAACATTACGTTTTCGAAACACTCAACGGCGAAAACTGATTAAAAAAGAAAAAATAACCATCATGTTTTCAAAACTCTCATCGGCGAAAACTAATTAAAAAAATGAAAAATGAATATCAAGTTTTCGAAACACTCATTAGCGAAAACTTACTAAAAAAGAAAAATGAATATCCAGTTTTTGAAACACTAATCGACGAAAACTGATTAAAAAAATAAAAATGAATATAAAGTTTTCGAAACACTCATCGGCGAAAACGAATTAAAAAAGGAAAATGACTATCAAGTTTTCGAAACACTCATCGGTGAAAACTGATTAAAAAAGAAAAATGAATATCAAGTTTTCGAAACACTAATTAGCGAAAACTTACTAAAAAAAGAAAAATGAATATCAAATTTTCGAAAACACTCATCGGCGAAAGATGATTAAAAAAAGAAAAATGAAGATCAAGTTTTCGAAACACTCATCAGCGAAAACTAATTAAAAAAAGAAAAATGAATATCAAGTTTTCGAAACACTCATCGGTGAAAACTTATTAAAAAAAGAAAAATAAATATCAAGTTTTCGAAACACTCATCGACCAAAAGTAATTAAAAAAGAAAAATGAATATCAAGTTTTCAAAACACTCATCGACGAAAACTGATTAAAAAAAAGAAAAATGAATATCAAGTTTTCGAACCACTCATCGGCAAAACTGATTACAAAAAAGAAAAAGGAATATCAAGTTTTGGAAATACTAATCGGTGAAAACTGATTAAAAAAAGAAAAATGAATATCAAGTTTTCGAAACACTTATCTACGAAAACTGATTAAAAAAAAATGAATATCAAGTTTTCAAAACACTCATCGGCGAAAAATGGTTAAAAAAGGAAAATAAATATCAAGTTTTTGAAACACTCATCGGCGAAAACTGATTAAAAAAGGAAAAATGAATATCAAGTTTTCAAAACACTCATCGGTGAAAACTAATTAAATAAAAAAAATGAATATCACGTTTTCGAAACACTCATCGGCGAAAACTGATTAAGAAAAAGAAAAATGAATATCAAGTTTTTGAAATACTCATCGGTGAAAACTAATTAAATAAAGAAAAATGAATATCACGTTTTCGAAACACTCATCCGCGAAAACTGATTAAGAAAAGGAAAAATGAATATCAAGTTTTCGAAACACTAATCGGGAAAAACTATTAAAAAAAGAAAAATGAATATTACGTTTTCGAAACACTCATCGGAGAAAACTGATTAAAAAAAAAAGAAAAATGAATATCAAGTTTTCAAAACACTCATCGGCGAAAACTTGTTAAAACAAAGAAAAATGAATATCAAGTTTTCAGAACACTCATCGGCGAAAACTGATTAAAAAAAGAAAAATGAATATCAAGTTTTCGAAACACTAATCGGCGAAAACTATTTAAAAAATGAATATTACGTTTTCGAAACAATCAACTGGGAAAACTGATTAAAAAATGAAAAATTACTATCAAGTTTTAAAACTCTCATCGGCGAAAACTGATTAAAAAAATGAAAAATAAATATCAAGTTTTCGAAACACTCATCGACAAAAACTAATTAAAAAAAGAAAAATGAATATCAAGTTTTCAAAACACTCATTAGCGAAAACTTACTAAAAAAAGAAAAATGAATATCAAGTTTTCGAAACACTCATCGACGAAAACTGATTAAAAATTGAAAAATGAATATTAAGTTTTCGAAACACTCATCGGCGAAAAATAATTAAAAAAAGAAAAATGAATATCAAGTTTTCGAAAACACTCATCCATGAAAACTAATTAAATAAAGAAAAATGAATTTCACGTTTTTGAAACACTAATCGGTGAAAACTGATTAAGAAAAAGAAAAATGAATATCAAGTTTTCGAAACACCCATCGGCGAAAACTGATTAAAAAAAGAAAAATGAATATCAAATTTTCCGAACACTTATCCGCGAAAATTGATTAAAAAAGAAAAATGAATATCAAGTTTTCGAAAACACTCTTCGGCTAAAACTGATTAAAAAAAGAAAAATCAATATCAAGTTTTCGAAACATTCATCGGCAAAAAATGATTAAAAAAAGAAAAATGAATATCAAGTTTTCGAAACACTCATCGGCAAAAATTGAATAAAAAAGAAAAATAAATATTAAGTTTCCGAAATACTCATCGGCAAAAACTGATGAAAGAAAAGAAAAATGAACATCAAGTTTTCAGAACACTCATTGGCGAAAATTTATTAAAAAAGAAAAATGAATATCAAGTTTTCGAAAACACTCATCGGCAAAAACTGATTAAAAAAAAGAAAATAAATATTAATTTTCGAAACACTCATCGGCGAAAACTGATTAAAAAAAAAACTGAATATCAAGTTTTCAGAACACTCATCGGGGAAAATTGATTAAAAAAAGAAAAATAAATATCATGTTTTGGAAAACACTTATCGGCTAAAACTGATTAAAAAATGAATATCAAGTTTTCAGAACACTTATCAGCGAAAATTGATTAAAAAAAGAAAAATGAATATCAAGTTTTCGAAAACACTCCTCGGCTAAAACTGATTAATAAAAGAAAAATGAATATCAAGTTTTCGAAACACTCATCGGCAAAAATTGATTATAAAAAGAAAAATGAATATAAAGTTTTTGAAACACTCATAAGCGAAAATCGATTAAAAAATAAATATTAAGTTTTCGAAACATTTAACGGCGAAAAGTGATTAAAAAAAAGAAAATGAATATCAAATTTTCAGAACACTCATCGGCGAAAATTGATTAAAAAAATAAAAATGAATATTAAGTTTTCGAAAACACTCATCGGCTAAAACTGATTAAAAAAAGAAAAATGAATATCAAGTTTTCGAAACTCTCATCGGCAAAAACTGATTAAAAAAAGAAAAATGAATATTAAATTTTCGAAACACTAATCAGTGAAAACTTACTAAACAAAGAAAAATGAATATCCAGTTTTCGAAACACTAATCGACCAAAACTAATTAAAAAACAAAAATGAATATAAAGTTTTCGAAACACTCATCGGCGAAAAATGATTAAAAAAGGAAAATGAATATCAAGTTTTCGAAACAATCATTAGTGAAAACTTACTAAAAAAAGAAAAATGAATATCAAGTTTTCGAAAAACTCATCGGCAAAAATTAATTAAAAAAAAATAAATATTAAGTTTTCGAAACACTCATCGGTGAAAACTGATTAAAAAAAAGAATAGTTAATATCAAGTTTTCAGAACACTCATTGGTGAAAATTTATTAAAATAAGAAAATGAATATCAAGTTTTCGAAAACACTTATCGGCAAAAACAGATTGAAAAAACAAATAAATATTAATTTTCGAAACACTCATCGGAGAAAACTGATTAAAAAAAGAAAAATGAATATCAAGTTTTCAGAACACTCATCGAGGAAAATTGATTAGAAAAAGAAAAATGAATATCATGTTTTGGAAAATACTAATCGGCTAAAACTGATTAAAAAAAGAAAAATGAATATCAAGTTTTCGAAACACTCATCTGCGAAAACTGATTAAAGAAAATAAAAATGAATATCAAGTTTTCGAAACACTCATCGATGAAAACTAATTAAATAAAGAAAAATAAATATCACGTTTTCGAAACACTAATCGGCGAAAAATGATTAAGAAAAAGATAAATGAATATCAAGTTTTCGAAAACACTCATCGGCAAAAACAGATTGAAAAAAAAAAATATATATTAATTTTCGAAACACTCATCGGAGAAAACTGATTAAAAAAAGAAAAATGAATATCAAGTTTTCAGAACACTCATCGAGGAAAATTGATTAGAAAAAGAAAAATGAATATCATGTTTTGGAAAATACTAATCGGCAAAAATTGATTAAAAAAAGAAAAATTAATATCAAGTTTTCGAAACACTCATCTGCGAAAACTGATTAAAGAAAATAAAAATGAATATCAAGTTTTCGAAACACTCATCGATGAAAACTAATTAAATAAAGAAAAATAAATATCACGTTTTCGAAACACTAATCGGCGAAAAATGATTAAGAAAAAGATAAATGAATATCAAGTTTTCGAAATACACATCGGCGAAAACTATTAAAAACAAAAGAAAAATGAATATTACGTTTTCGAAACACTAATTGGTGAAAACTGAATAAAAAAAAAAAAGAAAAATGAATATCAAGTTTTCAGAACACTCATCGGCGAAAATTTATTAAAAAAATAAAAATAAATATCAAGTTTTCGAAAACAATCATCGGCAAAAACTGATTAAAAAAAGAAAAATAAATATCAAGTTTTCAAAACACTCATCGGGAAAAATTGTTTAGAAAAATGAATATTATGTTTTCGAAACACTCAACTGCGAAAACTGATTAAAAAATGAAAAATTACTATCAAGTTTTTAAAACTCTTATCGGCGAAAACTGATTAAAAAAAGAAAAATAAATATCATGTTTTCATAACACAATCGGGGAAAATTGATTAGAAAAAGAAAAATGAATATCATGTTTAGGAAAACACTCATCGGCCAAAACTAATTAAAAAAAGAAAAATGAGTATCAAGTTTTCGAAACACTCATCTCCAAAAACTGATTAAAGAAAATAAAAATGAATATCAAGTTTTCGAAACACTCATCGATGAAAACTAATTAAATAAAGAAAAATAAATAACACGTTTTCGAAACACTAATCGGCGAAAACTGATTAAGAAAAAGATAAATGAATATCAAGTTTTCGAAACACTCATTGGCGAACACTATTAAAAAAACAGAAAAATGAATATTACATTTTCGAAACACTCATCGGCGAAAAATGATTAAAAAAATTGAATATCAAGTTTTCAGAACACTTATCGGCAAAAATTTATTAAAAAAAGAAAAATAAATATCAAGTTTTCAAAAACAATCATCGGCAAAAACTGATTAAGAAAAAGAAAAATAAATATCAATGTAATATCTGAAATATTAAATTTAATTAGTATCATTATTATTTAATTTATTTTTCTTTCAAAAAGAAAAATAAGTTAAATTAAATAATTAGAGAGTTAGAAATAAATGAAGAAGAAAGAAATAGGAGATATATATAATTTTTTTAGGACCTAAAAGAAGAAGGGATTAAAAAGATTGGAAAGAAGTAGGATATAATAAGTAAATAATAATAATTATTATATTTATTTTTATTTTATTATTATTAATTAATAGGGCGGGGGTCAAAACCGTGACCCCCCATTCATCAAAAACCCAAAACATAACACTCATACAAAAAAAAATTAATAATAATAAAATAATAAAAAGTAATATGGGGGCCAATCGTGACCCCCCTTTTCCATTAAAGCAATATATATATATATATATAAGAAAGACTAAGAGAGTAGAGGAGCAAAACGCAGAAGCACCTCACCACGCACAAGCCAAACCAGAAAGGAAGAGGAGCTACGGGAAAGAAGAAATCCGCCGGAGGGGCGATGCCGGTGACCGAAAAAGTTGACCGGACCTTATATATATATATAAGAAAGACTAAGAGAGTAGAGGAGCAAAACGCAGAAGCACCTCACCACGCACAAGCCAAACCAGAAAGGAAGAGGAGCTACGGGAAAGAAGAAATCCGCCGGAGGGGCGATGCCGGTGACCGAAAAAGTTGACCGGACCTTATATCCTCTACACCACCAAGCCTTCTACCCAATTGGAATCAAGTAAGAAAGTCCCAAACTCTCAAAACCCCAATTTCTCCAATTTTGGGTATTTTAGGAATTCTTTAAATACTTCCAATCGGGACATTCCGGGGTTAAATTTGAGCTTAGTGGGTGTTATTGAAAGGTTAGTGAGGTTCAGAATGGAAGTTAAACCGTAGGAATTTGACCGGGTATGGAAATTAGGAAAATTAGGTTAGGAAATTGCTATAAATTCGAAATTGATAATTCGATGCATGTTTAGGCTTGGATTGGAGTAGTATAAGTGTTATAAATGCCGGAAATAGCCAAGGGAATAAAGCTCGAGCATTTACCGTCTCAACCGGAACCCAATCTGGTGAAAAAGAGGCGAAATACTAAGCCACATTACCGTAAAGAGCTGTGCGGTGGGTTGGACACCTCGGTCTAAGTCTGTGGTGGACACCTAAGACCCGCTAAATTGGTTCCAAGGCTCTAATTATACCCAATTATATTTTTATATATAATTAAAAAGGTAACAATTAAGCTTTTAATCGGCGAATAAGGGAGACGGTGGAATGAGTAAGCTAAAGCCCCTTTTAAACTGTAAATTTAATTCTTTATTAGTTAAATACCCATATGAACACATGAAGGAAAATTTAGACAAGTGAGAATCTCTAACCTAAGCAATTAGAGGTTCTAAATGGCTCGAAAATGTGAAAGGCAAATATGAGACAATATTGACTTTCAAAATGAACAAGTAAGACGACGTAACGAACTAAATAAATAGTTCTTGGAAAATAGCTAAAGGGTAAATAAGCATTAGCTTGACACGTGCATGGTAGATGCTTAGTTACACGTTTTAAATTTCTTAAATATATATGTGTATAGGGCACCACAGGGTAATTGGAGTTTCAGGCACTCCAAGGATTGATCAGGAGGGCCAACGAGGTGAGGGGCTCTCCCATCCCTGCCCCACATGGTTGGATGACTACGTGGAAATGTGGTTTGCTCTATTTTGTGTAATTATTATATGAATTTTATTTATATGAATAAATTTGTGCTACACGTCTATGATTGGCAAGTAAGCAGTCAACGTGCAATAGTGTATGTGCTTACATGATTAATCTCAAGTATATATGTGCTATTGTGGCTCATTGAGCCTTATATGTTACCGTGGGTAGGATTGTGTCGTGATTTCATATGTGAGAGTTCAGTAACATTAGAAACCAATCATATTGATCGTCACTTAAAGATTTCATTCGTATGGTGTGTTGAGGAAAACTGAACCTAGGTTGTTGAATATGAGTGAGAGTGCCGCATAAATTGAAAAGGGGGAAACTAGGCCTAATTAATAACCACGCGTAATATTTAGTAGTTTATCTTAGGGCGTCTTTCAAGGTTAAATATGTTAGTTGAGTTTGTTTAGGTTGTCCGGGTAGATCGAGTCGGTCATCCTGATTGGACAGACAAGATTATGACGTCAGTAAGTATGCCACATAGTGGCCATTACCTTGGTTTAAACTGAGGTCAGACAAGTTGCTGGCTATTACTCTAAGCATGACTTGGAGTCAGAAAGTTCCTGGTGTGATCAACCGGGTTCGTACATGATATTGCCTTCGGTCCAGTATTTCTCTTAGCGTAATGCGGGAGACAGAAAGTGAGTGCCTACGTGCACAAGTATGTGTTAATTGTGAAATCAAATGAGATATGTTGAGATTGATTTACATGTGGATTAATAAATATGGTAGGAGCTTGAATTAGGATTTTAATTGTGAATATTATTTATTTATTGCCTGATCATGTTAAAGATCACAATATAAATCCATTTCATGTGCATGTGGTTGTGGTTTCATGACCCTCGACCACAACCATACACGATTCATAGACATACTTGACTTGTACTGATTCACCCATCGGAGTAGAGACCATTTCTGTCTCCTTCAACCTAGTCGGACTTTTCTCAACTTTCCGTGCAAATGCATGTGAGATGTAGGACTGTGTTGAACCAGAATCAAATAATACAAGAGCCTGGAGAGAGCATACTGAAAGTGTGCCTGTCACTACTGCATTTGAGGCATGTGCATCCTGCCGAGACAAAGCAAACACCCGTGTCTGTCCTCCCCCTGGTGCACCTGGGCCTCTACCTCCTGCTCCTGCTCCTCTACCTCTGCCTGCTCCTAAAGTGTTGACTTGGGGTGGTACAATTCTAACTGGTGGGGCTGCAATTGGAGTACTACCCGGAGTAGGATTGCTCTTGACACTCGTATTACTCTTCCTCTGCGGACATTCCTTAGCCATATGCCCGAACTGTCCACAGTTGTAACAACCTCCCTTCATAACTTTGCACTCTCCAAAATGAAATCTTCCACATGTTCTACACTGCGGTCTCTGGTTACCGCCCTGCCTACTGCCTTAGAACCCCTACCCACCTTGTGTGTTACTCCTCCCAGAACTTGTGGCGGTAATAGCAGACTGCCCACCAAATTGCCCTGCATAATTTGGAACTATACCAGAATTACCAGCTGTCTTTTGCTTCTTCTTCCATCCCTGTCCATCACTATCTATAAGTAACTTGTTCTTGGGATTCGCCGATATCCCAAACTTCTTTCTATTTTCAATTACCTTGGCACAATCAGCAGCATGTGCTAGAGTTTCAAACTGACCACATTCCGACAGTAGAACTACGAACAATGGCTCTACCAACCTGTGGATAAACCTTGTAATACCCGAGGGGTATTTTTAGATTCAGGTCAATTTTGTATAGTAAGACTTAGCATGGTCATCATTTGGAGTTGGAAAGTAAGGACAAAATAAATAAATAAATGAACAATAGAAATAAATAATAATTTTGTGTATACATATAGATAAATAAAATTAAATAGGAATTGATGGGATAATATGAAATTGATAAAATTGTGAAATTGAAGTTAAGCATTTTGGATAAAGAAAATAAAAATAAATTTTTTAAAGTGAAATAAAATTTTTGGGAAATAATTAAGATTTTAATAATTTTAGAGTTGAGAATTTAAGAAATTAAAATAAATATGAAAATTAGGTAGAAAAATTATAATTTTGTTTAAAAGTGGTCATATTAATTATTGAAAGATTATAGTTTAAATTTGAGAATTTTTCGAAAATAAAAATTATATTGGGTAGAAAATTTTCATCTGCAAGACACTCAATGACAGATATTTTTAATAGGCTTATGATTAGCAAAAAAATTTCAAAATTTTCCTAATCTTACCTACAAACAAATATAGTTAAGAAAATCCAATCAAAACTCTATTTCACCATACCTCAAAAGTTGTCAATTGCCCAAACTACCCTTAAATGCCCAAACCCAAATTTATAAGCAGAAGCACTAGCATCACCCATGCCTCTCATTCTTCTCTTCTTCTCTTCTTCTCTATTCCTCATTCACTCTAGGGCATCAAGAACAAATTGAAGGAACCACTCACTTCCATCAAATTTCTTGCTTATTCCCAACAATCTAAGGCTCCCACAAGTTTCATCTACTCTCTTGGAGCATCAAAGAGCTTGGGTAGCACTCCCAAATCTTCATTCTCGGATTTGGGAAGGTAAGCCTCCAAAAATCATGTCTCCACCACTTCAATCTTAATTTTCTTGGTAGAAATGAGTTACCCATTGATAGTATATCACCCTAGGACTATTTTAGAACATAGAAAACACCCAAATCATGATTTATATGGATGATTTCTCTCTGGGGTTCATAAGTTACGAAATTTATAAATTTTGAGGGAATTTATTAATTTCTTAGAATTGTTGGGTTGTGTGGATGCCAAATAATTTGTTTATGCATTTTAGATGATTTGGAAAAATGCCCAATGATTTGGATAGTGATTTATGAATTTTGGTAAAATTTCTATATTTGGCAAAATATCCATTTATGGAGCTAGATGGTGTCCAAACTTTTGAATATGATTTCTTAAAGTAAAATTTATTTTGAACAAAAACCGACTCCAAAATGATGACCATACCTTAGGTAGTGTAATTTAGGCATTGATATGTGTAGAAGTGGAAAAATTGGTTAATATGGAGTTTATGGAAAATTAGCTACACACATGTGTAGATAAGTAGTTTAATTTGTGTGGTTCTTTTTGTTAGGACTCAAGTACTTCCTTGGAGACAAGAATGCTCAAGGGTTACTAAGTAAAGCAGCCAAGGTGAGGGACCCTTCCATCCTAGCCCCAAGGGTTGTATGATAACCTTGATTTGTGGGCTTGCTTATACGTGAATGTTTGTAAATATTTAATTTTATGCTTCCTAGTAATACTCTGTCATTATGTTGGCGATTGCTGGAATTTTGTACAATGAATTGTTTGTGATTGTTAAATTGGAAATATGGTGGATCAAGTACATATGGGTGACGATGAAGAATTCCACACACATATGTGCTTGACCCGAGAATTATGGCAATAACATGTATGGTACCAAGGGTAAGGGCTTTCCGTCGGGTCGGGTTCGGAAAGTGCCTTCATGTTGGCATTTCGTCGGGTAAGGTTCGAAATTGCCTTCATGTAAATATACACTTGTGGATACTCAGTTGAGCCGGTCCGGAGTATGCCACCATTACTAGTTGGTTAATCCGTTGAGTTGGTCCGGATTGAACCAAGCGGGCTTCCCGAGACGATGGTCCGGAAAGTGCCAATGTAGATGGACACCTCGGCGGGTTGGTGCCGGGGTGCGCCACCGAACACAACATTCCGTGGAGACGGTCTCGGAATGGGTCGTGTGCCTATGCATATCGATGTAAGATACCGAGCGTATAGGTACTCAACATTAGTGTAAACCCTCAATGTCCTTGGTATGCACTATGACTAGATTTCCTTTTCTTCGAACAAAGTTATTTTCATAAAAAGAAGGTCATGACGCCGATTGTTGTCTTGACGTGACGTTGAGGAAACCTTGTTTTTAAATTACTATATTTCAAATCCAACCGACCATGACGATGGGTTAAGTCTTATAGTGCATTGGGATAGATAGGGAGGACCGACACGTCACGGCGGCAACAAGGTAACCAAAGGTACGTAAGTTTGGCAGGTGAACCGCACTTGAATGTTAATCTATGTGTTCGGTGCTTCTCGATACACGTATGTCAGTGTGCATGATTAATGTATGTTGTGGTACGGTTAAAGTAGAGTTTGTACATGTTCTATTTCTTGAGAACAATTATATAATTATCAAAGATGAATTGAAGTGTATGCGTATGTGAATGTGGTTTCTCCTCTTCCCGGTCGTAGTGGTACCCGCTACTACGCCTAGGATGGGAGAGTCACTCACTGAGTCGTTGACTCACCCTCTAGTGGTTTACTTTTTCAGATACAGGTACCGGTCAGGCTTCCACGTCGGCTCAGTGAAGGAGACATTTTGCTAGCACTCACATTCTGTCTCCGTGGGTGGCTTTGATTTTATTTTGGATATTGTAATGAATTGATTACACTTTTTGGTTATTATACTCTAGACTTGTCAGCTCCACATACTTAAAGACAGGATTATTTTGGGGACTTATTATAATTATGTATACGAATTTGCATGTGAATAGGATATGTCACACACCGGAGTGTGTGGCAACGTATATGACAGATATATATATATTATGTGTGTTTGAGTATACATATAAACTGAAGTAGCACTTGGCTGTGGATTGCAGGGGTAAAATAGGCCACATTGGAGATGTGAGCCATATATATTGATAATGTGTGTATGTGAATGGGAATGATAGTTAAATGAAATAGGTGTTAAGGCTAACAGACTCAGGGTTAGCCCCTTTGTCTGTGCCGGTCACGTGCCTCCAGGTGGGGGTCGTGACAAAGTTGTATCAGAGGCAAGTTATTTTCTTTAAGTTTGTGGAGCTATGGTATGACCGGGTGTCAGCTTAAACCGTCGTTATGATCCCGGGTATAACGCCGGAGTTAAGCGGGCACTTGTGGGAATATCCAGGAAATTGTGTCAGTTTTCGTTTCTAAAATTCTTTTCCTAATTATGATATGTGATAGGGGTCTCATGGAATGTTAAATCCTTGTGCAGTACAGGGATGCCGCCAAGAACTAGATACACGGGGTGGAAGAAACCCCGAGACTTCTGATGAAGCATCGGCGCAGGTCGAGAGAGGTGCTCCACGGGGCCGACCCCGAGGTCGTGCTCGTGGCTGAGGGAGGGCCAATCAGGGAAGAGAGATTAGGGATCAATCGATGGAGCCCCAACCCGAAACCGGTGCCCCATCTATTGCTGAGATAATAACTGCTGGGTTTCAAGAGCTGAGGGCAGAAATGACGCAACAGATACAGCAAGAAGTGCAGCGGTTAGCTGCTAATGAAGAAGAGATTCCACTAGATCAGGAAATTGAAGTGGTGGAAGAACCGGGGAGAGTATGGTTACCAAGAGATGTACCCCGAGGGCAAAGGGGAGCTCGCAAAGAATTACCGGTGGCTAAGTTCCTGAAGCTTAACCCACCAACCTATTGCGGCACTGATGAGAAGGAGGATCCTCAACATTTCCTCCGTGATATGGTCCGTATAGGGTGAGTGCTGAGATGCCCTGGAGAAGAATTAGCCGAGCTTGCTTCCTTCCAGCTGAGGGGTGCTGCAAGAATTTGGGTGGAGCCAGTACAGGCCGGCCACGCTACACGAGCAGCCCCGATGCGGTGGGAGGACTTTGAGAGAGCATTCTTAGACCGGTTTTTGCCAGAAGAAACGCGGGATACAAAGAAGCAACAGTTTGAAGATCTGAGGATGACTTCGAGTATGACGGTTACAGAGTTCGAGTTCTCGTTTACGGAGCTAGCTCAGTTTGCCCCAGAGTTAGTTCCAGATGAACAGGCTAAGATCAAGAGGTTCATACATCGACTAGTGGAGCCAGTGTTTATAGCTCTACTACCACAAAGGAAGCAATTTGAGACTCTTGCACATGCGGCTGATTGTGCTAGGGTCATTGAAAATTAGAGGAGATTTGGGACGCCAGCCAATCCCAAGGGAAGAAATCAAACAAGAAATGAGAATCATGGAGGATGGAAGAAGAAGCAGAAGATGACAGGTCGTACCACCACAGTCCTAGCTCTCATGGGACCCAACAGGCCTACCGGACGGCCTTCAATGACTATCACAGATTTGGGGACAAGGAGTAACTATCAAGGTGGTCAGAGGGCACATAGCAGTGTTCATACGGGGAGTCAAAGGCCCTAATTCGGTCAATGTGGAAAGAATCATTTCGGTACCTGCCGGACCCTGAAGGGAGCTTGTTTCAACTGTGGCCAAGTGGGACACCTTGCTAGAGATTGTCCTCAGAAGCGGAGTGGAACTAGTGTGAGGAGCAACCAGACACTGGGGTCAATACCAATCCCAGCCCCACCAGTTAGAACAGTACCACCACCCACCACTGGCGGAGGCAGGGGTCGTGGAGCCGGAGGAAGAGATACGGGAACCACAGGAGGAGGACAGGCCAGAGTTTTTGCCTTATCTCAACAGGATGCGCAGGCTTCAAATGCTGTAGTGACAGGTACCCTCACAGTCTGTACTCAAAATGCACATGTGCTATTTGATTCCGGTTCAACTCATTCATACATATCACCTGCATTTGCTATTAAGATCGCTAAGAGCCCAACGAAGATGAAAGAGGCAATGTTGGTCTCTACACCTATGGGTGAATCAGTACGGGTAGAATACATATGTGAGTCTTGTCCAATAGTAGTTGAGGGCCATGAAACGGTGGTAGATTTAAGACTGCTGTACATGGTAGACTTAGATGTAATCTTGGGGATGGATTGGTTAGCCTCGTGTCATGCAGTAGTGGACTGCAGGGCCAAATGTGTGAAATTCAACAGGCCTGGCGAGGACCCTTTCGTGGTACGTGATGATGGGGCGAAGTGCCACCCGAGGTTGATATCCGCATTAAGTGCTCTCAAACTTCTTAGTAAGGGATGTACAGGCTACTTAGCATCAGTCAGGGATGTAGAGAAGGAAGTACTTTCCGTGAACCAAGTGCCCGTCGTTCAGGAATTCCCGGATGTGTTTCCTGAAGAGTTGCCTGGTTTGCCACCTGATAGGGAGATTGAATTCGGGATCGACCTACTGCCGGGTACTCAACCAATATCTATACCACCTTACCGAATGGCTCCGCGGGAGTTGAAGGAATTACAAACTCAGTTGCAGGAATTGCTAGACAAGGGGTTTATACGACCCAGTGTCTCGCCATGGGGTGTACCGGTTCTATTTGTCAAGAAGAAGGACGGTACCTTGCGGTTGTGTATTGATTATCGGAAGTTAAGCAAGGCTACCATCCGCAACCAATATCCTTTACCCAGAATAGATGATCTATTTGATCAACTACAAGGAGCAAAGCGATTCTTAAAGATTGATCTACGGCCGGGGTATCATCAGTTGAAGATTAGGCAAGAGGATGTACCCAAGACTGCATTTCGTACCAGATACGGACACTACGATTTTTTGGTGATATCTTTTGGGTTGACAAATGCACCCGTAGCATTTATGGATCTGATGAATAGGGTGTTTAGACCTTATTTGGACCAGTTTGTCATAGTGTTTATAGATGACATCCTGGTGTACTCCAAGAACTCCGAGGAGCATGCAAAACACTTGAGAATGACTTTGCAAAGGTTAAGGGAAGAGAAATTATATGCCAAATTCTCGAAGTGCAAATTCTGGTTGGACAGGGTAGATTTTCTTGGGCACGTGGTATCATCAGAGGGAATCCACGTAGACCCAAGTAAGGTGGAGGCAGTGAAGAGTTGGTCCTAACCTACCACAGTGCTAGAAATACGGAGTTTCTTGGGCCTAGTCGGGTATTACAGGCGGTTTGTGCAGGATTTCTCAAAAATCACTGTACCTATGACACGGTTGACACAGAAAGGGGTGAAGTTTGAGTGGATAAACAAGTGTGAAGAGAGTTTTCAGAAGCTAAAGGATAGCCTGACCACAGCTCCAGTGCTAACCCTTCCTGAAGGCACTGGAGGGTACGTGGTATACTGTGACGCTTCGCGAGTTGGGTTAGGATGTGTATTGATGCAGCATGGTAGAGTGATTGCCTATGCATCAAGGAAATTGAGGAAGCATGAGAAGAATTATCCAACCCATGATCTCGAAATGGTGGCAGTAGTGTTTGCCCTGAAGATATGGAGGCACTATCTCTATGGAGAAACATGTGAAGTGTACACAGACCACAAGAGCCTTAAGTACGTCTTTGAGCAGAAGGATCTGAACTTGAGGCAACGTCGTTGGATGGAATTGTTGAAGGACTATGATTGTATGATACTATACCATTCGGGGAAGGCCAATGTGGTGGCCGACGCGTTGAGCCGAAAGTCTATGGGTAGTCTAGCTCACATTGAAGAAGTGAGAAGACCGTTAGTTCGGGAGATATACGGGCTGGAAGAAAGTGGGACTCGATTTGAGATAAGTGGTTCTAATGTGCTTCTAGCTCATATTCAGGCAGAGTCCAACCGGATTGAAGAAGTCAAGGCTAAACAAGAGCAAGATCCCGACCTCAAGATAGTGATCGACGCAGTGAGAAAAGGGAAGATGAGTGATACCCGATTCTCTATTGATGACAGGGGAGTGCTCAGGTTGGAGGGACGGCTGTGTGTACCTTTGGTCGAAAATCTCAAGGAGACGATATTAGACGAGGCACATAAGTCAGCGTATTCTATCCACCCCGGGGCTAATAAGATGTATCATGACTTGAGACAGTTATATTGGTGGAACGGGATGAAGAAAGATGTAGCAAACTATGTGTCTAGGTGTCTTGTATGTCAACAAGTGAAAGCTGAACATCAGAAACTTGCTGGAATGCTTCAACAAATTAAAATACCTAAATGGAAATGGGAAAGGATCACTATGGATTTCGTAACATGGTTGCCTCAG
Source organism: Senna tora (assembly GCA_014851425.1). Lineage (NCBI taxonomy): Eukaryota > Viridiplantae > Streptophyta > Magnoliopsida > Fabales > Fabaceae > Senna > Senna tora. The sequence continues at coordinate 14,378,045 of CM026266.1, forward strand.
TCACAGAAAGGGTTTGATTCAGTGTGGGTGATTATGGATCGCATGACCAAGTCTACACATTTCCTGCCAGTGAAGACCACTTATGGAGTGGCACAGTATGCCCGGTTATATTTGGCAGAGATTGTGAGATTGCACGGTGTTCCAGTGTCAATAATCTCTGATAGAGGCCCGCAATTTACTTCTCGATTTTGGAGGGCATTACAGGAAGCGTTGGGGACGAGGGTGGATCTCAGCACGGCTTTTCATCCCCAGACAGACGGGCAATCAGAAAGGACTATTCAGATATTAGAGGACATGTTGAGAGCATGTGTGATGAACTTCGGTGGGAATTGGGAACAATACTTACCATTGGCTGAGTTTGCCTACAACAATAGTTACCAAGCTAGCATTCAAATGGCACCTTTTGAAGCTCTTTATGGTCGGAGGTGCAGGTCTCCAATCGGTTGGTCCTGAACTATTGCAAGAAACTTTAGAGAAGGTCAAGTTGATTAGAGGAAGGTTGATGACAGCCCATAGTAAACAAAAGTCTTATGCGGACCACCGCAGAAGAGAACTTGAATTTTCCATGGGGGACCAAGTGTTTCTGAAGGTTTCCCCAATGAAGGGAGTGATGCGATTTGGCAAGAAAGGGAAGCTGAGTTCGAGATACGTGGGACCATTCGAGATACTGGAATGAGTGGGAGATGTCGCTTACCGCCTAGCCTTGCCGTCGTAGTTGGAAGGTGTACATCCAGTGTTCCATGTGTCCATGTTGCGGAAGTACTTGCCGGATCCCTCTCATGTTGTACAGCCGCAAGAGATACAATTGGTTGAAAGGCTGACCTACGAAGAAGTACCAGTGGAAATCCTTGACAGACAATCGAGGAAGTTGAGGTCAAAGGAAATCCCATTGGTGAAGGTGTTACGGAAGAATCATTCGGTAGAGGAAGCTACGTGGGAAGTAGAAGCCGAGATGCGCAAGACTCACCCCTTCTTATTCCAAGACTAAGGTTAGTAACTTAATTGAAATTCGGGGACCGAATTTCTTAAGGAGGGAAGATGGTAATACCCGAGGGGTATTTTTAGATTCAGGTCAACTGTGTATAGTAAGACTTAGCATGATCATCATTTGGAGTTGGAAAGTAAGGACAAAATAAATAAATAAATGAACAATAGAAATAAATAATAATTTTGTGTATACATATAGATAAATAAAATTAAATAGGAATTGATGGGATAATATGAAATTGATAAACTTGTGAAATTGAAGTTAAGCATTTTGGCTAAAGAAAATAAAAATAAATTTTTTAAAGTGAAATAAAATTTTTGGGAAATAATTAAGATTTTAATAATTTTAGAGTTGAGAATTTAAGAAATTAAAATAAATATGAAAATTAGGTAGAAAAATTATAATTTTGTTTAAAAGTGGTCATAAGAATTATTCAAAGCTTATAGTTTAAATTTGAGAATTTTTCGAAAATAAAAATAATACTGGGTAGGAAATTTTCATCTGCATGACACTCAATGACAGATACTTTTAATAGGCTTATGATTAGCAAAAAATTTCAAAATTTTCCTAATCTTACCTAAAAACAAATATAGTTAAGAAAATCCAATCAAAACTCTATTTCACCATACCTCAAAAGTTGTCAATTGCCCAAACTACCCTTAAATGCCCAAACCCAAATTTATAAGCAGAAGCACTAGCATCACCCACGCCTCTCATTCTTCTCTTCTTCTCCTCTTCTCCATTCCTCATTCACTCTAGGGCATCAAGAACAAATTGAAGGAACCACTCACTTCCATCAAATTTCTTGCTTCTTCCCAACAATCTAAGGCTCCCACAATCTTCATCTACTCTCTTGGAGCATCAAAGAGTTTGGGTAGCACTCCCAAATCTTCATTCTCGGATTTGGGAAGGTAAGCCTCCAAAAATCATGTCTCCACCACTTCAATCTTAATTTTTTTGGTAGAAATGAGTTACCCATTGATAGTATATCACCCTAGGACTATTTTAGAACATAGAAAACACCCAAATCATGATTTATATGGATGATTTCTCTCTAGGGTTCATAAGTTACGAAAGTTATAAATTTTGAGGGAATTTATTAATTTCATAGAATTGTTGGGTTGTGTGGATGCCAAATAATTTGTTTATGCATTTTAGATGATTTGGAAGAATGCCCAATGATTTGGATAGTGATTTATGAATTTTGGTAAAATTTCTATATTTGGCAAAATCTCCATTGATGGAGCTAGATGGTGTCCAAACTTTTGAATATGATTTCTTAAAGTAAAATTTATTTTGAACAAAAACCAAGTCCAAAATGATGACCATGGCTTAGGTAGTGGAATTTAGGCATTGATATGTGTAGAAGTGGAAAAATTGGTAAATATGGAGTTTATGGAAAATTAGCTACACACATGTGTAGATAAGTAGTTTAATTTGTGTGGTTCTATTTGTTAGGACTCAAGTACTTCCTTGGAGACAAGAGTGCTCAAGGGTTACTGAGTAAAGCGGCCAAGGTGAGGGACCCTTCCATCCTAGCCCCAAGGGTTGTATGATAACCTTGATTTGTGGGCTTGCTTATACGCGAATGTTTGTAAATATTTAATTTTATGCTTCCTAGTAATACTCTGTCATTATGTTGGCGATTGCTGGAATTTTGTACAATGAATTGTTTGTGATTGTTAAATTGGAAATATGGTGGATCAAGTACATATGGGTGACGATGAAGAATTCCACACACATATGTGCTTGATCAGAGAATTATGGCAATAACATGTATGGTACCAAGGGTAAGGGCTTTCCGTCGGGTCAGGTTCAGAAAGTGCCTTCATGTTGGCATTTCGTCGGGTAAGGTTCGAAATTGCCGTCATGTATATATACACTTGTGGATACTCTGTTGAGCCGGTCCGAAGTATGCCACCATTACTAGTTGGTTAATCCGTTGAGTTGGTCCGGATTGAACCAAGCGGGCTTCCTGAGACGATGGTCCGGAAAGTGCCGATGTAGATGGACACCTCGGCGGGTTGGTGCCGGGGGCGCCACCGAACACAACATTCCGTGGAGACGGTCTCGGAATGGGTCGTGTGCCTATGTGTATCGATGTAAGATACCGAGCGTATAGGTACTCAACATTAGTGTAAACCTTCAATGTCCTTAGTATGCACTATGACTAGATTTCCTTTTCTTCGAACATGCCATGACGTTGGCCGGTATCCTCACGTGACGTCAAGACAAAGTTATTTTCATAAAAAGAAGGTCATGACGCTGATTTTTGTCTTGACGTGGCGTTGAGTAAACCTTGTTTTTAAATTACTATATTTCAAATCCAACCGACCATGACGATGGGTTAAGTCTTATAGTGCATCGGGATAGATAGGGAGGACCGACACGTCACGGCGGCAACAAGGTAACCAAAGGTACGTAAGTTTGGCAGGTGAACCGCACTTGAATGTTAATCTATGTGTTCGGTGCTTCTCGATACACGTATGTCAATGTGCATGATTAATGTATGTTGTGGTACGGTTAAAGTAGAGTTTGTACATGTTCTATTGCTTGAGAACAATTATATAATTATCAAAGATGAATTGAAGTGTATGCGTATGTGAATGTGGTTTCTCCCCTTCCCGGTCGTAGTGGTACCCGCTACTACGCTTAGGATCAGAGAGTCACTCACTGAGTCGTTGACTCACCCTCTAGTGGTTTACTTTTTCAGATACAGGTATCGGTCAGGCTTGCACGTCGGCTCAGTGAAGGCGACATTTTGCTAGCACTCACATTCTGTCTCCGTGGGTGGCTTTGATTTTATTTTGGATATTGTAATGAATTGATTACACTTTTTGGTTATTATACTCTAGACTTGTCAGCTCCACATACTTAAAGACAGGATTATTTTGGGGACTTATTATAATTATGTATACGAATTTGCATGTGAATAGGATATGTCACACACCGGAGTGTGTGGCAATGTATATGACAGATATATATATATATATATATATATATATATATATATATATATATATATATATATATATTATGTGTGTTTGAGTATACATATAAACTGAAGCAGCACTTGGCTGTGGATTGCAGGTGTAAGATAGGCCACACAGAAGATGTGAGTCATATATATTGATAATGTGTGTATGCGAATGGGAATGATAGTTAAATGAAATAGGTGTTAAGGCTAACAGACTCAGGGTTAGGCCCTCTGTCTGTGCCAGTCACGTGCCTCCGGGTGGGAGTCGTGACAAACCTCTTAATCATATCCCTCTCATCGGGAACCAATTCTGGAGCATATTGAGCTACCTCCGTGAACTGCAGCTCAAACTCATTCACTAACATATTCGGCGTCATCCAAAAATCTTCAAACTGTTAACGCTTAGCAAACCTCATTCCTTCAGATAGAAACCGACCCAGGAATTCCCTCTGAAAATCTTCCCAGGTCATAGGAGCAACTCTCCTTGCATATCTCTTCTGTACTGATTCAAACAAAACCCGTGCAACGCCTCTCAACTGAAACGAGGCAAGTTCCACCATCTCTCCTCCTGGACACCTCAGTAACTGCCCAATTCTGATTATATCACGGAGGAAATGTTGAGGGTCCTCCATGGTTTCAGTTCCGCAAAAGGTAGGCCGATTCAGCTTCATGAATTTAGTAATCGGTAATTCCCTCGGAACTCCCCTCGGTCCCCGGGGCACGTCCCTTTGTTGCCATTCCCTTCTTGGTTCTTCCTCCCTTTCCTCTACCATTTCAGTTTCCTGTTCAGCCGATATCACTTGCTCTTCTTCCTCGCCGAGAACTAAACGGCGGACTTCTTGTTGAATTTGGCGGGTCATTTCAGCTCTTAACTCCTGAAATCCCGCAGTCAGCATCTCAGCCATTGACGGAGCACCCGTCTCAACCTGTGGCTCTGGAGTTTGTTGCCTATGGACTTCTCTTTCTTGTGTCCTACCAAGACCGTGAGCACGACCTCTAGCTCGGCCCATGGGAGGCATTCTCTCCTCCCGAACGGACTCCTCATTTGTACGTTCAGGGACTCTACCGCCCCTCCTAGCCTGCCTAGTAGACGGCAGCATCCCTGTACTGCACAAAAATGTCACCTGATAAGCATTTGCATAATCTATCATAGATTAAGAAGGAATGAAAGAAAGGCTGACTCAAATTATCCTGGGTACTCCCACAAGTGCCTGTTTAATGCAACGTTGTGCCTGGGTTTCACAACGAAGCTTAAACTGACACCCGGTTATACCAATGGCTTCACATGACTTAAAGAACAACCTGCCTCTGATACCAAGTTTGTCACGACCCCAAATCGAGAGTACGTGACCGGCACGGGAATAGATTTTTATATCTAAACCCGTAAGCCTTATCCTGTAAACATGACTATAACTACCCTGCTATACAATCAATATATATATATCATACTAGTGCCCATGCCTCACTGGTGGCCTAATTAACCTGCAATCCGCGGTTCGCTCAATACCGCTTTAGCTCAATCCAGTGTATAGATATATTTATCAGCACTCATAATGTAAATATTAATATCATATTGACCGTACGTCTCAATACGTACGATCTATCCTATTCACATGCAACAAGCACACATATTATGTATATCCATATCATATTGACCGTACGCCTCAATGCGTACGATCTATCCTATTCACATGTAGAAGTTTATATACTCAAACATATATCCTAGTTTATCCCTAACTGGACCCTGTCTTTAAATACATGTGAAGCCGACAATTCTAGAGTGAACGTACGTCAAAGACTGTAAATATTTACAACATTTACAACTTTAAAATATGTACAACAAAAGAAAGCAAAATAACCAAAAGGAGTCCACCCACGCGAACAAGAGCCTAAGGATGGCCTGATGTCCGTATCACTGTTCGAACGTTGATGCCTGCCCGATCCCTGTATCTGAAACATTAAAGCAGAGGGAGTGAGTCAAACAGACTCAGTGAGAAGCTTCCCATCCTCGACGTAGCGGCGAGTACCACTACAGCTGGGGAAAGGGAAACACCCACAATCACATGCGCATGAAAGTCCAGTTTATCAAATGTTATATTACGATCAGGCAATATTAATATAACATTAAAATCACAGATAAACCTACAGATCATGCTTTTCTATCATGCTACTCGTAAACAAGCAATCACATTTTAACATATAATATGAAAACTGTAAATCACTTAACTAACCCTAGTACCAGGCTAGGGCAATGGCCTTAACGGGAAAATTCTTTTAATGTTTAACTGACCCTAGTATGAACATCCCTACGACTCACTAATCAATTAAGAGATCGTATTAATCCTCATATTGTTCCCAAACCCTCGGTTTAGATCATAACCTAGCTCTAAGGTCTTCCCTAAGTTCAATTACCGTGAAACGTCGACGTTTACTAACATCTTCTATACGATTTCTTTATTGAGTTTCTAATTAATAGGGTAAAACAAACCTTAGACTCAATCAACAACTTACCCCCTTGTTTTTACTGGTCGGCGTATCTCATGTCATCACATGGATACCCTCCAGTACCTCTTTACCTGTAGTCAAACACACATATACAAATACTTTCATAGATAACAGTTTAGGAACAACAATAGCATGTTAACCACTAACCAATTCTTACAAATAGGCAAGTAGGCAAACCACATATCCACATCCTCAATCAACCCTGTAGGGCAAGGATGGGGAACCCCTCACCTGGACGGCTTCCTTGCGCTTGTCCTGGAGTAACTCCCGCTCCGGACGAGTCGTGGTTTCCTAACGAATGCATTCAAGTGGTTAACATCTCATCTATACGCAATTCATATGCATACTACGTGCTCATGCCTAAAATGCATCTAGACGTTGCCAAGAACCGAGTCATTGGTCTTATTCGTCTTCCCTCTCTTCTATGAGAGTCTCAAGTGCCTCGCACTTGGTTTCGTACCGCTATCGCTCTCCTTGAGTTACTTTTAGGGCCTCGGATTTGAGTTACTAAACCTCAACGTGTGTCTAAGCTATCCTACTTAAGGTTTCCTAAGAATTGTGTAGAAGGAATTTAGAAATTCAAGAAGTTGGGCTTAGCTTGTTCCGTAAGTTGCTATTCTTGAGGGACAAGAAGGCATTTGAAATGATTTTGATCCTTAAAAACATGGTTAGTGGTGTCCTAAGATGTTTTGGATTGAAAATAAAAGGTTCGGACGCCCCAGATTGGCTTAAAAACGAATGTTGGGCAGAGACCGGGCGCTGCAGTGCCCATTTGGGCGCTATGGCACCAAGCTACTGCCCAGTAGCTCTTGTACACCCGAGAGCGGGCGCTGCAGCGCCAACTCGTAGTACAGCAATTCATTTGTTGTGCTGTGGGCTAGCTTGGGCCCGTTTCGGCCCCCTTTCGACCTCGGCTTCGACTCCGCGCCTCACGGGTTTTGTTCACCTACATTCCAACAACATAAATCCAATCCTAACTACTCAAGTCCAAGCCCCATTCCAAATTTATCAACGAATCCCCAAATTGGGACTATTTAGAATTTTCAACCCCAAACCCTTTCAAATTCGAATTCGGCTAAACCCGAGGGTATATCCTCGATTATTACCCTAACTAAGTGTTCAAGAACACTTCCTAGGTCTCAATCTACCCTCGAAACAACCCAATCGAAGATGGATCGAAGAAATCCCTAAAAATGAAGAAATTGGGGTTACCAACCTTTGATTCGATTGGTGGAAGGTGTAGCAGACGTCGTACCCGAGCTGCGGTGACTTTTCCGTCGTCGGCTAGCTCTCCCAGTCACTTTTCCGACGAACCCCAACCCTTCTTCTTCTTCTTCTTCTTCTTCTCTCTTTCTTCCCGTAAATACCTTCCTCTTCCTTTTCTCTTATTTCTTTTTATTCTTATTTCCTTAAGTCACACCCCCACCCCCAAATTTAAAATAATTAAATAATCAAAATAAATAAATAATAACTAATAATAATAATAATTATTATAATAAAGATTATGTGGAAAATATCCCCAATTAAATCCTCCTCTTTCCAATTAAAATTTTCATTTCCTCTTATATCCCAAATTAAATACCCAAAAATATTCCCTACTCTCTTTTCACCATTTAATTCAGGTTTCCAATTCCTTAGGTCCTGAATTAAATCCAAAATTATTTTCTACTTTTTTTCTTTCCCTTTCATTTTATTTTAAACATTGAAAAAAATTTCCCAGGTATTACAGTTTTTGCCGATAAGTGTTTCGAAAACTTGATATTCATTTTTCTTTTTTTAATTAGTTTTCGCAGATGAGTGTTTTCGAAAACTTGATATTCATTTTTCTTTTTTTAATCAGTTTTCGTTGATGAGTGTTCTGAAAACTTAATAATCATTTTTCTTTTTTTAATCAGCTTTCGCCGATGAATGTTTCAAAAACTTGATATTTATTTTTCCTTTTTTAATCAGGTTTCGCCGATGAGTGTTTCGAAAACTTGATAGTCATTTTTCGTTCTTTAATCAGTTTTCGCCGATGAGTGTTTCGAAAACGTAATATTCGTTTTTCTTTTGTTTAAATAGTTTTCGTCGATGAGTGTTTCGAAACCTTGATATTCGTTTTTCTTTTTCTTAATCAGTTTTCACCTATGAGTGTTTCGAAAACGTGATATTCATTTTTCTTTATTTAATTAGTTTTCACCTATGAGTGTTTCGAAAACTTGATATTCATTTTCCTTTTTTAATCAGTTTTCTCCGATGAGTGTTTCGAATACATGATACTCATTTTAATTTTTTTTAATCAGTTTTCGTCGATGAGGGTTTTGAAAACTTGATATTCATTTTTCTTTTTTTAGTAAGTTTTCGCTAATGAGTGTTTCGGGAACAAAATATCTATTTTTTTAGGCAAGCTGCTATTTAGTCCCTGAATTGTTGATCAAACTACTATTTAGTCCCTGAATTGTTGATCAAACTACTATTTAGTCCCCGAAATGTTTAACTATGTCAACTATTTACTCTCCGAATTTGATAAAATACTATTTAGTCCCCGAAATGTTTAACTATGTCAACTATTTAGTCCCCAAACTTGGCAAAAATACTATTTAATCACCGAATTTACAACTCTGTCAACTATAATGAGTAACAGTCAGGAGACTAAATAATTGACAGAGTTGCAAATTCGATGATTAAATAGTATTTTTGCCAAGTTTGGGGACTAAATAGTTAACATAGTTAAACATTTCGGGGACTAAATAGTAGTTTGACCATCAATTCAGGGACTAAATAGTATTTTGCCTCTTTTTTTTTAATCAGTTTTCACCGATGAGTGTTTCAAAAACTTGATATTCATTTTCATTTTTTAATCAGTTTTCGCCGATGAGTTTTTCGAATACATGATATTCATTTTTATTTTTTTAGTTAGTTTTCGTCGATGACGGTTTCGAAAACTTGATATTCATTTTTCTTTTATAGTCAGTTTTTGCAGATGAGTGTTTCGAAAACTTGATATTCATTTTTCATTTTTTAATCAGTTTTTGCCGATGAGTGTTTCGAAAACTTGATATTCATTTTTCTTTTTTTAATCAGTTTTCGCCGATGAATGTTTCAAAAACTTGAAATTTATTTTTCCTTTTTTTAATCAATTTTCGCCGATGAGTGTTTCGAAAACCTGATAGTCATTTTTCGTTTTTTAATCAGTTTTCGCCGATCAGTGTTTCGAAAAGGTAACATTCATTTTTCTTTTGCTTAAATAGTTTTCGTCGATAAGTGTTTCGAAAACTTGATATTCATTTTTCTTTTTCTTAATCAGTTTTCACCGATGAGTGTTTCGAAAACTTGATATTCATTTTTCTTTATTTAATAAGTTTTCACCGATGAGTATTTCGAAACCTTGATATTCATTTTCCTTTTTTAATCCGTTTTCGCCGATGAGTGTTTCGAATACATGATATTCATTTTAATTTTTTTTAATCAGTTTTCGTCGATGAGGATTTCGAAAACTTGATATTCATTTTTCTTTTTTTAATAAGTTTTCGCTAATGAGTGTTTAGGGAACTTGATATTTATTTTTCCTTTTTTAATCAGTTTTCACCGATGAGTATTTCAAAAACTTGATACTCATTTTCCTTTTTTAATCAGTTTTCGCCGATGAGTGTTTCGAATACATGATATTCATTTTTATTTTTTTAATTAGTTTTCGTCGATGAGGGTTTCGAAAACTTGATATTCATTTTATTTTTTTAGCAAGTTTTCGCTGATGAGTGTTTCGAAAACTAGATATTCATTTTTCTTTTTTTGATCAGTTTTTGACGATAAGTGTTTTGAAAATTTGATATTCATTTTTCTTTTTTTAATCAGTTTTCGCCGATGAGTGTTTTCGAAAACTTGATATTCGTTTTTTTTAATCAGTTTTCGCCGATGGTGTTCTGAAAACTTGATATTCATTTTTCTTTTTTTATAATCAGTTTTCGCCGATGAGTGTTTCAAAAACTTGATATTTATTTATTTTTCTTTTTTTAATAAGTTTTTGCCGACGAGTGTTTCGAAAACTTGATATTCATTTTTCTTTTTTTAATCAGTTTTTGCCAATGAGCGTTTCCAAAACTTGATATTCATTTTTCTTTTTTTAATCAATTTTCGCCGATGAGTGTTATGAAAACATAATATTAATTTTTCCTTTTTTTAATCATTTTTCGCCGATGAGTGTTTTGAAAACTTGATATTCATTTTTCTTTTTTTTAATGAGTTTTCGCCGACGAGTGTTTCGAAAACTTGATATTCATTTTTCTTTTTTTAGTAAGTTTTCGCTAATGAGTATTTCGGGAACTTGATATTTATTTTTCTTTTTTTAATCAATTTTCCCCGATTAGTGTTTCGAAAACTTGATATTCATTTTCCTTTTTTAATCAGTTTTCGCCGATGAGTGTTTCGAACACATGATATTTATTTTAATTTTTTTAATTAGTTTTCGTCGATGACGGTTTCGAAAACTTGATATTCATTTTTCTTTTTCTAGTAAGTTTTCGTTGATGACTGTTTCGAAAACTTGATATTAATTTTTCTTTTTTTAAACAGTTTTTGCCGATCAGTGTTTGGAAAACTTGATATTCATTTTTATTTTTTTAATCAGTTTTCGCAGATAAGTGTTTTCGTAAACATGATATTATTTTTCTTTTTTTAATCAGTTTTCACCGATGAGTGTTCTGAAAACTTGATATTCATTTTTCTTTTTTTAATTAGTTTTCGCCGATTAGTGTTTCACAAACTTGATATTTAATTTTGTTTTTTTAATCAGTTTTCGCCGATAAGTGTTTCGAAAACTTGATATTCATTTTTCTTTTTTTAATCAGCTTTCGCCGATTAGTGTTTCGAAAACTTGATATTCTTTTTTCTTTTTTTAATCAGTATTCGTCGATGAGTGTTTCGAAATCTTGATATTCATTTTTCTTTTTTTAATAAGTTTTCGCTCATGAGTGTTTCGAGAATTTAATATTAATTTTTTTAATCAGTTTTCACTGATGAGTGTTTCGAAAACTTTATATTTTTTTTCTATTTTTAATCAGTTTTCGCCGATGAGTGTTTCGAAATCTTTATATTCATTTTTTTTTATTTTTATCAGTTTTCGCCGATGAGTGTTTCGAAAATTGGATATTCATTTTTCTTTTTTTAATCAATTTTCGACGATGAGTGTTTTCGAAAACTTGATATTCATTTTTCTTTTTTTAATCAGTTTTCGCCGATGAGTGTTTTGAAAACTTGATATTTATTTTTCTTTTTTTGTTAATCAGTTTTCGTCGATGAGTGCTTCGAATACTTGATATTTATTTTTCTTTTTTTTAATCAGTTTTCGCCGATGAGTGTTTCGAAAACTTGACATTCATTTTTCGTTTTTTAATCTATTTTTGCCGATGAGTGTTTCGAAAACGTAATATTCTTTTTTCTTTTTTTTTCAATAGTTTTCGCCGATGAGTGTTTCGAAAACTTGATATTCATTTTTCATTTTCTTAATCAGTTTTCGCCGATGAGTGTTTCGAAAACTTGATATTCATTTTTCTTTTTTTAATCATTTTTTCGCCGATTAGTGTTCTGAAAACTTAATAATCATTTTTCTTTTTTTTTAATCAGTTTTCGCCTATGAGTGTTTCGAAAACTTGATATTCATTTTTCTTTTTTTCATCAGTTTTCACCGATGAGCGTTCTGAAAACTTGATATTCATTTTTATTTTTTTTAATCAGTTTTCGTCCATGAGGGTTTCGAAAACTTGATATTTATTTTTCTTTTTTTAGTAATTTTTCGCTAATGAGTGTTTCGGAAACTTGATATTTATTTTTCTTTTTTTAATCAGTTTTCACCGATAAGTATTTCGAAAACTTGAAATTCATTTTCCTTTTTTAATTAGTTTTGCCGATGAGTGTTTCGAATACATGATATTCATTTTTATTTTTTAAATTAGTTTTCGTCGATGAGGGTTTCGAAAACTTGATATTCATTTTTCTTTTTATTAATCAGTTTTTACCGATGAGTGTTTCGAAAACTTGATATAACTGTCATTTTTGGCTCAGACAATTGTAATGTGAATTTAGGACCGCAAGGGGTCTTAACCTTGGGGGACTTGTCCTTAGGTGCTGCACCTAGGTACCTACGTACCCTTCAGGAGGGATCAAAGTCCACGTAGTTCGTCAAGATGACGTCTATCGGAGCCGTTAGGCAAGGTTGTTACCTGTATTGGGCCTTGTGTGGCTAAGACGTGCCTAAGGTACTCTGGGCGGGCGAGCCGCTCTTTGGGAGGTTGCCTTAGTGGGAGAGAGCTATGGTCTCTGGGGCTGCTGGAAGCCCTGTGAGCGGTGTAATCTAAAGAGGAGGTGAGCCGGAACGAGGGGCCAACGGCGGGACTCAAGGTGTCGAATGTGCTCGTGAGGGGTATCTGAGAGAGCTCAGATACCGAGAGAGTTTAGGATGTCGGAGATGACTATGATAACTCTCTGGGTCGTATGTGGTTCTGATGAGATTGGATCCCTTTAATCCCCCGGGTGAGGGACTATTTATATTGGCGTGTGGGGAGATCGTGCTCGACCCACGACTTTGCCAGACGTGGGTCGTCCCACGAGGCTTGTGGAGATCCCACGTCTGGTTGAGGGGAGGCTCCGTGTGGTGACGTGGGCGAGGGCCACGTAATGGAGGGATGAGTGGTGCCACGTGTCTCCAACGGGTGCTGGGGCCATGCTTCTAAAACGTTAGTGCCACATGTCCCAAGGTGGAATATTCCGATGTTACATAAGTCCCCTAAGTCTACGGGTGTCGGGCGCCCGTGGACTTAAGTTCCTTTGCTTGTAAGACACTTGGGAATTTTCGCTGCCTCTATTCGTGGAATAGCTCGACCGCTTGGAGTTGCGGGTATGGGAGCTGGCCGTCCGACTCACGAAGTTGGCTCTCTGGCATCGCTCCGTAGAAAAGGAGGTGTCTTGGAGAGGACACGCGTCGCGTTTTGGTTGGCTGGCCGCTTGGCTTCCTCAGTAAGTTTCTGAGTCGTTTCTACAGGAAGTACACGACTTACCGAGGTGGAGTCATCATTTGCTCAGAGGGGCATTTCCCAAAATACCCTTCAAGGGCTAGTCAGGGAAATCCAAAAGTCAGGGGCTGCTTTGGTCATTTTTCGAAGACCTCTCCTCTGGCCATATTCGTCCGTGGTTAGTGGCTGACGATGGCTTCCTTGCAGAGGGCTATTTGTCGAGGGAGCGGGCTTTGTTGCAGGTGCCATGCGTCAGGGCTTGAAAGGGTGCTTCTGTCATTAAAGCATTTCTCTGCCGTTTCTCCCTCATTGAATGTGAGTTCGTTTCCGAGGTTATCCATCATTAGCCCGGGTGGAGAGTGTCGCGAAAAAGTCCTCGGGTGTTTCGAGGCGACTCTTGGGTTCTCGGGGGCTTTTTGGTCTTTGCGTCTCCTTTGCCCTGGCTATGCATCTCGACCGTTGCTTCTTTCCACGTGTGCGATTGAAGCGAGCGGTTGCAGCTGGGTTTGATTGCAGAGGATAAGGGGTTTTATCCGTTGCGGGATTCGAGGGGTCAAAGTTTTTGAATCGTCGCGCCTCTGGGTTCCCTATAAATGTCCAACGTTTGAAAGTTTGTGACTTTACATTTGCATTCACCTTTCTCCGTTGCCTCTGTTTCATCTGCTCTTGCCTTTTTTGATTCTTACTTCTTGTCAAATTGAATCCAATGGCCGGCGGAGGTGACGATTACAGCTACTACCCATATGATTTCACTGATTTGGAAGATCTTCCTTTCTCTTCCCCTCCTCCTCCTCCTCCTCTGAGCTGCACTCGCGATGCCGGTCGGAGCAGGGGGAGGAAAAATAGTCAACAAGGCTCGTCTCCGGGGGGATCCGGCGATGTCCTTACTCCTGTGCCACCGTCTTCCGAGAGAGAGCGTCGGCAAGAGGTTCTTCCGAAAGAGAGAAGGAAGAAAGACGGGAAGGCTGACGCGAGCGGACTCTGGGAAGGGGAACAGAGAGGAACTTCTGCGGCGGAGTTAGCCAAAAGCAGAGAAGGGGGTCCCAAGAAGCGTCCCGCAGGGGTTGACTTGCGATTATCTCCGCAGGTCGTACGGCAGAGTACTAACCGGAAGGATGCACGGGCGGAGGCTCCGGCGGGGGATGTTGTTCCTGTTTCTGCCCCTGTTCCTACCTCGGTTACCACTTCTGCCGCCGTTCGTCAATCACCTATGAGGGTGATTCTTTCTACCCGTCTTCCTGTCCTCAGCCCCGTTGAAGGGGTGAATCAGCCTCCTGCTAAGAGGGCCAGGGTGGTCGTTGAGGAGTCTTCCCGAGACTCTTCCGCGCCTCAAACTGAGGTGGGAGGTCCTGCGGCTATGGAGGTTGTAGAGTCTGGTGATGCGGCCGTGGAGGCCGGAGCCCTCGCAGACAGAGGGAATGTAGTGGCGAGTCAAGCGGCTGCCACGAGAGATGTTGTTCTTGGGTCGACTGCCAACCCTTCTGAATCCCTTGGGCCACCGGAAGGGGGATTGGCTTTTGAGCTGGTGGCATTGGACACGCGCTTCCTCGTGGAGATGCGGGAGAGGGAAGCTAGGGGGATGGACACTTTGCCCCTGAATATTGCTGTTCGAGGCTTCAGCCTTGTTGCTGAGGCGTTGACCGACTTCCACCAAGCTGGTCTTGAGCGGGAGAAGCGTGTGGTAAGTTCCCTCGTTTTGGTTTTTTTCCTCGTTTTGTGATAGGCTTTTGTTCCTGACTCCACTGTGTATGTGCACGCTTCTTACAGGAGGAGATTCGTCGCGATCGGGATCAGTTTTCCGGTATTGTGGCCTCTAGGAGCCAGGCTCTGGAGGTCTCCCAGAAGCGATTGGCGGACGTGCGGGAGCAGCTGTCTGCCAAGAAGCTGGAGTGTGAGGGTCAAGGACGTGAGGTTAAGTCCTTGACTGAGGAGGTCGCCCGTCTTAAGGCCGAAGCCGGTCACCCTGCAGAGGTTTCGTTCCTTCGCTCAGAGTTAGAGAGGACTCGCAAGGAGCTGACCGTCCGTCGAGATGACGCTGAGAGGCGTCAGCAGGAGCTGCATTCACTCCGTGAGGCCCTGCGGGATGCGGAGGCTTGTGCTGCTGAGAGCCTTTCTGGTCAGCTGGTGGTCGAGGGCAAAGTTGTTGATGTTGCCGATCGGCAGGAAGAGCTATATGCACAGAGGATGTACGACATGCTCCTGGCGGTCGAGCAGCTCCAGCGTCTTCGTGGGGAGAGATTCCCAGCAGAGTATGTGGCTTCGTTGCATCTGTCCTTGGAGTTTTTTTAGGATGAGCTTCGTGGTCGGACGGAAGCGGATCCTCCGTTGAATCTTGCTCATCTCCGCCGATTGGAGGATCGCTTGGTGGATCACCAAGTGTTGTCCCGAATTGGCGGGCGAGCTCCAGGGATTGGACCTACTTCTCAGCAGCTGGCTGAGGCGACCAGGCGGGGGTCGTCGAAAGATGTCGATCACGTGGAGCTGGCTAGGGCCGAGACTTTTCTAGATCTTGGGGATGCCCAAGATTAGGCTTATGTAAATTTTAGGGTGTTTAGCCTTTGTAATGGGCGGACGCCCTCTCATTTTTGGCATTAATGAGAATGATTTTTTGCAAAGAGTTTTTTCCTGCTTTCCTTTTCACATCAGGGTAAAAAGTTTCGTGTGTTTGCAGTTTCTCTTTTGTGGTTATCTCTTTACGTCTGAGTAAAAAGATTTTTTGCATGAGTACCGTGTGATCAGGACGGTTTGTATGCGTATTGCTAGCGTGGTTCGTCGAACGTTCGTTTTGTGGTTTTCGCACCAAAGGGGTTTGTTTACCGCGCTTTTGGGGAAATTTTAGCTTGGCCCTAGGGGCGCTTAGCGTTTCTTGGGTGATTGAGCCCATCGTCCCGTGAGAGGACTGAAGCGAGTACTTTGCAGAGTTGAAGTCTTGTCTCTTATCCGAAAAGAAGTGCTTTCAATAATAAACAAAATGAATACATTCGTGCAGCCTCAGTCGGGCTAGCCTTAGGTAGGCTGAAGGTAAGCAAAGTGTTTACATAGGGAGTGCCTAAGTCAGGCGAGCCTTGGCCAGGCTAGAAGTCCTAAATTCAAAGTATAGACATATACGAATTGACTTAAAGTAAAATGCAAAGTGCGTTCGGAGTCTTAAGCGGAGGTTAGGTCTAGGCGGGCGGACTCTGGCTTCTTTCCTCCTGACTTTTTAGCCTCGGGGGGCTCCTCGCGTGATTCTTTGGGACCAAGGCGGGCGACCTTGACGATCTTGGTTAGGCTAGCTGCGTAGCATGCTCGCTCCAGTTTTTGGTCCGCCATGATTTCTCCAACCCCGTGGGGTGTTCAGAACTTCATTGTGAGCTATGCGGTAGACTCTACAGCTCTGAGCTTGTTTAGGGATGGTCGCCCTAAGATTGTATTGTATGCTGACGGTGCTGAGACAATGATGAAGTCCACATCAAGGCTCGTGACCTTTGGCAAAGTGCCCATTGTTGTTCAGGCAGTGATGATTCCTTCTGCTGGAACCTAGGCTCTTGAGAACCCTATGAGCGTGCCGGGGAATGGCAAAGTGCCAATTTTTGGCTCAGACAATTGTACTGTGAATTTAGGACCGCAAGGGGTCTTAACCTTGGGGAACTTGTCCTTACGTGATGCACCTAGGTGCCTACAAATCCTTCGGGAGGGATCAAAGTCCACGTAGTTCATCATGATGACGTCTATCGGAGCCGTTAGGCAAGGTTGTTACCTATATTGGGCCGTGTGCGGCTAAGCCGTGACAAAGGTACTCCGTGCGGGCGAGCCGCTCTTTGGGAGGTTGCCTTAGTGGGAGAGAGCTATGGTCTCTGGGGGCTGCCGGAAGCCCTGTGAGTGGTGTACTCTAAAGAGGAGGTGAGCCGGAACGAGGGGCCAATGGCAGGACTCAAGGTGCCGAATGTGCTCGTGAGGGGTATCTCAGAGAGCTCAGATACCAAGAGAGTATAGGATGTCGGAGATGACGTATGATTACTCTCTGGGTCGTATGTGGGTCTGATGAGATTGGATCCCCTTAGTCCCCCGGGTGAGGGACTATTTATATTTGCGTGTGGGGAGATCGTGCTCGACCCACGACTTCGCCAGACGTGGGTCGTACCACGAGGCTTGTGGAAATCCCACGTCTGGTTGAGGGGAGGCTCCGTGTGGTGACGTGGGCGAGGGCCACGTAATGGAGGGATGAGTGGTGCCACGTGTCTCCAGCGGGTGCTGGGGCCATGCTTCAAGAACACCAGTGCCACGTGTCCCAAGGTGGAATATTCCGAAGTTACCTTGATATTCATTTTTCTTTTTTTAATCAATTTTCGCAGATGAGTGTTTTCGAAAACTTGATATTGATTTTTCTTTTCTTAATCAGTTTTGGCCGATGAGTGTTCTGAAAACTTGATATTTATTTTTTTTTTTAATCAGTTTTCGCCTATAAGTGTGTCGAAAACTTGATATTCATTTTTCTTGTTTTAATATGTTTTCGCGCGATTAGTGTTTCGAAAACTTGATATTTATTTTTATTTTTTTAATTAGTTTTCGCCGATGAGCGTTTCGAAAACTTGATATTCACTTTTCTTTTTTGAATAAGTTTTAGCCAATGAGTGTTTCGAAACCTTGATATTCATTTTTCTTGTTTTTTATCAGTTTTCGCCGAGGAGTATTTCGTAAACTTGATATTCATTTTTCTTTTTTAATAAGTTTTCACCGATGAGTGTTACAAAAACTTGATATTCATTTTTCTTTTTTTAATCAATTATTGCCGATGAGTGTTTCGAAAACATGATATTCATTTTTCTTTTTTTAAAAAATTTTCGCAGATGAGTGTTTTTCAAAAACTTGATATTGATTTTTCTTTTTTTTACTCAGTTTTCGCCGATGAGTGTTTCGAAAACTTGATATTCATTTTTTGTTTTTTAATTAGTTTTTGTCGATGAGCGTTTCGAAAACTTGATATTCATTTTTCTTTTTTTAATCAGTTTTCGCCGATGAGTGTTTCGAATCTTCATATTCATTTTTCTTTTATTAGTAAGATTTGCTCATGAGTGTTTCAAGAATTTGAAATTCATTTTTCTTTTTTAATCAGATTTCACTGATGAGCGTTCCGAAAACTTGATATTTTTGTTTCTATTTTTAATCAATTTTTGCCGATGAGTGTTTCGAAAACTTTATATTCATTTTTATTTTTTTAATCAATTTTCGCCGATGAGTGTTTCGAAAACTGGATATTCATTTTTCTTTTTTTAGTAAGTTTTCGCTAATGAGTGTTTCGAAAACTTGATATTTTTTTTCTTTTTTAATTAGTTTTTGCCGATTACTGTTTCGAAAACTTGATATTTATTTTTCTTCTTTTAATCAGTTTTCGCCGATGAGTGTTTTCGAAAACTTGATATTCATTTTTCTTTTTTTAATCAGTTTTCGCCGATTAGTGTTCTGAAAACTTAATAATCATTTTTCTTTTTTTTTAAATCAGTTTTCGCCGAAGAGTATTTCGAAAACTTGATATTCATTTTTCTTTTTTTATTCAGTTTTCGCCGATGAGTGTTCTGAAAACTTGATATTCATTTTCTTTTTTTTTTAATCAGTTTTCGCCGATGAGTGTTTTAAAAACTTGATATTCATTTTTCTTTTTTTAAGCATTTTTCACCGATGAGTGTTTCGAAAACTTGATATTCATTTTTTTTTTTTTTTATCAGTTTTCGTCGATGAGTATTTTGAAAACTTGATATTCATTTTCATTTTTTAATTAGTTTTCGCCGATGAGTGTTTCGAAAACTTGATATTCATTTTTATTGTCACGACCCCTCTGTCGGACATCCGTGACCGGCACGGGAAGTAGGATTTCTCCTATCCTGTAAGCCTCTAATCCCTTATTGACATTTTCACATGTTCATAATTACCGGCATTTCCACCCCCTTGTACTCTCTGTCCCCCTTGAATATTACCTCTTGTACCTGTTACATGGGTGGTAGTTGAGGATTGTCCTTCTGCGGACCCTGAGTATCCTGCACCTCCACCTGTTGTCTTCCTCATCTTAGTTCCACCTCCTTGGTTATCACTGCCTGTAATTAACTTGACTTTGGGATCAACAGAAGTCCCGTACCTCTTCTTAGTTTCAATCATTCTGGCATAGTCTGCAGCTTGAGCTAAAGTCTCAAATTGCCTCCTCTGGGGTAACAAAGCAGTAAACAACGGCTCCGTGAGACGGTGTATGATCCTCTTGATCCTTGCCTCTTCATCCGAAACCAACTCAAGTGAGAATTGAGCCAATTCCGTAAAAAAGTAACTCATACTCCATCACGGTCATGTTAGGCGTCATCCACAACTCCTCGAATTGTTGACGCTTTGCATCTTTGGTGCCTTCAGATAGAAATCGACCCAGGAATTCCCTCTGAAAATCTTCCCAGGTCATCGGTGCCACCCTTCTTGAATAACTTTTCTGTACGGACTCTATCCATACTCTAGCGGCTCCACTCAGCTGAAATTAAGCCAACTCCACCAACTCATGCCCTGAGCACCTCAGCATGTGCCTAATTCTAACTACATCTCTGATAAAATACTGCGGATCCTCTTTCTCACTAGTTCCACAGAAAGTGGGTGGATG
Organism: Senna tora; assembly: GCA_014851425.1. Classification (NCBI taxonomy): domain Eukaryota; kingdom Viridiplantae; phylum Streptophyta; class Magnoliopsida; order Fabales; family Fabaceae; genus Senna; species Senna tora. The sequence goes on from CM026266.1 coordinate 14,398,114, forward strand.
AAGCTTCAAAAATTTTGAAATTGGCAGCTCTCTGGGTGCTACCCGTGACTCACGAGGCACTACCTGCGTTGTTGTCATTCTCTATCCACTTCCTCACAACCTCCATTTCCTGATTGCTCGGAACTCTCTCTTCTTCTTCCTCGCCGACTGCTAACCGGCATACTTCTCTCTGAATTTGTCTCGTCATCTCTTCTCTCAATTCCTGGAATCCTGCCGTGAGCATTTTCGCAATAGAGGGTGCACCTGTCTCAACATGAGGTTCCAGTGACTATCTCCTCTCTCTTCCCCTCTCACTTGTGCTCTACCTCGACCTCGAGCATGCCCTCTACCTCAGCCTCGAGTACGGCCTCTACCTCGACCTCGGGTGGGCATTCCTCCTCCCGAACTGACTCTTGATCAAATTCAGCAGGAGTTCTCCCTCCACCCCTAGCCTGTCTCGTGATCGGTGGCATCCCTATACTGCACAAGGACCACACCTAATGAGTACACGTATATCAATGATGCTTCATATTAAAGAGAGTAGAAAGAAAGGCTGTCACAATTTTCCTGGGTACTTCCACAAGTGCCTTTTTACTCCCACATTGCGCTCGGGTTCACAACGAGGCGTAAACTGACACCTGGTCATACCTATGGCTTCATACAGTTTAAAGTAAACCTGGATCTGATACCAAGTTTGTCACGACCCCCTGTCGGACGTCCGTGACCGGCACGGGAAGTAGGATTTCTCCTATCCGTAAGCCTCTAATCCCTGATTGACATTTTCACATGTTCATCCATATCTGGTGACCTAAGTAGCGTGCAATCCACGGCTCGCTTAATGCCGCTTTAGTATATATATATACACATATTCACGCACACGTACATATAGTATACATATTGATCACGCGCTTCAGGGCGAGTGATCTATCCTATTCACATGCAAAAGTCCTGTATATAGTCATACATATATTCAATCACACGCTTGCATATAGTTTACATATTGATCACACGCCTCAATGCGTGTGATCTATCCTATTCACATGTGGAAGCCATATTTTCATACAATCAGGTATTCAACCACACATACATATAATTTACATATGATCACACCCTCAAGGCGTGTGATCTATCCTAGTCGCATGCAGAAGTCATATATGTATATACATGATATATGCTATATCATAGCCTAAATTCCCAATACCAAGACCTAACTTTAATCTTTATGAAGCCGACAATGCTAGAATTCAAGTATGATATATATATATACACACAGCAGATGTATACGTACAAAAGCTACGCCCAAAAAGGATTTATATATATACATACATCACAACATATAACATAACCAAAATACTACCGATGCGAACTAAGCGTGCGGTCTTCAGATCGGTCCGCCTCCTTGAGAAGAAGTGGACGCGTTCCCGACTCCTGAACCACCTGTATCTGAAATATGTAAACAGGGGGGGTGAGTCGAACAGACTTAGTGAGAATCTCCCCCATCCCTGGCGTAGCAGCGGGTACCACTACAGCTGGGGAAAGGGAGCAACCACAACCACATACGCATGAAATAGATTTATATTGTGATCTTTAACGTGATCAGGCAATCAGTGTATCATATTCACAATTAAAATCCTAATTAATGCTCCTAACATATTTATTAATTCGCATGTAAACCAATCATAAACATATAACATATGGTTCCATAGTTAACATATACTTGTGCACGTAGGCACTCACTTTCTGTCTCCCGCATTACGCTAAGAGAAATATTGGCCCAAAAGCAATTTCATGTACGAACCTGGTTGATCACACCAGGAACTTTCTGACTCCAAGGCATGCTTAGAGTAATAGCCGGCAACTTGTCTGACCTCAGTTTAAACCAAGGTAATGGCCACTAGGTGGCATACTTACTGACGTAATAATCCTGTCTGTCCGATCAGGATGACCGACTCGATCTACCCGAAAAAACTAAACAAACTCAACTAACATATTTAACCGTGAAAGATGCCATATTTGTAACTAACTGAATATTACACGTGTGAATTAGCTAGGCCTAGTTTTCCCCCGTTTCAATTATGCAACACTCTCACTCACATTTAACAACCTAGGTTCATTTTCCTCAATGTACCATACGACACGATGATCAATTTAAATGGGTTTCTAATATTAATGAACCCTCACATATGAAATTCCGACTCAATCCTACCCACGGTATCATATAAGGCTCGGTGAGCCACCATATCGCATATTCACTTGAGAATGAACATATAACATATAAACAGTTTGCACGTCCACTGTTTACTTACTAATCATATACACGTAACGTAAATACATTCAGATAGACATGTTTCATATATCAATTTGCACAAAATAGAGCAAACCACATTTCCACGTAGTCATCCAACCTGTGGGGCAGGGATGGGAGAGCCCTCACCTCGTTGGCTCTCCTGATCAGTCCTCGGAGTGCCTGAAGCTCCAATCACTCTGTGGTGCCCTATACACATGTACTTAAGCAATTTAGAAATGCGTAACTAAGCATCTACCATGCACATGTCATGCTAATGCTTAGCACCCTCTAGATATTTTCCAAGAACTAATTATTTAGTTCGTTACGTCATCTTAATTGCTCTTTTGAAAGTCCGTACAGTCTTATATTGGCTTTCACACATTTGAGCCATTTAGAACCTCTAATTGCTTAGGTTAGAGATTCCCACTTGTCTAAATTTCACTTCATGTGTTCATATGGGTATTTAACTAATAAAGAATTAATTCACGGCTCAAAAGAGGCTTTAGCTTACTCATTCCACCGTCTCTCTTATTCGCCGAGTAAAAGCTTAATTACTACCTCTTTAATTATATATAAAACATATAATTGGGTATAATTAGAGCCTTAGAATCAATTTAGCGGGTCTTAGGTGTCTACTACGAACTAGACCAAAATGCCCAACCCAGTGCACAGCTCCTTACTATACGGTGGCTTAGTATTTCGCCTCTTTTTCACCGAATTGGGTTCCGGTTGAAACGGTAAATATTCGGTCTTTTTCCCTTGTATATTTCCAGCAACTACAACACTTATACTACTCCAATCCAAGCCTAAACATGCATCGAATTATCAATTCCGAATTTATAGCAATTTCCTAACCCAATTTTCCTTATTTCCATACCCGGTCAATTCCTACGGTTTTACTTCGATTCTGAACCTCCCCAAGCATTCAATAACACCCACAAAGCTCAAATTAAACCCTGGAATGCCCCGATTGGAAGTATTTGATGAATTCCTAAAATACCCAAAATTGGAGAAATTGGGGTTTTGAGAGTTTGGTGCTTTCTTACTTGATTCAAATCCGGTAGAAGGCTTGTGGGTGTTGAAAGAGACTTCCGGTTAGCTCTCCGGTCACCGACGCTGCCCCTCTGGCGTGAAACCGTCTGATTCCTCCGTTTCCACTTCCTCCTCTTCTTTCTCGGTGCGTGCTCGCGTGGCTTCGTGCTTCTGCTTGTTCTGCTTCTGTGCGTTTTGCTCTCTTCTCCCTTTCTTTAATGTGTGTGTGGGTGTGTTTTTACTAAATGGGGGGTTAAGGTGGGCCCCCCATGTATCTTATTATTATATATATATATATATATATATATATATATATATATATATATTATTAGAAAAACTTATTTACTTGTATATCTTCTTTTTCCCTCATGCTTTTTAATCCTCTTTTCTTTTAGGACTTAGAAAATTTATAAATATCCCCTGTTATTTTTTCTTTACTCTATTTTTAACCCTATAATTCTTTAATTTAATTTTTTTCTTTCTGAAAGAAAAATAAATTTAATAAAAATGAAAATAATTAAATCTAAATATCTCGGATATTATATTTATTTTTTAATCAGTTTTCGTCGATTAGTGTTACGAACACTGGATATTCATTTTTCTTTTTTAGTAAGTTTTTGCTGATGAGTGTTTCGAAAACTTGATATTCATTTTCTTTTTTTAATCAATTTTCGACGATGAGTGTTTTCGAAAACTTGATATTCATTTTTCTTTTTTTAATCAGTTTTCGCCGATGAGTGTTTTGAAAACTTGATATTTATTTTTCTTTTTTGTTAATTAGTTTTCGTCGATGAGTGCTTCGAAAACTTGATATTTATTTTTCTTTTTTTAATCAGTTTTTGCCGATGAGTGTCTCGAAAACTTGATAGTCATTTTTCGTTTTTTAATTTATTTTTGCCGATTAGTGTTTTGAAAATTTGTTATTCATTTTACTTTTTCTTAATTAGTTTTTGCCGATGAGTGTTTCAAAAACTTAATATTCATTTTTCTTTTTTTAGTCAGTTTTCGCCGATTAGTGTTTTCGAAAACTTGATATTCATTTTTTCTTTTTTTAATCAGTTTTCGCCGATTAGTGTTATGAAAACTTAATAATCATTTTTCTTTTTTTTAATCAGTTTTCGCCGATGAGTGTTTCGAAAACTTGATATTCATTTTTCTTTTTTTCATCAATTTTCGCCGATGAGTGTTATGAAAACTTGATATTCATTTTTATTTTTTTAATCAGTTTTGGTCGATGAGGGTTTCGAAAACTTGATATTCATTTTCTTTTTTTAGTAAGTTTTCGCTAATGAGTGTTTCGGAAACTCGATATTTATTTTTCTTTTTTTAATCAGTTTTCACCGATGAGTGTTTCGAAAACTTGATATTCATTTTCCTTTTTTAATCAGTTTTCGCCGATGAGTGTTTCGAATACATGATATTCATTTTTATTTTTTTAATTAGTTTTCGTCGATGAGAGTTTCGAAAACTTGATATTCATTTTTTTAGTAAGTTTTCGCTAATGAGTGTTTCGAAAACTTGATATTCATTTTTCTTATTTTAACTAGTTTTTGCCGATGAGTGTTTCGAAAACTTGATATTCATTTTTCTTTTTTTAATCAGTTTTCGCCGATAAGTGTGTCGAAAACTTGATATTCTTTTTTTTTTTTTAATCAGTTTTCGCCGATGAGTGTTTCAAAAACTTGATATTCATTTTTATTTTTTAATTAGTGTTCTCCGATGAGCGTTTCGAAAACTTGATATTCAATTTTCTTTTTTTAATAAGTTTTCGCCGATGAGTCTTTTGAAATTTTGATATTCATTTTCTTGTTTTTATCAGTTTTCGCCGATGAGTATTTCGTAAACTTATATTCATTTTTCTTTTTTAATAAGTTTTCACAGATGAGTGTTTCGAAAACTTAATCTTCATTTTTATTTTTTTTAATCAATTTTCGTCGATAAGTGTTTCGAAAACTTGATATTCATTTCCTTTTTTAATAAGTTTTCGCTAATTAGTGTTTCGAAAACTTAATATTCATTTTTCTTTATCAATCAGTTTTTGCTGATTAGTGTTTAAAAAACTTGATATTTATTTTTCTTTTTTTAATAAGTTTTCGATCATGAGTGTTTCGAAAAAGTGATATTCATATTTATTTTTTTAATCAGTTTTCATCGATGAGTGTTTCGAAAACTTGATACTCTTTTTCTATTTTTAATCAGTCTTCGCCGATGAGTGTTTCGAAAATAGGATATTCATTTTTCTTTTTTAGTAAGTTTTTGCTGATGAGTATTTCGAAAACTTAATATTCATTTTTCTTTTATTTAATCAGTTTTTGTCGATTAGTGTTTCGAAAATGTAATACCCCGGAAAATTTCGAGCATTAAAGAATGAATTAATTAAAAATTTTGAGGATTAAAGAATGATTTATTTCGGGGTTAGGAGTTTAAAACTTTAAAAAGAATATAGAAAAAATTATATATGAAAGTTAAAAGAAATCAGAAAGGAAAAGTCACCGGAGCTCGGATACGACGTCTCCTACACCTTCCACCAATCGAATCAAAAGTTGGTAACCCCAATTTCATTCGAAACCCCCAATTTCTCCATTTTTAGGGATTTTTTCGATCCATCTTCGATTGGATTGTTTCGAGGGTAGATTGAGACCTAGAAAGTGTTATTGAAAACTTAGTTGGGGTAGGAATCAAGAATATATTCTCGGATTTGCTCAAATTCGAATTTGGAATGATTTGGGGTTGAAATTATAATTATTTCCAGATTGGGAAAAATTGTTGATAATTAGGATTGAGCTTGGATTTGAGTAAATAGGCTTGGATTAATATTATTGAAATTATAATTATTTCCAAATTAGGGAAAATTGTTGATAATTAGGATTGAGCTTGGATTTGAGTAATTAGGCTTTGATTGGTATTATTAAAATTATTTTGTTAGAATATGAGCTGAACAAGACCCGTGAAGAGCTGGCCCGAGGATATTAAGGTTGAACTTTGACGTTAACGTACTAGGTCCCTACTCGGGTTGCCCAAATACACTTTAAGGGTGATGTTGAGGGCTCCAAACCTCTTCTTTTCAATCTTAAACACCCTAGAGTAATTCTAAATATACTATCAAGTATCAAGAATTTTTAGGAACCTTCTTGTTTCTCAAGGATGGAAACTTGCGGAGCAATGAAGTCCAAATTCTAAAATGGTAATTTTTTCCTTCATATTTATTAGGAAACCTTAAGTAGGGTAAATCAGAGGTATATTGGGGTTTAGGAACTAGATTTCTTTGAACCCAAGTAGGAACACAAGTTGGATCAAAATGCTTAGACCTTCCTAAAATTAGGATTCCATCCAACCAAGCTAGATAAGCTTCCTTAGATGTGAATACAAATTAGATAGAAGTCTAATACTCAAATCCATGTATGTGAAACACTCAAGTAGAGTGTTATATTCGAGTAAGTCAAGTGTCCGATAAAGGATACGCATAAGTCGGGATAGAGAAGTCCAATAATACCAAGAGCTTGACTCTGTGGCAACCATGGACTACACATGAGAGTAATTGAGAGATAAATAACAAGTTAAGATAAGTAATAACTTTAATGAAATGAATGTTGTTCTTATGAGAACAACGGCACACGATTGAGTGCAACAGGAACTCCGAGGAGACTAAAGTTACAGGAGGGATTGCATGGAGGGTTGGCCAAGGTGAGGGTTCTTCCATCTCTGCTCCTAGGGTTGTATGCTTATGTGGATTACATGAGTATGTATATTCTCTGATTGTCTAGTATGTTTAGCTAGAGATATAGAATGCTAAAAGAATGAAAGAACTAGAAGATAGGTTGTGGAAAGTAGCTTGGATAGGAAGACATAGGAGTAGAGTATAATTTGTTTGCTACGATTGGTGTGTTTCAAATCCAACTCATACACTCCGGATGCATGATGAGTATTTTATTAAATCTTTTCCACGATGGTGGCAAAAGTCTTTGTACGGAAGGGCTAAACTTTATTTTGAAAACTCGTCACGACGGTGATTTAAATTAAAAATCATGCAAAGGGAGTTATTGGTGAGTTTCGGATTTGGTTATGCTAGCGATGTGAGACATCGACTAGAATAACGTCAGATGGCAGTTGAGACCTCAGTTTTATAATCACCATGACGATGGTTATTGCCCTATCCTGGTAATAGGGTCAGAAAGGATTTATATTGCTATGACGATAGCTTGAGGTTCAGAGAGTGCATCTGGACGGGTATATGAGTTATATCCTGTTGAGGATACTTGTACATATTAATAAGGAGAAGAATTGTTGATCCTTCGGGAAAGATACAAAGAATCCTATTAATATGTGAGACTAAGGTAAGGAGACACGGGAGGAACCTACGGGTGAACCGTGAGCCTAGCCTAGTAAAAGAGAAATCATCCTGTGGAGTTGCTCCAGGGTGTGATCGTGGCCATGTTTCGAGACGTCGTGCCGTGCCCGCCATGTGGCCTGGTTGGGTAATGGACGAGTGGGCTCAAGCTATTGCCCCGCAGCAAGGGGTCAGGACGTGCCACGTGGTGGCTATGCGTCTGTTGTTGATAGATAGAAGTTGATTGTGTTTGATTAATAGAATTGTCACGAGGTGACCAGTACCCAAGTGAATGGGTTAAGTATGTTTTGCCACGTGATGGCCAGTAGCCCGAGTGCACGGGTTTGAAGTAGAAAAGCCACGTAGTGGCTAGTAGATACCCAAGGGTTGGGAAGATTAAGTAGATGTATGTTTAGCATCTGTGTGCATGTACAAATTGTCTGTGGTTGCATATAACTGTTGATTGTGCAGCGTAGTGGTAACCTACAGGACTACGTCACCACGTGTCTTGTTGATTCAAACATGCTGAACGTGAGAAGATCGGTAGGTAAAAGCCGGCACTAGTGTTACATGTTACTTGCTGATTGATGACGTGGAATAAACTGCTGCTTGCTTATATCTGTTAAATGCATGTGAGTGTTTGGGTGAAAATTTCTGTTATTGTGTGATCACCAAGAATGCATGCTAACTCACAGTAACTAGTTGTTTGTGCATGTGGTTGCGTATGACTCCCAGTCCCAGCGGTAAGGTACCCGCCTTGCGCCGAGGATGGGAGAGTCCTTACTGAGTCGCGTGGTTAAGACTCACACCTCATTTTTACTACACAGAGACAGGTTAAGTAAATGTGAAAGAAGTCTCGGTGGAGCGAGGGTTGAGCAACATTTTCCAAGACCCACAACTTGTTCATGTGGGTGAATAAAGTGAAATTTGTAATTTAATTTACTTTATCAATGTATCATAAAGTAAAGGGTAGACGTACCCAATTAGATTGTATTACTAAATCTAGAACTGTCAGCTTCACACACCTTAAAGATCAGGATTTATTTTACTGCGATACAGGGAAAACTTGGTTTCAAAATATATATATACATATATATGTTGCATGTGAATAGGATAGGCCATCTTCGGATGTGTAGCCAGTACACAGGTTATATATATTATGTGTGTTTTCCTATATCTATATCCTGAAGCGGCACTAGCCGTGGATTTGCTTGCCTAGGATAGGCCACCATTTCGGTGTAGCCATGGTATTATACTGCATGTGGATGTATTTTCAATAATAGATATTCTGTCAATTAGGTGATAAGGTTTACAGGCAGAGGGATATTCCCTGTGTCTGTGCCGGTCACGATCCTCTAAACGGGGCTCGTGACAAACTTCGTATCAAAGCCTGGTTGTTCTTTAAGGGTGTGAAGCTAACTAGTAGTCTCGGGTGTTAGTCGGGCAATCCATTACGAATTCGGACGTAACGGTAGTTCCAACGGGCACTTGTGAGGTTGCTCAGGATGTTGAGTCATAAATTGTTTCGAGTCATCGCTTTAGGCATAGAATTTGTATGTGAAATTCTATGCAAAGCATATAACCTGTACAGTACACAAGTGCCGATGAGCACTAAGGCGTAAGGTGGGGTGGCTGTGACCCCGGGAGCCTTAAGACGCCATAATAGGGGAAAGGAGACATCCATGGAGGATGCTACCTAGACACAACACATTTGGTTGAATTTTAGGGAGGAATGCGCTACAATGTGTGATTGTTTTGCAGGTGTTAAATGAGACGATGCGTTTGCTTTGTTAGCGACGCATTGTATGCTATGGTATAGGCGCAAGTGGTTTAATTATATGGAATGCAAGTAGAATAGAAATATGCAGTGAATGGTAGTTCAGGCTAGGAATGGTTTGTAAAGTGAAAGAAAAGATACGCTTGGAGTGTAGAAAAGAAAGTAAGCCCATGGGGCGATTGAAATTGAAAGTTTACAGACAAGAATAAACAGGGCCATGGGGCATGAGACAGACAGGAAGATGATCACGTGAATGGGTCACGACTGTACGGTATGCTATGGCTGAAGGAAGTGAGTTGTCCTTCCTAGAAAGTAAACAGAAAAGAGGTGTTGTTTGCCACAGTATAGAAGTAGAAGTCTACGGACTAGAAATTCAGAATACGATATATGGAAGGGCAAAGTGGCCGAACCATATGCTGTAGAGATAGATGTTAAGAAGTAGAGGCATATGTAAACGTGTAGAGCGTGACCATATGCCAAGCATGAAATAGAGTAAATTGTAAGGCACAGGGAAGAAGCCTAGTCCAACCCTGCGCTCGATCCATGAACTGCTAGTTCCTTAAGCAAACAAGGGGGAAAAGAAGGGATTAAGCCCAACCAAACTCTCTTGGATTTTTTAAGGAAGAGCATAAAGAATAGGATATTGATCATATGAGAATTTTTTTTTTGTAAAAATCTTTTTGGTCTTTCCGGATGAGAGATTCTGAAAGACCCTCAAACTTTTCTTGAAAATACTAGGGATAACCATTAGAAGACAAATTTTCATGAAAACTCTTTCTCAATTTGTGCCATTCCAATTGGTTAAACCTAACCATTTACGAAAACCTTAGGCGTCCTTTTCTAAGAAATAAACTTGAATTTTTTTTTAAAAAAACCCGCAGGGTGCCTAAGAAAACTAACTCATGTGACCAATACCCTACCAAACAATAGTCCTTTTATAGGTAAGCTGTATAAGGATGGTAGAAGTAGTTGAGAAATCACTCGCTTGGAGTGATTAAAGTTAAGTAGACAGCGAAAAGCACTAGAGAGTGCTAAAGTACCTAGGGAGTATATAGGTAAACCTAAGGGTTACCAATTAAGGGGCCATAGGGTGATAATGGACTCGAAAGAATTAGACCGGAGCAGGTCTAGAAGTGGAATTGGGCGTAGACCTTCGGGTACCGTCCAGAGATAAGAAAATGAGTGCTATTGCGGTAGATAGCTCTCGAACGAGATACCGTAAGAGATGAGATAAACCCCAAAGGGACTCGTGGAGGCCCGCGGGGAGAGAAAGTAGTCCCATAAGGGGGAAGAGCGGAAGCCTATAGTACCCCATATGATAAGAGTCAAGTAGGAGGTGGAGAACCAACTACTACCGTAAGTGTACGTATAGTACACAGATTGTAGTGGACATAGCTAGGTAAGCTAGTTCAACAGGTTGGTGAATCGTAAATCCGTTAGTCTGAAGCCCGTGTATGGGTGGAGACTGAGTGGACTAACCAACGTATCAATGGCCATGTGGGTGCCACAAAGGGAAAAATTAACGGTAAGGACGGTTAATCGAGAAGGAGAATTTAGTGAGTAACGAGTATTGAGAAATACTCGAAGAAAGAGTACCTCGTAGGTAAGAAATGGAAAAGAAGATAGTGAATGCGGGAACAGAGTCAGGTAAGCATCTAGGAATACGAGCCAAAATGATAAAATAGGTATGCTACCGTTGGGGGAAATGGAACCCAACGGATAACACACTTGCAAGAGGCTATATGTTCGTGAACATATGTCACACCGTAAGAAAGGAAAGAGCCAAACCGTGGGAGCGAATCCCGTTTGGTCAAGTGGAGTAGAGCATGTTCGAAAAGGTTCATGCTGGAGTTAACGGATCAAGTATTTCAAGTAGTAATACAAGATCTAAGTGAGTTGAAGAGTCTGAGTGGGCCAAGTTTGGGTAAAAGCCAACGAGAACCCAATGAGTAGAGTTAACATAGGATGTGCAACTCTAAGTGGACTAACCTGAGGATGGTATAGATCCACAGTCATAGTTGTGTTAAGCGAGGTCTTCGGATGAGAAAATCGAACTGAGCCTGAGGCAGAGAAATGAGTATGATGGTAAGGAGGACTGGTGAGTTTCCATTATAAACAGAAATGACTACAAGTAGTAGTCAGAGAAGAGTCTAAGTCAGTCAGACATAGGATGTCGACAGGGAGTAACCGGAAGTGGTTATGGGAACCAATAAGGGTAAGTGTAGAAGTCCGGAAAGGAAAGGGAGACACGAGTCATAAATGTAAGATCCTTTACCGTTTGGTGGAGAAACAATAAGTGTAATACATAGTTGTGCTAGTGTCATGGCATTTAACTTCGTTGGGACACGAGTAGGGTAAACCAAGTAGGTAGTGAGTGTAACAACCTCGGAAGGGTTGGGTACACTGATGGCACAAAGTATGAACACCTATACGTAGGGTGTATGCCGTGTAAGCGGTAAGTCTAGATGTAGAGTAGAGGGTAGTAAGACGTAAACGGACTTTTCTAGAGAAGTCGTTTACAAAGAATATATCAGGGGAATACCAGCAAAAGGGCAGCTGCTTGGTAGTAGAGGATACGTAGGTACGGGGACTCCGATGTAGGGGAGTACAACAATGTCAGTTAGAGTTTATAGAAATAGAACCCAGTGTGCTATGCAAATAGCTAGTGTTTTGGCGTGTTCCAAGACGGATATAAGAAGTCACTGCGAAGGTAGCTAGTCGGACAAGCAAATTGAGTTAAGGTAAGCCTCACTAGAGAAGGCAATAGTTAACTCCTCGATGAACTAAATTGGAGCATGGCATGTGGTACATGCCAGACACTCCATTGCAAAATTAGTAGCACAAAGTGAATTGAAACTAGGAAAGTTAGGTATCCTCGAGGAAGGATACGACGAAAAATGGAGTTTGTCAGTTAACACCTCGCGGAGGGGTGGTTAACTACGAAACTAGAAATACAAGCGATCACACAAAGAATATGTGGAGACCAGATAGAGACTTTGAACCTCTAGGAAAGAAAGATGAACCGTAGGGTAAAACGGTAAAACTTCCACATTGAGGGAAACGATAGATGAAATTGAGCCAAGTGAGGGCAACAAGCCAACAACCCCACGAAGGAGATGAAATTCGGGGACCGAATTTCTTAAGGGAGGAAGAATGTAATACCCCGGAAAATTTCAAAGATTAAAGAATGAATTAATTAAAAATTTTGAGGATTAAAGAATGATTTACTTCGGGGTTAGGAATTTACAACTTTAAAAAGAATATAGAAAAAATTATATATGAAAGTTAAAAGAAATCGGAAAGGAAATTTTTTCAAAGATTGTAATAACTGAGAAAATTTTTCGAAGTTTAAAATAAAATAAAAAGGGAAAGAAAAGAAGTAGAAAATAATTTTTGGATTTAATTCGGGACCTAAGAAATTGGGAACTTGAATTAAATAGGGAAGAGGGATCAAATTAAAATATATATTAGTTATTATATTTAATTATTAATTAAATTATTTTTAATTATATTTAATTATTATAATTATTTAATTATTAATTATTTTATTTTAATTATATTTATTTATTTATTATAATTATTTTTTTATTATATTATTTAAGATGAGTGGGTGTCGTGGGATTAGGTTGGAAGATAGAAAGAAAAGAATATATATATATTTTAAAGGAAAGGAAAAAAGAGAGAAGAAAGAAAGGAAAACGTGAGAGAGGGCAAGAGAATGGAGAGAGAGAGAACGTGAGGGTAGAGAGAGAGAGAGGATGCCAATGGAGGGAAAGGAGAGAATCTCGCCGGAATCTCGTCGGAGGAGAGCTAGCCGACGTAGGGAAAGTCACCGGAGCTCGGGTACGACGTCTCCTATACCTTCCACCAATCGAATCAAAGGTTGGTAACACCAATTTCATTCGAAACCCCCAATTTCTCCATTTTTAGGGATTTCTTCGATCCACCTTCGATTGGATTGTTTCGATGGTAGATTGAGACCTAGAACGTGTTCTTGAACACTTAGTTGGGGTAGGAATCAAGAATATATTCTCGGATTTGCTTAAATTCGAATTTGGAAGGATTTGGGGTTGAAATTATAATTATTTCCAATTGGGAAAATTGTTGATAATTAGGATTGAGATTGGATTTGAGTAAATAGGCTTGGATTAATGTTATTGAAATTATAATTATTCCAAATTAGGGAAATTGTTGATAATTAGGATTGAGTTTGGATTTGAGTAAATAGGCTTTGATTGGTATTATTAAAATTATTTGGTTGGAATATGAGCTGAACAAGACCCATGAAGAGCTGGCCCGAGGTTATTAAGGTTGAACTTTGACGGTAACGTACCGGGTCCCTACTCGGGTTGCCCAAATACACTTTAAGGGAGATGTTGAGGGCTCCAAACCTCTTCTTTTCAATCTTAAACACCCTAGAATAATTTTAAATATACTATCAAGCATCAAGAATTATTTTAGGTACCTTCTTGTTTCTCAAGGATGGAAACTTGCGGAGCAATGAAGTCCAAATTCTAAAATGGTAATTTTTTCCTTCATATTTATTAGGAAACCTTAAGTAGGGTAAATCAGAGGTATATTGTGGTTTAGGAACTAGATTTTTTTGAACCCAAGTAGGAGCACAAGTTGGATCAAAATGCTTAGACCTTCCTAAAATTAGGATTCCATCCAACCAAGCTAGATAAGCTTCCTTAGATGTGAATACAAATTACATAGAAGTATAATCAAATCCAAGTATGTGAAACACTCAAGTAGAGTGTTATATTCGAGTAACTCAAGTGTCCAGGGAAGGATACGCATAAGTCGGGATAGAGAAGTCCAATAAGACCAAGAGCTTGACTCTTTGGCAACCATGAACTACACATGATAGTAATGGAGAGACAAATAACAAGTTAAGCTAAGTAATAATTTAATGAAATGAATGTTGTTCTTATAAGAACAACGGCACACGATTGAGTGCAACAGGAACTCCGAGGAGACTAAAGTTACAAGAGGGGATTGCATGGAGGGTTGGCCAAGGTGAGGGTTCTTCCATCTCTGCTCCTAGGGTTGTATGCTTATGTGGATTACATGAGTATGTATATTCTCTTATTGTCTAGTATGTGTTAGCTAGAGATATAGAATGCTAAAAGAATGAAAGAACTAGAAGATAGGTTGTGGAAAGTAGCTTGGATAGGAAGACATAGGGGTAGAGTATAATTGTTTGCTACGATTGGTGTGTTACAAATCCAACTCATACACTCCGGAGGCATGATGAGTATTTTATTAAATCTTTTCCACGACGGTGGCAAGAGTCCTTGTACGGAAGGGCTAAACTTTATTTTGAAAACTCGTCACGACGGTGACTTAAATTAAACATCATGCAAAGGGAGTTATTGGTGGGTTTCGATTTGGTTATGCTAGCGATGTGAGACATCGACTAGAATAACGTCAGATGGAACTGGAGACCTCAGTTTTATAATCACCATGACAATGGTTATTGCCCTATCCTGGTAATAGGGTCAGAAAGGATTTATATTGCTATGACGATAGCTTGAGGTTCAGAGAGTGCATCTGGACGAGTATATGAGTTATATCCTGTTGAGGATACTTGTACATATTAATAACGAGTGGGCTCAAGCTATTGCCCCGCAGCAAGGGGTCAGGACGTGCCACGTGGTGGCTATGCGTCTGTTGTTGATAGATAGAAGTTGATTATGTTTGATTAATAGAATTGTCACGAGGTGACCAGTACCCAAGTGAATGGGTTAAGTATATTTTGCCACGTGGTGACCAGTAGCCCGAGTGCACGAGTTTGAAGTACAAAAGCCACGTAGTGGCTAGTAGATACCCCAGGGTTGGGGAGATTAAGTAGATGTATGTCTAGCATCTGCGTGTTACATGTTACTTGCTGATTTTTGACGTGTAATAAACTGCTGCATGCTTATATCTGTTAAATGCATGTGAGTGTTTGGGTGAAAATTTCTGTTATTGTGTGATCACCAAGAATGCATGCTAACTCACAGTAACTAGTTGTTTGTGCATGTGGTTGCGTATGACTCCCAGTCCCAGCGGTAAGGTACCCACCTTGCGCTGGGGATGGGAGATCCTCACTGAGTCGCGTGGTTAAGACTCACACCTCATTTTTACTACACAGAGACAGATTAAGTACATGTGAAAGAAGTCTCGGTGGAGCGAGGGTTGAGCAACATTTTCCAAGACCCACAACATGTTCATGTGAGTGAATAAAGTGAAATTTGTAATTTAATTTACTTTATCATTGTATCATAAAGTAAAGGGTAGACGTACCCAATTAGATTGTATTATTAAATCTAGAACTGTCAGCTTCACAGGCCTTAAAGATCAGGATTTATTTTACTACGATATAGGGAAAACTTGTTTTCAAAATTTATATATACATATATCTGTTGCATGTGAATAGGATAGAAAGCATCTTCGGATGTGTAGCCAGTACACAGGTTATATATATTAGTGTGTTTTCCTATATCTATATCCTGAAGCGGCACTAGCCGTAGATTTGCTTGCCTAGGATAAGCCACCATTTCGGTGTAGCCATGGTATTATACTGCATGTGGATGTATTTTCAATAATAGATATTCTGCCAATTAGGTGATAAGGCTTACAGGCATAGGGATGTTCCCTGTGTCTGTCCCGGTCACGGTCTTCTAAACGGGGGTCGTGACAGAAAACTTGATATTCATTTTTCTTTTTTTAATGAGTTTTCGCCGATGAGTGTTTTCGAAAACTTGATATTCATTTTTCTTTTTTTAATCAATTTTCGCCGATGAGTGTTCTGAAAACTTAATATTCATTTTTTTAATCAGTTTTCGCCGATGAGTGTTTTGAAAACTTGATATTCATTTTTCTTTTTTTAATCAGTTTTCGCCGATGAGTGTTTCGAATACATGATATTCATTTTTATTTTTTTAATCAGTTTTCGACGATGAGGGTTTCGAAAACTTGATCGTCATTTTTATTTTTTAGTAAGTATTCACCAATGAGTGTTTCGAAAACTTGATATTTATTTTTGTTTTTTAATCAGTTTTCACTGATGAGTGTTTCAAAAACTTTATATTCATTTTTTTAATCAGTTTTCGTCAATGAGTGTTTCGAAAACTTGATATTCATTTTTCTTTTTATACTAAGTTTTTGCCGATGAGTGTTTCGAAAACTTTATATTCATTTTTTTAATCAGTTTTCATCGATGAGTGTTTCGAAAACTTGATAGTCATTTTTCATTTTTAATTATTTTTCGCCGATGAGTGTTTCGAAAACGTAATATTCATTTTTCTTTTGTTTTTTGAAATAGTTTTCGCCGATGAGTGTTTCAAAAACATGATATTCATTTTTCTTTTTTTAATCATTTTTCGCCGATGAGTGTTTCGAAAACTTGATATTCAATTTTTCTGTTTTTTAATCAGTTTTCGCCGATGAGTATTTCAAAAACTTGATATTTATTTTTCTTTTTTTAATCAGTTTTCGCCGATAAGTGTTTCGAAAACTTGATATTATTTTTTTTTTTATCATTTTTATAGTGTTTCGAAAACTATATTCATTTTTTTTTTTAATCAGTTTTCGCCGATGAGTGTTTCGAAAACGTAATATTCATTTTTATTTTTTTAATTAGTTTTCGCCGATGATGCGTTTCGAAAACGTGATATTTATTTTTTTTTTTATCAGTTTTCGCCGATAGTGTTTCAAAATCATGATATTCATTTTTCTTTTGTTTTTTATCAGTTTTTGCGGATTAGTGTTTCGAAAACTTGATATTTATTTTTCTTTTTTTAATAAGTTTTCGCTCATGAGTGTTTCGAAAACTTGATATTCATTTTTCTTTTTTTAATCAGTTTTTGCCGATGAGTGTTTCAAAAATTTGATATTCTTTTTCTATTTTTAATCAGATTTCGCGAATGAGTGTTTCGAAAACTTTATATTCATTTTTATTTTTTTAATCAGTTTTCGCCGATGAGTGTTTCAAAAATTTGATATTTATTTTTCCTTTTTTAAATCATTTTTCGCCGATGACTGTTTCGTAAACTTGATAGTCTTTTCTCGTTTTTTAATCAGTTTTCGCCGATGAGTGTTTCGAAAACGAAATATTCATTTTACTCTTTTTTTTAAATAGTTTTCGCCGATAAGTGTTTCGAAAACGTGATATTCAATTTTCTTTTTGTTAATCAGTTTTCGCCGATGAGTGTTTCGAAAACTTGATATTCATTTTTCTTTTTTAATCAGTTTTCACCGATGAGTGTTGTAATATCCGAGATATTTAACTTTAATTATTATCATTTTATTTCATTTATTTTTCTTTTTGAAAGAAAAATAAATTAAATTAAACAATTATAAAGTTGAAATAAGAAGAAGAAGAGTCCATAAAAAAAACGAAAAGAGAGAAAAGATGGGGAAAAATATATTAATTTTTGGACTTAATGAAAAGGAGAACTAAAAGGGGCGAAGAAAAAAGGGATTTAAACACTTATCTTTATTTTTATTTATTTTAGTTATTGGGGGCATATACCCGTGACCCATTTAGTAAAATGCAAAAGAAATAAAAAGAAAGAAAGGAAGCAGCGTGAAACAGAGGCAGAAACGCGAGAAGCCGAGCCGAGGAGCAAACCGAGAAGAGAGAAGAGGCCACAGATGGAGGGTTTGGCCGGTTTCTCACCGGAGAATGTGCACCGGTGATCGGAGAAGGTGGCCGGAGTCTTCTTTCATCCCCACCAAGCTTTCTACCCGATTGAATCAGGTGAGAAATCCCCAAACTCCCAAAACCACAATTTCTCCAATTTTGGGTATTTTAGGAATTTTCAATCACTTCCATTCGGGGCATTCCGGGGTTAAATTTGAGCTTAGTGGGTGTTATTGAAAGCTTAGTGAGGTTCAAAATCGAAGTTAAACTGTAAGAATTGACCGGGTATGGAAATTAGGAAAATTGGGTTAGAAAATTACTCTAAAATTCGAAATTGATAGTTTGATGCATGATTAGGCTTGGAATGGAGTAGTATAAGTGTTGTAGTTGCTGGAAATATACAAGGGAATAAAGCACGAGTAATTACCGTCTCAACCGGAACCCAATCCAGTGAAAAGAGGCGAAATACTAAGCTACCGTACAGTAAGGAGTTGTGCGGTGGGTTGGACACCTTGGTCTAGTCCGTGGTGGACACCTAAGACCCGCTAAATTGGTTCCAAGGCTCTAATTACCCAATTATATTTTTATATATAATTAAAGAGTAGTAATTAAGCTTTTACTCGGCGAATAAGGAGAGGGTGGAATGAGTAAGCTAAAGCCTCTTTTGAACTGTGAATTTAATTTTTATTAGTTAAATACTCTTATGAATACGTAAAATGAAAATTTAGACAAATGGGAATCTCTAACCTAAGCATTTAGAGGTTCTAAATAGCTCGAAAATGTGAAAGTCGAATATGAGACATTCTGGACTTTCAGAAAGAGCAAATAGGACGACGTAACGAACTAAATAATTAGTTCTTGGGAAATATCTAGATGGTGCATGAGCATTAGCATGAAACGTGCATGGTAGATGCTTAGTTACGCGTTTCTAATTGCTTAAGTACATGTGTATAGGGCACCACAGAGTGATTGGAGCTTTAGGCACTCCGAGGACTGATTAGAAGGGTCAACGAGGTGAGGGGCTCTCCCATCCCTGCCCCACAGGGTTGGTTGACTACGTGGAAATGTGGTTTGCTCTATTTTGTGCAATTGTCATATGAAATTTTTTTATCTGAATGAATTTGTGTTACACGTGTATGATTAGCAAGTAAGCAGTCAACGTGCAACACTATATGTGCTTATATGATTAGTCTCAAGTTTATTATGTGCTATGGTGGCTCACCGAGCCTTATATGTTACCGTGGGTAGGATGGAGTCATAATTTCATAAGTGAGAGTTTAGTAACAGTAGAAACCCATCACATCAATCGTCATTACTAAGACCTTGTTCGTATGGTTTTTGTGAAGAAACTGAACTTAGGATTGTTGGATGTGAGTGAGAGTGTTGCATAATTGGAACGGGGGAATCTAGACCTAACTAATGTACACGTATAATATTCAGTTAGTTACTAATAGGGAGTCTTTCAAGATTAAATATGTTAGTTGAACTTGTTAGGTTAGTTCGGGTAGATCGAGTCAATTATCCTGGTCGGACAGACAGGATTCAGTTAACAATAAGCATGCCACCTAGTGGCCATTACCTTGGTTTAACCGAGGTCAGACAAGTTGCCGACTATTACTCTAAGTGTGCCTTGGAGTCAGAAAGTTCCTAGTGTGATCAACTAGGTTCGAACAAGATTGCCTTCGGGCCAGTATTTCTCTTAGCGTAATGCGGGAGATAGAAAGTGAATGCCTACGAGCATAATTATGTGTGACTTATTAAAACAGATGATATATATATTGTGTAATTTATGTATGTGCGGAGAAAAAATATGTTAGGAGCATGGACTAGGATTTTAATTGTGAATATGATATATTGATTGCCTAATCATATTAAATGTCACAATATAAATTTGTTTCATGCGCATGTGGTTGTGGTTGCTCCCTTCCCCCAGCTATAGTGGTCGTACCCGCTGCTACGCCAGGGATGGGGGGCTCCTCACTGAGTCTGTTCGACTCACCCCCTGTTTACATGTTTTAGATACAGGTGGTTCAGACGTCGAGAACACGTCCACTTCTTCTCAAGGAGGCGGATAACTCTAAAGACCGCACGCATAGTTCGCGTGGGTAGCGTATTTTGGTTTATGTAAATAAATCAGGATGTATATGTATATATGATTCCTTTTTGGATGTAGCCTTTGTACATATACAACTGCCGTATATATACGTCGAACTCTAGTATTGTCGGCTTCATACAGATTAAGGTTAGGTCCTGGTATTGGGACTTTAGGCTATGATATAGCGTATATCATGTATATGTATATGACTTCCGCATGCGACTAGGGTAGATCACACGCCTTGAGGGGTGCGATCAATATGTAAATTATATGTATGTGTGGCTGAATATTTGATTGTATGAAAATATGGCTTCTGCATGTGAATAGGATAGATCACACGCATTGAGGCATGTGATCAATATGTAAACTATATGCAAGCGTGTGATTGAATATATGTTTGACTGTACATAGGATTTCTGCATGTGAATAGGATAGATCACCCGCCCTGAAGCGCGTGATCAATATGTATACTATATGTACGTGACAGTGATTATGTGTATATGTATAGACTGAAGCGGCGTTGAGCGAGCCGTGGATTGCACGCTACATAGGTCACCGGATATGGATGGCCTAAATACTATATATTGTTTGTAATAGAAATGGGTAGTTATAAACATGTGAAAATGCCAATAAGGGATTAGAGGCTTACGGGATAGGAGAAATCCTACTTTCCGTGCCGGTCACGAACGTCCGATAGGGGGTCGTGACAAGTCTTTTGAAAACATGATTTTCATTTTTCTTTTTTAATAAGTTTTGGTCGATGTTTGTTTCGAAAACTTAATATTCATTTTTCTTTTTTTAATAAGTTTTCACCGTTAAGTGTTTCGAAAACTTGATATTCATTTTTCTTTTTTAATAAGTTTTCGCCGTTGAGTGTCTCGAAAACTTGATATTCATTTTCCTTTTTTAATCAGTTTTCGCCTATGAGTGTTTCGAATACATGATATTCATTTTTATTTTTTTTAATCAGTTTTCGTCGATGAGGGTTTCGAAAACTTGATATTCATTTTTCTTTTTTGGTTAAAATGCACATAGACCCCCGAGTTTAAAACGTTGCACATAGACCCCCTGAGTTTTTACTTTGGGACAGAGACACCCCTTCTGTTAGGGTTCCGTGAAAATTAGGCGTTAAGTGCCACGTCAGGAAGCATGTGTGAGGGGTGTCTCTGCCCCAAAGTGAAAACTCAGGGGGTGTATGTGCCCTAAAGTGAAAAATTATGGGGTGTATTTGCCCCTAAAGTGAAAACTCATGGGGTGTATGTTCCCTCACACATGTTTGCTGACGTGGCACTTAACGCCTAATTTTTGCGGAACCATAACAGAAGGGGTGTCTCTGCCCCAAAGTGAAAACTCAGGGGGTCTATGTGCAACGTTTTAAAACTCAGGGGTGCATATGCCCCTGACTCAAAACTCAGGGGGTATATGTGCATTTTAGCCTTCTTTTTTAGTAAGTTTTCGCTAATGAGTGTTTCGAAAACTTGATATTTATTTTTCGTTTTTAAACAGTTTTCGCCGATGAGTGTTTTGAAAACTTGATATATTTTTTCTTTTTTAATCTGTTTTCGCCGATGAGTGTTTCGAAAACTTGATTTTTATTTTTATTTTTTTAATTAGTTTTCGTCGATGAGTGTTTCGAAAAATTGATATTCATTTTTATTTTTTTAATTAGTTTTCGCCAATGAGTGTTTCGAAAACGTGATATTCATTTTTCTTTTTTTAATCATTTTTCGCCGATGAGTGTTTCGAAAACTTGATATTCATTTTCTGTTTTTTAATCAATTTTCACCGATGAGTGTTTCAAAAGAATGATATTATTTTTCTTTTTTTAATCAGTTTTCGTCGATAAGTTTTTGAAAACTATATATTCATTTTTCTTTTTTTAATCAGTTTTCGCCGATGAGTGTTTCGAAAACTTGTTATTCATTTTATTTTTTTAATTAGTTTTCGACGATGAGCGTTTCGAAAACTTGACATTCATTTTTTTAATCAGTTTTCGCCGATGAGTGTTTCAAAATCTTGATATTCATTTTTCTTTTTTAATAAGTTTTCACCGATGAGTGTTTCGAAAACTTAATCTTCATTTTTATTTTTTTAATCAGTTTCTGTCGATGAGTGTTTCGAAAACTTGATATTCATGCTTTTAGTAAGTTTTCGCTATTGAGTGTTTCGAAAACTTGATACTGATTTTTCTTCTTTTTAATCAGTTTTTGCCGATTAGTGTCTTGAAAATTTGATATTCATTTTTCTTTTTTTAATAAGTTTTCGCTCATCAGTGTTTCGAAAACTTGACATTCAATTTTCTTTTTTTAATCAGTTTTCACCGATGAGTGTTTCGGAAACATGATATTCTTTTTTTATTTTTAATCAATTTTCGCCGATGAGTGTTTCGAAAACTTTATATTCATTTTTATTTTTTTTAATCAGTTTTCGCCGATGAGTGTTTTTAAAACTTGACAGTCATGTTTCGTTTTTTAATCAATTTTCGCCAATGAGTGTTTCGAAAACGTAATATTCATTTTTCTTTTTTTTAAATAGTTTTCGCCGATCAGTGTTTCGAAAACTTGATATTCATTTTTCTTTTTCTTAATCAGTTTTCGTCGATGAGTGTTTCAAAAACGTAATATTTATTTTTCTTTATTTAATTAGTTTTCACCGATGAGTGTTTCAAAAACTTTATATTAATTTTTTTAATCATTTTTCGTCGATTAGTGTTTCGAAAACTTGATATTCATTTTTCTTTTTTTAATCATTTTACGCCGATGAGTTTTCAAAAACTTGATATTCATTATTCTTTTTTTAATAAGTTTTCGCCAACGAGTGTTTCGAAAACTTGATATTCATTTTCCTTTTTTAATCAGTTTTCGCCGATGAGTGTTTCGAATAAATGATATTCATTTTTATTAATCAGTTTTCGTCGATGAGGGTTTCAAAAACATGATATTCATTTTTCTTTTTTAATCATTTTTCACCGATGAGTGTTTCGAAAATTTGATATTCTTTTTCTATTTTTAATCAGTTTTCGCCGATGAATGTTCCGAAAACTTTATATTCACTTTTATTTTTTTTAATCAGTTTTCGCCTATGAGTGTTTTCGAAAACTTGATAATTATTTTTCTTTTTTAATCAGTTTTCACTGATGGGTGTTTCAAAAACTTAATCTTCATTTTTATTTTTTTTAATCAGTTTTCGTCGATGAGTGTCTCGAAAACTTGATATTCATTTTTCTTTTTTTAGTAAGTTTTCGCTATTGAGTGTTTCGAAAACTTGATATATATTTTACTTTTTTTAATCAGTTTTCGCCGATTAGTGTTCGAAAACTTGATATTCATTTTCCTTTTTTAATCAGTTTTCGCCGATGAGTGTTTCGAATACATCATATTCATTTTTATTTTTTTTAATCAGTTTTCGTCGATAAGGGGTTTCGAAAACTTGATATTCATTTTTATTTTTTTTAATCTGTTTTCGTCGATGAGTGTTTCGAAAACTTGAACTTCTTTTTCTTTTTTTAGTAAGTTTTCGCTAATGAGTGTTTCGAAAACTCGATATTCATTTTTCTTTAATTAATTAGTTTTTACCGATGAGTGTTTCGAAAACTTGATATTCATTTTTCCTTTTTTAATCAGTTTTCGCCGATGAGTGTTTCGAAAACTTTATATTCATTTTTATTTTTTTAATTAGTTTTCGTCGATGAGCGTTTCGAAAATTTGATATTTACTTTTTTTTAATAAATTTTCGCCGATGAGTGTTTCGTAATCTTGATATTCATTTTTCTTGTTTTTTTTCAGTTTTCGCTTATGAGTATTTCAAAAACTTGATATTTGTTTTTCTTTTTAATAAGTGTTCACCTATGTGTGTTTCGAAAACTTAATCTTCATTTTTATTTTCTTTAATTAGTTTCCGTCGATGAGTGTTTCGAAAACTTGATATTCAATTTTTTTAGTAAGTTTTCGCTATTTAGTGTTTCGAAAACTTGATATTCATTATTCTTTTTTTAATCAGTTTTTGCTGATTAGTGATTCGAAAACTTGATATTCATTTTTCCCCGATTAGTGTTTCGAAAACATGATATTCTTTTTCTATTTTTAATCAGTTTTCGACGATGAGTGTTTCGAAAACTTTATATTCATTTTTATTTTTTTTAATCAGTTTTCGCCGATGAGTGTTTCGAAAATTGGATGTTCATTTTTCTTTTTTTAGTAAGTTTTCACTGATGAGTGTTTCGAAAACTTGATATTCATTTTTCTTTTTTAATCAGTTTTTGCCGATGAGTGTTTCGAAAACTTGATATTTATTTTTCATTTTTTAATCAGTTTTCGCCGATGAGTATTCCTAAAACTTGATAGTCATTTTTCGTTTTTTAATAAGTTTTCTCCGATGAGTGTTTCGAAAACGTAATATTCATTTTTCTTTTTTTTAAATAGTTTTCGCCAATGAGTGTTTCGAAAACTTGATATTCATTTTTCTTTTTCTTAATCAGTTTTCGCCGATGAGTGTTTCAAAAACATAATATTCATATTTCTTTATTTAATTAGTTTTCACCGATGAGTGTTTCGAAAACTTGATATTCATTTTTCTTTTTTTAATCATTTTTCGCCGATGAGTGTTTCGAAAACTTGATATTCATTTTTCTTTTTCTAATCATTTTACGCCGATGAGTGTTTCGAAAACTTAATATTCATTTTTCTTTTTTTAATAAGTTTTCGCCGATGAGTGTTTCGAAAACTTGATATTCATTTTCCTTTTTTGATCAGTTTTCGCCGATGAGTTCTTCGAATACATGATATTCATTTTTATTTTTATAATCAGTTTTCGTCGATGAGGGTTTCGAAAACTTAATATCCATTTTTCCTTTTTTAATCAGTTTTCACCGATGACTGTTTCGAAAACTTGATATTCTTTTTCTATTTTTAATCAGTTTTCGCCGATGAGTGTTTCAAAAACTTAATATTCATTTTTCTTTTTTTTAATCAGTTTTCGTCGATGAGTATTTCGAAAACTTGATATTCATTTTACTTTTTTTAATCAGTTTTTGCCGATTAGTGTTTCGAAAACTTGATATTCATTTTCTTTTTTTAATAAGTTTTCGCTCATGAGTGGTTCGAAAACTTGATATTCATTTTTCTTTTTTTAGTCAGTTTTCACCGATGAGTGTTTCGAAAACTTGATATTCTTTTTCTATTTTTAATCAGTTTTCGCCGATGAGTGTTTCAAAAACATTATATTCATATCAGTGAAGTACGAAGGCCGTTAATCCGGGAAATACATGAGCTTGAACAGTCTGGAACTCAGTTTGAAATTGGAGATCCCAACCTGTTTCTAGCCCACATTCAAGCTAAGTCAGCCCTAATCGAAGAAGTTAAATCCAAACAAGATCAAGATGCCGACCTCAAACAGATTAGAGATACAATGGTTAAGGGGAGAAGGACGACGTCCGATTCTCCATAGATGACAATGGCATACTCCGGTTGGAAGGACGACTGTGTGTACCTATGGTGGATGGTTTGAAAGAAAGAATTCTTGACGAGGCACACAAGACAGCGTACACAATCCATCCGGGTAGTAATAAAATGTATCAAGATCTGAGAGAATTGTACTGGTGGAATGGTATGAAGAAAGACGTGGCAGACTACGTATCTAGATGTCTAGTGTGTCAGCAAGTTAAGGCTGAACACCAAAAGCCCGCCGGAACGCATCAATAGATAGAAATTCCTGAATGTAAATGGGAGAGAATTACTATGGAGTTTGTGACAGGATTGCCGCGATCACAGAGGGGATTCGATTCAGTTTGGGTAATCGTTGATCGGATGACCAGGTCCGCCCATTTTCTGCTAGTTAAGAGACCACTTACGGAGTGGGTCAGTATGCCCAGTTGTACCTATCAGAGATAGTGAGGTTGCACGGAGTACCGGTGTCGATTATCTCTGACAGGGGGCCACAGTTTACCTCTCCATCTGAGTACATCATTTCATCCCCAGACAGACGGGCAATCTAGAGGACCATTCAGATTTTAGAGGACATGCTCAAAGCATGTGTTATGGATTTCGGTGGAGGGTGGGAGAAATACCTGCCATTAGCGGAGTTTGCCTACAACAACAGTTACCAATCCAGTATTCAGATGGCACCCTTCAAGGCTTTGTACGGTCGGAAGTGCAGGTCCCCGATTGGGTGGTTCGAGGTCGGAGAGGCCAAGTTGGTTGGTCCAGAACTTGTGCAGGATGCTTTGGACAAGATAAATTCCATTAGAGAAAGGCTTGCTACAGCTCAGAGTAGGCAAAGTCGTATGCTGACAACCGGAGAAGAGAGTTAGAGTTTGTTGTGGGTGAGCAGGTGTTCTTAAAAGTTTCACCGGTGAAGGGCGTGATGAGATTTGGCAAGAAAGGCAAGCTAAGTCGAAGATACATCGGACCGTTTGAGATTCTAGAATGCGTGGGAAATGTTGCTTACCGTCTAGAATTGCCAGTGGAGTTGGAAGGAGTTCATCCAGTGTTTTACGTGTCTATGCTTCGCAAGTACCTGCCAGATCGCTCTCATGTAATCCAACCCCAGGAAGTACAACTAGCTGAGAGTCTATTTCAAGACTAAGGTTAGTATGTTAATTGAAATTCAGGGACCGAATTTCTTAAGGGGGGAAGATTGTAATAGCCGGGAAATTTTTCAAAGCTTAAAATGAAATTAAAGGGAAAGATAAGAAGTAGAAAATAAATTTTTTGGACTTAATTCAGGACCTAAGGGATTGGAAACCTGAATCTAACAAGGAAAAGAGAGTAGGAAATATTTTTGGGTATTTAATTTGGGATATAAGAGAAAAATAAAAATTTAATTGGAAAGAGGAGGATTTAATTGGGAGTATTTTCCATCTTTTCTTTATTGGAATTATTACTATAATAATAATAATTATTATTATTATTATTAACGATTAATTATTTATTTATATATTTTTTAATTAATTATGTTATAGTGGGGTGGGGGTGCATGACATAAGGGATTAAAGGAGAAGAAAGAATGGTTTAAAAGAAAAGGAAGAGAGGGTTACGGGAAGAAAGAATAGAAAGAAAGAAAAGAAGAGAAAGAGAGAGAAAGAAGAGGGAGAGAGGAGGAGGAGGTGTGAGGAAGAAGAAGAGGTCGGGGTTCGCCGGAAAAGTGATTGGGGAGAGCTAGCCGACGCCGGAGAAGTCACCGGAGCTCGGGTACGACGTCTCCTACACCTTCCACCAATCGAAACAAAGGTTGGTACCCCCAATTTCATTCGAAAACCCCAAATTTCTTCATTTTAGGGATTTCTTCAATCCACCTTCGATTGGGTTGTTTCGAGGGTAGATTGAGACCTTGGAAGTGTTCTTGAACACTTAGTTGGGGTAATAGTCGAGGCTATACCCTCGGGTTTAGCCGAATTCGAATCTGAAAGGGTTTGGGTTTGAAATTCTAAATATTCCCAATTTGGGGATTTGTTGATAAATTTGGAATCGGGCTTGGATTTGAGTAGTTAGGGTTGGATTTATGTCGTTGGATTGTAGGGAAACAAAACCCGTTAAGTGCGGAGTCGAAGCCGGGGTCGAAAGGGGGCAAGAGTGGGCTCAAACCGGCCCAAACACAGCAAACAAATTGCTGTGCTGCGAACCGCGCTATAGCGACAATACCGGCGCTCTAGCGCCATTTCTCTGGTTCACCACAGCAGCTTGGCGCTATAGCGCCGTGCCTCTTTCCAGCATTCTCAAAATTCAATTTTTAGCCAATCCGGGGCGTCCGATCCTCCTATTTTCAATCCGAAATCTTAGGACACCCCCAACCATGTTTTTAAGGATCAAAACCATTTCAAATGTCTTCTTATCCCTCAAGAATAGGAACTTACGGAATAAGCTACGCCCAATTTCTTGAATTTCTAAATTCCCCGTACACCGTTATTAGGTAACCTTAAGTAGGATGGCTTAGAAGCACGTTGAGGTTTAGTAACTCAAATCCAAGGCCCCAAAAGAAACTCAAGGAGAACGATGGTTGTATGAAATCAAGTGCAAGGCACTTGAGACCCTCATAGAAAGAGGGAAGACGGATAAGACCAAGGACTTGGTTCTTGGCAACGTCTAGATGTATTCTAGGCATGAGCATGTAGTATGCATATGAAATTCATATAGATGAGATGTTAACCACTTGAATGCATTCGTTAGGAAACCACGATTCGTCCGGAGCGGGAGTTACTCCAGGACAAGCGCAAGGAAGCCGTCCAGGTGAGCGGTTTCCCATCCTTGCTTTACAGGGTTGATTGAGGATGTGGATATGTGGTTTGCCTACTTGCCTATTTGTAAGAATTATTTAGTGGTTAACATGCTATTGTTGTTCCTAAACTGTTATATATGAAAGTATCGTTATATGTGTTTGACTACAGGTAAAGAGGTACTGGAGGGTATCCATGTGGTGACATGAGATATGCCGAACAGTACAAGCAAAGGGGTAAGTTGTTGATTGAGTCCAAGGTTCGGTTACCCTATTAATTAGAAACTCATTAAAGAAATCGCATATAAGTTGTTATTGAACGTCGACGTTTTACGGTAATTGAACTTAGTAAAGGCCTTAGAGCTAGGTTATGATCTAATCAAGGGTTTGGGTATTACATAAGGATCAAAACAATCTCATAAATTGATTAGTGAGTCATAAGGAGGTTCACACTACTAGGTAAAGTCAGTCTAGGATAGTAATGGGTAGATAGAGTCAGAATCCCAGGTGAAGGCTCGGGAAGAGAAACAAGTCAGAAAAGATTGCCTGTTGAGGCCATTGCCCTAGCCTGGCACTAGGGTCAGTTAAAGAGTAACGCATTCGCCCGTTGAGGCCATTGCCCTAGCCTGGTACTAGGGTCAGTAAAAGACTAAAATATTTGCCCGTTGAGGCCGTTGCCCTAGCCAGGCACTAGGGTCAGTTAAAGATTAAGAGAAATTTGCCCGTTGAGGCCATTGCCCTAGCCTGGCACTAGGGTCAGTTGATTGATTTACAGTTTTCATATGATATGTTAATTATGATTGTTTGATTATGAGAAGCATGATAGAAAAGCATGATCCATAGGTTTATCTTTGATTTTAATGTTATATTAATATTGCTTGATCGTAATATAACATTTGATAAACTGGAGTTTCATGCGCATGTGATTGTGGGTGTTTCCCTTTCCCCAGCTGTAGTGGTACCCGCCGCTACGCCGAGGATGGGAAGCTTCTCACTGAGTCTGTTTGACTCGCTCCCTCTACTTCAATGTTTCAGATACAGGGATCGGGCAGGCATCGACGTCCGGACAGTGATACGGACATTAGACCATCCTTACGCACTTGTTCGCATGGGTGGACTCCTTTTGGGTTATTTTGATTTATTTTGTTGTACTCATTTTAAAGTTGTAAGCGTTGTAAATATTTACAGCTTTAAAGTACGTTCACTCTAGACTTGTCGGCTTCACATGTACTTAAAGACAGGGTCCAGTTTGGGGAAGACTAGGATATATGTTTGAGTATATAAACTTCTGCATGTGAATAGGATAGATCGTACGCATTGAGGCGTACGGTCAATATGATATGTATATATATTATGTGTGCTTGCTGCATGTGAATAGGATAGATCGTACGTATTGAGACGTACGGTCAATATGATATTAATATTTTTATTATGAGTGCTGTTAAATATATCTATACACTGGATTGAGCTGAAGCGGTATTGAGCGAACCGTGGATTGCAAGTTAATTAGGCCACCAGTGAGGTGCGGCCACTAGTATGATTATATATATTATATATATATATATATATATATTGATTGTATAGCAGGGTAGTTATAAACATGTTTACAGGATAAGGCTTACGGGTTTAGAGGTAAAAATCTATTCCCGTGCCGGTCACGTACTCTCGATTTGGCGTCGTGACAAACTTGGTATCAGAGCCTGGTTATTTCTTTAAGTCATGTGAAGCCATTGGTATGACCGGGTGTCGGTTTAAGCTTCGTTGTGAAACCCGGGCACAACGTTGCATTAAATAGGCACTTGTGGGAGTACCCAGGATAATTTGAGTCAGCCTTTCTTTCATTCCTTCGTAATCTATGATAGATTATGCAAATGCTTATCAGGTGACATTTTTGTGCAGTATAGGGATGCCGCCAACTACTAGGCAGGTTAGGAGGGGCGGTAGAGTCCCTGCACGTACTGATGAGGAATCCGTTCGGGAGGAGAGAATGCCTCCCAGGGGTCGAGCTAGAGGCCGAGCTAGGGGCCGTGCTAGAGGCCGTGCTCGCGGTCGTGGTAGGACACAAGAAAGAGAAGTCCATAAGCAACAAGCTCCAGAGCCACAGGTTGAGACGGGTGCTCCGTCAGTGGCTGGGATACTGACTGCGGGATTTCAGGAGTTGAGAGCTGAAATGACCCGCCAAATTCAACAAGAAGTCCGCCGTTTAGTCGTCGGCGAGGAAGAAGAGCAAGTGATATCGGCTGAACAGGAAACTGAAATTGTTGAGGAAAGGGAGGAAGAACCAAGAAGGGAATGGCAACAAAGGGACATGCCCCGGGGATTGAGGGGAGTTCCGAGGGAATTACCGATTACTAAATTCCCGAAGCTGAATCCGCCTACTTTTGGCGGAACCGAAACCAAGGAGAACCCTTAACATTTCCTCCGTGATATAATCAGAATTGGGCAGTTACTGAGGTGTCCAGGAGGAGAGATGGTGGAACTTGCCTCGTTTTAGTTAAGAGGCACTGCACGTGTTTGGTTTGAATCAGTACAAAAGAGATATGCAAGGAGAGTTGCTCCTATGACCTGGGAAGATTTTCAGAGGGAATTCCTGGGTTAGTTTCTATCTGAAGGAATGAGGTATGCCAAGCGTCATCAGTTTGAAGATTTGTGGATGACGCCGAATATGTCAGTGACTGAGTTTGAGCTGCAGTTCACGGAGCTAGCTCAATATGCTCCAGAATTGGTTCCCGATGAGAGGGAGTTGATTAAGAGGTTTATCCACAGGTTGGTAGAGCCATTGTTCGTAGTTCTACTGCCGCAATGTGGTCAGTTTGAAACTCTAGCACATGCTGCTGATTGTGCCAGGGTAATTGAAAATAGGAAGAAGTTTGGGACGTCGCGAATCCCAAGAACAGTTACTGACAGGTAGTGATGGGCAGGGATGGAAGAAGAAGCAAAAGACAGCTGGTAATTCTAGTATAGTCCAAATTATGTAGGACAAGTTGGTGGGCAGTCTGCTATTACCACCACAAGTTCTGGGGAAGAGTAACACCCAAGGTGGGCAGAGGTTCTAAGGCAGTAGTAAGGCGGTAACCAGAAACCGCAGTGTGGAACATGTGGGAGATTCCATTTTGGAGAGTGTAGAATCACAAAGGCAGGTTGTTACAACTGTGGTCAGTTCGGGCATATGGCTAAGGAATGTCCACAGAGGAAGAGTAATACGAGTGTCAAGAGCAATCCTACTCCGGGTAGTACTCCAATTGCAGCCCCACCAGTTAGAATTGTACCACCCCAGGTTAACACTTCAGGTGCGGGCAGAGGTAGAGGAGCAGGAGCAGGAGGTAGAGGTCCGGGTGCACCAGGGGGAGGACAGGCACGGGTTTTTGCTTTGTCTCGATAGGATGCACATGCCTCAAAACACACGTATATATAACCTGTCTACTGGCTACACATCTGAAGATGCTGCCTATCCTATTCGCATGCAACAGATATATGTATATATATATATAGATATATATATATATTGGAAACAAGTTTTTCCTGCATCGTAGTCTAATGGATCCTGATCTTTAAGGTGTGTGAAGCTTACAGTTTTAGATTTAGTAATACAATCTAATTGGGTAAGTCTACCCTTTAATTTATGATACAATAATAAAATAAATTAAATTAAAGTTACAATTTATTCACCCACATGAACAAGTTGTGGGTCTTGGAAAGTTTTGCTTGTCCCTCGTTCCCCCGAGACTTCTTCCACCTGTACTTAACCTGTCTCTGTGTAGTAAAATGAGGTGTGAGTCTTAACCACGCGACTCAGTGAGGACTCTCCCATCCCCAGTGCAAGGTGCGTACCATAGCGCTGGGTTTGGGAGTCATACACAACCACATGCAAAAACAACTAGTTACTGTTATTAGCATACATTCTTGGTGATCACACAACAACAGAAATTTCACCCAACACTCACATGCATTTAATAACTATAAACATGCAGTGGTTTATTCCACGTCATCAATCAGCAAGTAAACATGTAACATATAGTGCCGGCTTTTACCTACCGGTCTTCTCACGTTCAGCATGTCTGAATCAAACAACACGTGTGGTTGCGTAATCCTGTACGTTACCACTACGCTGCACAATCAACAATTATATGCAAACACAGATAATTTATACATACACAAAGATGCTAAACATACATCTACTTAATCTACCCAACTCTGGCGTATCTACTAGCCACTACAGGGCTTTCCAACTTCGAACCCGTGTACTCGGGTTGCTGGCCACCACGTGGAAAAGCATACCTAACCCATCCACTTGGGTACTGGTCACCTCGTGACAATTATGTTAATTAAAAATGCTTAACCCATTCACTTGGGTACTGGTCACCTCGTGACAATTATATTAATCAAACACAATCAACTTCTATCTATCAAACAACTGATACGTAGCCACCACGTGGCACGTTCTGACCCCTTGCTGCAGGGTAATAGCTTGAGCCCACTCGTCCATTACCTAACCAGGCCACATGGCGGGCATGGCACGACGTCTCGAAGCATGGCCACTATCACACCCTGGACCAACTCCACAGGATGATTTCTCTTCTGTAAGATCAGGCTCACGGTTCACCCGTAGGTTCCTCCCGTGTCTCCTTATCTTGGTCTCACATATTAATAGGATTCTTTGTATCATTCCCGAAGGATCAACAATTCTTCTCCTTATTAATATGTACAAGTATCCTCAACAGGATATAACTCATATACCCATCCAGATGCACTCTCTGAGCGTCAACCTATCGTCATAGCAATATAAAACCTTTCTGACCCTATTGCCAGGATAGGGCAATGACCATCGTCATGGTGATTACAAAACTGAGGTCTCAAGTGCCATCTGACGTTGTTCTAGTCGATGTCTTACATCGCTAGCATAACCAAATCTGAAACCCACCAATAACTCATTTTGCATGATTATAATCTAAGTCAGCGTCGTGACGAGTTTTCAAAATAAAAGCTTAGTCCTTCCGTACAAGAACTCTTGCCACCGTCATGGAAAAGATTTAATAAAATACTCATCATGCCTCTAGAGTGTAAGAGTTGGATTTGTAACACATCAATCATAGCAAACAATTAAATTCTTTTAACATTCTATATCTCTAGCTAACACATACCAGGCAAGCAGAGAATATACATACCCATGTAATCCACATGAGCATACAACCCTAGGAGCAGAGATGGAAGAACCCTCACCTTGGCCGCTTCACTTAGCATTCCCTTTGAGCACTCTGGTCTCCAAGGAAGTACTTGAACCCTATCACATACAACCTATTCAATCGATATCTAATTTCATACAATTTCCTAGTTTCTTTTCTTATGACTTCTTACATTTATCCAACCCCCAAGTTCATTTACTCAGCCTATGGTCATCATTTGGCGTTCTTTTTAGATTCAACACAATTTAATACATAATTAATTAATTTTACAACCTTGTTCACTCTCCAAGCTCCATTAATGGAAATTTTGCCAAATATGGGAAGTTCTAACTTTCACCAAGGTTTCACATACCACCAAACTAACCATTGGGCATCATTTCAAATCATTTAAAATATCCATACATATAATTTAGAGTTCATACACACCAACAATTCTACTGAAATCCACAAATTTTTCCAAAAATGGCAAAAATCGCACCTTAGGGTTCCTAGAGCAAAAACAACCATATAGTTCATGATTTGTGTGTTCTCTAAATCCTAAAAGAGTTTTAGGGTGATATAATATCAACTAGTAACTCATTCCCAACAAGAAAACCATGATTTAAGAAGTGGAGGCATGATTTTGGAGCTTACCCTTGAGAAATCCGAATTTGGGGATTTAGAAGAGTTGTCCAAGCTCTATGGTACTCCAAGATGCTAGGTGAAGCTTGAGTGATCCTTGAATTGATGAGGGGAAGCAAAGAAATTGATTAAAAGTAATAGGTCTTTTTTTTCTTTTAACCTAAGAGAGAATTG
The DNA here is from genome assembly GCA_014851425.1 of Senna tora. Lineage (NCBI taxonomy): Eukaryota > Viridiplantae > Streptophyta > Magnoliopsida > Fabales > Fabaceae > Senna > Senna tora. The sequence continues at coordinate 14,432,426 of CM026266.1, forward strand.
AGATGAAGAGGAAGAAGAAAATGGAGGAAAAGAAGGGTATGCGTGCTGCTGGAGAAAGAAAACAAGGGTTCTTAAATTGGATTTGGGACTTAAGGGCCTTTTGGACATTTAACAACTTTTGGAGAATGGTGAAATAGAGTTTTAATTGGACTTTCTTATCTAGATTTATTTTTAGGTAAGAATAGGAAAAGTTAGAAAATTTTGGGTAATCATAGGCCTATTAAAAATATCTGCCACTGAGTCTCTAGCAAATAAGAATTTTCTAGCCAGTACAATTTTTATTTTTGAAAAATTCTCAAATTTAAACTATAAGCTCGAAATAATTCATATGATTCATATTTAACTCAATTTATATTTTGTATTTGAATTTATTATTTATTTTAATTTATCAAATTCCCAAACCTAAAGCAATTAAAATTTTAATAATAACCCAAAAATTCTTATTTCATTCCAAAAAAAATTATTTTTATTTTATTTAGTCAAAATGTCCAACCTCAACATAAAAATTCTATCAATTTCATATTATCCCATCATTTCTTAATTAGGATTATTAGTCTATATATATATATATACATATTTCTATTTATTTACTTGTTTATATATTATTGTTATTATTATTTTACATTCCAACTCCAAATGATGACCATTCTATGTCTTACTATATATGTGACTTGATTCCAAAAGTACCCCTCGGGTATTACAATCTTCGGAAAAAAAATCATTTCCGGTTTCTTAACTTTCATACATTTTCTATATTCTTTTTTTTAAAAAAGTTTTAATTCCTAGCCCCGAAATAAATCATTCATAAATCCTTGAAATTTTAAATAAATCATTCTTTAATCCTTGAAATTTTTCCAGGGTAATACACCGTTGAAGGGATGAACCAGCCTCCTGCTAAGAGGGCCAGGGTGGTCGTTGAAGAGTCTTCCCGAGACTCTTCCGTGCCTCAGACTGTGGCGGGAGGTCCTGCGGCTGTGGAGGTTGCAGACTCAGGTGATGCGGCCGTGGAGGCCAGAGCCCTCGCAGACGGAGGGAATGTAGTGGTGAGTTAAGCGACTGCCACGAGATACATTGTTCCTGGGTCGACTGTCGGTCCTTTTGAACCCTTTGGGCCACCATAGGGGGATTGGCTTTTGAGCTAGTGGCATTGGGCACGCGCTTCCCCGTGGAGATGCAGGAGAGGGAAGCTAGGGGGCTGGACACTCTGCCCCTAAATATTGCTGTTCGAGGCTTCAACCGGGTTGCTGAGGCGTTGGCCGACTTCCATCAAGCTGGTCTTGAGTGGGAGAAGCGTGTGGTAAGTACCCTCGTCTTAGTTTTTTGTCGTTTTGCGATAGGCTTGTGTTCCAGACTATGTCTGCGCTTCTTGCAGGAGGAGATTCGTCGCGATTGGGATCAGCTTTTCGGTGTTGCGGCATCCAGGAGCCGGGCTCTGGAGGTCTCCCAGAAGCGATTGGCGAACGTGCGAGAGCAGCTGTCTGCCAAGAGGGTTCTTCGCGTGATTCTTTGGGGCCAAGGCGGGCGACCTTGACGGTCTTGGTTAGGCTAGCTGCGTAGCATGCTCCTGCCAATTTCTGGTCTGCCATGATTTCTCCAACACTGTGGGGTGTTCGGAACTTCATTGTGAGCTGTGCGGTAGACACTATAGCTCTGAGTTTGTTTAGGGACGGTCGCCCTAGGATCGCATTGTATGTTGATGGTGCTGAGACAATGATGAAGTCCACATCAAGGCTCGTGACCTTTGGCAAAATGCCCATTGTTGTTCGGGCAGTGATGATTCCTTCCGCTGGAACCTGGGCTCCTGAGAACCTTATGAGCGTGCCAGGGAAGGGCCTGAGGATGGCCTCGTTCAACCCGAGTTTTCTGAAGGTGTCGAAGTAGAGAACGTCTGCTGAGGATCCTTGGTCGATCAAGACTCTCTTAACTTCATAATTGGCGATAATTGCGGTCACTACCATGGGGTCGTCGTGGACTGGTCCCTCTAGGTTAATGAGATCGAAGGTGATGGGGTCCCCCTTGGTTTAGCTCCTCTTCTTGTGCTTTGGAGCGTAGTCTAGGGCGAGTATGGAGCGTTCCATCCTCTTCTTGTTCTGCGGTAGGGAGGAGGTCCCTTGCTGTAATCCGCCCGCTATGACATTGATGACCCCGCGGGTAGGCACTTGGCCGTCAGCTTCCCGGGGGTGCTCGGTATTGGCCCTGCTTTCCTCCTTGTTGAACTTGCCGAGTTGTCCCTTCCAGATTAGGTCCTCGATCTGATCCTTCGGGTGGATGTAGTCGTTGGTTTCATGTCCGTAATCCTTGTGGAATTGTCAGTATTTGGACTTGTCCACCGGTCTTCCCGTTTTCCGCCTTTTGACCTGTAGGGGGAATGTAAGCATGTCGGAATGATAAATTTCTTCCCACACCCCAACGTGAGATCTGTTAAGGGGAGTATAGCTCGTGAACCGTCCTCGGGGAGGCGTCCGTGGTCGAGGAGGCGACCTCTTCCGACCGCTCTTTTTCTTGGGGGTTTGGTTCTCGGTTCCTGTCTTTTGTTTCTTCTTTTCTGCTCGTTCCATATCGGCCCTGCTTATCAGGAACTTCCTCATCTTGTCTTTAGCGATCTGAGCGTTTTCCTCTTGAATGAACCATTCCGCACGGTCCATGAGTTCCTGTAAGGTGGAGACGAGGCACCTGTTTAGTTCCCCGTAGAATTGTGAGCATCGAAGACCCTGCTTTATGACAAAGATGGCAACGGTGTCCTAGAGGCCCCGGACTTGGAGCGAGAGCTTGGTGAAGCGGGACAAGAAGGCTTGCTGGGTTTCTCCCTCCTCTTGGTGGAAACCGATGAAGGAGTCTTCGTTTTTCTGGTATTCTTTGCTGCTGGCGAACTGTGTAAGGAAGTTTTGGGCCAATTGCTCGAAGCTGTGGATTGAGTTGGTAGGCAGCAAGGAGAACCATCCCAGGGCGGTTTCCTTCAGAGTTGATGAGAAGACTCGACACTGTTGGTCGTTCGTCATACCCAGTATCGACATGGCCGAGTTGAAGGTATTCAGGTGATCTCGCGGATCGGTTTCTCCTCCATAGGGCTCTATGTGGAAGGGCATCTAGAAACCCATGGGTACGTGCTCATTCATGACTTGCTGGGTGAAGGGGTGTCTCACCTTTCCCTGGAAATCAATCGCGAGCCACTGGTAGGCATTTGCACCGGCGGCTGCATACGGTTTGTAGGCCGCGGCCCATGGCATATGGAGGTAGAACCCTGGAGGGTAGTTTGGGACTGGTGGTCGTGGAAAGTTCATAACGGGTCGTGCTGCCTGTCCGGCGACCATGGTTGGTCCAGGTGGGATCACCGTTGGGGGTGGTGCCACCGTCAGTGACAACCGTGCGAACTCCATTGGTAAGTTCCCAAATTGAATTGCGGGCAAGCCGGTAGGGTCGTTAGAGGTCCCTACCGTCGCATCGTGTGGCACTAAGGGTAGCTGACTGCTCATATTTGCTGGGGCGAGGTTCTCGTCCTCTTCCCCTCGTTGTTGGCGTAGAGCTGCTACTTCTGCTTCGAGGCGGGCGATCTCAGCGTCCCGTGAGCTCCTTGCCGGCTCTGTCGTCTCTTGACCACCAGTTGTGGGGCAAGGGACGTGCGGCATGCCATATGGGTGTTGAGGGCAAGTTTGCTCTCTAGACGTTGGGTTCTGGACCACGGTTTCCGTGACCGCTACTTGCATTATTGAGGAGCTCTGAGGCTAAGTCGCGTTTGATCCACCTGCCTCGGTTGTGACCGGTTCGGCCGTTCCCTGTCGACTCCTCGCGCTGCGCCTCAGGGCGCTGGCGTCAACCGTGGTTGCGGGTACGTTCGAGTCGGTCATGATGTGTTGTGTCCTGTATCTGTATTGGAGATCAAAACAAAACAAGTACGGGTTTCTGAGTGTTAGGTGTATACTCCTACTCCCCAAAAAAGAAAAGCTGTATAGCGGCAGAGTAAGCAAGGCATTGTGGTCTGAATAAGACCGCGGTGGGCGCCACTGTAACTGTCATTTTTGGCTCTGACAATTGTAATATGAATTTAGGACCGCAAGGGGTCTTAACCTTGGGGGACTTGTCCTTAGGTGATGCACCTAGGTGCCTACGTACCCTTCGGGAGGGATCAAAGTCCACGTAGTTCGTCATGGTGATGTCTATCGGAGCCGTTCGGCAAGGTTGTTACCTGTATTGGGCCGTGTGCGGCTAAGACGTGCCTAAGCTACTCCGGGCGAGCGAGCTGCTCTTTGGGAGGTTGCCTTAGTGGGAGAGAGTTATGGTCTTTGAGGGCTGCTGGAAGCCCTGTAAGCGGTGTGCTCCAAGGAGGAGGTGAGTCGGTCGGAGGTTGGCCGGAACGGGGGGCCAATGACGGGGCTCAAGATGCTGAACGTATTCGTGAGGGGTATCTAAGGGTGCTCAGGTACCGAGAGAGTGTGGAATATCGGAGATGACGTATGATAACTCTCTGGGTCGTATGTGATTCTGTTGGGACTAGATTGCCTTTCTAGTCCCCCGGGTGAGGGGCTATTTATACTGGTGTGTGGGGAGATCGTGCTCGACCCACGACCTCGTGGGACGTGGGTCGTCCCACCAGGCTTGTGGAGATCCCACGTCTGGTTGAGGGGAGACTTTGTGTGGTGACGTGGGCGAGGGCCACGTAATGGATGGATGAGTGATGCCACGTGTCTCCAGCAGGTGCTGGGGCCGTACTTCTAGAACGTCAGTGCCACGTGTCCCAAGGTGGAATATTCCGAATTTACAATATTCATTTTTCTTTTTTTAATAAGTTTTCGCCGATGAGTGTTTCGAAAACTTGATATTCATTTTCCTTTTTTAATCAGTTTTCGCCGATGAGTGCTTCGAATACATGATATTCATTTTAATTTTTTTAATAAGTTTTCGTCGATGAGGGTTTCGAAAACTTGATATTAATTTTTCTTTTTTTAGTAAGTTTTCGATAATGAGTGTTTCGAAAACTTGATATTTATTTATTTATTTATTTTAATCAATTTCCACCGATGAGTGTTTCGAAAACTTGATATTCATTTTCCTTTTTTAATTAGTTTTCGTCGATGAGTGTTTCGAAAACTTTATATTCATTTTTATTTTTTAATCAATTTTCGTCGATGAGTGTTTCGAAAACTTGATATTCATTTTTCTTTTTTTAGTAAGTTTTCGTTGATGAGTGTTTCGAAAACTTGATATTCATTTTTCTTTTTTTAATCAGTTTTTGCCGATGAGTGTTTTCGAAAACTTGATATTCATTTTTTTAATCAGTTTTTGCCGATTAGTGTTCTGAAAACTTGATATTCATTTTGTTTTAATTAGTTTTCCCCGATTAGTGTTTTGAAAACTTGATATTCATTTTTTTTCAATCAGTTTTCGCCGATGAGTGTTTCAAAAACTTGATATTTATTTTTCTTTTTTTTAATCAGTTTTCGTCGATGAGTGTTTCGAAAACTTGATAGTCATATTACGTTTTTTAATCAGTTTTCGCGGAAGAGTTTTTCGAAAACGTAATATTCATTTTTCTTTTTTTTAAAATAGTTTTCACCGATGAGTGTTTCAAAAACTTGATATTCATTTTTCTTTTTTTAATCATTTTTCGCCGATAAGTGTTTCGAAAACTTGATATTCATTTTTCTTTTTTTAATAAGTTTTCGCCGATTAGTGTTTCGAAAACATGATATTCATTTTTTTTAATCAGTTTTCGCCGATTAGTGTTTCGAAAACTCGATATTCATTTTTCTTTTTTTAATGAGTTTTCGCCGATGTGTGTTTCGAAAACTTGATATTCGTTTTCCGTTTTTAATCAGTTTTTGCCGATGAGTGTTTCGAAAAGTTTATATTCATTTTAATTTTTTTTAATCAGTTTTCATCGATGAGTGTTTCGAAAACTTGATAGTTGTCACGACCCCCTATCGGACGTCTGTGACCGGTACGGGAGGTAAGATTTCTTCTATCCTGTATGCCTCTAATTCCTGATTGACATTTTCACATGGCTATAACTACCCATTTCTAATACAAACAATATATATAATATATATGTATATGGCCATCCATTTCCGGTGACCTAAGCAGTTTGCAATCCACTGCTCGCTCAGTGCCGCTTCGGTCTATATATATACACATATTTACTCACACGTACATATAATATACATATTGATCACGCGCTTCAGGGCGGGTGATCTATCCTATTCACATGCAGAAGTATATATTCAATCACACGCTTGCATATAGTTTACATATTGATCACATGCCTCAATGCGTGTGATCTATCCTATTCGCATGCGGAAACCATATTTTCTTACAATCAAATATTCAGCCATACATACATATAATTTACATATTGATCATACGCCTCAATACGTGTGATCTATCCTATTCGCATGCGGAAGTCATACACATATATACACATGATATATATAATATCATAGCCTATATTCCCAACACCAATACCTAACTTTAACCTGTATAAAGCCGACAATGCTAGAATTCAAGTATGATATATATATATATACACAGCAGATGTATACGTACGAAAGCTACGCCCAAAAATGATTTATATATATATACATACATCATAACATATATACATAACCAAAATAACTACCGACGCGGACAAAGCGTGCGTTCTTCAGAGTTGTCCGCCTCCTTGAGAAGAAGTGGACGCGTTCCCGACTCCTGAACCACCTGTATCTAAAACATATAAATAGGGGGTGAGTCAAACAGACTCAGTGAGGAGCTCCCTCATCCCTGGCGTAGCAGCGGGTACCACTACAGCCGGGGGAAGGGAGCAACCACAACCACATGCGCATGTAACGGATTCATATTGTGACCTTTAATATGATCAGGCAGTCAATATATCATATTCACAATTAAAATCCTAATTCATGCTCCTAACATATTTATCATTCAGCACGTACATAAATCACAGTATATATATATCATATGTTTCCATGGTTAACACCTACTTATACACGCAGGCACTCACTTGCTGTCTCCCACATTATGCGAAGAGAAATATTGGCCCGAAGGCAATCTTATGTTTGAACCTAGTTGATCACACTAGGAACTTTCTAAATCCAAGGCACGCTTAGAGTAATAGCCGGCAACTTGTCTGACCCCAGTTAAACCAAGGTAATGGTCACTATGTGGCATACTTACTGATGACAAAATCCTGTCTGTCCGACCAAGATGACCGACTCGATCTACCCGGACTAACCTAAACAAGTTCAACTAACATGTTTAACCTTGAAAGACGCCCTATGAGAAACTAACTGAATATTATATGTGTTTATTAGTTAGGCCTAGATTCCCCCTTTTCAATTATACAACACTCTTACTCACACTTAACAAATAACAACCCAGGTTCAGTTTCCTCAATGTACCATACGGTCAAGATCTTTACAGTGACGATCGATGTGATTGGTTTCAAATGTTACTGAAGTCTCACATATGAAATTATGACTCAATCCTACCCACGGTAACATATAAGGCTCAGTGAGCCACAATAGCACATAATACACTTGAGACTAATTATATAAGCACATATACTGTTGCACGTGACTACTTGCTTGCTAATCATACATGTGTAACACAAATTCATTCAGATAAATAAATTTCATATAACAATTGCACAAAATAGAGCAAACCACATTTTCACGTAGTCATCCAACCCTGTGGGGCAGGGATGGGAGAGCCCCTCACCTCGTTGGCCCTCCTGACCAGTCCTCGGAGTGCCTGGAGCTCCAATTACCCTGTGGTGCCTATACACATATATATTTAAGAAATTTAGAATGTGTAACTAAGCATCTACCACGCATGTGTCATGCTAATGCTTATGCACCCTCTAACTATTTCCAAGAACTAACTATTTAATTCGTTACGTCGTCGTATTTGCTCTTTTTGAACGTCCATACTGTCTTATATCGACTTTCAACACATTCGAGCCACTTAGAACCTCTAAATGCTTAGGTTAGAGAGTCTTACTTATCAAAACTTCACTTCATGTGTTCATAAGAGCATTTAACTAATAAAGAAATAAATTCACGGCTCAAAAGAGGCCTTAGCTTACTCATTCCACCGCCCCCTTATTAGCCGAGTGAACGCTTAACTACGACCTCTTTAATCATATATAGAATTATATTCGGGTATAAATAGAGCCTTGTGTAAATGCTCGGGCTTTATTCCCTTGTCCATTTCCAGCAACTATAACACCTATACTACTCCAATCCAAGCCTAATCATCCATCAAACTATCAATTTCGAATTTTAGAGCAATTTCCTAACCCAATTTCCATGATTTCCATACCCGGTCAATTCCTATGATTTCACTTCGACTCTGAACCTCACTAAGCTTTCAATAACACCCACAAAGCTCGAATTTAACCCCGGAATGTCCCAAATAGAAGAAATCGAAGAATTCCTAAAATACCTAAAATTGAAGAAATTGGGGTTTGAGAGATTTGGGGTTTTCTTACTTGATTTCAATCGGATAGATGAGCTCAATAGGTAGAGAGGATGAATTCCGGCGGCGGAGCCGTCTCCCCAGTGCGTTTTCGGCCAAGCACCTCCGTGAGCCCTCCTCTTCTCTTCTCGGGTGGCCTCGGTTTCACGCTGCAGCTTCTCCTTCTTTTTTTTGTTTTGCGTTTTGTGTTTGCTGGAGAGGGGGGTCACGGTTTTTGCCCCCCACTTATAAAATATAGGCTGAAAATTAAAATAAAGAAAAACCAAGTTGTAAAATCCAAATTTCTTTCCCATCCTTTTAATTCCCTTTTCTTTTAAGTCCTAAAAAAACATTTTAAAATTCTATTTCCTTCCCTTCTTCATTTTTATTTTAACTTTTTAATTTAATTTATTTTTCTTTCCCAAAGAAAAATAAACTAATAATAATGATAATAATAATAAAATTAATATCTCGCATATTACAATAGTCATTTTTCATTTTTTAATCATTTTTCGCCTATGAGTGTTTCGAAAACGTAATATTCATTTTTCTTTTTTTTTAAATAGTTTTTGCCGATGAGTGTTTCGAAAATGTGATATTAATTTTTCTTTTTAAATCATTTTTCACCGATGAGTGTTTTGAAAACTTGATATTCATTTTTCTGTTTTTAATCATTTTTCGGCGATGAGTGTTTCAAAAACTTGATATTTATTTTTCTTTTTTAAAAACAGTTTTCGCCGATAAGTGTTTCGAAAACTTGACATTCATTTTTCTTTTTTTAATCAGTTTTCGCCGATGAGTGTTTCGAAAATTTGATATTCATTTTTATTTTTTTAATTAGTTTTCACCGATGAGCATTTCGAAAACTTGATATTCATTTTTCTTTTTTTAATCAGTTTTCGCCGATGAGTGCTTCGAAATCTTGACATTCATTTTTCTTGTTTTTTATCAGTTTTTGCCGATTAGTGTTTCAAAAACTTGATATTCATTTTTCTTTTTTTAATAAGTTTTCGCTCATGAGTGTTTCAAAAACTTGATATTCATTTTTCTTTTTTTAATCAGTTTTCACCGATGAGTGTTTCGAAAACTTGATATTCTTTTTCTATTTTTTATCAGTTTTCGCCGATGAGTGTTTCGAAAACTTTATATTCATTTTTATTTTTTTTAATCAATTTTCGCCGATGAGTGTTTCGAAAAATTGATATTTATTTTTTCTTTTTTTTAATAATTTTTCGACGATGAGAGTTTCGAAAATTTGATAGTCATTTTTCATTTTTTAATCATTTTTCGCCGATGAGTGTTTCGAAAACGTAATATTCTTTTTTTCTTTTTTCTTAAAATAGTTTTCACGCGATGAGTGTTTCGAAAACGTGACATTCATTTTTCTTTTTGTTAATCAGTTTCCGCCGATGAGTGTTTCGAAAAGTTGATATTCATTTTTCTTTTTTAATTAGTTTTGGTCGATGTTTTTTTCGAAAACTTAATATTCATTTTTCTTTTTTAATAAGTTTTCACCGATGAGTGTTTCGAAAACTTGATATTCATTTTTCTTTTTTTAATAAGTTTTCGCCGTTGAGTGTTTTGAAAACTTGATATTCATTTTCCTTTTTTAATTAGTTTTTGCCGATGAATGTTTCGAATAGAAGATATTCATTTTTATTTTTTTTAATCTGTTTTCGTCGATGGGAGTTTCGAAAACTTGATATTCATTTTTCTTTTTTTAGTAAGTTTTCGCTAATGAGTCTTTCGAAAGCTTGATATTTATTTTTCTTTTTTTAATCAGTTTTCACCGATAAGTGTTTCAAAAACGTGATATTCATTTTTCTTCTTTTAATCATTTTTCGCCGATGAGTGTTTCGAAAACTTGATATTCATTTTTTTGTTTTTAAGTCAGTTTTCGCCGATGAGTGTTTCAAAAACTTGATATTTATTTTTCTTTTTTTAGTCAGTTTTTGCCGATAAGTGTTTCGAAAACTTGATATTCATTTTTCTTTTTTTTTAATCAGTTTTCGCCGATGAGTGTTTCGAAAACTTGATATTCATTTTTATTTTTTTAATTAGTTTTCGCCGATGAGCGTTTTGAAAACTGGATATTCATTTTTCTTTTTTTAATCAATTTTCGCCGATGAGTATTTCGAAAACATGATATTCATTTTTCTTTGTTAATAAGTTTTTACCGATGAGTGTTTCGAAAACTTAATCTTCATTTTTATTTTTTTAATCAGTTTTCGTCGATGAGTGTTTCGAAAACTTGATATTCATTTTTCTTTTTTTAGTAAGTTTTCGATATTGAGTGTTTCGAAAACTTGATATTCTTTTTTCTTTTTTTAATCAGTTTTTGCCGATTAGTGTTTCGAAAACTTGATAATCATTTTTAATTTCTTTTTTTAATAAGTTTTCGCTCATGAGTGTTTCAAAAACTTGATATTCATTTTTCTTTTTTTAATCAGTTTTCACCGATGAGTGTTTCGAAAACTTGATATTGTTTTTCTATTTTTTATCAGTTTTCGCCGATGAGTGTTTCGAAAACTTTATATTCATTTTTATTTTTTTTAATCAATTTTCGCCGATGAGTGTTTCGAAAAATTGATATTTATTTTTTCTTTTTTTTAATAATTTTTCGACGATGAGAGTTTCGAAAATTTGATAGTCATTTTTCATTTTTTAATCATTTTTCGCCGATGAGTGTTTCGAAAACGTAATATTCTTTTTTCTTTTTTCTTAAAATAGTTTTCACGCGATGAGTGTTTCGAAAACGTGACATTCATTTTTCTTTTTGTTAATCAGTTTCCGCCGATGAGTGTTTCGAAAAGTTGATATTCATTTTTCTTTTTTAATTAGTTTTGGTCGATGTTTTTTTCGAAAACTTAATATTCATTTTTCTTTTTTAATAAGTTTTCACCGATGAGTGTTTCGAAAACTTGATATTCATTTTTCTTTTTTTAATAAGTTTTCGCCGTTGAGTGTTTTGAAAACTTGATATTCATTTTCCTTTTTTAATTAGTTTTTGCCGATGAATGTTTCGAATAGAAGATATTCATTTTTATTTTTTTTAATCTGTTTTCGTCGATGGGAGTTTCGAAAACTTGATATTCATTTTTCTTTTTTTAGTAAGTTTTCGCTAATGAGTCTTTCGAAAACTTGATATTTATTTTTCTTTTTTTAATCAGTTTTCACCGATAAGTGTTTCAAAAACGTGATATTCATTTTTCTTCTTTTAATCATTTTTCGCCGATGAGTGTTTCGAAAACTTGATATTCATTTTTTTGTTTTTAAGTCAGTTTTCGCCGATGAGTGTTTCAAAAACTTGATATTTATTTTTCTTTTTTTAGTCAGTTTTTGCCGATAAGTGTTTCGAAAACTTGATATTCATTTTTCTTTTTTTTTAATCAGTTTTCGCCGATGAGTGTTTCGAAAACTTGATATTCATTTTTATTTTTTTAATTAGTTTTCGCCGATGAGCGTTTTGAAAACTGGATATTCATTTTTCTTTTTTTAATCAATTTTCGCCGATGAGTATTTCGAAAACATGATATTCATTTTTCTTTTTTAATAAGTTTTTACCGATGAGTGTTTCGAAAACTTAATCTTCATTTTTATTTTTTTAATCAGTTTTCGTCGATGATTGTTTCGAAAACTTGATATTCATTTTTCTTTTTTTAGTAAGTTTTCGATATTGAGTGTTTCGAAAACTTGATATTCTTTTTTCTTTTTTTAATCAGTTTTTGCCGATTAGTGTTTCGAAAACTTGATAATCATTTTTAATTTCTTTTTTTAATAAGTTTTCGCTCATGAGTGTTTTGAAAACTTGATATTCATTTTTCTAGTTTTAATCAGTTTTCACCGATGAGTGTTTCGAAAACTTGATATTCTTTTTCTATTTTTAATCAGTTTTCGTCGATGAGTGTTTGGAAAACTTTATATTCGTTTTTATTTTTTTTCACAGTTTTCGCCGATGAGTGTTCGAAAACTGGATATTCATTTTTCTTTTTTTAGTAAGTTTTCGCCGATGAGTGTTTTCGAAAACTTGATATTCATTTTCTTTTTTTAATCAGCTTTCGCTGATGAGTGTTCTGAAAACTTAATATTCATTTTTGTTTTTTTTAATCAATTTTCGCCGATGAGTGTTCTGAAAACACTATATTCATTTTTCTTTTTTTAAATCAATTTTCGCCGATGAGTGTTTTGAAAAATTGATATTTATTTTTCTTTTTTTTAATCAATTTTCGCCGATGAGGGTTTCGTAAACTTGATAGTCATTTTTCGTTTTTTAATCAGTTTTCGCCGATCAGTGTTTCGCAAACGTAATATTCATTTTTCTTAGAGGACCGTGACCGGTACAGACACAGGGAATATCCCTATGCCTGTAAGCCTTTTCACATAATTGACAGAATATCTATTATTGAAAATACATCCACATCTAGTATAAATATCATGGCTAGACCGAAATGGTAGCCTATCCTAGGCAAGCAAATCCACGGCCAGTGCCGCTTCAGGATATAAATATAGGAAAACACACATAATATATATAACCTGTGTACTGGCTACACATCCGAAGATGCTGTCTATCCTATTCACATGCAACAAATATATGTATATATACATTTTGAAAACAAATTTTCCCTGTATCGCAGTAAAATAAATCCTGATATTTAAGGTGTGTGAAGCTGACAGTTCTAGATTTAGTAATACAATCTAATTGGGTACGTCTACCCTTTACTTTATGATACAATAATAAAGTAAATTACAATTACACTTTATTCACCCACATGAACAGGTTGTGGGTCTTGGAAAAGTGTTGCTCAACCCTCGTTCGACCGAGACTTCTTCCACCTGTACTTAACATGTCTCTGTGTAGTAAAAATGAGGCGTGAGTCTTAACCACGCAACTCAGAGAGAACTCTCCCATCCCCGGCGCAAGGCGGGTACCATGGCGCTGGGATTGGGAGTCATACACAACCACATGCAAAAACAACTGGTTACTGTTAATTAGCATACATTCTTGGCGACCACACAACAACAGATATTTCACCCAACCACTCACATGCATTTAACAGATACAAGCATGCAGCATGTTTAATTCACATCATCACTCAACAAGTAAACATATAACATATAATGCCGGCTTTTACTTACCGGTCTTCTCACGTTCAACATATTTGAATCAAACAAGACGTTGTGGTGATGTAATCCTGTACGTCACCACTACGCTGCACAATCAGCAATTATATGCAAACACAGACAATTCTTTAAGTACACGCAGATACTATAACATACATCTACTTAACTTCCCCCTTTCTAGGGTATTTACTAGCCACTACATGGCTTTTCTACCTCGAACCTGTGCACTCGGGTTGCTAGCCACCACGTGGCAAAGCATACTTAACCCATTCACTTGGGTACTAGTCACCTCATGACAATTCTATTAATCAAACAATATTTAACTCATTCACTTGGGTACTAGTCACCTCGTGACAATTCTGTTAATCAAACACAATCAACTTCTATCTATCAAATAACTGATACGTAGTCACCACGTGGCACGTCCTGACCCCTTGCTGCGGGGAAATAGCTTGAGCCCACTCGTCCATTACCCAACCAGGCCACATGGCGGGCACGGCACGACGTCTCGAAGCATGGGCGCTGACACACCCTGGACCAACTCCACAGGATGATTTCTCTTTTACTAGGTTAGGCTCACGATTCACCCGTAGGTTCCTCCCGTGTCTCCTTACCTTAGTCTCACATATTAATAGGATTCTTTGTATCTTTCCCGAAGGATCAACAATTATTCTCCTTGTTAATATGGACGAGTATCCTTAATAGGATATAGCTCATATACCCGTTCAGATGCACTCTCGGAGCCTCAAGCTATCGTCATAGCAATATAAAACCTTTCTGACCCTATTGCCAGGATAGGGCAATGACCATCGTCATGGTGATTATAAAACTGAGGTCTCAAGTGCCATCTGACGTTGTTCTAGTCGATGTCTCACATCGCTAGCATAATCAAATCCAGAACCCACCAATAACTCCTTTGCTTGATTATAATCTAAGTCACCGTCGTGACGAGTTTTCAAAACAAAAGCTTAGTTCTCCCGTACAAGGACTCTTGCCACCGTCGTGGAAAAGATTTAATAAAATGCTCATCATGCCTCCGGAGTGTATGAGTTGGATTTGTAACACGCCAATCATAGCAAACAATTATACTCTACTCCTACGTTTTGTAATGTAATGGAAGGGGGTCACAGTTTGGCACCCCATATATTTATTTATTTAACTAAAAAAACAAAATAGATAATAAATAATTAAATCTTAATTCTTTCCCAACTTTTTAAATCCCATTTTCTTTTAGGTCCTAAAAAATATATATATTCCCTATTTTATTTTATTTTATTTTTCTCTTCTTCATTTGCTTTCAACTTTTTAATTTAATTTATTTTTCTTTCCCAAAGAAAAATAAATTATTAATAATTCTTTCCCAACTTGATATTTATTTTTCTTTTTTTACTCAGTTTTCACCGATGAGTGTTTCGAAAACTTGATATTCATTTTCCATTTTTAATCAGTTTTCGACGATGAGTGTTTCGAAAACTTTATATTCATTTTTATTTTTTTAATAAGTTTTCGTCGATGAGTGTTTCAAAAACTTGATATTCATTTTCTTTTTTTAGTAAGTTTTCGCTGATGAGTGTTTCGAAAACTTGATATTCATTTTTCTTTTTTTTATTCGTTTTTTCAGATGAGTGTTTTGAAAACTTGATATTCATTTTTCTTTTTTAATTGGTTTTCGCCGATTAGTGTTTTCGAAAACTTGATATTCCTTTTGTTTTTTTAATCAGTTTTTGCCGATTAGTGTTCTGAAAACTTGATATTCATTTTTCTTTTTTTTAATCAGTTTTCGCCGATGAGAGTTTTGAAAACTTGATATTCATTTTTCTTTTTTAATCAGTTTTCGCCGATGCGTGTTTCGAAAACTTGATATTTATTTTTCTTTTTTTTAATCAGTTTTCGCCGATGAGTGTTTCGAAAACTTGATAGTCATATTTCGTTTTTTAATCAGTTTTCGCCGATGAGTATTTCGAAAACGTAAATTCATTTTTCTTTTTTTAGAATTGTTTTCGCCGATGAGTGTTTTCAAAACTTGATATTCATTTTCCTTTTTCTTAATCACTTTTCGCCGATGAGTATTTCAACAACGTGATATTCATTTTTCTTTATTTAATTAGTTTTCACCGATGAGTGTTTCGAGAACTTGATATTCATTTTTCTTTTTTTAATCATTTTTAGCCGATGAGTGTTTCAAAAACTTAATATTCATTTTTCTTTATTTAATTAGTTTTCACCGATGAGTGTTTCGAGAACTTGATATTCATTTTTCTTTTTTTAATCATTTTTCACCGATGAGTGTTTCGAAAACTTAATATTCATTTTTCTTTTTTTAATTAGTTTTTGCCGATTAGTGTTTCGAAAACTTTATATTAATTTTTATTTTTTTAATTAGTTTTCGCCGATGAGCTTTTTCGAAAACTTGATATTCATTTTTCTTTTTTTAATCAGTTTTCGCCGATGAGTGTTTCGAAATCTTGATATTCATTTTTCTTGTTTTTTATCAGTTTTCGCCGATGAGTATTTCGAAAACTTGATATTCACTTTTCTTTTTTTAATTATTTTTAGCCGATGAGTGTTCGAAAACTACTTGATATTCATTTTTATTTTTATAATTAGTTTTCGCCGATGAGCGTTTTGAAAACTTAATCTTCATTTTTATTTTTTTAATCAGTTTTCGTCGATGAGTGTTTCGAACACTGGTTAATTATTTTTCTTTTTTTTAGTAAGTTTTTGCTATTGAGTGTTTCGAAAACTTGATATTCATTTTTCGTTTTTGAATCAGTTTTTGCCGATTAGTGTTTCGAAAACTTGATATTCATTTTTCTTTTTTTAATAAGTTTTCGCTCATGAGTGTTTCGAAAACTCGATATTCATTTTTCTTTTTTTAATCAGTTTTCACCGATGAGTGTTTCGAAAACTTTTTATTCATTTTTATTATTTTAAATCAGTTTCTGCCGATGAGTGTTCGAAAACTGGATATTCATTTTTCTTTTTTTAGTAAGTTTTCGTTGATAAGTGTTTCGAAAACTTGATATTCATTTTTCTTTTTTTAATCAATTTTCGTCGATAAGTGTTTCGAAAACTTGATATTCATTTTTCTTTTCTTAATCAGTTTTTGCCGATGAATGTTTTGAAAACTTTATATTCATTTTTATTTTTTTAATCAATTTTCGCTGATGCGAGTTTTCGAAAACTTGATATTCATTTTTCTTTTTTTAATCAGTTTTCGTCAATAAGTGTTTCGAAAACTTGATATTCATTTTTCTTATTTTAATCAGTTTTTGTCGATTAGTGATTCGAAAACTTGATATTCATTTCTCTTTTTTTAATAAGTTTTCGCTCATGAGTGCTTCGAAAACTTGATATTCATTTTTCTTTTTTTAATCAGTTTTCGCCGATGAGTGTTTCGAAAACTTGATATTCATTTTCCTTTTTTAATCAGTTTTCGCCGATGAGTGTTTCGAAAACTTGATATTCATTTTCCTTTTTTAATCAGTTTTCGCCGATGAGTGTTTCGAAAACTTGATATTCATTTTTCTTTTTTTAGTAAGTTTTCGCTAATGAGTGTTTCGAAAACTTAATATGCTTTTTTATTTTTTAATCAGTTTTTGCCGATTAGTGTTTCGAAAACTTGATATTCATTTTTCTTTTTTTAATAAGTATTTGCTCATGAGTGCTTCGAAAACTTGATATTCATTTTCTTTTTTTAATCAGTTTTCGCCGATAAGTGTTTTGAAAACTTGATATTCATTTTCCTTTTTAAATCAGTTTTCGCCGATGAGTGTTTCGAAAACTTGATATTCATTTTCCTTTTTTATTCCGTTTTCGCTGATGAGTGTTTCGAAAACTTTATATTTATTTTTATTTTTTTAATTAGTTTTCGTCGATGAGTGTTTCGAAAACTTGGTAGTCATTTTTTATTTTTTAATCATTTTTCGCCAATGAGTGTTTCGAAAACGTAATATTCATTTTTCTTTTTTTTTTAAATAGTTTTCGCCGATAAGTATTTCAAAAACTTGATATTCATTTTTATTTATTTAATTAGTTTTCGGCTTTTCGCCGATGAGAGTTTCAAAAACTTAATATTCATTTCTCTTTTTTAATAAGTTTTCACCGATGAGTGTTTCGAAAACTTAATCTTCATTTTTTTTAATCAGTTTTTGTCACGACCCCCTATCGGACGTCCGTGACCGGCACGGGAGGTAGGATTTCTCCTATCCCGTAAGCCTCTAATCCTTGATTGACATTCTTATATATGCATAACTACCCATTTCTAATACAAACAGTATATAGTATATATGGTCATCCCTATCAGGTGACCTAAGTAGCACGCAATCCACGGCTCGCTCAACGCCGCTTCAGTCTATACATATACACATAGTCAATCACACGTACATATAATTTACATATTGATCACGCGCTTCAGGCGGGTGATCTTTCCTATTCACATGCAGAATCCCTGTGTACAGTCAAGTATATATATTCAATCACACATCTGCATATAATTTACATATTGATCACACCCCTCAATGCGTGTGACATATCCTATTCACATGCGGAAGCTGTATTTTCATACAATCAAGTATTCAGTCACACATATATATAAATTTACATATTGACCACACGCTCAGTGCGTGTGATCTATCCTATTCACATGCAGGAGTCACATTCATATATATATATATATATATATATATATGTACACATGATATTCATCATATCACAACCTATATCCCCCAACAACAACACCAATCTTTAATCTGTATAAAGCCGACAGTTCTAGAGTGTGACATATACATATATGCATATAGCAACTGTACAAAACAATGCTATACCAAAAGAATCATATACATATACATCCTGACAAAATACATATATCAATACTACCCACGCGAAGAATGCGTGCGGTCTCTAAGTCTGTCCGGCTCCCTGAGATGAAGTGGAAGCGCACCCGATGCCTATACCACCTGTGTCTGTAACATGTAACATTGGGGTGAGTCAAACAGACTCAGTGAGAGGCTTTCCCATCCCTGGTGTAGTAGCGGGTACCACTACAACTGGGGAAGAGGAGCCAATAACAAACACATACGCATATAACGGGTTTAAATTTCCATATATTAAGTGGTCAGGCAATTAGCATATATTACATTCACAATATAGAATTTAAAGCATGGTTCTACATACATTTAAATTCACACATACAACATATCATAGTTTAACATACCACTTCATGTGGATATCCATATTCAACTAACCGTAATCATAAACTGGCCCGAAGGCATATCTCTGTTAGGAGAGAATCTGGCCCGAAGGCAATATCTCACGTGAGCAATATGAACTTCCATTACCCAAGTCTTGAATTTATGGCTCAAGAGAATCATAAATGCTACATGTCCAAGCTTTGCATTTATCAAACTAACCTTGAACACTTCACCTACACATGAATACACATACCCGAATACACGTAAAATTAGAAAATTGTCTCTTTTTCCCCGAACGGGGTTCCGGGTGAGACGGGAATTACTCGGGTTTTAATCCCTCGTACATTCCAATAATTTTTTAACAATTATATAATTATCATTCAACATTTCAATGCACCCCAAATCATTCCACAACACCCGGAAAAATTCCATCAATTTGCTTCCGGTTCCTAAGCTTCCAACTCACTTCCTAACATGCATATACTTCAATTTAGGACCCAGAACACTTAGATTGAATCAATTGGGGTCTTTCCAAAAATCCCTAAAATTGATAAAATTGGGGTTTGAGAGTTATGGGACTTCTCACCTCGATTCAACCGGTTAGAAGGACGATATGGAGTAGAGGAGACTCCCAGCTACCTTCCCCGATGAAGAGACGGCGTTTTCCGGCGTGGAAACTCTTCCCCTTTGCTTTCTCTCTCTAAACCGTCCCTCTCTCTCTCTCTCTAGCACCAAGACGACACGAGCTCCGGCGGATGCGACTCCGGCCTCCGTCTCGCGTACGTCCGGCCACCACGCGCTGCTCTCTGTCCGTCCGTGGATGTTCCCGTTCACGAAGCCCCTCACGGTTTGCTCTCTCTCTCGTCAACGCTCTTTCCTCCCTCTCTCATGATTTGCTTCTGTCTTTTTTCTTTCCTCTTTTCTTTATTCTTTTACATATATATACATATATATAATTAACATATACATATCACAAAAATAAATAATCTGATATAATGATAATTAATAAGAAAAGGGAATATATATATATATATATATATATATATATATATATAAAATAATTAGGATTTAAACAAATTTGTGTTTTTTAAAAACAACAAGTAGTAGGATAGTGTGTATTTTATCTCATTTTCCACTTTAATTAAATTAATTTAATTTAATTTAATTTAATAATGCTAGTTAAAATATTCTCGGGTATTTCAATCTTCCCCCCTTAAGAAATTCGGTCCCTGAATTTCAAACAAAATACTAACCTTAGTCTCGAAATAGATGAGGATACGTCCTGCGCATTTCACCCTCGACCTCCCATGTAGCTTCTTCAGTCGAGTGGTTTCTCCACAGAACTTTAACCAATGGAATCTCCTTCGTCCTGAGTTTCTTCAACTGTCGATCTAAGATTTCCACTGGTTCCTCTTCATACGTCATATTTTCGGTTAGTTGCACGTCTTGCGATTGGATCACGTGCGAGGGGTCGGGAAGATACTTCTGAAGCATTGATACATGAAAGACAGGGTGTACACCCTCCAATTCCGTAGGCAATTCCAACCGATACACTACATTCCCAACTCTTTCTAAGATTTCAAACGGTCCGATATACCGAGGACTCAACTTCCCCTTCTTACCGAACGGCATCACGCCTCTCATCGGTGATATTCTCAAGAACACCTGATCACCAATGGCAAACTCTAGTTCCCTCCTTCTATTGTCTCCATAAGACTTTTGCCTACTCTGAGCCACCAGCAATCTCTCCCTTATACACTTTACTTTCTGTAAGGTATCTTGTAGCAATTCCGGGCCGACTAGGCTAGCTTCTCCAACCTCGAACCACCCAATCGGGGATCTGCATCTACGGCCGTACAGAGCCTCGAAAGGTGCCATTTGAATACTTGTTTGATTACTGTTATTGTACGCAAACTCAGCCAAGGGTAAATACTTTTCCCAACTTCCGCCGAAATCCATAATACACGCACGAAGCATGTCCTCAAGAATCTGAATGGTTCTTTCTGATTGCCCATCGGTCTGTGGGTGGAACGCAGTACTCAGATCAACTCTAGTTCCCAACACTTCCTGCAATGACTTCCAAAACCTGGAAGTGAACTGTGGACCCCTATCAGATATTTTGGACACTGGCACACCGTGCAATCTAACGATTTCTGATAGGTAAGTCTGTGCATATTGACTCACATCGTGCAATCTAACTGGCAGAAAGTGTGCAGACTTAGTCATGCGATCCACTATTACCCAAACCGAATCAAATCCCCGTTGTGATCTTGACAACCTTGTGACAAAATCCATTGTTATCCTCTCCCATTTCCACTCAGGTATTTCTATTTGTTGTAATGTTCCGGCGGGCTTCTGGTGTTCAGCCTTGACTTGCTGGCACACTAAACACCTGGCTACATAGTTTGCGACATCCTTTTTCATGCCATTCCACCAATACAACTGTTTCAGGTCATGATACATTTTATTAGCTCCTGGATGTATTGTATACGCTGTCAGGTGTGCTTCTTCAAGTATTATTTCTTTCAAATTATCAACCATAGGGACACACAACTGTCCCTCCAACCGAAGTATGCCACTGTCATCTATGGAGAATCTAACGTCGTCCTTCTCCCCCTTAACCACTGTATCTCTGATCTATTTGAGGTCGTCGTCTTGATCTTGTTTGGATTTAACTTCTTCGATTAGAGCTGACTTAGCTTGGATGTGGGCTAGAAACAAGTTGGAATCTCCAATTTCCAACTGAGTTCCTGATTGTCCCTAACCACGACGGTGGATATGATGAAATTTGTTCTCCGAGGAGTTAACTATTGTCTTCTCTAGTGAGGCTTACCTTGACTCAATCTGCCTATTCATCTAACTGCCTTCGTAACGACTTCTTATATCTGTCTTGGAACACGCCAAGATACTCGCTAGTTGCATAGCACACTAGGTTCTATTTCTATAACTCTAACTGACGAAGTATTCCCCTTCATCGGAGTCCCCGTACCTAAGTATCCTCTACTACCAAGCAGCTACCCTTATGCCGGTATTCCCCCGATATATTCCTTGTAAACGACTTCTTCAGAAAAAGTCCGTTTACATCTTACTATACCCTCTACTCTACATCTAGACATACCGCTTACACGACATGCACCCTACGTAGGTGTTTATACTTTGTGCCATTAGTGTACCCAACTCTTCCAAGGTTGTTACACTCACTACCGACTCGGTTTACCCTACTCGCGTCCTAACGAAGCTAAATACCATGACACTAGCACAACTATGTATTACACTTACCGTTTCTCCACCAAACGGTAAAGGACTTTACATTTATGACTCGTGTTTCCCTTCCTTTTCCGGACTTCTACACTTACCCTTAGTGGTTTCCATCACCACTTCAGGTTACTCCCTGTCGACATCCTATGTCTGACCAACTCAGATTCTTCTCTGACTACTACTTGTAGTCATTTCTATTTATAATGGAAACTCATCAGTCTCCTCCTTACTATCGTGCTCATTACTCAGCCTCAGGCTCAGTTCGGTCTTCACATCCGAAGGCCTCGCTCAACACGACTATGACTGTGGATCTGTACCATCCTCAGGTTAGTCCACTTAGAGTTGCACATCCTATGCTAACTCTACTCGTTGGATTTCTGTTGGCTTTTACCCTAACTTGGCCCACTTGGACTCCTCAACTCACTTAGATCCTGTATTCCTACTCAGAATACTTGATCCATTAACTCCAGCATGAACCTTCCCGGACAGTCTCTACTCCCAAACGGGATCCGCTCCCACGGTTTGACTCTTTCCTTTCTTACGGTGTGGCATATGTTCACGAATATATACCGCCTCTTGCAAGTGTGTTACCCGTTGGGTTCCAATCGCCCCCAACGGTAGCATACATGTTTTATCATTTGGCTTGCATCCCCCGATGCTTACCCGACTCTGTTCCCGTATTCACTCTCTTCTTTTCATTTCGTACCTACGTGGTACTCTTTCTTCGAGTATTTCTCAATACTCATTATTCACTACATTCTCTTTCTCGATTAACCGTCCTTCCGATTAATCACCCCCATGGCCATTTATACGTTTGGTTTGTCCACTCAGTCTCCACCCATACACGGGCTTCAGACTAACGGATTTATGGTTCACCAACTTGTGGAACTAGCTTACCTAGCTATGTCCACTACGATCTGTGTACTATACATGCACTTACGGTAGTAGTTGGTTCTCCACCTCCTACTTGACTCTCATCCTATGGGGTCCTATAGGCTTCCGCTCTTCCCCCTTATGGGACTACTTATCCCCGTATACTTTCTCTTCCATCGGGCTTCCACGAGTCCCTTTGGGGTTTATCTCTCACTTTATCTCGTTCGAGAGCTATCTATCGCAATAGCACTCACTCACTTATCTCTGGACGGTACCCGAAGGTCTACGCCTGTTTCCCCTTCTAGACCTGCTCCGGTCTAATACTTTAGGGTCCATTATCACCATACGACCCCTTAGTTGTTAACCCTTAGGTTTACCTGTATACTTCCTTGGCACTTTAGCACTCTCTAGTGCTTTTCGATGTCTACTTAACTTTAATCACTCTAAGCGAGTGATTTCTCAACTACATCTACCGTCCTTATACTGCTTACCTGTAAAAGGATTGTTGTTTGGTAGGGTATTGGTCACATGAGTTAGTCTTCTTAGGCACCCTGTGGGTTTTGAAATTAATTCAAGTTTATTTCTTAGAAAATGACGCCTAAGGTTTTCGTAAATGGTTAGGGTTTAACCAATTGGAATGACACAAATTGAGAAAGAGTTTTCATGAAAATTTGACTTCCAATGGTTACCCCTTGTATTTTTAAGAGAAATTTTAGGGTCTTTCAGAAGCTCTCATCCGGAAAGACCAAAAATACTTTTACAAAATTTTTTCATGTGGTCAATATCCCACTCTTTATGCTCTTCCTTAAGCACCCAAGAGAGTTTGGTTGGGCTTAATCCCTTCCTTTCCCCCTTGTTTGCTTAAGGAACTAGTAGTTCATGGATCGAGCGCAGGGTTGGACTAGGCTCCTTCCCTGTGCCTTACCATTTACTTCATTTCCGGCTCGGCATATGGTCACGCTCTACAGGTTTACATATGCCTCTACTTCTTAACATCTATTCCTACGGCATGTGGTTCGGCCACTTTTCCCTTCCATACACCGTGTCCTGATTTTCCAGTCCGTAGATTTCTACTTCTACAATGTGGCATACACCACCTCTTTTCTGTTTACTTTACAAACCATTCCTAGCCTAGACTACCATTCATGGCACTATTCTACTTGCATTCTCTACTATAGTCAAATAACTCGTGCCTATACCATAGCACACAATGCGCGCTAACGGAGCGGACGCATCGTCTCTTTTAACAACTGCAACACAATCACACATTGTAGCGCATTCCTGCCTATAATTCAACCAAATGTGTCTGTGTCTAGGTAGCATCCTTCATGGATGTCTCCTTTCCCTATTATGGCGTCCTAAGGTTCCTGGGGTCACTACCACCCCACCTTATGCCTTAGTGCATCGCTGTACCGCACAAGAACGTCACCTGATAAGAGTTTTCATAATCCATCGGAGATTAAGAGAGAAATGAAAGAAAGGCTGATTCAATTTTCCTGGGTACTTCCACAAGTGCCTTTTTACTCCCACGTTGTGCCCGGGTACACAAAGAGGGGTAAACCGACACCTGGTCATACCTATGGCTTCATATAGTTTAAAGTAACCAGGCTCTGATACCAAGTTTGTCACGACCCCCTATCAGACGTCCGTGACCGGCACGGGAGGTAGGATTTCTCCTATCCCGTAAGCCTCTAATCCCTGATTGACATTCTTATATATGCATAACTACTCATTTCTAATACAAATAGAATATAGTATATATGGTCATCGCTATCAGGTGACCTAAGTAGCACACAATCCAAGGCTCGCTCAACGCCGCTTTAGTCTATACATATACACATAGTCAATCACACGTACATATAATATACATATTGATCACGCACTTCAGGCGGGTGATCTATCCTATTCACATGCAGAATCCCTGTGTACAGTCAAATATATATATTCAATCACACATCTGCATATAATTTACATATTGATCACACGCCTATATATATGTACACATGATATTCATCATATCACAACCTATATCCCCCAACATCAAGACCAATCTTTAATCTGTATGAAGCCGACAGTTCTAGAGTGTGACATATACATATATGCATATAGCAACTGTACAAAACAATGTTATACCAAAAGAATCATATACATATACATCTTGACAAAATACATATATCAATACTACCCACGCGAACAATGCGTGCGGTCTCTAAGTCTGTCCGCCTCCCCGAGATGAAGTGGAAGCGCTCCCGATGCCTATAGTGTCTGGAACATGTAACATTGGCGTGAGTCAAACAGACTCAGTGAGAGGCTTTCCCATCCCTGGTGTAGTAGCGGGTACCACTACAACTGGGGAAGAGGAGCCAATCACAAACACATACGCATATAACGAGTTTAAATTTCCATATATTAAGTGGTCAGGCAATTAGCATATATTACATTCACAATATAGAATTTAAAGCATGGTTCTACATACATTTAAATTCACACATACAACTTATCATAGTTTAACATACAACTTCATGTGGATATCCATATTCAACTAACCGTAATCATAAACTGGCCCGAAGGCATATCTCCGTTAGGAGAGAATCTGGCCCGAAGGCAATATCCCACATGAGCAATATGGGAACCTAGTTGATCATTCTAGGAACCCCTGGCCCCAAGACTTTACTTGGAACAATAATATGACCCCAAGACTTCACTTAGAGCATAGCCGGCGACTCATTTGACCTCGGTTTACCCAAGGCAATAGCCACAATGTGGTGTACTCATATACTTTGTATTTCTGTGGGTTGACTCAAGACAAATAGACTCAATCTACCCGGACTATCCATGATCGAATCGGTTTCCAGGTTGTACCATAAATGACCCCTATGGACCACTGCTTACTCATTTCTCTTCTTCTTAAGCAACTCTAAATTCCCAAGTGGTTTTCTAATTCGGAAGCTCTCGGTTTAAAACAAGTCACCTATATTCATCTCCTTTAAGAAGTTACATACACAACCACCCTTTTCAGGTGATGAACAATGAGGTTGGTTTATAATATCACAAGACTCTCACAAATAAAGTTGACTCGATCCTACCCCTGATATCATCTAGGTCCCGAGGACCTTCTTTTTCATATAAGGCTCCTTGAGCCACCGTCGCTTTAACAATTCACATACACACATATAGCACGTCTTCACATATATTGTAATTTAGGAACAACAATAGCATGTTATCTAACATATTATTCCTACAAATAGGCAAGAAGGCAAACCATATATCCATATTCACAGTCAACCCTATAGGGCAAGGAAAGGAAAGCCCCTCATCTGGTTGGCCCCTCTGATCGGCTCTCGGTGCGCCCGAAAGTCCACTCACAGTATGGTGCCCTATACACATATACTTGAGAGATTTAGAAACTTGCAATTTCAACCACTATCGTGTACACGTAACGCTAATGCTCAGGTTCTTTCTAATTAATTCCATAGACTAGTTGTTGACTTGGAATGCCCTCAACTAGTTTTCGGAACACCTAGCATGCTTCTATTCGTGTTCAGCCCTATCTTAATCACACTATTTGGAAGCTTTGACTTGGGAATGCAAGGTTACCCAATTTCACCTCTATGTGTCCATATGAACTTCCATTACCCAAGTCTTGAATTTATGGCTCAAGAGAATCATAAATGCTACTTGTCCAAGCTTTGCATTTATCAAACTAACCTTGAACACTTCACCTACACATGAATACACATACCCGAATACACGTAAAATTAGAAAATTGTCTCTTTTTCCCCGAACGGGGTTCCGAGTGAGACGAGAATTACTCGGGTTTTAATCCCTCGTACATTCCAATAATTTTTTAACAATTATATAATTATCATTCAACCTTTCAATGCACCCCAAATCATTCCACAACACCCTTAAACCTTAACCACCACATTTTCCTACACTTTTTCCAACCCGGATAAATTCCATCAATTTGCTTCCGGTTCCTAAGCTTCCAACTCACTTCCTAACATGCATATACTTCAATTTAGGACCCAGAACACTCAGATTGAATCAATTGGGGTCTTTCCAAAAATCCCTAAAATTGATAAAATTGGGGTTTGAGAGTTTCGGGACCTCTCATATCGATTCAACCGGTTAGAAGGACGATATGGAGCAGAGGAGACTCCCAGCTACCTTCCCCGGTGAAGAGACGGCATTTTCCGGCGTGGAAACTCTTCCCCTTTGCTTTCTCTCTCTAAACCGTCCCTCTCTCTCTAGCACCAAGACGGCACGAGCTCTGGCGGACGCGACTCCGGCCTCCGTCTCGCGTACGTCCGGCCACCACGCGCTGCTCTCCATCCGTCCGTGCGTGTTCCCATTCACGAAGCCCCTCACAGTTTGCTCTCTCTCTCGTCAACGCTCTTTCCTCCCTCTCTCACGATTTGCTTCTGTCTTTTTTCTTTCCTCTTTTCTTTATTCTTTTACACATATATACATATATATAATTAATATAAACATATCACAAAAATAAATAATCTGATATAATGATAATTAATAAGAAAAGGGAATATATATATAAAAATAATAATTAGGATTTAAACAAATTTGTGTTTTTTTAAAAAAACAAGTAGTAGGATAGTGTGTATTTTATCTCATTTTCCACTTTAATTAAATTAATTTAATTTAATTTAATAATGCTAGTTAAAATATTCTCGGGTATTACAGTTTTCGTCGATAACTGTTTTGAAAACTTGACATTCATTTTTCTTTTTTTAGTAAGTTTTCGCTAACGAGTGTTTCGATAACTTAATATTCTTTTTTATTTTTTTAATCAGTTTTTGCCGATTAGTGTTTCGAAAATTTGATATTCATTTTTCTTTTTTTAATAAGTATTTGCTCATGAGTGCTTCGAAAACTTGATATTCATTTTTCTTTTTTTAATCAGTTTTCGCCGATAAGTGTTTCGAAAACTTGATATTCATTTTCCTTTTTTAATCAGTTTTCGCCGATGAGTGTTTCGAAAACTTGATATTCATTTTCCTTTTTTAATCAGTTTTTGCCGATGAGTGTTTTGAAAACTTTATATTCATTTTTATTTTTTTAATTAGTTTTCGTCGATGAGTGTTTCGAAAACTTGGTAGTCATTATTTATTTTTTAATCATTTTTTGCCGATGAGTGTTTCGAAAACGTAATATTCATTTTTCCTTTTTTTAAATAGTTTTCGCCGATAACTGTTTCAAAAACTTGATATTCATTTTTATTTTTTTAATTAGTTTTCGGCTTTTCGCCGATGAGAGTTTCAAAAACTTAATATTCATTTCTCTTTTTTAATAAGTTTTCACCGATGAGTGTTTCGAAAACTTAATTTTAATTTTTATTTTTTTTAATCAGTTTTCGTCGATAAGTGTTTTGAAAACTTGATATTCATTTTTCTTTTTTTAATCTGTTTTTGCCGATTAGTGTTTTGAAAACTTGATATTCATTTTTCTTTTTTTAATAAGTTTTCGCTCATGAGTGCTTCGAAAACTTAATACTAATTTTTCTTTTTTTAATCAATTTTCACCGATAAGTGTTTCGAAAACTTGATATTCTTTTTCTATTTTTAATCAGTTTTCGCCGGTGAGTGTTTCGAAAATTATATATTCATTTTAAATTTTTTAATCAGTTTTCGACGATAAATGTTTCGAAAATTGGATATTCATTTTTCTTTTTTAAGTAAGTTTTCGGTTATGAGTGTTTCGAAAACTTGATATTCATTTTTATTTTTTTAATTAGATTTCACCGATTAGTGTTTCGAAAACTTGATACTCATTTTCCTTTTTTATTTAGTTTTCGGCGATGAGTGTTTCGAAAACTTTATATTCATTTATATTTCTTTTAATTAGTTTTCGTCGATGAGTGTTTCGAAAACTTGATATTCATTTTTCTTTTTTTTTGTAAGTTTTCGCTGATGAGTGTTTCGAAAACTTGATACTCATTTTTCTTTTTTTATATTCATTTTTTCAGATGAGTGTTTTGAAAACTAGCTATTCATTTTTCTTTTTTTAATAAGTTTTCGCCGATGAGTGTTTTCGAAAACTTGATATTCATTTTTCTTTTTTTAATCAGTTTTTGCCGATTAGTATTCTGAAAACTTGATATTCATTTTTCTTTTTTTTAATCAGTTTTCGTCGATAAGTGTTTTGAAAACTTGATATTCATTTTTCTTCTTTTAATCTGTTTTTGCCGATTAGTGTTTCGAAAACTTGATATTCATTTCTCTTTTTTTAATAAGTTTTCTCTCATGAGTGCTTTGAAAACTTAATACTCATTTCTCTTTTTTTAATCAGTTTTCACAGATGAGTGTTTCCAAAACTTGATATTCTTTTTCTATTTTTCATCAGTTTTCGCCGATGAGTGTTTCGAAAACTTTATATTCATTTTAAATTTTTTAATTTGTTTTCGTCGGTAAGTGTTTCGAAAACTGGATATTCATTTTTCTTTTTTTAGTAAGTTTTTGGTTATGAGTGTTTCGAAAACTTGATATTCACTTTTATTTTTTAATCAATTTTCACCGATGAGTGTTTCGTAAACTTGATATTAATTTTCCTTTTTTAATCAGTTTTCGGCGATGAGTGTTTCGAAAACTTTATATTCATTTTTGTTTCTTTTAATCAGTTTTCGTCGATAAGTGTTTCGAAAACTTGATATTCATTTTTCTTTTTTTAGTAAGTTTTCGCCGATGAGTGTTTCGAAAACTTATTATTCATTTTTTTTTATTCGTTTTTTCATATGAGTGTTTTGAAAACTTGATATTCATTTTTCTTTTTTTAATCAGTTTTCGCCGATGAGTGTTTTCGAAAACTTGATATTCATTTTTCTTTTTTTAATCAGTTTTGCCGATTATTGTTCTGAAAACTTGAAATTCTTTTTTCTTTTTTTTTTAATCAGTTTTCGCCGATGAGTGTTTCGAAAACATGATATTTATTTTTCTTTTTTTAATCAATTTTCGCCGATGAGTGTTTCGAAAACTTGATAGTCTTATTTCGTTTTTTAATCAGTTTTCGCCGATGAGTATTTCGAAAACGTAATATTAATTTTTCTTTTTTTAAAATAATTTTCGCCGATGAGTGTATTGAAAACTTGATATTTATTTTTCTTTTTTTACTCTGTTTTCGCCGATCAGTGTTCTGAAAACTTGATATTCATTTTTTTCTAATTAGTTTTCGCCGATTAGTGTTTCGAAAACTTGACATTCATTTTAATTTTTTTAATTAGTTTTATTTTCTTTAATCAGCTTTCATAGATGAGTGTTTCGAAAACTTGATAATTATTTTTCTTTTTTTAGTAAGTTTTCGCTATTGAGTGTCTCAAAAACTTGATATTCATTTTTCTTTTTTTAATCAGTTTTTGCAGATTTGTGTTTTGAAAACTTGATATTCATTTTTTTTAATAAGTTTTCGCTCATGAGTGTTTC
Source organism: Senna tora (assembly GCA_014851425.1). Lineage (NCBI taxonomy): Eukaryota > Viridiplantae > Streptophyta > Magnoliopsida > Fabales > Fabaceae > Senna > Senna tora. Next base: position 14,462,748 of record CM026266.1, read on the forward strand.
GAAAACTTCATATTCATTTTCTTATTTTAATCAGTTTTCACCGATGAGTTTTTCGAAAACTTGATATTCTTTTTCTATTTTTAATCAGTTTTCGCCGATGAGTGTTTTGAAAACTTTATAGTCATTTTTCTTTTTTTTAATCAATTTTCGCCGATGAGTGTTTTCGAAAACTTGATATTCATTTTTCTTTTTTTAATAAGTTTTCATCGATGAGTGTTTCGAAAACTTGATATTCATTTTTCTTTTTTAATCAGTTTTTGCCGATTAGTGTTTCGAAAACTTGATATTCATTTTTCTTTTTTTAATAAGTTTTCTCTCATGAGTGCTTCGAAAACTTGATATTCATTTTTCTTTTTTTAATCTGTTTTGGCCGATGAGTGTTTCGAAAACTTGATATTCATTTTCCTTTTTGAATCAGTTTTCGCCGATAAGTGTTCCGAAAACGTGATATTCATTTTTCTTTTTTTAATCAGTTTTCGCCAATGAGTGTTTCAAAAACTTGATATTTATTTTCCTTTTTTTTTAATCAGTTTTCGCCGATAACTGTTTCAAAAACTTGATATTTATTTTTCTTTTTTTAATCAGTTTTCGCCGATGAGTGTTTTGAAAACTTGATATTCATTTTTATTTTTTTAATTAGATTTCGCCGGTGAGAGTTTCGAAAATTTGATATTCATTTTTCTTTTTTAATAAGTTTTCACCGATGAGTGTTTCGAAAACTTAATCTTCATTTTTATTTTTTTTAATCAGTTTTTGTCGATAAGTGTTTTGAAAACTTGATATTCATTTTTCTTTTTTTAATAAATTTTTGCTCATGAGTGCCTCGAAAACTTAATACTCATTGTTCTTTCTTAATCAGTTTTCACCGATTAGTGTTTCGAAATCTTGAAATTCTTTTTCTATTTTTAATAAGTTTTCGCCGATGAGTGTTTCGAAAACTTTATATTCATCTTAATTTTTTTAATTAGTTTTCACCGATAAGTGTTTCGAAAACTGGATATTCATTTTTCTTGATATTTTTTTTTCTAATCAGTTTTCGTCGATCAGTGTTTCGAAAACTTGATATTCATTTTTCTTTTTTTAGTAAGTTTTCGCTAATGAGTGTTTCGAAAACTTGATATTCTTTTTTCTTTTTTTAATCAGTTTTTGCCGATTATTGTTTCAAAAACATGATATTCATTTTTCTTTTTTTAATAAGTTTTCGCTCATGGGTGCTTCGAAAAGTTTATATTCATTTTTCTTTTTCTAATCAGTTTTCGCCGATGAGTGTTTCAAAAACTTGATATTCATTTTCCTTTTTTAATCAGTTTCCGCCGATGAGTGTTTCGAAAACTTTATATTCATTTTTATTTTTTAATCAGGTTTCGTCGATGAGTGTTTCGAAAACTTTGTAGTCATTTTTTATTTGTTAATCATTTTTCGCCGATGAGTGTTTCGAAAACGTAATATTCATTTTTCCTTCTTTTTAAATAGTTTTCGCCGATTAGTGTTTCGAAAACGTGGTATTCATTCTTCTTTTTTTAATTAGTTTTCGCCGATGAGTGTTTCAAAAAGTTGATATTTATTTTCCTTTTTTTTAATTGGTTTTCGCCGATAAGTGTTTCGAAAACTTGATATTCAATTTTCTTTTCTTAACCAGTTTTCGCTGATGAGTGCTTCGAAAACTTAATACTCATTTTTCTTTTTTTAATCAGTTTTTACCGATGAGTGTTTCGAAAACTTGAAATTCTTTTTCTATTTTTAATCAGTTTTCGCCGATGAGTGTTTCGAAAACTTTATATTCATTTTAATTTTTTAATCAGTTTCCGTCGATAAGTGTATCGAAAACTGGATATTCATTTTCTTTTTCTAAGTAAGTTTTCGGTGATGAGTGTTTCGAGAACTTGATATTCATTTTCCTTTTTTTAATTAGTTTTTGCTTATGAGTGTTTCGAAAACTTGATATTCATTTTTCTTTTTTAAATCAGTTTTCGCCGATGAGTGTTCTCGAAAACTTGATATTCATTTTTTTTAATCAGTCTTCGCCGATGTGTGTTCTCGAAAACTTGATATTCATTTTTCTTTTTTTACTCTGTTTTCGCCGATCAGTGTTCTGAAAACTTGATATTCATTTTTCTATTTTTTTCATCAATTTTCGTCGATGAGTGTTTTGAAAACTTGATATTCATTTTTCTTTTTTTACTCTGTTTTCGCCGATCAGTGTTCTGAAAACTTGATATTCATTTTTCTTTTTTTTAATCAGTTTTTGCCGATGAGTGTTTCGAAAATTTGATATTTATTTTTCTTTTTTTTTAATTAGTTTTCGCCGATCAGTGTTTCGAAAACTTGGGAGTCATTTTTCATTTTTTTAATCAGTTTTCACCAATGAGAATTTCGAAAACGTAATATTCATTTTTTGAAATAGTTTTCTCCGATGATTGTTTCGAAAACTTGATATTAATTTTTCTTTATCATTATCAGTTTTCGCCGATAAGTGTTTGGAAAACGTGATATTCATTTTTCTTTATTTAATTAGTCTTCACGGATGAGTGTTTCGAAAACTTGATATTCATTTTTCTTTTTCTAATCATTTTTCGCCGATGAGTGTTTCGAAAACTTGATATTCATTTTTCTTTTTTTAGTAAGTTTTCGCTGATGAGTGTTTCGAAAACTTGATATTCATTTTTCTTTTTCTAATCAGTTTTTGCCGATGAGTGTTTCGAAAACATGATATTTATTTTTCTTTTTTTAATCAGTTTTTGCCGATTAGTGTTTTCGAAAACTTGATATTCATTTTTCTTTTTTAATCAATTTTCGCCGATGAGTGTTTTGAAAACTTAATATTCATTTTTCTTTTTTTAATCAGTTTTCGCCGATAAGTGTTTTGAAAACTTGATATTCATTTTTTTGTTTTTAATCTGTTTTTGCCGATGAGTGTTTCAAAAACTTGATATTTATTTTTCTTTTTTTCAAACACTTTTCGTCGATAAGTGTTTCGAAAACTTGATATTCATTTGTCATTTTTTTAATCAGTTTTTACCGATGAGTGTTTCAAAAACTTGTTATTCGTTTTTCTTTTTTTAATTAGTTTTCGCCGATGACAGATTCGAAAACTTGATATTGATTTTTCTTTTTTAATAAGTTTTCACCGATTAGTGTTTCGAAAACTTAATCATCATTTTTATTTTTTTAATCAGTTTTCGTCGATAAGTGTTTCGAAAACTTGATATTCATTTTTCTTTTTTTAGTAAGTTTTCGCTAATAAGTGTTTCTAAAACTTGATATTCATTTTTCTTTTTTTAATCAGTTTTTGCCGATTAGTGTTTCGAAAACATGATATTCATTTTTCTTTTTTAATAAGTTTTCGCTCATGAGTGCTTCGAAAACTTGATACTTATTTTTCTTCTTTTAATCAGTTTTCACCGATGAGTGTTTCAAAATTTTGATATTCTTTTTCTATTTTTAATCAGTTTTCGCCGATGAGTGTTTCGAAAACTTTATATTCATTTTTATTATTTTAATCAGTTTTCGCCGATGAGTGTTTCGAAAACTGCATATTCATTTTTCTTTTTTTAGTAAGTTTTCGCTGATGATTGTTTCAAAAACTTGATATTCATTTTTCTTTTTTTAATTAGTTTTTGCCGATGAGTGTTTTGAAAACTTGATATTCATTTTTCTATTTTTAATCAGTTTTCGCCGATTAGTGTTTCGAAAACTTGATATTTATTTTTCTTTTTTTAATCAGTATTCACCGATGAGTGTTTCGAAAACTTGATATTCATTTTCCTTTTTTAATCAGTTTTTAACGATGAGTGTTTCGAAAACTTTATATTCTTTTTTATTTTTTAATCAGTTTTCGTCGATGAGTGTTTCGAAAACTTGATATTCATTTTTCTTTTTCTAATCAGTTTTTGCCGATAAGTGTTTCGAAAACTTGATATTTATTTTTCTTTTTTTAATCAGTTTTCGCCGATAGGTGTTTTTGAAAACTTGATATTCATTTTTCTTTTTTTAATCAGTTTTCGCCAATTAGTGTTTTGAAAGCTTGATATTCATTTTTCTTTTTTTTTAATATGTTTTCGCCGATGAGTGTTTTGAAAACTTGATATTCATTTTTCTTTTTTTGAATCAGTTTTTGCCGATGAGTGTTTCGAAAACTTGATAGTCATATTTCGTTTTTTAATCAGTTTTCGCCGATGAGTGTTTCGAAAACGTAATATTCATTTTTTGTTTTTTTACACAGTTTTCCCCGATGAGTGTGTCGAAAACTTGATATTCATATTTCTTTTTCTTAATCAGTTTTTGCCGATGAGTGTTTCGAAAACGTGATATTCATTTTTCTTTATTTAATTAGTTTTAACCGATGAGTGTTTCGAAAACTTGATATTCATTTTTATTTTTTTAATCATTTTTTGTCGATGAGTGTTTTGAAAACTTGATATTCATTTTTCATTTTTTAATCAGTTTTCGCCGATCAGTATTTTGAAAACTTGATATTCATTTTTCTTTTTTTTAATCTGTTTTCGCCGATGAGGGTTTCAAAAACTTCATATTCATTTGCCTTTTTTAATCAGTTTTTGCCGATGAGTGTTTCGAAATCTTTATACTCAATTTTATTTTTTTATTATCAGTTTTCGTCGATGAGTGTTGGATATATTGGGTCTTCGGGACTAAATATCCGCCCATGTGGGAGTCCGATCGGGTCGAGTGAGGATTCGTTGGAAAGCTCGCTAAGAGACGAACAAAACGACACCAAGATGACACTCATTGGAGGTTACACGAGCCCTCACTCGTGGCCCAAAGTGGGCTAGGTGATCATGTTGGAAGCATGATATTTTGTTCATATTCCAAGTCCCACATTGCTTGTGTCAATTATGCAAGCTCTCTCATCCTCCTATAATTAGGAGTGACTCCACACCTTTCTAGTTGCTCATTCCATGTGTTGGAAAGGGGGATCCCATTTGGGAAACCCCACTCAGTATAAATTTTCTCTTTCTCTTGAGTCTTTTTCCGCGCATCAGTCGTGGACATGTGGCTCTACCTCTCGTAGGTAGAGTCCTCCGTTTGGTGCGGCCCTTTTCGGAGCTCATCGATTGGAGATCAGTCCTGGTGGAGCAGAGGCACTGGCAAGATCCGAGGTTTTAACGATGGCGTCCAGGTTAGTAGCTTACGCAATATTTATTTTTGCCTGGATTTATTTTCGGTTTTTCTTTTAGGTCCCTGGGTCGGGTCGGTCATGTGGATTCGGGCATTTCCCTACATTGGTATCAAAGCCTGGTTATGCTAGAGCTCTGTTCTCTAGGGATTGATGAACCGAAAAGGATTAGAAACATATTTAGGGCTTGTTTGTTTAAAACTTAGGAACATGCTTAGGTTCCAAGTTTTAATTATATGTTTTAATTTTGATTTAAAACATGTGATAGTCATATATTGTAAGGTAGGGTCCCATAATTTTTGAATTTAAATTATGAGTTAATTTCTTAATTCATATTGACTGGTAACCCATACCCTAAAACCTAGAAACATGTTTAGGTTCCCCTTTCAATATTAAAGACCCTAATTTGCATGCATGTATATTTAAGGTATGTGTACCCTACAAATTAGATATATACCTGTGGATGTATGCTACTGCTTTGGGGAAGGGGAACGTTCACTAATGAGGGTGACGTTGACCGACTCGGAGGTAGACGGAGTCACCGTCGCCGGTGGTCGACCGGCGGCCGGCGCCGCCGCATACCGTCACCGGTGGTGGCCGGCAGCGAAGTCCGGCGGTCGGTTCTGCCGCCGACGATGGTCGGTCGGTGGTTCACCCCTGGCGACCAGACATGTCGCCGGCGGAGTTTCGGTGACCGTCGCCACCCGCGGGGTCGCTGGTGCCGACGGTGGCGCGGCAACCTCCACCGCCGTGGGTTGCCGGTGACGGCGGACGTCCAACGACATCCACCGCCGGTGACGGCAGATGACCGGCGACCGGCGTTGGCTGATGTCCAGCGGCCGTCCGGAGGTTCTCCAACACTGTCGCCGCCGCGTGCTGTCGGCGACGGAGGCCTGTGGTACACCGGCAACCGCCGCCGCCGCCGGTGGTCGATCGGCGGTTCGCCGGCGCGGCTGTTGACTGTCGGAGGTCAACGGTTGACCATTGATTGGTCAATGCTGACCGTTGACCAGCGTCGCGAAGTTTTCTGTCGCGTATAATTTCTCCGTTTTAGCTCTGATTACGACGATTTTTGAGTCGTTCTTCTTGTTTTCCCGAGACGAATACAAATATGAGGAGAAATTAGGGTGAATTGGAGTCTAAAGAGCAGATATGACCATCTCTTAACTCATTCACATACACAACGAAAGAGATTTAAGCGGTTTGTGATCGTTTAAATCAGCTTAAGCATTTTACTCGAGTGGGAGCTAGGGGCAGCATGTGGCAAACCCATAACTCGATATAAATGCTTATCCACGTGGGAATTTAAATAGTAAATGACTATTTAAATGATCGTAAGCGTTGTAATCAAGTAGAAGTTCGAGGTCGTGCCTGTGGCGACTCGATGTTCTTCTTGATAGTGTACATAGTGGGAATCCAAAAGGGATTTTGAATAGTATGTGACTGTTCTATGAAAATTGTTGAGTCAAGCAGAGAAAGGTGTACATATATAGGCTCTCTATGTGATGAGAGTGGTTGACCCCACTTCTCGAATGCAGAGACTGACTATATCTACACTCGTCTTGCATTGATTACAATTTTCAAGAGTTGTGTGTTGTGTAATAAGGAGCTGTGTAATTAGTGTTAGCGTCTAGGATTGACTTATAGTATAACTACAAAACTTGTGAATGTAGATCACATTAGAGAGATCGCTTTGGTGACACTGTGGCCACCAAGCTGAGGCAGCTTACAATCAAGTTTGATTCCTCCAAGATGCACTCTGACAAGGGCATGAGGACGCATCTAAGGGAGAAATCTAACATAATTTGGGAGTGTGAGTAAACCTGAACACTCCCCACTGGTAAACAGTGAGTTCAAAATGTTGCTAGATCTCTTCCCTCCTATTGGGAGTGCATATAGGTCATTCCGACCTCCACTAATATCATCAAGTTTCTTGATGATATTAAACACCACCTAGTGCTCTAGGATTGTTGGCATAAGGTTGTGAAATCTATCGAGCACGTACCCTAAGTGGCTAAAGTTTCTTAGAGCTATAGGCTCCAAGAACAAGGACAATGGGTCCAAGAGACATGGTGCTAGGAAGAGAAAGGGTAAGTGTAAGGTAAGTAGCCTCATTTCAAAGGAAAAGCAAAAGAGGAAAAGAGATTTTGGCCAGGGTCAATTGTTGCTTCTGCCAACCTATACGACACTATGCGCAAAAATTATTTGCAGCAATCATTTTCCTCTCACCCATGAACATTGGTTCATGGATTTCCGTCCTCTGCCCAATGGGAGCAAGCAGAAGTATCCTTGTGGGAACAAAGCATTATTAAAGTTAAGAGGTTGGGCAGCTACAAAACGAAGTTGCGTAGTGCCCACTCTTTATCTTTATATATGTTATGTGTTCTAGATAATGAACGGAACTTATTATGAACTGTTTTTCCGTGAAAGAACTTATGATATAATGTGATCTATATGTTTATCATGACTCCTTAGTGTTAGTTTTTGATTTTATGACAATGGTTGTGTTGTGATACACTTTGAATTACATTCCCGTAATTCAACTAGTTGCTTTCCTGTGTCTTCCTCTGTGGTTGATACACCTATGTGGCAAGTGCGTGTGGGATGCAATTACGTATTAGCAAAGGAGAATTTGTGAGGACAAATTCCTAATGCTAGTTTGTAAACGTTACCTTACAGACAAAGCAACCTGTTGTTGTGTCACGACCCCCGTTTAGAGGACCGTGACCGGCACAGACACAGGGGATACCCTTATGCCTGTAAGCCTTATCACCTAATTGGCAGAATATCTATTATTGAAAATACATTCACATGCATTATAATATCATGGCTACACCGAAATGGTGGCCTATCCTAGACAAGCAATTCCACGGCCAGTGCCGCTTTGGGATATAGATATAGGAAACACACATAATATATATAACATGTGTACTGGCTACACATCCGAAGATGCTGCCTATCCTATTCACATGCAACAGATATATGTATATATATATATATATTTTGAAAACAAATTTTCCCTGTATCGCAGTAAAATAAACCCTGATCTTTAAGGTGTGTGAAGCTAACAGTTCTAGATTTAATGATACAATCTAATTGGGTACGTCTACCCTTTACTTTATGATGCAACAATAAAGTAAATTAAATTACAATTACACTTTATTCACCAACATGAACAAGTTGTGGGTCTTGGAAAGTGTTGCTCAACCCTCGTTCCATCGAGACTTCTTCCACCTGTACTTAACCTGTCTCTGTGTAGTAAAAATGAGGTGTGAGTCTTAACCACACGACTCAGTGAGGATTCTCCCATCCCCGGCCCAAGGTGGGTACCATAGCTCTGGGTTTGGGAGTCATACGCAACCACATGCAAAAACAACTAGTTACTATTGTTAGCATACATTCTTTGTGATCATACAATAACAGAAATTTCACCCAAACACTCACATGCATTTAATAACTGTAAACATGCATCAGTTTATTCCACGTCATCAATCAGCAAGTAAACATGTAACATATAGTGTTGGCTTTTACCTATCAGTCTTCTCACGTTTCAGCATGTCTGAATCAAACAAGACGTGTGGTGACGTAATCATGTACGTTACCACTACGCTACACAATCAACAATTATATGCAAACACAGACAATTTATATATACACACAGATACTATAATATACATCTACTTAATCTCCCCCACTCTGGGGTATCTACTAGCCACTACGTGGCTTTTCTACTTCGAACCCGTGCACTCGGGTTACTGGCCACCAAGTGGCAAAACATACTTAACCCATTCACTTGGGTACTGGTCACCTCGTGACAATTGTGTTAACCAAACACAATCAACTTCTATCTATCAAACAACTGACGCATAGCCACCAAGTGGCACGTCCTGACCCCTTGCTGCAGGGCAATAGCTTGAGCCTACTCGTCCGTTACCCAACCAGGCCACATGACGGGCACGGCACGACGTCTCGAAGCATGGCCATTGACACACCCTGGACCAACTCCACAGGATGATTTTTCTCTTACTAGGTTAGGCTCACGGTTCACCCTTTGGTTCCTCCCGTGTCTCCTTATCTTGGTCTCACATATTAATAGGATTCTTTGTATCTTTCCTGAAGGATCAACAATTCCTCTCCTTATTAATCTGTACAAGTATCCTCAACAGGATATAACTCATATATCCGTCCAGATGCACTCCCTGAGCCTCAAGCTATCGTCATAGCAATATAAATCCTTTCTAACCCTATTACCAGGATAGGGCAATGACCATCACCATGGTGATTACAAAACTGAGGTCTCAAGTGCCATCTGGTGTTGTTCTAGTCGATGTCTCACATCGCTAGCATAATCAAATCCGAAACCCACCAACCACTCCCTTTTGCATGATTATAATTTAAGTCACCGTCGTGACGAGTTTTCAAAATAAAAGCTTAGTCCTTTCGTACAAGGACACTTGCCACCGTCGTGGAAAGGATTTGATAAAATACTCATCATGCCTCTAGAGTGTTTGAGTTGGATTTGTAACACACCAATCATAGCAAACAATTACTCTCTACTCCTATGTCTTCCTATCTAAGCTACTTTCCACAACCTATTCTCTAGTTCCTTTATTCTTTTAGCATTCAATACCTCTAGCTAACACATACTAGACAAGCAGAGAATGTACATACTCATGTATTCCACATAAGCATACAACCCTAGGAGCAGAGATGGAAGAACCCTCACCTTGGCTAACCTTCCATGCATTCCTCTCCTGTAACTTTAATCTCCTCGGAGTTCCTGTTGCACTCTATTGCGCATCGTTGTCCCTATAAGAACAACATTTACTTCATTAAAGTTATTACTTAGCTTAACTTGTTATTTATCTCTCCATTACTCTCACATGTAGTCCATGGTTGCCACAGAGTCAAGCTCTTGGTCTTATCGGACTTCTCTATCCTGACTTATGTGTATCCTTCCTCGGACACTTGACTTACTCACATATAACACTCTACTTGAGTGTTTCACATACTTGGATTTGAATATTAGACCTCTATCTAACTTGTATTCGCATCTAAGGAAGTTTATCTAGCTTGGTTGGAAGGAATCCTAATTTTTAGGAAGGTCTAAACATTTTGATTCAACTTGTGTTCCTACTTGGGTTCTAGAAATCTAGTTTCTAAATCTCAATATACCTCCAATTTATCCTACTTAAGGTTTCCTAAAGGTTGTGAAGGAATAAGATTGAAATTCACAAAGTTAGACTTAATTTGTTCTGCAAGTTTCCATCCTTGAGAAACAAGAGGGTACTTAAAATAATCCTTGATTATTGGTAGCATACTTAGAATTATTCTAGAGTGTTTAAGATTGAAAAGAAGAGGTTTAAAACTCTCAACGTCACCCTTAAAGTGTATTTGAGCAACCCGAGCAAGGACCCGGTACGTTAACGTCAAGGTTCAACCTTATTAACCTCGTGTCAGCTCTTCACGGGTCTTGTTCAGCTCATATTCCAACCATATAATTTTAATAATATCAATCCAAGCCTATTTACTCAAATCCAAGCTCAATCTTAATTATCAACAATTTTTTCCAATTTGGAACTAATTATAATTTCAATTATCAATCCAAGCTCAATCCTAATTATCAACAATTTTCCCCAATTTGGAAATAATTATAATTTCAACCCCAAATCCTTCCAAATTCGAATTTGGGCAAATCCGAGAATATAATCTTGATTCCTACCCCAACTAAGTGTTCAAGAACACTTTCTTGGTCTCAATCTACCCTCGAAACAATTCAATCGAAGGTCAATCGAAAAAAATCCCTAAAATGGAAAAATTGAGGCTTTAGAATGAAATTGGGGTTACCAACCTTGATTCGATTGGTGGGAGGTGTGGAAGATGTTGTAACCGAGCTCCGGTGACTTTTCCCGGCGTCGGCTAGCTCTTCTCCGGCGAAATTCCTCCTCCTTCCCCCTTCTTCTTCCTCCACGCATCCCCCTCTCTCTCTCTCTTCTTCCACTTTCTACTTCTTTCTTCAATCCGTAGCTCTCTCTCTCTCACGTTTCTCCTTTTTCTTTCTTTTATTCTCTTTTAATTCCTTCTCTTTTTCTTTCTTTTTCTTTTTAATTCATCTTCTCTTCTTTCTCTTATTAATAAGTCACGACACTCCTTCAATTAAATAATAATAATAATAAATAACCAAATAAATATAATTAATGATTAAATAATAAATAAATATATTATTAAAAATAAATAACTAAATAATTAAATAAATAATAACAAATTTGTATTTTTAATTTAATCCCTTTCCCTATTTAATTCAGGTTTCCAATTCCTTAGGTCCTGAATTAAATCCTAAAAATTATTTTAGTTCTTTCCTTCATCTTTTATTTTATTTTAAACTTCGAAAAATTTGCCGGTTCCTTTCCTGTTTCTCTTAACTTTCATGCTTTTCCTACATTCCTTGTAAAGTTTTAATTCCTAGCCCCGGAATAAATCATTCTTAAATCCTCGAAATTCTAAATAAATCATTCTTTAATCCTCGAAATTTTCTGGGGTATTACATGTTGTGTCTTCCTCTGTGGTTGATACACTTATTTGGTAAGTGCGTGTGGGATGCAATTACGTATTAGCAAAGGAGAATTTGTGAGGACAAATTCCCAATACTAGTTTGTAAACGTTACCTTACAGACAAAGCAACCTAAGAACCTTTCAGTCATGAAATCAGAAAATCCTCTTTCATCAAATTAGTCCACTCGGACATCAGCGGTCCAATAAGCGTGAGGGCGAGGCAAGCGGCCTAGTATTTTCTCACAGTTACGTGGTGAAATTGGGATAGTTAGACAACTAACTATTCCACATACTCCACAGCAAAATGAGTTGCTCCTGGAGCTGGTTAAGTTGATAATGACTCAGGTGAACGTTCCCATTGGGGGCGATGTTTTGCCAACAGTCACTTTCGTACTTAACCATATGCCCTTTCAAATTATGTGAGTGACTCCTTATGAGTTCTAGTTAGGTAAAAGACCTGATTAGAATATTTTGAGACCATAAGAGTATACAGCATACTTGATCCTTCCTATGAGTATGGGAAGCTTGACCCTAGAGGCAAGTAGCGTGTCTTGGTAAGATAGCTTGGTCACTCAGAAGGATCTGTCTTCATTAGCGAGAATGAAGACACTCCGGTCACATAATTTGAGTCTAAGGATGTAATGGTCCTTAAGACAAACTTTTCTAGAGCAAGGGAGACAGATTTTGGGATGTGCACCTTTATTGAAAGGAGGTGGACCTACAACACGTCAGGAGGAGCGTATAGACGTGTCTCCAGTTGCCAAGTCCAGTGGGAGTATTGCTTATGAGGAGCAAGTCTTCCACGAAGCACAATCCAAGAGCAGTACTAGAGGAGTACTAAATTATCAAGTAGAGCCTTTGATAATTCAAAAGGCTCTCTCCGGCCCTACTAAGAAAAAGTGGACTAAAACGATGGAAGAAGAAAAGACAAAGTCTATAAGGACATACCATGTATAAGACTTGGTGGATCTGCCCCGCGTCACAAGGCATTTTTGAGAACAAGTGTGCTCTCAAAATTTAAGGGAGGCAGACAGGTCAATTGACCACTACTAGGCACATTAAGCAGTGAAGAGGTACACACAACAAGAAGATATCTACTGTGACGAAACCTTCTCGTTCATTGTGTGGTCAGAGTCTGATTCTAGCTTTGGTCACCAATTTAAGTCTGGGGGTACATCGATTAGGATGTCTAGACCGCTTTCTTGTATGGAAAACTAGGTGTAGAGATCTACGTGCACAAGCACATAAGTCTCATGGCAAAAGGCCAGGAGCGCAGAGTATGCCGACTCCAAGGATCTGTCAAGATCTCACATATTCATCTAGACTCGTGGTAATTGACCACTTAGTCCATTTCAAGAAAGTTGAGAGTATTTCATTACCCTCACGCTCTATGTAGAAGACATATGGCTAGCTAGAAATGACACAGAGGCTGCTTTAGCCAATTAAGGATGGCTATCCTTTCATCTTTAAGATAAAGGAATTGGGTTAAGTAGTGGGAGTCAAGATTCATGGAGAATGCTCCAAGAATCGACTCACTCTGTCACAAGAATCCTATGAAGAAGAGATTCTTGGTGGATTCCATTTGAACGAACTTGAACCCGAGTGATGTGCTATTAGCAAGAGGCAAGAGTTTTGAGTCTTGCTACATGCCTTTAGACTATGTCAGAGGTGGAGTCATTGGATAGAATTTTCATACATGTAGTTGGTAGCTTGAAGTACAATGAGGAGTGTACTTGCTCCAACGTACTTTTTGTAATCGGCTTTGTGAGCCGTTATCAGTCAAGCCTAGGTCAAACACACTGTTTAGAGTGTTTTGAGGTACTTGTAAGGCGATGCTGAAGGGAGCTGCTGACAATCGGTTATTTTCATCATGTTAGTGACCCGCAAACGGCGGGCCACACATTGATGTCGATTGGGTAAGAGACTTGGATGAGAGGATATCCACGTCTTGGTGTGCTTTGCTAAGCACTGGAACCAACTTGCAGAGAGGCAAGTAAGGATTATGCATTTCTCTGTCCATTAGAGACATGGAGTTCATTGCATGATCATCAGCAGTACAGGGCACTTTGGATTGGAAGATCTAAAGTCACTTATAGATCACAAACAGAGTTGTTGACCTAGTGACATTGATCTCATAAAGTCAAACAGCTATGGTTTACACCAAAGAAAGCCTAAGTACCACAAGAGAACGCAACACAACTTTGTATGAGACATCGTTACACAGTAGTTAACTATCTTGTTGTGTTAGTCTAAGCATCAAGTGACCAGAGAGAGGGTCCTCACAGTATGACCTGTGATAGAGCATTGGCTCTATACCCTCACGGACCTGCATTGGTGGGTTGGCTGTATAGAGATAGAAGCCGTAAAACTAGTGTTTTAGATACACAGGATTGCTTAGAACTAGGGTGATTTAACATAGTTTATGTCATTATGACAAGATTTGTGAGAGCTCTATTTCTTGATCATAAGTAAAGTATGATGCCTAGGCATACCTTTATTTTGTGTGGATCAAGAAAAATAAGTACTTATTACACAACATATAAAGTATGTCGTACAGGCTTGGAAGGTTGGCTCTCTCACACGAGCAACCGCCTTGGACAAACAAGTGTTGTGGGCCAAGATGAGACTTAGGTGTTTTTTCCTTGAACACTAAAATGGGATATAGTGTGAATATCCAGAGGCAGCTGAAAAGCGGCGAGTGTTGGACAGGAAAACGCCACTGCGAATTGATAAGTCGCCCTAGTAAGTGTACTAGGATGAGATCCGCTAAGATGATTAGCTTTTATGATCGAATTATGAATCCCCACTATTCATAATGCCTGTAGCTAGACGTGAGTGCTCCACTTGGCGCTATGTGAAGCGAGCGAAGTGTGGTAGCAAACTCAAGTCAGATTCTAAGTGAGTCTGGACTAAGGTCTGTGTGGTGTAAGTGATTGAGGATCAAAATCGACATACGCTTGAGAACAGCACAACATGCGTTTCATACCGCATGTGCTTTAAGAACCGCAAGGGAAGCATGTGAATGAATCCCTGCTTCAATGCTGTGTGAGTCCCTGAAAGGATGCATCAATCCTTTCAAAGGGTACCCTTATGCACTTTGACTCTGTCATGAAGAGATGAGGTAGTGCATGCTACTTTGGTACCGTTCCAAGAGGCTATGGAAAAATACGGCCCGAAGGAAAACTGTCAAGAAAGCAGCTATCTTTGATTGAACTGATAAGAGGTCGAAAGGAAGATTGTGTTGACATATGCATGTGTGATAGTATCCTGAGGTCGACCCATTATGTGATCCCTTTGTGGTTCTCATGGATGTGGATACCTATCGCAACTGAGTGTGGCTGAAGTCCTAGTCTTATTGTAGACTTAGAGGGATTGGACTAGCCATGTATATGAACACGTCTAGGGAACCCATGACACTATTTTTCGATGAGACATGTGGTCACATCATCAGACACTTGGGTTGTAGCATCACTTATAGTTGGGCCCTAACAGGCTTCTAGTATAAGGCTCCCACATTTCGTGCCAAGCGGTCACGACTGACCCAGAGTATGAAAGAAGACGACGAGAGAAAGAGAAATAGACAAGTCCTTTGTGATAAGGATAGTCATGGGCCTCCCACCATGTGCGAGTTGGAGTATGTTGGATATATTGGGTCTTCGAGACTAAATATCTGCCCATGTGGGAGTCCGATCGGGTTGAGTGAGGATCCGTTGGAAAGCTCGCTGAGAGACGAACAAAACGACACCAAGATGACACTCATCAGAGGTCACACGAGCCCGCACTCGTGGCCCAAATGGGGCTAGGTGATCATGATGGCAACATGATATTTTGTTCATATTCCAAGTCCCACATTGCTTGTGTCAATGATGGGAGCTCTCTCATCCTCCTATAAATAAGAGTGACTCCACACCTTTCTAGTTGCTCATTCCATGTGTTGGAAAGGGGGGTCCCGTTTGGGAAACCCCACTCAGTATAAATTTTCTCTTTCGCTTGAGTCCTCTTCCGCGCATCAGTCGTGGACATGTGGCTCTACCTCTCATAGGTAGAGTCCTCCGTTTGGTGCGGTCCTTTTCGGAGCTCATCGATTGGAGGTCAGCCTTGGTGGAGCAGAGGCACTGGCAAGATCCGAGGTTTTAGCGATGGCGTCCAGGTTAGTAGCTTCCGCAATATTTATTTTTGCCTAAATTTATTTTCGGTTTTTCTTTTAGGTCCCTGGGTCGGGTCGGGTCATGTGGATTCGGGTTTTTCCCTACAATGAGTGTTTTGAAAACTTGATAGCCATTTTTCATTTTTAAACATTTTTCGTCGATGAGTGTTTCGAAAACGTAATATTCTTTTTTCTTTGTTTTTAAATAGTTTTCGCCGATGAGTGTTTCGAAAACTTGATTTTCATTTTTATGTTTTTTAATCGTTTTTTGTCGATGAGTGTTTCAAAAACTTGATATTTATTTTTCTTTTTTTTATCAGTTTTCGCAGATAAGTGTTTCGAAAACTTGATATTCATTTTGCTTTTTTTAATCAGTTTTCGCCGATGAGAGTTTCGAAAACTTGATATTCATTTTTATTTTTTAATTAGTTTTCGACGATAAGAGTTTCGAAAACTTGATATTCATTTTTCTTTTTTAATATGTTTTCACTGATGAGTGTTTCGAAAACTTGATATTCATTTTCCTTTTTAAATTAATTTTCGGCGATGAGTGTTTCGAAAACTTTATATTCGTTTAAATTTTTTTTAATCAGTTTTCGTCGATGAGTGTTTTGAAAGCTTGATATTCATTTTTTCTTTTTTTAGTAAGTTTTCGCAGATGAGTGTTTCGAAAACTTGATATTCATTTTTCTTTTTCTAATCAGTTTTTGCCGATGAGTGTTTCGAAAACTTGATATTCATTTTTCTTTTTTTAATCAATTTTTGCCGATGAGTGTTTTCGAAAACTTGATATTTATTTTTCTTTTTTTAATCAGTTTTCGCCAATTAGTGTTCTGAAAACTTGATATTCATTTTTCTTTATTTTAATAAGTTTTCGCCGATGAGTGTTTTGAAAACTTGATATTCATTTTCCTTTTTTTGAAACAGTTTTCGCCGATGAGTGTTTCGAAAACTTGATATTCATTTTTATTTTTTAATTAGTTTTCGCCGATAAGAGTTTCGAAAACTTAATCTTCATTTTTATTTTTTTAATCAGTTTTCGTCGATAAGTGTTCGCTAATGAGTGTTTCGATAAGTGTTCGAAAACTTGATGTAATATCCCGCTCCCAAAGATGCTTAAGTGAAAAAAAAGTAGACGAATTAATTAAGTCAAAGTAAAAGATTAATCAATAAATAGAGTAAATTTCAATAAATTATATAAATGAAAGATAATTATATTAAATTGGGAAATTTAATATTAACGGTGAAAATATTTAATAAAATAACAAACAATAATTGAAGGAAATTCAAAGTTAATAGCATGATAGTTAAATTAAAGACCAAATATTAAATTGAGAATAAATAAATTAGGAATAAGAAATTAAGTTAGAGAAAAGCTTAATTTAGAAAAAAAAATCTTTATATATAGAAAGGTATTCACATTCAATTAAATTAAAAAAAAATGTATTGTAGAAGACAATATATCATTAAATAATAGGTATGAGATTAGTTTTATCTTATACTCCACTTTTACCTATGACGCACGAGAGAGAGAGAGAGAAAATGTTTGAGAGTTTCTAGACAAATAAAAGTAGTTTTCCTACACTAGACCCCTACACTCTTCTTTGGTAAATAAAATAAATAGATAAATTAAAAATATATTTCTTTTATTCCCACCCACCAATCGTAGCACATGGAGTCTCATCCAAAATTATGATTCACACATCCCTATCTTTTCAAGCCTTTCTTACTAAGTCTCACATGAAAATAATAACAAAAAAAAAAAAGCATCCAAAACTCCTTACCCATTAAGTCATCTCTTACCCAAAACATACCCATTCTATTCTTCTTCTTACCATGACCAAGAGAGAGAGGAAAAGAGAGAAAGACCGAGAAAGAGAAAGAAGTGGAGTGAACGAGAGAGAGCCGAGAGTGGGAAGAGAGAAACCAGAGAGCAAATAAAAGTTAGAGATGAAGAGACAAAGAGCTTGAGGAGCAAGAGAAATTGAAGAAGAAGGACTTCTTCTCTAGCCAAACCAAGAAGCCTAGAATCAAAGGGTGGTTGTGTTCTTCCTCTTTTCTTAGATTTTCGGGGAGAAATCGTGTGCAAGGTAATGTGCTTGCCCTCCCCTATGTTTTTCAAGAACCACACCTTTCTGAACATCCATTTTTGTGAAGATTTAAGTCTCAAAACCGTTGAATATGTTTGTTGAGTTTTTTTGCTGATGTGAATCTGACCTTTGTTCATTAATTTGTATTTTTCTCTTTCGTTACTGGACCGATCTGAGTTATTCAAAATCACAGGCAAAGCTAACATCCATAGCTTTCCAATTTGTACCTTTAATGGAAAAACCAACGGTTAGATTCTGAGCAACGGCCTTCGAAAGGTGGCTCTTGCGTTCTTGACTTTGTTTTGATGTTTGTATTTTCTTGGAATTATAATAAATTATTGGGATAACCTGAGACTCTAAAATTTTTATATATGTTAATATACATCTTAGAGAACTTCCAGAAATTTGTAGAAAAATATTTGGATGAAGTTTGAATTGCTTAAAGCTTATTGGTTCATCGTGTGTTTTGTTTTGGGTTGGTTTGGTTTGGGGAATCTGTGTGGATATTCTCAATTCTGGCTAATCTCTATGACTCTGGAATTTATGAAATTAAAATACAACTGTTGGTATTGATTAATGAGTGTAAGAAAACTTGTTATGGATATTGGTTGTAGAGTTTAATTTGTAATGGCATGATTAAATGGAAAGTGTTTTTGAACTAGTAAACGTTAAAAAGAAAAAAAACTGTGAATGAGGTTGAATCAGTTTATGCTTAGATATTAAATTGATGCATTTGTATTATAATGCATTTAGATTAAGATTTGACTTCCAAGAAGTTGAAACCAACGCGCATTTTGCAAAAGGGTATTGTAGCTTGGAAATGAGGGACCAAAGAAACTTCTTGGAGGCAAGGGCACTCAAGAATATAATGAATGGAGTTGTCAAGGTGAGGGACCCTCTCATCTTAGTCCCTAAAGGGTTGATTGCTTGATGTGATTGTGTGACCCAATGTGTGTATTTCTTTTTGTGTATGCGGAATTCATGGATAGTTGTAATGATTGATATAGACATGAAAATTGTGGACTTCTAAATGTATGCTTGTACTCATGGATGATTGTTGATGAAACTTGACCTTGTGTATGGGTTTTATTTTACGAGTTACGATTGAATTGGTTAATTGCATGTATAGGTCATGATTATTGTTGTGAATGAGAAGAATAAGTTATTTGCTTCTCTGTGAATTGGGAATTGTATTGAGTTATAATGTTTGTTAGACTCATTAGCATGATTTTTGCAAGAATCTGAGGATTTTGATTAAGTGTGAATGTTGTTTTCTTGGGTGTATGGGAAGGACCATGGGTAAACCATACACCTTGTGTGAATGTTGCATGGTTGAAAACATGGGAAGGAGCAAAGGCAGAACCATGTGACCAATCATGAGCTATGATTTAAGGTGGTGTATGGGAAGGAACAAGGTTGAACCATACACCATGTGTGAATGTGGAATGGGGTGGTCCATGGGAAGGAACAAGGTTGAACCATGGGACTAACCTTGTGTTAATGTACAAAGATGGGCATGGGAAGGGTCGAGGTTGAACCATGCGGAGCCATTAGAATTATAAGTTTGGGAAGGTGGTGGGAAGAAACCTTGTTGAACCACTTAACCAACCCATTTGCTAAGAACCTATAGGTAAGCAAGGGAGGAGGGAAGGAACCTAGTTGAACCTCACCCCTTCTTTGTTTATGTGAAGGAATTTGTGTCAAAAGGTAATGTTGGTCTCATAGTTTTTTTTTTCTTTACCATATGAACCCTCTTCCTTAAAAAAATGCATTTCTTATCCATTTTTAAAACCAAATCTGGGGTTCATTCTCTTGTATTACTTGGAAAACCTTGGACACTGATTTGCAAACTAAATTCTTTTAAAACTTTATCATTCCTAAAAGCTTTCTTTCATTAAATGGTGCCCAAGCAGATTTTAACCCTATGTGGACAACATTACTTCCAACTATTTGTTGATTCTTGGATTGCTCTCATTTGATCTTAGATCTAAATATTGTTCTTGAAATTGATGTATGGACACCACTTGAGTGGTTTATGTCTTGAATGTGTATATGACTCTCATGAAAGGTTTGTATGTGTAATTATGATTGGTACATAGACCTTGGATAGTTGTAGAGAAATGTTTTGTTGCTATCTAATAAATGATAACGTAATTCCTTATGTGTGACACTCCCGTCCCTTTCGTGGTGGTACCCTTCTACCACGTCTAGGATGGGTTTGCCCCTCACTCAGTCATATGACTCACCCCTCGTGGTTTTACATTTTTTCAGAGACATGTATAGGTAAGGCATCCACCGTGGTCCAGTGAAGGTGGCAATAGATGAAGCTTCACTTGGTTCATGTAGGTCCTTGCTTTGATAATACTTTGTAATTTGTAAAAAATCATTCACCTTTAGATGTCAGCTCCATTAGCCTAGAGGCAGATTTTGGGATTTTGTAAAATTATTGATTTAAATTGTAATCTGTGATGGATTAAATGGAACGCTTAAATATCAAATCGAAAGAAAGATTTTAGAATTAACATATAGGCTTAGAGGCTGGGGGGGGTTCTACCCTAAGTCTGTGCCGGTCACATGCCCTCGGGTGGGGGTCGTGACAAAGATGGTATCAGAGCCTGATTGTCCTTTAGGTCTAATGGAGCCATTGTTGTGGACACTAGGGACTTAAGGAACCGAATTTGCTCGATATTTAGCTGAATAGAATAAGAACGGGGTCCTAGGTGGATCCTGAATAGAGTTATTGCCTAAGTAAATGGTTGACCTGAACAACTAGCTGAGCCTTGGCAGTTGGTTGACACCAGGAAGACACCAAATACTAAGAAATAAGAATGGAGTAGAAGAATTTGATTAATGTCTCTGGATTTCTTTACCCAACTTATGTAACTAAGTCTGCCCAACTTTGTTACATATGGTTTTGTAAAGGAAATGAAGCATTAATCTTTGTGAAAAGAAAATAATTGAGATAGGAAAGTTCAGTCACAAGGTTTGGGAAGTATACCCTACTTAGTTACTAGAAACTAAACAATCAAAATGAGTATAGGCTAAAACGTAAATACATTGTGTGAGCAGGTTGAGGAAAGTTATCCAGTATATGAATGACTATCTTGATTGTGAAATCCTTGGTGTGAAGGTTCTAATTTGTAAAATATGTGATGAGCTTTATTCTCTATGGTGTGAATTGAGAATACGTGAATGGATGATAGTCACAAGAGATGAAAGATATTAATGTCGTTCTCTTCTGTGTGATGGAGAATTGTTGAACAAGGTGGCATTAATATAGAATATTCGTTGACTACATGATACAATTGCCAAGCTACGTGATGTGCTACATTTTGATGTTAGTGAATGTGGCATTCATCGTACTATGTGAAGCATTTAGCACTCCCATGGGGGAGATGGGATTTGTTGTGTTCGTTATGTGATGTGAGTACACATTCATGACTCTGTAACAATGGATTAAAGAAGGATTTTGATTATTTATTCTTTTAAATAGTCATGAAAGAATAAAATGGGCTAACTAGGAACATTTAATTACCCTTCTTTGAGCTTTTGAAGCCCTACACCTTGAAAAAAAATCCATCAATTCGATGGCATAAGGCCTTAAAAGTTCATTATTTTGGTTATTGTCAAAACAAAATTTTGATTTGACCTTTGCTTGATCATTTGTGTTTTCTGAATTCGTTTGTGGGTGGATTTTGATGATTCCAATGCCATTACAAAGTTAATGTCCTAAGCTTTTCAGAATATGGCTTGTATGTTAATTTCAACAGTTAGATTTAAAGAAATCCCTTTCAAACGTTTACTGTTGTGCATGATGGTTCTGTTCTGAGTTTTGATTCTCATTTCTGATTTTCTCTCGCACTCGATGTGCTGGCGGTTTGTACTGTTTGGGATTGATAGTAAACATGTTTAGGAGACCCCAGAACTTTAGAAACAAATTATTTAATGTTATTTAGTGGATGAATTGTTGCTGGTTTTAGTTGAATCTGAAGTGTTTTGGAGTATTTAGCTGCAAAATCTTTATGTATAACTTCTTTATTTGGATTTTATGCTAAGGGATATGAGGAATTTATTGTGATAATAATAAAGTATGTTTATAGAGTTGATGAATCTGTAAGAAGGCTAGGTGGCAATTTGATTACTCTTAAACTTCAGCATATGGGTGAGTGTAACACTGTGAATTCGGGGTAGGTTCTGTGTTAAACTTTTAAATTGAGTTAAAGCATAAGAAAGACTTGGTTCTATGCTGAAGGTTTGATACGATAGCATGGGGAGTATCCTGGAATTTCTTAACCAATGAAGATGTATTTTCCAAAGGAACTTCCATGGAACCTATACTATGATTGTGTTGGTTTTTGGTTGTTTTGGTGTGAAAGCATGAATTCTGCGTTTAAATGTTTTGAAGGTGTTATGTGTATGTCAGTGTAAGTAATGGAAACCAAATTAGACAGAAGTATGGAACTTAATTGTTAACATAGGGGTTAGTGAACTAAATGACACTCACTTTGTCATAAAATGAGGAATGGGTGCTGTGATGAACAAATGGATGGAAATCTTGCAAAATTTGTGTGTTCCTAAGTCTGAGGCATGATTAAATTAAATGGTAGAGTTTGTATGCAAGGGTAGATGAATGAAAAGCCATTCTAGACTTTGCAAGGATTGAACTGAATAGTTTTAAAAGTTTTGCTGTAAACTTTGTAAATTGGATTTTTCTGGAAACGTTTCTAATATAACTGTTATAGAGAATGCTTAAACACTGTTTTGAAAGTTATAAGTTGATTTTCTCATTTAATCGGCCCTAAAAATGACACTTTTCACATAAGTAATGATTTTAAGGACTGTTTCGCAAGCATTATGTTTTCTTGTGGCTGAAATTGTAAAATTTGAAAATTTGTTCCTGCAAACTGTTACTGTGACTATGTATTTGCTACCGTGCAACCTTAATTGTTCCATTCCCAACATGCATCTCGTGCTTGAAAATGAATTTTTGATTAATTTAGGGACTAAATTGTAATTGTTCTATCTTTCTGAGATTTTATTCAAAACAACCTTCTGAACTCCTTCTTGCCATCATATTGTTGTTGTGAGTGAATTTATGGGCTCCTTTTTCATCATTTAACACTTACAATTGCGAATTCAGGTGAAAATCGGGATTGATTTGTAAAAGTTCTGTTTACTTGTGTTGAAACTGTAAAATGTGCAATTTAGGGGCTGAATTCTATTTGTCAACTCATTTAAATTTTGTGTGTAAATGTGTTTTAGTCTTGGTTAACTATTACCTATTTGTTTGTTTACGAAAGTGGGTAGTACTAAGCTAGGCAAAACGAAATTTTAAAATATGATTTCAACAGAGATGTTCTCTCTACAATTATAATGAGGTTGTCATCTCAAAACTTCTTTGAGAAGGTTCCTGAGAAAGTAATAAAACTATTGGATAACTGATAACTTTTACCAAAAGGAAGAATAACATTAGTTAAAATGTTTTATTATGGAAAATAAAGGATTATTAAATAACGATCACATTTTCAATCTAGACTTGGAGATATAATTACTAGGGCCAATCAATCATCCAATAAATCGTTAAACAAGCTAGTTCTAGACTCATAAACACTATTTTTGGTCTAATGTGTTTGTACACATTTCTAAATTTTGGTTAATGGACTGATATGGTGTGCCTAGTTAGTTAACTGAATGCATAAACTTTCATTAGGAGTATGTAGTACATGAAGTTTCACTTTAAAATCTCGATAATGTTTCTTGTAGGAACTCATAGTTGCTCACATTGTATTAAACCTATCTCTAAAACTTCAAGTCGCAATTTAGAACTAGGGTGTGCAATTGAAGCCTAAACGACACTTAGGAATAGCTGGAAACAAGGTAGTGGAAGAATTATAGAACTTTGCTGAAAAACAAAATTATATCTAAAGCTCTTGGATACATTTTAAGTATGATACTCCTAAAAACCTATAAAGTGAGAAAATTTTAAATCTGTAAAGGCAAATAAAAATTCAGATAAGCAAATATTTAAATTTCGGGGACGAAATTTCTATAAGAATGGGAGATTGTAATATCCCGCTCCCAAAGATGCTTAAGTGAAAAAAAAAATAGACGAATTAAGTAAGTCAAAGTAAAAGAATAATCAATAAATAGAGTAAATTTGAATAAATTATATAAATGAAAGATAATTATATTAAATTGAGAAATTTAATTTTAACAGTGAAAATATTAAATGAAATAACAAACAATAATTGAAGGAAATTCAAAGTTAATAGCATGATAGTTAAATTAAAGACCAAATATTAAATTGAGAATAAATAAATTAGGAATAAGAAATTAAGTTAGAGAAAAGCTTAATTTAGAAAAAAAAATCTTTATATATAGAAAGGTATTCACATTCAATTAAATTAAAAAAAATGTATTGTAGAAGACAATATAACATTAAATAATAGGTATGAGATTAGTTTTATCCTATACTCCACTTTTACCTATGACACACGAGAGAGAGAGAGAGAGAGAGAGAGAGAGAGAGAGAGAGAGAGAGAGAGAGAGAGAGAAAATGTTTGAGAGTTTCTAAACAAATAAAAGTAGTTTTCACTAGACCCCTACACTCTTCTTTGGTAAATAAAATAAATAGATAAATTAAAAATATATTTCTTTTATTCCCACCCACCAATCGTACGTAGCACATGGAGTCTCATCCAAAATGATGATTCACACATCCTTATCTTTTCAAGCCTTTCTTACTAAGTCTCACATGAAAATTATAACAAAAAAAAAGCATCCAAAACTCCTTACCCATTAAGTCATCTCTTACCCAAAACATACCCATTCTATTCTTCTTCTTACCATGACCAAGAGAGAGAGGAAAAGAGAGAAAGACCGAAAAGGAGAAAGAAGCGGAGTGAACGAGAGAGAGCTGAGAGTGAGACCGAGAGTGGGAAGAGAGAAACCAGAGAGCAAATAGAAGTTAGAGATGAAGAGACAAAGAGCTTGAGGAGCAAGAGAAATGGAAGAAGAAGGATTTTTTCTCTAGCCAAACCAAGAAACCTAGAATCAAAGGGTGGTTGTGTTCTTCCTCTTTTCTTAGATTTTCGGGGAGAAATCGTGTGCAAGGTAACGTGCTTTCCCTTCCCTATTTTTTTCAAGAATCACACCTTTCTGAACATCCATTTTTGTGAAGATTTAAGTCTCAAAATCGTTGAACATGTTTGTTGAGTTTTTCTGCTGATGTGAATCTGACATTTGTTCATTTATTTGTATTTTTCTCTTTCGTTACGAGGCCGATCTGAATGATTCAAAATCCCAGGGAAAGCTAACATCTATAGCTTTCCAATTTGTACCTTTAATGGAAAAACCAACGGTTAGATTCCGAGAAAAGGCCTTCGGAAGGTGGCTGTTGCGTTCTTGACTTTGTTTTGATGTTTGTATTTTCTTGGAATTATAATAAATTATTGGGATAACCTGAGAGTCTAAAATTTTTATATATATTAATATACATCTAAAAGAACTTCCAAAAATTTATAGAAAAATATTTGGAAGAAGTTTGAATTGCTTAAAGCTTATTGGTTCATCGTGTGTTTTGTTTTGGGTTGGTTTGGGGAATCTGTGTGGAAATTCTCAATTCTGGCTAATCTCTATGACTCTGGAATTTATGAAATTAAAATACAACTGTTGGTATTGATTAATGAGTGTAAGAAAACTTGTTATGGATATTGGTTGTAGAGTTTAATTTGTAATGTCATGTTTAAATGGAAAGCGTTTTTGAACTAGTAAACGTTAAAAAGAAAAAAAAACTGTAAATGAGGTTGAATCAGTTTATACTTAGATATTAAATTGATGCATTTGTATTATAATGCATTTAGATTAAGATTTGGCTTCCAAGAAGTTGAAACCAACGCGCATTTTGCAAAAGGGTATTGTAGCTTGGAAATGAGGGACCAAAGAAACTTCTTGGAGGCAAGGGCACTCAAGAATATAATGAATGGAGTTGTCAAGGTGAGGGACGCTCTCATCTTAGTCCCTAAAGGGTTGATTGCTTGATGTGATTGTGTGACCCAATGTGTGTATTTCTTTTTGTGTATGCGGAATTCATGGATAGTTGTAATGATTGATATAGACATGAAAATTGTGGACTTCTAAATGTATGCTTGTACTCATGGATGATTGTTGATGAAACTTGACCTTGTGTATGGGTTTTATTTTACGAGTTATGATTGAATTGGTTAATTGCGTGTATAGGTCATGATTATTGTTGTGAATGAGAAGAATAAGTTATTTGCTTCTCTGTGAATTGGGAATTGTATTGAGTTATAATGTTTGTTAGACTCATTAGCATGATTTTTGCAAGAATCTAAGGATTTTGATTAAGTGTGAATGTTGTTTTCTTGGGTGTATGGGAAGGACCATGGGTGAACCATACACCTTGTGTGAATGTTGCATGGTTGAGAACATGGGAAGGAGCAAAGGCAGAACCATGTGACCAATCATGAGCTATGATTTAAGGTGGTGTATGGGAAGGAACAAGGTTGAACCATACACCATGTGTGAATGTGGAATGGGGTGGTCCATGGGATGGAACAAGGTTGAACCATGGGACTAACCTTGTGTTAATGTACAAAGGTGGGCATGGGAAGGAACGAGGTTGAACCATGCGGAGCCATTAGAATTATAAGTTTGGGAAGGTGGTGGGAAGAAACCTTATTGAACCACTTAACCAACCCATTTGCTAAGAACCTATAGGTAAGCAAGGGAGGAGGGAAGGAACCTAGTTGAACCTCACCCCTTGTTTGTTTGTGTGAAGGAATTTGTGTCAAAAGGTAATGTTGGTCTCATAGTTTTTTTTCTTTACCATATGAACCCTCTTCCCTAAAAAAATGCATTTCTTATCCACTTTTAAAACCAAATCGGGGGTTCATTCTCTTGTATTACTTGGAAAACCTTGGACATCGATTTGCAAACTAAATTCTTTTAAAACTTTATCATTCCTAAAAGCTTTCTTTCATTAAATGGTGCCCAAGCAGATTTTAATCCTATGTGGACAACATTACTTCCAACTATTTGTTGATTCTTGGATTGCTCTCATTTGAACTTAGATCTAAATATTGTTCTTGAAGTTGATGTATGGACACCACTTGAGTGGTTTATGTCTTGAATGTGAATATGACTCTCATGAAAGGTGTGTATGTGTAAGTATGATTGGTACATAGACCTTGGATAGTTGTAGAGAAATGTTTTGTTGCTATCTAATAAATGATAACGTAATTCCTTTTGTGTGACACTCCCATCCCTTTCGTGGCGGTACCCTTCTACTACGTCTAGGATGGGTTTGCCCCTCACTGAGTCGTATGACTCACCCCTCGTGGTTTTACATTTTTCAGAGACAGGTATAGGTAAGGCATCCACCGTGGTCTAGTGAAGGTGGCAATAGATGAAGCTTCACTTGGTTCATGTAGGTCCTTGCTTTGATAATACTTTGTAATTTGTAAAAATCCATTCACCTTTCGATGTCAGCTCCATTAGCCTAGAGGCAGATTTTGGGACTTTGTAAAATTGCTGAATCGGTATTGTGAAATTGATTTAAATCCTAATCTGTGATGGATTAAATGGAACGCTTAAATATCAAATCGAAAAATAGCTTTTAGAATTAACATACAGGCTTACAGGCTGGGGGGTTCTACCCTAAGTCTGTGCCGGTCACATGCCCTCGGGTGGGGGTCGTGACACTTGATATTCATTTTTCTTTTTTTACTAAGTTTTCGCTAATGAGTGTTTCGATAACTTGATATTTATTTTTCTTTTTTTTATCAGTTTTCGCCGATAAGTGTTTCGAAAACTTGATATTCATTTTTATTTTTTTAATTAGTTTTCGCCGATAAGAGTTTCGAAAACTTGATATTCATTTTTCTTTTTTAATAAGTTTTCACCGATGAGTCTTTCGAAAACTTAATCTTCATTTTTATTTTTTTTAATCAGTTTTCGTCGATAAGTGTTTCGAAAACTTGATATTCATTTTTCTTTTTTTAGTAAGTTTTCTCTAATGAGTGTTTCGAAAACTTGATATTGATTTTTCTTTTTTTAATCAGTTTTTGCCGATTAGTGTTTCGAAAACTTGATATTCATTTTTCTTTTTTAATAAGTTTTCGCTCATGAGTGCTTCGAAAACTTGATATTCATTTTTCATTTTTTAATCAGTTTTCACCGATGAGAGTTTCGAAAACTTGATATTCTTTTTCTATTTTTAATCAGTTTTCGCCGATGAGTGTTTCGAAAACTTTATATTCATTTTTATTTTTTTAATCAGTTTTCGCCGATGAGTGTTACAAAAACTGGATATTCTTTTTTCTTTTTTAGTAAGTTTTCGCTGATAAAAGTTTCGAAAACTTGATATTCATTTTCCTTTTTTAATCAGTTTTCGCCGATGAGTGTTTCGAAAACTTTGTATTCATTTTTCTTTTTTAATCAGTTTTCGCCGATGAGTGTTTCGAAACTTGATAGTCTTTTTTTATTTTTTAATCATTTTTCGCCGATCAGTGTTTCGAAAACGTAATATTCATTTTTGTTTTTTTAATAATTTTTCGCTCATGAGTGCTTCGATAACTTGATAATCATTTTTCTTTTTCTTAATCAGTTTTCGCCGATGAATGTTTCGAAAACGTGATATTCATTTTTCTTTATTTAATTAGTCATCATTGATGAGTGTTTCGAAAACTTGATATTCATTTTTCTTTTTTTAATCATTTTTCGCCGATGAGTGTTTCGAAAACTTTATATTCGTTTTTATAATTTTTAATCAGTTTTCGTCGATGAGTGTTTCGAAAACTTGATTATCAATTTTCTTTTTTTAGTAAGTTTTCACTGATGAGTGTTTTGAAAACTTGATATTCAGTTTTCTTTTTCTAATTAGTTTTTGCCGATGAGTGTTTTAAAAACGTGATATTTATTTTCCTTTTTTAATCAGTTTTCGCCGATGAGTGTTCTGAAAACTTGATATTCATTTTTCTTTTTTAATCAGTTTTCGCCAATGAGTGTTCTGAAAACTTGATATTCATTTTTCTTTTTTTTAATCAGTTTTCGCCAATGTGTGTTTCCAAAACTTGATATTAATTTTTCTTTTTTTTAATCAGTTTTGGCCGATGAGTGTTTCGAAAACGTAATATTCATTTTTCTTTCTTTTAAATTGTTTTCGCCCATGAGTGTTTCGAAAACTTGATATTCATTTTTCTTTTTCTTAATCTGTTTTCGTCGACGAGTGTTTCGAAAACGTGATATTCATTTTTCTTTATTTAATTAGTTTTCACCGATTAGTGTTTCAAAAACTTGATATTCATTTTTCTTTTTTTAATCAGTTTTCGCCGATAAATGTCTGAAAACTTGATATTCAATTTTCTTTTTTAAATCATTTTTCACCGATGAGTGTTTCGAAATCTTGATATTCATTTTTCTTTTTTTAATCAATTTTCACCGATGAGTGTTTCAAATACTTGACATTCATTTTCCTTTTTTAATCAGTTTTCGCCGATGAGTGTTTCGAAAATGTGTTATTCATATTCTTTATTTAAATAGTTTTCACCGATGAGTGTTTCGAAAACTTGATATTCATTTTTCTTTTTTTAATCAGTTTTCGCCGATGAGTGTTTTCGAAAACTTGATATTAATTTTTCGTTTTTTAATCAGTTTTCGCCGATGAGTGTTCTGAAAACTTAATTGTCACGACCCCCGTTTAGAGGACCGTGACAGGCACAGACACAGGGAATACCCCTATGCCTGTAACCCTTATCAACTAATTGATAGAATAGCTGTTATTGAAAAATACATTCACATGCATTATAATACCATGGCTACACCGAAATGGTGGCCTATCCTAGGCAAGCAAATCCACGGCCAGTGCCGCTTCAGGATATAGATCTAGGAAAACATACATAATATATAACCTGTGTACCGGCTACACATCCGAAGATGCTGCCTATCCTATTCACATGCAACAGATATATGTATATATATATTTTTTGAAAACAAATTTTCCCTGTACCGCAGTAAAATAAATCCTGATCTTTAAGGTGTGTGAAGCTGACAGTTCTAGATTTAGTAAGACAATCTAATTGGGTACGTCTACCCTTTACTTTATGATACAACAATAAAGTAAATTAA
Organism: Senna tora; assembly: GCA_014851425.1. Lineage (NCBI taxonomy): Eukaryota > Viridiplantae > Streptophyta > Magnoliopsida > Fabales > Fabaceae > Senna > Senna tora. Next base: position 14,492,818 of record CM026266.1, read on the forward strand.
ATTACAATTGCACTTTATTCACCCACATGAACAAGTTGTGGGTCTTGGAAAGTGTTGCTCAACCCTCGTTCCACCGAGACTTCTTCCACCTGTACTTAACCTATCTCGGTGTAGTAAAAATGAGGTGTGAGTCTTAACCACGCGACTCAGTGAGGACTCTCCCATCCCCGGCGCAAGGTGGGTACCATAGCGCTGGGTTTGGGAGTCATACACAACCACATGCAAAAACAACTAGTTACTGTTATTAGCATACATTCTTGGTGATCACACAACAGCAGAAATTTCACCCAAACACTCACATGCATATAATAACTATAAACATGCAGCGATTTATTCCATGTCATCAATCAGCAAGTAAACATGTAACATATAGTGCCGGCTTTTACCTACCGGTCTTCTCACGTTTCAGCATGTCTGAATCAAACAAGACGTGTGGTTGCGTAATCCTGTACGTTACCACTACGCTGGGGTATCTACACAAAGATACTAAACTTACATCTACTTAATCTCTCCAACTCTGGGGTATCTACTAGCCACTACATGGCTTTCCAACTTCGAACCCGTGCACTCGGGTTGCTGGCCACCACGTGGCAAAGCATACCTAACCCATCCACTTGTGTACTGGTCACCTCGTGACAATTATGTTAATTAAACAATGCTTAACTCATTCACTTGAGTACTGGTCACCTCGTGACAATTATATTAATCAAACACAATCAACTTCTATCTATCAAACAACTGATACGTAGCCACCACGTGGCATGTCTTGACCCCTTGCTGCGGGGCAATAGCTTGAGCCCACAAGTCCATTACCCAACCAGACCACATGGCGGGCACGACACGACGTCTCGAAGCATGGCCACTGTCACACCCTGGACCAACTCCACAGGATGATTTCTCTTTTACTAGGTTGGGCTCACAGTTCACCCGTAGGTTCCTCCTATGTCTCCTTACCTTAGTCTCACATATTAATAGGATTCTTTGTATCCTTCCTGAAGGTGTCACGACCCCCGTTTAGAGGACCGTGACCGACACAGACACAGGGAATATCCCTCTGCTTGTAAGCTTTATCACCTAATTGACAGAATATCTATTATTGAAAATACATCCACATGCAGTATAATACCATGGCTACACCGAAATGGTGGCCTATCCTAGGCAAGCAAATCCACGGCCAGTGTCACTTCAGGATATAGATATAAGAAAACACACATAATATATATAACCTGTGTACTGGCTACACATTCGAAGATGCTGTCTATCCTATTCACATGCAATAGATATATGTATATATACATATTTTGAAAGCAAATTTTCCCTGTAACGCAGTAAAATAAATCCTGATCTTTAAGGTGTGTGAAGTTGACAGTTCTAGATTTAGTAATATTATCTAATTGGGTACGTCTACCCTTTACTTTATGATACATGATAAAGTAAATTAAATTACAATTACAGTTCATTCACCCACATGAACAAGTTGTGGGTCTTGGAAAGTTTTGTTCGCTCCTCGCTCCACCGAGACTTCTTCCACCTGTACTTAACCTGTCTCTGTGTAGTAAAAATGAGGTGTGAGTCTTAACCACGCGACTCAGTGAGGACTCTCCCATCCCCAGCGCAAGGTGGGTACCTTACCGCTGGGACTGGGAGTCAGTCATACACAACCACATGCACAAACAACTAGTTACTGTGAGTTAGCATGCATTCCTGGTGATCACACAATAACAGAAATTTCACCCAAACACTCACATGCATTTAGTTGATATAAGCATGCAGCAGTTTAATTCACATCATCACTCAACAAGTAAACATATAACATATAATGCCGGCTTTTACTTACCGGTCTTCTCACGTTCAACATGTTTGAATCAACCAAGACGTTGTGGTGACGTAATCCTGTACGTCACTACTACGCTGCAAAATCAGAAATCATATGCAAACACAAACAATTTGTATATACACACAGATACTATAACATACATCTACTTAATCTCCCCAACTCTGGGGTTTCTACTAGCCACTACGTGGCTTTCCCACTTTGAACCCGTGCACTTAGGTTGTTGGCCACCACGTGGCAAATATACTTAACCCATTCACTCGGGTACTGGTCACCTCGTGACAATTCTGTTAATCAAACAATAATTAACCCATTTACTTGGGTACTAGTCACCTCGTGACAACTCTATTAATCAAACACAATCAACTTCTATCTATCAAACAACTGACGTATAGCCACCACGTGGCACGTCCTGACCCCTTGCTGCGGGGCAATAGCTTGAGCCCACTCGTCCATTACCCAACCAGGCCACATGGCGGGCACGGCATGACGTCTCGAAGCATGGCCACTGACACACCCTGGACCAACTCCACATGATGGTTTCTCTTTTACTGGGTCAGGCTCACGGTTCACCCATAGGTTCCTCCCGTGTCTCCTTACCATAGTCTCACATATTAATATGATTCTTTGTATCTTTCCCTAAGGATCAACAATTCTTCTCCTTATTAATATGTATAAGTATCCTTAACAGGATATAACTCATATACCCGTCCAGATGCACTCTCTGAGCCTCAAGCTATCGTCATAGCAATATAAAACCTTTCTGACCCTATTGCCAGGATAGGGCAATGACCATCGTCATGGTGATTACAAAACTAACGTCTCAAGTGCCATCTGACGTTGTTCTAGTCGATGTCTCACATCGCTAGCATAAACAAATCCGAAATCCACCAATAACTCCTTTTGCATGAATTTAATTTAAGTCATCGTCGTGACGAGTTTTCAAAATAAAGTTTAGCCCTTCCGTACAAGGACTCTTGCCACCGTCGTGGAAAAGATTTAATAAAATACTCATCATGCCTCCGGAGTGTATGAGTTGGATTTGTAACACACCAATCTTAGGAAACAATTATACTCTACTCATATGTCTTCCTATCCAAGCCACTTTCCACAACCTATTTCTAATTCTTTCATTCTTTTAGCATTTTATATCTCTAGCTAACACATACCAGACAAGCAGAGAATATACATACTCATGTAATCCATATAAGCATACGACCCTAGGAGCAGAGATGAAAGAGCCCTCACCTTGGCCAACCTTCCATGCAATCCTCTCCTGTAACTTAAGTCTCCTCGGAGTTCCTGTTGCACTCAATCGTGTGCCGTTGTTCCTATAAGAACAACATTTACTTTATTAAGGTTATTACTTAGCTTAACCTGTTATTTATCTGTCCATTACTCTCACGTTTCGAAAACGTAATATTCTTTTTTCTTTTTTTAAATAGTTTTCGTCGATTAGAGTTTCAAAAACTTGATATTCATTTTTCTTTTTCTTTATCAGTTTTCGCCGATGAGTGTTTCGAAAACGTGATATTCATTTTTCTTTATTTCATTAGTCTTCACCGATGAGTGTTTCAAAAACTTTATATTCATTTTCTTTGTTTAATCATTTTTTGCCGATGAGTGTTTCGAAAACTTGATATTCATTTTTCTTTTTTTAATCAGTTTTCGCTGATGAGTGTTCTGAAAACTTGATATTCATTTTTATTTTTTGTAATCAGTTTTCGCTGATGAGTGTTTTGAAAACTTGATATTCATTTTTCTTTTGTTTAATCAGTTTTCGCCGATGAGTGTTTTCTAAAACTTGATATTTATTTTTCTTTTTATTTAATCAGTTTTCGCCGATGAGTGTTCGAAAACTTGATATTCATTTTTCTTTTTTTTTAATCAATTTTCGCCGATGAGTGTTTTGAAACCTTGATATTCATTTTTCTGTTTTTTAATCAGTTTTCGCCGATATGTTTTTCAAAAACATGATATTTATTTTTCTTTTTTTTAATCAGTTTTCACCGATAAGTGTTTCGAAAACTTGATTTTCATTTTTCTTTTTTAATCTGTTTTCGCTGATAAATTTTTTCGAAAACTTGATATTCATTTTTATTTTTTTAATTAGTTTTCGCCGATGAGTGTTTCGAAAACTTGATATTCATTTTTCTTTTTCTTTATCAGTTTTCGCCGATGAGTGTTTCGAAAACGTGATATTCATGTTTCTTTATTTAATTAGTCTTCACCAATGAGTGTTTCGAAAACTTGATATTCATTTTTCTTCTTTTAATCATTTTTCGCCGATGAGTGTTTCGAAAACTTGCTATTCATTTTTCTTTTCTTACAAAGTTTTCGCTGTTGAGTGTTTCGAAAACATGATATTCATCTTTCTTTTTTTAATCAGTTTTTGCCGATGAGTGTTCTGAAAACTTAATATTCATTCTTCTTTTTTTAATCAGTTTTCGCCGATCAGTGTTTCAAAAACTTGATATTCATTTTAATTTTTTTAATCAGTTTTCGCCGATGAGTGTTTCGAAAATTGGATATTCTTTTTTCTTTTTTTAGTAAGTTTTCACTGATGAGTGTTTCGAAAACTTGATATTCATTTACTTTTTTTAATTAGTTTTCGCCGATGAGTGTTTCGAAAACTTGATATTCTTTTTCTATTTTTAATCAATTTTCGCCGATGAGTGTTTCAAAACTTCATATTCATTTTTATTCTTTTTAATCAGTTTTCACCGATGAGTGTTTCGGAAACAGGATATTCATTTTTCTTTTTTTAGTAAGTGTTCGCTGATTAGTGTTTCGAAAACTTGATATTCATTTTCCTTTTTTTTAATCAGTTTTCGCCTATGAGTGGTTCGAGAACTTTATATTCATTTTTATTTTTTAATCAATTTTCGTCGAAGAGTGTTTCGAAAACTTGATAGTCATTTTTCATTATTTAATCATTTTTCGCCGATGAGTGTTTCGAAAACGTATATTCATTTTTCTTTTTTTATTAAGTTTTCGTTCATGAGTGCTTCGAAAACTTGATATTCATTTATCTTTTTTTAATCAGTTTTCACCGATTAGTGTTTCAAAAACTTATATTCTTTTTCTATTTTAATCAGTTTTCACCGATGAGTGTTTCGAAAACTTTATATTCATTTTATTTTTTTTAATCAGTTTTCACCGATGAGTGTTTCGAAAACTGGATATTCATGTTTCTTTTTTTAGTAAGTTTTCCCTGATGAGTGTTTCGGAAACTTCATATTCATTTTTCTTTTTTTAATCAGTTTTTGCCGATTAGTGTTTCGAAAACTTGATATTCATTTTTCTTTTTTTAATCAGTTTTCGCCGATGAGTGTTCTCGAAAACTTGATATTTATTTTTCTATTTTTAATCAGTTTTCGCCAATGAGTGTTTCAAAAACTTGATATTCATTTTTCTTTTTCTTTATCAGTTTTCGCCCATGAGTGTTTCGAAAACGTGATATTCATTTTTCTTTATTTAATTAGTCTTCACCGATAAGTGTTTCGAAAACTTGATATTCATTTTTTTAATCATTTTCGCCGATGAGTGTTTCGAAAACTCGATATTCATTTTTCTTTTTTTAATCATTTTTGGCCGATGAGTGTGTCGAAAACTTGATATTCATTTTTCTTTTTTAGTAAGTTTTCGCTGATGAGTGTTTCGAAAACTTGATATTCATTTTTGTTTAATTTTTCTAATCAGTTTTTGCCGATGTGTGTTTCGAAAACTTGATATTCATTTTTCTTTTTTTTAATCAGTTTTCGCCTATGAGTGTTTTCGAAAACTTGATATTCATTTTTCTTTTTTTAATCAGTTTTTTGCCGATGAGTGTTCTGAAAGTTTAATATTCATTTTAATTATTTTAGTCAATTTTCGCCGATGATGTCCCGGCCCCCTATCAGTCGTCCATGACTGGCACGGAAGTAGGATTTCTCCTATCCCGTAAGCCTATAATCCCTGATTGACATTTTCACATGTTTATAACTACCCATTTCTAATACAAACAATATATAGTATTTATGGCCATCCATATCCGGTGACCTAAGTAGCGTGCAATCCACGGCTCGCTCAACGCTGCTTCAGTCTATACATATACACATATCACCCCCACACGTACATGTAGTATACATATTTATCACGCGCTTCAGGGCGGGTGATCTATCCTATTCACATGCAGAAGTCCTGTATACAGTCATACATATATGCAAGCACACGCTTACATATAGTTTACATATTGATCACACGCCTCAATGCGTGTGATCTATCCTATTCACATGCGGAAGCCATATTTTCACAGAAATAGGTATTCAATCACACATACATATAATTTACGTATTGATCACAAGCCTCAATGCGTGTGACCTATCCTAGTCGCATGCAGAAGTCATATACGTATATACATGATATATATTATATCATAGCCTATATTCCCATCACCAAGACCTAACTTTAATCTTTATAAAGCCGACAATGCTAGAATTCAAGTGTGACATATATATACACAGCAGATGTAAACGTACATACGCCACGCCCAAAAAGGATTCATATATATATATATATATATATATATATATACATCACAACATATATACATAATCAAAATAACTACCGACGCGAACAAAGCGTGTGGTCTTCAGAGTTGTCCGCCTCCTTGAGAAGAAGTGGACGCGTTCCCGACACCTGAACCACCTGTATCTGAAACATGTAAATATGGGGGGTGAGTCGAACAGACTCAGTGAGAAGCTCCCCATCCCTGGCATAGTAGCGGGTACCACTACAGCTGGGGGAAGGGAGCAACCACAACCACATACGCATGAAATTGACTTATATTGTGACCTTTAACATGATCAAGCAATCAATGTATCATATTCACAATTAAGAATCCTAATTCATGTTACTAACATATTTATTAATCCGCATGTAAACCAATCATAAACATATAACATATGGTTCCATAGTTAACATATACTTATGCACGTAGGCATTCAATTTCTGTCTCCCGCATTACGCTAAAAGAAATACTGGCCCGAAGGCAATTTCATGTACAAACCTGGTTGATCACACCAGGAACTTTCTGACTCTAAGGCATGCTTAGAGTAATAGCCGGCAACTTGTCTGACCTCATTTTAAACCAAGGTAATGACCACTATGTGGCATACTTGCTGACGTCATAACCCTGTCTGTCTGATCAGGACGATTGACTCGATCTACCCAGACAACCTAAACAACTCAACTAACATATTTAACCTTGAAAGACACCCTATTGGTACTAACTGAATATCATACGCGTTATTTAGTTGGGCCTAGATTCCCCCGTTCAATTATGCAACACTCTCACTCACATTTAATAACCTAGGTTCATTTTCCTCAATGTACCATACGGTCAAAACCTTTGCACGATGATCAATTTAAATGAGTTTCTAATATTAATAAAGCCTCACATGTGAAATTCCGACTCAACCCTACCCACGGTATCATATAAGGCTCGGTGAGCCACAATATCGCATATTCACTTGAGAATGTACGTCACCACTACACTGCACAATCAGCAATTATATGCAAACACAGACAAGTTATACCTACACACAGATACTATAGCATACATCTACCTAATCTCCCTAACTCTGGGGCATCTACTAGCCACTACGTGCTTTCCCACTTTGTCACGACCCCAAATAGGGAGTACGTGACCGGCACGGGAATAGATTTTTACCTCTAAACCCGTAAGCCTTATCCTGTAAACATGATTATAACTACCCTGCTATACAATCAATATATATTTATCATACTAGTGGCCACACCTCACTGGTGGCCTAATTAACCTGCAATCCACGGTTCGCTCAATACCGCTTCAGCTGACTGTACGTATCAATACGTACGATCTATCCTATTCACATGCAGCAAGCACACATAATATATATCCATATCATATTGACCGTACGCCTCAATGCGTACGATCTATCCTATTCACATGCAGAAGTTTATATACTCAAACATAATCCTAGTTTATCCCTAACTGGACCCTATCTTTAAGTACATGTGAAGCCGACAATTCTAGAATAGGTACATATCAAAAGCTGTAAATATATTTACACAACTCTTACAACTTAGAAATGTACAACCAAAAGAAAGCAAAATAACCAAAAGGTGTCCACCCACGCGAACAAGTGCGTAAGGATGGTCTGATGTCCGTATCACTGCCCAGACGTCGATGCCTGCCCGATCCCTATATCTGAAACATTGAAGCAGAGGGAGTGAGTCAAACAGACTCCGTGAGAAGCTTCCCATCCTCGGCGTAGCGGCGGGTACCACTACAGCTGGGGAAAGGGAAACACCCACAATCACATGCGCATGAAAAGTCCAGTTTATCAAATGTTATATTACGATCAGGCAATATTAATATAACATTAAAATCAAAGATAAACCTACGGATAATGCTTTTCTATCATGCTTCTCATAATCAAACAATCATAATTAACATATCATATGAAAACTGTAAATCAATCAACTGACCCTAGTGCCAGGCTAGGGCAATGGCCTCAACGGGCAATTTCTCTTAATCTTTAACTGACCCTAGTGCCAGGCTAGGGCAATGGCCTCAACGGGCAAATGCGTTACTCTTTAACTGACCCTAGTACCAGGCTAGGGCAATGGCCTCAACGGGCAAATCTATTACTCTTTAACTGACCCTAGTGCCAGGCTAGGCAATGGCCTCAACGGGCAATTGTTTTAACTTGTTTGTCTTCCCAAGCTTTCAACTGGGATCCTGACTCTATCTACCCATTACTATCCTAAAATGACTTTACCTAGCTAGTGTGGACATCCCTACGACTCACTAATCAATTAAGAGATCGTATTAATCCTCATATTGTTCCCAAACCCTTGGTTTAGATCATAACCTAGCTCTAAGGTCTTTCCTAAGTTCATTTACCATAAAACGTCGACGTTAGCAACACTTTCTTTATGATTTCTTAGGTGAGTTTCTAATTAATATGGTAAACCAAACATTGGACTCAATCAACAACTTACCCTCTTGCTTGTACTGTTCGGCGTATCTCATTTCACCACATGGATAGCCTCCAGTACCTCTTTACCTGTAGTCAAACACACATATACAGATACTTTCATATATAATAGTTTAGGAACAACATAGCATGTTAACCACTAAATAATTCTTACAAATAGGCAAGTAGGCAAACCACATATCCACATCCTCAATCAACCCTGTAGGGCAAGGATGGGAAACCCCTCACCTGGACGGCTTCCTTGCGCTAGTCCTGTAGTAACTCCCGCTCCAGACGGGTTGTGGTTTCCTAACAAATGCATTCATGTGGTTAACATCTCAAACTATATGAAATTCATATGCATATGACATGCTCGTGCCGAAAATGCATCTAGACGTCGCCAAGAACCGATTTCATGGTCTTATCCGTCTTCCCTCTCTTCCATGAGAGTCTCAAGTGCTACATACTTGGTTTCGTATAATTATCGCTCAGCTTGAATTAATTTTGGAGCCTTGGATTTGAGTTACTAAACCTCGATATACTTCTAAATTATCCTACTTAAGGTTTCCTAATAATTACGAAGGAATTAAATTGCCATTTTAAATTTTGGACTTTATTGTTCCGTAAGTTTCCATCCTTGAGAAACAAGAAAGTTCCTAAAATAATTCTTGATGCTTGATAACATTTTTAGAATTATTCTAGGGTGTTTAAGATTGAAAAGAAGAGGTTTGGAGCCCTCAAAATCACCCTTAAAATGTATTTGGGCAAATGGACCAGGGACCCGGCACGTTAACGTCAAGGTTCAACCTTAATAACCTCGGGCCAGCTGTTCACGGGTCTTGTTCAGCTAATATTTCAACAATAAAATTTCAATAATACAAATCCAAGCTTATTTACTCAAATCCAAGCTCAATCCTAATTATCTCAATTTTCCCAATTTATAAATAATTAGAATTTCAACCCCAAATCCTTTCAAATTCGAATTCGGCTAAACCCGAGGGTATAGCCTCAATTCTTACACAACTAAGTGTTCAAGAACACTTCCTAGGTCTCGATCTACCCTCGAAACAACCCAATCGAAGGTGGATCAAAGAAATCCCTAAAAATGAAGAAATTGGGGGTTTCAAATGAAATTGGGGGTTACCAACCTTTGATTCGATTGGTGGAAGGTGTAGGAGACGTCGTACACCCAAACCCCGGTGATTTTTTTTCCGGCGTCGACTAGCTCTTCCCGGTCACTTTCCGGCAAAACGTCCCTCCTTCCCCTTCTTCCTCTCCGTTTGTGTGCGTCCCCTGCCTCTTTCTCCTTTCTTCGACTTCCTCTCGTCCTTTCTCTATTTTCTCCGTTCTCTTCCTCTCTCATCTTTTCTCTTCCTTTCTCTTTTTATTCCTCACTCACGTCACCCCCTCCCCTTTTAAAACAAATAATTAATATAATTATAAATCAAATAATTAATTATTAATTATTAAAATAATTAATTAAAATAAATAAATAAATAATTAAATAATAACATTAATAATTATTATTATTATAATAAAGAAGAGGTGGAAAAATATCCCCAGTTAAATCCCTCCTCTTCCAAGAATTTTATTTATCTTATAACCCAAATTTAAATACCCAAAAATATTCCCTACTCTCTTTTCCCCATTTAATTCAGGTTTCCAATTCCTTAGGTCCTGAATTAAGTCCAAAAATTTATTTTCTACTTCTTTCTTTCCCTTTCATTTCATTATAAACTCGGAAAAAAATTTCCCGGGTATTACACACTTCGAACTCGTGCACAGTCGAGTTGTTGGCCACCACGTGCAAATATACTTATCCATTCACTCGGGTACTGGTCACCTCGTGACAATTCTGTTAAGTAAACAATACTTAACCCATTCACTTGGGTACTAGTCACCTAGTGACTATTCTATTAATCAAACACAATCAACTTCTATCTATCAAACCACTCATACGTTGCCACCACGTGGCACGTCCTGACCCCTTGCTGCGGGGAAATAGCTTGAGCCCACTCGTCCATTACCCAACCAGGCCACATGGTGGGCACGACACGACGTCTCCTGGACCAACTCCACATGATGCTTTCTCTTTTACTAGGCTAGGCTCACGGTTCACCCGTAGGTTCCTCCTGTGTCTCCTTTCCTTAGTCTCACATATTAGTAGGATTCTTTGTATCTTTCCCGAAGGATCAACTTCTCCTTATTAATATGTACAAGTATCCTCAACAGGATTAACTCATATACCCGTCCAGATGCACTCTTTGAGCCTCAAGCCATCGTCATAGCAATATAAATCATTTATGACCCTATTACCAGGATAGGGCAATGATTCATGGTGATTATAAAACTGAGTTCTCAAGTTCCATCTGACGTTGTTCTAGTCGATGTCTCACACCGCTAGCATAATCAAATCCGAAACCCACCAACAACTCCCTTTTTGCATGATTATAATTTAAGTCACCGTCGTGACAAGTTTCAAAATAAAAGCTTAGTCCTTCCGTACAAGGACTCTTGCCACCGTCGTGGAAAAGATTTAATAAAATACTCATCATGCCTCCGGAGTGTATGAGTTGGATTTGTAAACACACCAATCATAGCAAACGATTACTCTGTACTCCTATGTCTTCCTATCTAAGCTACTTTCCACAACCAATTTTCTAGTTCCTTTATTCTTTTAACATTCTATACCTCTAGCTAACACATACCAGACAAGCAGAGAATATACATACTCATGTAATCCACATAAGCATACAACCCTAGGAGCAAAGATGGAAGAACCCTCACCTTGGTCACTTTACTTAACATTCCCTTTTAGCACTCTTGTCCCCAAGGAAGTACTTGAATCCTATCACATACAACCAATTCAATCCATATCAATTTCATACATCAACTTCTATTCACCACATAAGTCCTATCACATATAATCATTTCCACCATATTCTAAATTCATAATTACATAACAACTTAAAACTACATTCAAGCTAACCCAAAACCCCTTATTAAGCTAAGGTCATCATTTAGAGTTCTTTTCAAGTTAAAAACAATTTATGCTTAAGTAAACAGTCTTGCCATTGCTCACTCTCCCCCAGCTCCTTCAATGAAGGATTTTGCCAATATGGATACTTCTCATGTTCACCATGGGTCCCACATAAAAAATCCAACCATGTGGCAATCTCTCGTTCATTTAAAAAGTGTAAGCATTCATTTGGAACCCAAACAACCAACATTCTAATAAAATCCACATTCTTTCCAAAAGGGCAAAATCCGCACCTTAGGGTTCATAGAGTAAAAACAGCTATGTAATTATAATTTGTGGGTTTCCTCTATATCCTAAAAGAGTCTTAGGGTGCTATATGATCATGGAGTAACTCATTCCTAACAAGAAAAACCATGATTAAGAGTGGAGACATGATTTTGGGACTTACCTCTTACGAGTCCGAATTTGGGGTTTTTGGAAGATTGCCCAAGTTTCTTGGAGCTCAACAATGGTGGAGGAGACTTGAAGAAACTAGGATGATGATTGGAAGCAAAGGAAGTGGTGGGAGGGTGAGATTTTGGATTTCTCCTTGCCTAGTCACTAGAATGGAAAAGAGAAGAGAATAAGAAGAGGAAGAAGGAGTGGCTTGCTGGAGCAAAGATATGGTGCTCAAAAATTGGTTCATAATTTAAAGGTAGTTTGGGCAATTGGACAACTTTGGGGTATGGTGAAATAGAGTTTTGATTGGTTTTCTTAACTATTTATTTGTAGGTAAGATAGGAAATTTTGAAATGTTTGGCTAATAATAAGCCATTACAATATTGTTATTGAGTGTCTTGCAGATGAGAATTTCCTACCGTATGATTTTATTTTCAAAAAATTCTCAAATTTAAACTACCAGCGTTGAATAAGTCATATGACCACTTTTGAATAAAATTATAATGTTTCTACCTAATTTTCATATTTATTTAATTCCTTAAATTCTCAACTCTAAACTATTAAAATCTTATTATATCCCAAAAATTCTTATTTCATTCCAAAAAATTATTTATGTTATTTGTCAAAATGTCCAACCTCAACATAAAAATTCTATCAATTTCATATTATCCCATAATTTCTTAATTAGATTAGTATATTATATATATATACATATTCTATTTATTTACTTGTTTATATATTTAGTATTATTATTTTACATTCCAACCTCCAAATGATGACCATTCTAAGTCTTATTATATATTGACTTGATTCCAAAAATACCGCTCAGGTATTACAATCTTCGAAAAAAATTCCTTTCCGGTTCTTTTAACTTTCATACATTTTCTATATTCTTTTTTTTAAAGTTTTAATTCCTACCCTGAAATAAATTATTCTTAAATCCTCGAAATTTTAAATAAATCATTCTTTAATCCTTGAAATTTTTCTGGGGTATTACATTCTTCCCGCCATAAGAAATTCGGTCCCCGAATTTCATCTCCTTCGTGGGGTTGTTGGCTTGTTGTCATCCCCTTGGCACAATTTCACTTGGTTCCTCTCAATGTGGAAGTTTTACCGTTTGACCCTACGGTTTCATCTTTCTTTCCTAGAGACTCAAGGTCTCTATCTGGTCTCTACATCTTCTTTCTGTGACCGTTTGTATTCCTAGTTTCGTAGTTAACCACCCCTCCGCGAGGTGTTAACCGACAGGCTCCATCTGTCATCGCATCCTTCCCCGAGGATACCTAACTTTCGTAATTTCAATTCACTTTGCGCTACTAATTTTGCAATGGAGTGTCTGGTACGCACCACATGTCATGCTCCATTTTAGTTCTCTGAGGAGTTAACTATTGCCTCTTTAGTGAGGCTTACCTTGACTCAATCTACTTGTCCGACTAACTACCTTCGTAGTGACTTCTTATATCCATCTAAGAACACACCAAGACACTAGCTATTTGCATAGCACACTAGGTTCTATTTCTATAAAGTACTCCCCTACCTCGGAGTCCCCGTACCTAAGTATCTTCTACTATCAAGCAGCTACCCTTCTGCCGTATTTCCCCCGATATATTCTATGTAAATGATTCTCCAGAAAAGTCCATTTACATCTTACTACACCCTCTACTCTACATTTAGACTTACCGCTTACACGGCATACACCCTACGTAGGTGTTTATACCTTGTGCCATCAGTGTACCCAACCCTTCCGAGGTTGTTACACTCACTGCCGACTCGGTTTACCCTTCTCGTGTCCTAATGAAGCTACATGTCATGACACTAGCACCACTATGTATTACACTTACCGTTTCCCCACCAAACGGTAAGGTATCTTACATTTATGACTCATGTTTCCCTTTCTTTTCCGGACTTTCTACACTTACCGTTAGTGGTTTCCATAACCACTCCAGGTTACTCCCTGTCGACATCCCATGTCTGACTGACTTAGACTCTTCTCTGACTACTACTTGTAGTCATTTCTGTTTATGATGGAAACTCACCAGTCTTCTCCTTACCATCATACTCATTACTCTGCCTCAGGCTCAGTTTGGTCCTCACATCCGAAGACCTCGCTTAACACGACTACGACTGTGGATCTATACCATCCTCAAGTTAGTCCAATTAGAGTTGCACATCCTATGCTAACTCTACTCACTGGGTTTCCGTTGGCTTTACCCCAACTTGGCCCACTCGGACTCCTCAACTCACATAGATCCTGTATTTCTACTTGGAATACTTGATCCGTTAACTCCGGCATGAACCTTTCCGGACATGCTCTACTCCCCTTGACCAAACGGGATTCGCTCCCACGGTTTGACTCTTTATTTTCTTACAGTGTGGCATATGTTCACGAACATATACCGTCTTTTGCAAATGTGTTATCCGTTGGGTTCCAATCACCCCAACGATAACATACCTGTTTTATCATTTTGGCTCGCACCCCTAGATGCTTACCCGACTCCGTTTCCGTATTCACTCTCTTCTTTCCATTTCGTACCTACGTGGTACTCTTTCTTCGAGTATTTTTCAATACTCGTAACTCACTAAATTCTCCTTCTCGATTAACCATCCTTACAGTTAATTTTTCCTTCATGGCACCCACATGGCCATTTATACGTTTGGTTTGTCCACTCAGTCTCCACCCATACACGGGCTTCAGACTAACGGATTACGGTTCACCAACCTCTGGAACTAGCTTACCTAGCTATGTCCACTACAATTTGTGTACTATACATACAGTTACGGTAGTAGTTGGTTCTCCACCTCCTACTTGCCTCTTATCCTATGGGGTCCTATAGGCTTCCGCTCTTCCCCCCTCATGGGACTACTTATCCCTGTCTACTTTCTCTCCCTTCAGGCCTCCATGAGTCCCTTTGGGGTTTATCTCTTACGTTATCTCGTTCGAGAGCTATCTATCGCTATAGCACTCATTTTCTTATCTCTGGACGGTACCCGAAGGTCTACGCCCATTTCCACTTCTAGACCTGCTTCGGTCTAATACTTTCGGGTCCATAATCACCCTATGGCCCCCTTAATTGGTAACTCTTAGGTTTACCTGTATACTCCCTTGGCACCTTAGCACTCTCTAGTGCTTTTCGATGTCTACTTAACTTAATCACTCCAAGCGAATGATTTCTCAACTACATCTACCATCCTTATACAGCTTACCTGTAAAGGACTATTGTTTGGTAGGGTATTGGTCACATGAGTTAGTATTCTTAGGCACCCTGCGGGTTTTAAAAAAATTCAAGTTTATTTCTTAGAAAATGACGCCTAAGGTTTTCGTAAATGGTTAGGGTTTAACCAATTGGAATGACATAAATTGAGAAAAAAAATTGTCATAAAAATTTGCCTTCCAATGGTTATCCCTAGTATTTTTAGGAAAGTTTGAGGGTCTTTCAGAATTTCTCATCCGGAAAGACCAAAAAAAATTTTTACAAAAATTTCTCATGTGATTAATATCCTATTCTTAATGCTCTTCCTTAAGCAACCCAAGAGAGTTTGGTTGGGCTTAATCCATTCTTTTCCCCCTTGTTTGCTTAAGGAACTAGTCGTTCATGGATCGAGCGCAGGGTTCCCTGTGCCTTGCCTTTTACTCTGTTTTCCTGCTCGGCATATGGTCACGCTCTACACGTTTACATATGCCTCTACTTCTTAACATCTATCTCTATGGCATATGTTTCGGCCACTTTGCCCTTCCATATACCGTATCCTGATTTTCTAATCCGTAGACTTCTACTTCTATACTGTGGCATACACCACCTCTTTTCTGTTTACTTTCTAGGAAGGACAACTCACTTCCTTCAGCCATAGCATACCACACAGTCGTGACCCATTCACTTGGTCATCTTCCTGTCGGTCTCATGCCTCATGGCCCTGTTTATTCTTGTCTGTAATCTTTCCATTTCAATTGCCCCGTGGGCTTACTTTCTTTTGTTTCACTTTACAAACCATTCCTAGCCTAAACTACCATTCACTGCATATTTCTATTCTACTTGCATTCCATAATATAATCAAACAACTTGTGCCTATACCATAGCACACAATGCGCCGCTAACAGAGCAAACACATCGTCTCATTTAACACCTGCAAACAATCACACATTGTAGCGCGTTCCTGCCTACAATTAAACCAAATGTGTCTATGTCTAGGTAGCATC
The DNA here is from genome assembly GCA_014851425.1 of Senna tora. NCBI lineage: Eukaryota > Viridiplantae > Streptophyta > Magnoliopsida > Fabales > Fabaceae > Senna > Senna tora. Next base: position 14,509,269 of record CM026266.1, read on the forward strand.
CTCCATGGATGTCTCCTTTCCCTATTATGGCGTCCTAAGAGTGGATACCCGGGAATATTTTTAACTAGCATCGGAAATTAAATTAAATTAATTAATGGAAGAGTGGAAACTATTTTTTTTTATTTTATTATGACATCAGATTTTCTTTTGTGATAGGAATACACATATATTTTAATTATATAAATATACATATATATATATATATATCATATATATTAATTTAATATATATATATGTGATAAGAAAGAAATAAGGAAAGAAAGAAAAGAGGAACCGTGAGTGTTTAAGTGATATATACATATATATATTAATTTAATATATATATATATATATATATATATATATATATATATATGTTAGACGGAGAAGAATAAAGGATTAGGAAAACAAAGAAATAAAAGAAATAGAGAAACGAGACAAGCCGCGAGAGAGGGAAGAGAGGAAGAAAACGCACGAGAGAGGGGCTGAGCGAACGGAGAAGAGGGAGGAGCTCACGGACGCACGGGCTGAGCACGGTGGCGGCCGGAGTCGCGTCCACCGGAGCCGTAGTCGCCTTCGTTGTGCTAGAGAGAGAGAGAGTTTGGGCTAGAGAGAGAAACAAGAGGGAGAAAGCTTTCTCGTCGGAAACGCCGTCTCCTCACCGGGGAAGGTAGCTGGGAGCCTCCTCTACTCCATATCGACCTTCTAACCGGTTGAATCGAGGTGAGAAGTCCCGAAACTCTCAAACCCCAATTTATCAATTTTAGGGATTTTTGGAAAGACCCCAATTGATTCAATCTGAGTATTCTGGGTCCTAAATTGAAGTATTTGCATGCTAGGAGGTGAGTCGGAAGCTTAGGAATCGGGACCAAATTGATAGAATTTATCCGGGTTGGAAAAAGTGTAGGAAAATGTGGTTGTTAAGGTTTAAGGGTGTTGTGGAATGATTTGGGGTGCTTGAAAGGTTGAATGATAATTATATAATTGCTAAAAATTATTGGAATGTACGAGGGATTAAAAGTCGAGTAACTCCCGTCTCACCCGGAACCCGGTTCGGGGAAAAAGAGACACTTTCCTAATTTTACGCGTATCCGGATCTGTGTATTCGTGTGTAGGTAAAGTATTGAAAGTTAATTCGGTAAATGGAAATTTTAGACAAGTAGAATTTATGACTCTCTTGGGTCATAAATTCAATACTTGGGTAATGGGAATTTCATATGGACACATAGAGATGAAATTGGGTAACCTTGCATTCCCAAGTCAAAGCTTCCGAATAGTGTGATTTAAGAATGGGCTGAACACGAATAGAAGCATGCTAGATGTTCCGAAAACTAGTTGAGGGCATTCCAAGCCAACAACTAGTCTATGGAATTAATTAGAAAGAACATGAGCATTAGCGTTACATGTACACTATAGGGGTTGAAATTGCAAGTTTCTGAATCTCTCAAGTATATGCGTATAGGGCACCATACTGTGAGTTGACTTCGGGCGCACCGAGAGACGATCATAGGAGCCAACCAGGTGAGGGGCTTTCCTATCCTTGCCCTATAGGGTTGACTGCGGATATGGATATATGGTTTGCCTTCTTGCCTATTTGTAGGAATTACATGTTAGATAACATGCTATTGTTGTTCCTAAATTATAGTATATGTGAAAACGTGCTATATGTGTGTATGTGAATTGTAAAAGCAATGGTGGCTCAAGGAGCCGTATATGAAAAGAAGGTCTTCGGGACCTATACGATATTGGGGGTAGGATCGAGTAAATATTATTTGAAGGGTGTGGTTTGTAAGTAAGTCCTTAAAGGGAATAAACCTAGGTGACCTTTATCTGAACCAAGAGCCCGAATTAGAAACCACTTGGAAATCTAGATTTGCCTATGAAGAAGTAAAATGAACAAGTAGTGGTCCATAGGTGTCATTGATGGCACAACGCGGAAACCGAGTCTATCACGGGTGGTCCGGGTAGATTGAGTCTCTTGTCTTGAGTCAACCCACAGAAATACAGAGTATATGAGTACACCACATTGTGGCTATTGCCTTGGGTAAACCGAGGTCAGATGAGTCGCCGGCTATTGCTCCAAGTGAAGTCTTGGGGTCAGACTATTGTTCCAAGTAAAATCTTGGGACCAGGGTTTCCTAGAATGATCAACTAGGTTCCCACATTGCTCACGTGAGATATTGCCTTAGGGCCAGATTCTCTCCTAACGGAGATATTGCCTTCGGGCCAAATTCTCTCCTAACGGAGATATTGCCTTCGGGCCAGTTTATGAATACGATTAATTGAATACGGGTGACCACATGAAATTATATGTTAAATCATGATATGATGTATGTGTGAATTTAATGTATGTAAATTCATGCTTTAAATTCTTTATTGTGAATATAATATATGTTAATTGCCTGACCACCTAATATATGAAAATCTAAACCCGTTATATGCGTATGTGTTTGTGATTGGCTCCTCTTCCCCAGTTCTAGTGGTACCCGCTACTACACCAAGGATGGGAAAGCCTCTCACTGAGTCTGTTTGACTCACCCCAATGTTACATGTTACAGACACAGGTGGCACAGGCATCGGGGGCGCTTCCACTTCATCTCAGGGAGGCGGACAGACATAGAGACTGCACGCATTGTTCGCGTGGGTAGTGCTGTTATATGTATTTTGACAGGATATATATGTATATGATTCAATTTGGTATAGTATTGTTTTGTACAGTTGCTATATGCATATATGTATATGTCACACTCTAGTATTGTCGGCTTCATACAGATTAAAGATTGGTCTTGTGGTTGGGATTATAGGTTGTGATATGATGAATATCATGTGTGTATATATATATATATGGATGTGACTCCTGCATGTGAATAGGATAGATCACACGCACTGAGCGTGTGGTCAATATGTAAACTTATATATATGTGTGACTAAATACTTGATTGTGTGAAAATACGGCTTCCGCATGTGAATAGGATAGGTCACACGCATTGAGGCGTGTGATCAATATGTATATTTTATGCAGGTGTGTGATTGAATATATATACTTGACTGTACACAGGAATTCTGCATCTGAATAGGATAGATCACCCGCCCTTAAGCGCGTGATCAATATGTATATTATATGTACGTGTGATTGATTATGTGTATATGTATAGACTGAAGCGGCGTTGAGCGAGCCGTGGATTGCGTGCTATTTAGGTCACCGGATAGGGATGACCATATATACTATATATTGTTTGTAATAGAGATGGGTAGTTATGCATATATAAGAATGTCAATCAGGAATTAGAGGCTTATGGGATAGGAGAAATCCTACCTCCCGTGCCGGTCACGAACTTCCGGTAGGGGGTCGTGACAGTCTAGGTAGCATCCTCCATGGATGTCTCCTTTCCTATTATGGCGTCCTAAGGTTCCCGGGGTCACTGCCACCCCACCTTACGCCTTAGTGCTCATTGGCACTTGTGTACTGTACAGCTCATTTGCTCTGCATAGAATTTCACATACAAATTCTATGCTTAAAGCGATGACTCGAAAGGATTTATGACTCAACATCCTGAGCAACCTCACAAGTGCCCGTCAGATCCACCGTTACGTCCAGATTCGTAATGGCTAGCCCAACTGACACCCGAGACTACTAGTTAGCTTCACACCCTTAAAGAACAACCAAGCTGTGATACCAAATTTGTCACGACCCCCGTTTAGAGGACGTGACCGGCACGGACACAGAGAATATCCCTATGCCTGTAAGCCTTATCACCTAATTGACAGAATATCTATTTTTAAAATACATTCACATGCATTATAATACCATGGCTACACCGAAATGGTGGTCTATCCTAGACAAGCAAATCCACTGCCAGTGCCGCTTCAGGATATAGATATAGGAAAAACACACATAATATATAATCTGTGTAATGGCTACATATCCGAAGATGCTGCCTATCCTATTCGCATGCAACAGATATATGTATATATATATTGGAAACAAGTTTTCCCTGCATCGTAATCTAACGGATCCTGATCTTTAAGGTGTGTGAAGCTGACAGTTCTAGATTTAGTGATACAATCTAATTGGGTACGTCTACCCTTCTTGCAGTACTCAAATCAACTCTAGTTCCCAACACTTCTTGCAATGACTTCCAAAACCTGGAAGTGAACTGTGGCCCTCTATCAGATATTATGGACACTGGCACACCGTGCAATCTAACGATTTCTGATAGATAAATATGTGCATATTGACTCACTTCATAAGTGGTCTTAACTGGCAGAAAGTGCGCAGACTTAGTCATGCGATCCACTATCACCCAAACCGAATCAAATCCACGTTGTGATCTTGGCAACCCTGTTACAAGATCCATAGTTATCCTCTCCCATTTCCACTCAGGTATTTCTATTTGTTGTAATGTTCCGGTGGGCTTCTGGTGTTCAACCTTGACTTGCTGACATACTAAACACCTGGCTACATAGTTTGCAACATACTAAACACAGGTCATGATAGATTTTATTAGCTCCCGGATGGATTGTATAAGCTGTCTGGTGTGCTTCTTCAAGGATTCTTTCTTTCAAGTTATCAACCATGGGAACGCACAACCGTCCCTCTAACCGAAGTACTCCGAAATCATCAATAGAGAATCGAACGTCGTCCCCTTTCTCTTTAGTTACAGCATCCCTGATTTGCTTGAGGTCGGTATCTTCATCCAGTCTAGCCTTCACTTCTACGAGAGAGGATTTAGTTTGCAAATGAGCTAAAAGTGAGTTAGAACTCCCAATCTCAAACTGATTCCCCGTCTGTTCTAGCTCGTGCAACTATCTGATCAACGGTCTTCTTTCTTCACTTATATGAGCAAGACTGCCCATGGATTTTCGACTCAGAGCATCGACTACCACATTAGCCTTTCTTGGATGATACAAGATCGTGCAGTCGTAGTCTTTCAACGACTCTAACCATCAACGTTGTCTCAAGTTCAAGTCCTTTTGCTTAAAAATGTATTTGGGACTTTTGTGGTCTGTATAAATTTCACACGTCTCACCGTACAGGTAATGTCTCCGTATTTTCAAGGCAAACACTACAGCAGCCATCTCAAGGTCGTGAGTCGGGTAATTCTTCTCATGTTCCTCAGTTGTCGCGATGAATACGCAATCACCTTGCCGTGCTGCATCAAGACACACCCTAACCCGATCCTCGACGCATCACAGTATACCACATACCCTCATGTGCCTTCAGGTAACGCCAGCACCGGAGCGGTAGTGAGACTGTCTTTCAGCTTCTGAAAACTCTGCTTGCACTTATCATCCTATATGAACATCACTCCCTTCTGAGTCAACTTAGTCATAGGTGCAGCAAACTTAGAGAAGTCCTGCATAAATCTTCTATAATATCCAGCCAAGCCCAAGAAACTGCGAATTTCAATAACAGAGGTAGGCTGAGACTGATTCTTCACCGCTTCTACCTTACTTGGATCAACGTGGATTCCCTCTGATGATACCACGTGACCCAAAAAGGAAACTCTGTCAAGCCAGAATTCATACTTGGAGAACTTGGCATACAATTTCTCTTCTCTCAACTTCTGCAATGCTAATCTCAAGTGTTCTGCGCGTTCTTCAGAATTCTTAGAGTAAACCAAGATGTCATCAATGAAGACAATGACAAATCGGTCCAGAAATGGTTTGAAGACCCTATTCATCATGTCCATGAACGCTGCAGGAGCATTAGTTAATCCGAAAGAGATCAACAAGAACTCGTAATGTCCGTATCGAGTCCGGAATGCGGTCTTAGGTATATCTGATTCTCGAATCTTTAATTGATGGTACCCAGATCGCAAATCAATCTTGGAAACTCGCTTTGCACCCTGCAACTGATCAAATAGGTCATCTATCCTCGAAAGTGGGTATTGATTGCGGATCGCCATCTTGTTTAACTTTCGGTAATCGATACACAACTGCAAAGATCCGTCCTTCTTCTTCACAAAAAGGACCGGTGCACCCGAAGGAGAGAAGATGGGTCTTATAAACCCTTGTCAAGCAATTCTTGCAATTGTGTATGTAACTCCTTCAACTCTTTCGAAGCCATCCGGTAAGGTGGTGTGGAGATAGGCTGGGTGCCAGGTTGCAGCTCAATTTCAAATTCAATCTCACGATCGGGCGGCAACCCCAGCAATTCTTCTGGAAATACATCCAAGAACTCTCGCACTACCGGTACTTGAGTCGGTGAAAGTACTGCTTTCGTGGTATCCTTGACCAAAGCCAAATACCCCTTACATCCCTTTGCAAGTAATTTGGATGCCTTCAGAGTTGAGATCAAGTTTGGACACAGTGTGGCTCCGTCACCCCGTATCACAAAAGGCTCCTCGTTTGGCATATTGAACTTCAAGCATTTAGCCCTGCAATCCACAACTGCATGGCAAAACGACAACCAATCCATTCCGAGGATCACATCAAGATCAACCATACACCACAACCGAAGGTCTACCACAGTCTCATGATCATCGACCTCCACAATGCAAGACTTGTGCACATACTCTACTTGTACCGATTCTCCCATTGGAGTAGAGACCAGTACTATTTCTTTCATTTTAGACGGACTTTTGTTGAATTTAGAGGCAAATGCATGCGACACATAGGAATGAGGGGAGCCGGAATCAAATAAGACTCGTGCTTCAAGAGAGCAAACAATAAGGGTACCTGTCACAACTGCATTTGATGCATGAGCGTCTTGCTGAGAAAGTGCAAATACCCGCGCTTGTCCTCCACTTACTGCCCCTGACCCTCTACCACTAGATCCTGCACCACGGCCTCTAGATGCACTTATACTTGCTGTCTGTGGTGGTACGGTTCTTACTGGTGGGGCTGAAATAGGTGTACTCCTCGGCGTCGGATTACTTCTCACACTTGTACCCTCTTTTCTCTTTGGACACTCTCTAGCCATATGGCCCACCTGGCCGCAGTTGTAGCATCCACCTGTCAGTCTCCGACATATTCCAAAATGAAATATGTCGCAAGTAGCACACTGGGGCCTTGTTTTACCGGCATTTCCACCCCCTTGCACTCTCTGTCCCCCTTGAATATTACCTCTTGTACCTGCTTCATGGGTGGTAGTTGAGGATTGTCCTCCTGCGAACCCTGAGTATCCTGCTCCTCCACATGTTGTCTTCCTCTTCTTACTTCCACCTCCTTTGTTATCACTGCCTGTAATTAACTTGACTTTGGGATCAATAGAAGTCCCGTACCTCTTCCTGGTTTCAATCATTCTGGCACAGTCTGCTGCTTGAGCTAAAGTCTCAAACTGTCTCCTCTGAGGTAACAAAGCAGTAAATAATTGCTTCGTGAGACGGTGTATGAATCTCTTGATCCTCGCCTCTTCATCAGGAACTAACTCGGGTGAGAATTGAGCCAGTTCCGTAAAAAGTAACTCATACTCCATCACGGTCATGTTAGGCGTCATCCACAACTCCTCGAATTGTTGACGCTTTGCATCTTTTGTGACTTCAGATAGAAACCGACCCAGGAATTCCCTCTGAAAATCTTCCCAGGTCATCGATGCCACCCTTCTTGAATACCTCATCTGTACGGACTCTATCCATACTCTGGCAGCTCCCCTCAGTTGAAATGAAGCCAACTCCACCAACTGAGGGACAGATTTTCAAGTAATAAAATCCCCTCTACTTGCAAGTATACAAGGTCAATTGTAATGCGTACGAATATAAGGGTTTCGAACCCACAGGGATCAGTTGTATTACTAGAATTTAACGTTTTCACAATCTTAAATTTAAAAGAAAGGGGTTTTGGAACTGGAAGTAAAGAAAAAAAGTTTAACAAGAGTGAAAAAATAGAAAGTAGAATATTGAAAGTTGATAGAATCAAGTTGAATAACTTAGGACTTTGAATCCACCACTAGCTTCGTAATTAAATATCTGATGTTTAATTAAGGACTACCATTTATTTCATGCAGTGTTCTAGGCTACAAGCTTTGAATCACTTAGAATGATATTGGAACAAAGTTTTTGACATACTCTATCTAATTTTAGCATTGGCTATCCAAGTATGACATAATCCATCTAAGTTTAGCATAGAATATTCAAATGTTGTTACAATTCTATGATTACCATTACATGACCTCCACATTTAAGACTACAAGAATTAAAGTGGGTAATAGTTTTGATTTTAAAATCCATGAATATTACTACAAGAAATATTGAATAGAAATTAAAATCAAATAAGACAATAAGAGCACAATGAAATATTAAAGAAAAATTCTTAGTCATGTAATCCATAAAATAAAGGTGCATATCCTTAATTAATATCAAATATAAAATTTCATAGCTAGGGCTTCATCAAAAATCCTAAGTAGAAAAAATTAGTTCTCCATGGAAAAATACATAGTTACCAAACTCTTGATCTCCACCATCTCTCCTTTGAGAATTTTGATCTTGATAATTTTTGTGAGAGAAAGTAATGAGAGAATTTGAAAGAAGAAAATGGAAGTGAGAAGTGGATGAGAAAATGGATGCCTTGGACCCTTGACTCCTACTCCTAATTATAGGAAAACTTGCTCTCAAATAAGCTTGCTTCATGGCTAAGTAAAAGGAAAATAATCAAATTAAAAAAAAAGGAGGCAGCAAGGCTTGAAGTAGGGTCCTTCACGTCTACATGGTTGTAGAGTTGCCACTTGAGCTGGAGAAGAACAATTGTCATAAATGCCATCCAATATCCACTAGTTAGCGAAAATTAGAGTCAAAATTAGAGGCTAAAATGCCTTTTAATAAATTGGAGACGTGTGGCTTGCTATGATTCGAGTACGGAGCAGCAGAGTTGTAAGCGTAACTTATACCAATTGGGCTGGCTTACAGATTTGTTGTAATTGCTATCTTAAATTTTGATAGTCAGAGGCTGAAGTCAATAATTGCGGCTGAAAAATGGTGAAAACATGTACGAAAACACGTGTTAGCTGTCTTGAACTCAGGCTTTAGAATTTTCATATCAGAGCTTTTGACCACACGAGCTGCCACTTGTCCTTATCTTCAAATTACCGCCTTTATTTCCTTAGTCAGTCGTGTCCCTGGTAGCCAGTTCAAAATTTACTTCTTTTTTGTCAAAAGGCTTTCAGCTGGAATCAAACACATGCTCACTCTTGGAAAATTACAGGTATAACCAGTTGTGCCAACACCATTTGTCTGCCATTATTTCACATTTTCTTCCTTTAGTTTCATTGCATGAACTTCCAAGAACTTCCTAGGATAATCATGAGCTTTCATGAATTGGTCCATCAAGTTACTTTTAGCCCAAAAATTGAGAATACTCTCTGCAATAAAAGTTCACAAAAATTAAATTTTATATCAAAAATTATAATTTTTCAAGGACTAATAAATAAATATTAAGGGGAATATTTCTATTAAAATATGCATTTATCAGACCCCCACACTTAAGCTTTCCTAGTCCTCAAGCAAAGGAGAAGAACTAAATCATGTAAATCAGAGAATTTAGTTAATCAAAGGTTATAACCATATATATATATTAAATTTAAAAGTCTTTACCTCATAGTCAACATCACCAACCAATTTTTTTTTTTTAAACAATGCAATTATTGAAACCTTATTAGTCAACCATTCAAAGATATCTTTGTAACCAAGAAGTATGCATGATAGCTACATAGATCCTCACTAAGGGCATGTGTTTAACTCAACTCTCAAGTGTTTAAAGTTTACCAATGTATCACTCAAGTTCAATCAATGTAATAACACTACCGTAGGCTTGCAAATTCTTCATATCTCCACTAAAAACAACTATAACAAGCATTAATCAAAAGGACTTTGCATTTGGTTGTAATGTTGGCCAAGGGATAGGTAAGGATTTTTTAGGATAGTGGTGCTAATGACCAAGAATTTAATAGAGCATAAATCATTTTCTCTTACATATCAACTCAACTCCTTTTGCACTTATCAACACTTCTTTGTAGTCAAAATCTATTGTAATGAGATAAGAATTACATTTAAACTTTCACAATAAAGGAATTTTCCCATTCTTCCTCATTTTTTCTTTCTTCACGTCCTCATTTCTTCTTTCATTTCATTGTATTTTTCAAATCAGACCATTCTTCTTCTTTGTTTCTTTTTTCTCTCTCTCTCTTCTTCTCTTTTTTTAATAACACATTCCCACATTAACAAAAGTAACTATACTCTATAAAATATGGTCAAGGCTATTTCATATGGTCTTTCTGGGAACATAAGGCTTGTAATGTGGTTAAAACAACAAAATAGGCTAAAAGGCTCAAGATTGGCTCACTAGAGAAATTTGTATACAGGGTGGCTCATTTGGCTGTGGTGTTTAAAATTCAACATCCTAATTTCCTTTATCACTTTTATGCAAGCATAGTGTCAAAGGTAGTTCAAAAGGGACAATAAGCAAGTTCTAGAGTATTACAAACATGATTGAACAATTCTCACAAGAAATGAAAGAGTTGATTAAAAGTAAGTCAACATTATGGCTCAAACCTCACTAAGGTAATTTGATATATGTAGTCATCATGACACAGCTTCTCAAATCATGACTTAATTGATAAAATTCAGAATTATCTTAGTGGAAGAACTAATAAATATCTTAACAATTGCAAAATAATAAAATTAAACACACATATCTCTGTTCTTTTTTTATATAAAACTAGTGATGTTGACAATGGAAAAAGTGCTGATTCAATTTAAACTTATATAATGGTTATAATAGTGAAAGACTTAATCATCCAGCTTGCATTCAAATTTTCTACCCCCACGCTTAGTTTTTGCACTATCATCAATAATAGGGGTTAGAAAATATCACAAAATCAAAGGAGAATGGAACAATACAACCTGGAGAGTTGTAGGAAAGATTTTCTTGAAGTCCAAGATCAAAGTTCTCACCATGTACCATGTTCTTTCTGAATTCTGCAAAAAGTATTTAAACCACTAGCCAAGACAAGAAAGTAGCAAGCATATTGTAAATATATCAAAAGCCTAGGTTGCCTCCTAGTCAGTGCTAAGTTTAAAGTCTTCAACCAGACTCAGAAATAACTTTTTCAGTTAATTAGAATATAGAGGATCTACTAAATTAATATAATCTAAATCAACTCCCGCTCCAGCATTTGAAATCACTGGTTTTAAACGATGACCATTAACAGTTAATATCCTACCATCCTTAGGATCCTTTATTTGAATAGCTCCTGATGGATAAACTTGTTGAACAAAATAAGGACCATACCATCTTGATCTAAGCTTACCAGGGAACAATTTCAATTTTGAATTGCAAAGCCAAACCTTTTGATCAAGTTCAAAAGTTTTACGAGAAATCATTTTGTCATGGAAAGCTTTGGTTTTGGCCTTGTAAATCTTAGAATTTTCATAAGCTTCATTACGCATCTCATCTAATTCATTTAACTGTAATTTCCTATGAGAGCCAGCTTGTTTCATATCAAAATTCAAAGCTTTTATTGCCCAAAATGCTCGATGTTCTAATTCTACTGGTAAATGACATGCTTTCCCATAAACTATTCTAAATGGAGACATTCCTATAGGAGTTTTATATGCAGTACGATAAGCCCATAAAGCGTCATTCAGTCTTAATGACCAATCTTTTCTATCAGGACGAACAGTCTTTTCTAAGATGGAGTTAATCTCACGATTTGATAACTCTACTTGACCACTTGTTTGTGGATGGTATAGGGTAGCTACTTTATGTGTAACAGAATACTTCCTAAGAAGTGTTTCTAACGAACGATTACAAAAGTGACTACCTCTATCACTAATCAAAGCACTAGGAGTACCAAATCGACTAAAAATATTATCTTTTACGAATTGCATTACCACCTTATGATCATTAGTTCTTGTGGCTATAGCTTCTATCCATTTTGAGACATAATCTACAACAACCAAGATATATACGAAGCCAAATGAAGGTGGGAAAGGACCCATAAAATCAATGTCCGATACATAAAAAATTTCTACAATTAAAATGGGTTGTAAAGGCATCATGTCTCGCCTAGATAATGAACCAGTGCGTTGACATTTTTCACAAGCAAGACAAAATTGGTGGGCATCTTTGAATAAAGTTGGCCAATAAAAGCCACTTTGTAGAACCTTCGCAGCAGTTCTGCGACCTCCAAAATGTCCACCAGAAGCAGATGAGTGGCACATTGATAAAATACTATCATACTCATATTCAGGGACACACCTACGAATGATTTGATCTGAACAATGCTTAAACAGATAAGGGTCCTCCCAATAGTAATGTTTTACTTGAGATAAGAATCTATCCTTATCTTGCTTTGACCAATGCGAAGGAATTTTACCTATGGCAAGGTAATTAACAATGTTTGCGAACCAAGGTAATTTTTATCTGGTTACCAAGAATAGTTGTTCATCTGGAAAGGTATCTTGTATGACTAAGTCATCTTTATTTTCAATGTGAATCCTAGACAAATGATCAGCTACAAGATTCTCACAACCCTTCTTATCTTTAATTTCAATATCAAATTCTTTCAACAATAAAACTCATCTAATTAACCTAGGTTTTGTCTCCTTTTTAGATAATAGATATTTCAAAGCAGAGTGATCAGTGAAGACAATAACCTTAGATTGTAGCAGATAAGGACGAAATTTATCAAGAGCAAATACAACAGCTAGTAATTCTTTTTCAGTAGTAGTATAATTCTTTGAGCATCAGTAAGTGTTTTCCTAGCATAGTAAATCACATGTGGCATTTATTCACTCTTTGACCCAGAACAGCACCAACAGCATAATCAGAAGCATCACACATAATCTCAAAAGGCATAGAAAAATCTGGAGGTTGTACTATAGGTGCTGAAACAAGAAGAGATCGAAGCTTTTCAAAGGCTTCTAGACATGACTCATTGAAATTAAAAGGGACATCTTTTCCAAGAAGATTAGTTAAGGGTCTAGCAATCTTGCTAAAGTCTTTAATAAATCTTCTATAGAAACCTACGTGACCAAGAAAAGATCTTATTTGCTTGAAAGATGCAAGTGGTTGAAGATTGGTAATACGACCAACTTTAGCTTTGTCTACCTCAATTCCCTTTTTAGACACCTTATGACCTAGTACTATGCCATCTTGAACCATAAAATGACTTTTCTCCCAACTTAAAACCAAATTGGTTTCCTCACATCTTTTTAGCACTTTTGACAAGTTATGCAAACATTCATCAAAAGTTGGACCAAAAATTGAAATATCATCCATGAACACTTCTAGAAAGTTCCCAACCATATAAGAGAATATAGAAATCATACATCTTTGAAAGGTAGCAGGTGCGTTACATAACCCAAAAGGCATTCTACGATAGGCAAAAGTACCAAAAGGACAAGTGAAAGTAGTTTTCTCTTGATGCTCAGGGTACACAGGCACTTGTATGTAACCAGAATATCCATCTAGAAAGCAATAATAACTTTGACCAGCTAACTTTTCTAAGATTTGATCAATGAATGGTAAAAGAAAATGACCTTTCCTAGTCATGGAATTTAACTTTCTGTAGTCTATACAAACACGCCAGCCCGTAGTTTCCCTATGTAATACCTCGGAAAAATTTCAAGGATTAAAGAATGATTTATTTAAAATTTCGATGATTTAAGAATGATTTATTTCGGGGCTAGGAATTAAAACTTTAAAGAAAAGAATATAGAAAACGTATGAAAGTTAAAAGAAACCGGAAAGGAATTTTTTTCGAAGATTGTAATACCCGAGGGGTATTTTTGGAATCAAGTCAAATATATAGTAAGACTTAGAATGGTCATCATTTGGAGTTGGAATGTAAAATAATAATAATAATATATAAACAAGTAAATAAATAGAAATATGTGTATATATATATATAGACAAATAATCCTAATTAAGAAATGATGGGATAATACGAAATTGATAGAATTGTTATGTTGAGGTTGGACATTTTGACTAAATAAAATAAAAATAATTTTTGGAACGAAATAAGAATTTTTGGGTTATTATTAAGATTTTAATTGCTTTAGATTTGGGAATTTGATAAATTAAAATAAATAATAAATTCAAATAAAAAAATATAAATTGGGTTAAATATGAATCATAGGAATTATTTCGAGCTTATAGTTTAAATTTGAGAATTTTCTAGAAATAAAAATTGTATTGGGTAGAAAATTCTCAACTGCTAGAGACTCGGTGACAGATATTTTTAATAGGCCTATGATTACCCAAAATTGTCTAAATTTTCCTTTCTTACCCAAAAATAAATCTAGATGAGAAAATCCAATCAAAACTCTATTTTATCATATCCCAAAAGTTGTCAAATGTCTAAATTACCCATAAATCTCCCAACAACTCATTAGAAGACATTTTTTTAACTCGAGAGGAGCATTCTCACGCCACTTTCCTTCCTTTCATCTTCTTCCTCTTCCTCTTCCTCCCAACTCTCTCTTAGGGCATGGAAGATTTTGCAAAATCTTCACATTCCAACTAGATTTGTTGCTTCCTACCACCAATCTAAGACTCTCTCAAGCTTCCTCCACCATTGTTGAGCATCAAGGAGCTTGGGCAATCTCCCACAAACTCCAAAATCGAATTTCCTCAAGGTGAGTCACTAAAATCTTGTCTCCACCACTTAAATCATAGATTTCTTGTTAGAAATGAGTTATCTATCAATAGTATATCACCTTAGAATCATTTTTGAGCATAGAGATCATCCAAATATTGAGTTTTATGGAGATTTCTACTCTATGGTTCATGACCTACGAATTTGGAGAAAGTTTTGGAAATTGTGGATTTCCTTGATGCTTGTTGGTATGTATGAACTTTAAATTATATGTTTAGATATTTTAAATGATTTGGAATGATGTCCAATGGTTAGGTTGGTGATATGTTAACCCTTGATGAAAGTTAGGACTTCCCATATTTGGCAAAATTTCCATTAATGGAGCTTGGAGAGTGAACAAGGTTGTGAGATTAATTAATTATGTATTAAATTGTGTTTAATCTAGAAAGAACACCAAATGATGACCATAGGCTAAGTAAATGAACTTGGGCGTTTGATAAATGTAAGAAGTCATAAGAAAAGAAACTAGGAAATTGAAATTTGATATCGATTGAATTGGTTGTATGTGATAGGGTTCAAGTACTTCCTTTGAGACCAGAGTGCTCAAAGGGAATGCTAAGTGAAGCGGCCAAGGTGAGGGTTCTTCCATCTCTGCTCCTAGGGTTGTATACTTGTGTGGATTACATGAGTATTTACATTCACTGCTTGTCTGGTATGTGATAGCTAGAGGTATAGGATGTTAAAAGAATAAAGGAACTAGAAAATAGGTTGTGGAAAGTAGCTTAGATAGGAAGACATAGGAGTAGAGAGTAATTGTTTGCTATGATTGGTGTGTTACAAATCCAACTCATACACTCCGGAGGCATGATGAGTATTTTATTAAATCTTTTCCACGACGGTGACAAGAGTCCTTGTACAGAAGGACTAACTTTTATTTTGAAAACTCTTCACGACGGTCACTTAAATTATAATCATGCAAAGGGAGTTATTGGTGGGTTTCGGATTTGATTATGCTAGCGATATGAGACATCGACTAGAACAACGTCATATGGCACTTGAGACCTTAGTTTTATAATCACCATGACGATGGTCATTGCCCTATCCTGGAAATAGGGTTAGAAAGGTTTTATATTGCTATGACGATAGCTTGAGGCTCAGAGAGTGCATCTGGATGGGTATATGAGTTATATCCAGTTGAGGATACTTGTACATATTAATAAGGAGAGGAATTGTTGATCCTTCGGGAATGATACAAAGAATCCTATTAATATGTGAGACCAAGATAAGGAGACACGGGAGGAACCTACGGGTGAACCGTGAGCCTGATCTTACAGAAGAGAAATCATCCTGTGGAGTTGGTCCAGGGTGTGATAGTGGCCATGCTTCGAGACGTCGTGCCATGCCCGCCATGTGGCCTGGTTAGGTAATGGACGAGTGGGCTCAAGCTATTACCCTGCAGCAAGGGGTCAGAACGTGCCACGTGGTGGCTACGTATCAGTTGTTTGATAGATAGAAGTTGATTGTGTTTGACTAATATAATTGTCACGAGGTGACCAGTACCCAAGTGAATGGGTTAAGTATATTTTGGCCACCTGGTGCCTAGCAACCGAGTGCACGAGTTCGAGGTAGAAAAGCCATGTAGTGACTAGTAAATACCCCAGAGTAGGGGAAGTTAAGTAGATGTATGTTATAGTGTCTGCGTGTACTTAAAGAATTGTCTGTGTGTGCATATAATTGTTGATTGTGCAGCGGAGTGGTGACGTACAGGATTATGTCATCACAAAGTCTTGTTTGATTCAAACATGCTGAACGTGAGAAGACCGGTAAGTAAAAGCCGACACTATATGTTACATGTTTACTTGCTGATTGATGACGTGGAATAAATTGCTGCATGTTTACAGTTATTAAATGCATGTGAGTGTTTGGGTGAAATTTCTGTTGTTGTGTGATCACCAAGAATGTATGCTAACAACAGTAACTAGTTGTTTTTGCATGTGGTTGTGTATGACTCCCAAAGCCAGCGCTATGGCACCCACCTTGCGTCGGGGATGGGAGAGTCCTCACTGAGTCGTGTGGAAACTACTACCGTAAGTGCATGTATAGTACACAGATTGTAGTGGACATAGCTAGGTAAGCTAGTTCCACAGGTTGGTGAACCGTAAATCCGTTAGTCTGAAGCCGTGTATGGGTGGAGACTGAGTGGACAAACCAAACGTATAAATGGTCATGTGGATGCCATAAAAGGAAAATTTACCGTAAGGACGGTTAATCGAGAAGGAGAATTTAGTGAGGAACGAGAATTGAGAAATACTCGAAGAAAGAGTACCACACGTAGGTACGAAATGGAAAAGAAGAGAGTGAATACGGGAACAGAGTCGGGTAAGCATCTAGGGATGCGAGCCAAAATGATAAAATAGGCATGCTACTGTTGGGGGCGATTGGAACCCAACGGGTAACACACTTGCAAGAGGCGGTATATGTTCGTGAACATATGCCACACCGTAAGAAAGGAAAGAGTCAAACCGTGGGAGCGGATCCCGTTTGGTCAAGGGGAGTAGAGCATGTCCAGAAAAGTTCATACTGGAATTAACGGATCATGTATTCCAGGTAGGAATACATGATTTAAGTGAATTGAAGAGTCCGAGTGGGCTAGGTTGGGGTAAAAGCCAACGGAAACCCAAATAGTAGAGTTAGCATAGGATGTTCAACTCTAGGTGGACTAACCTGAGGATGGTATAGATCCACAGTCATAGTCGTGTTAAGCGAGGTCTTCGGATGTGGAGACCGAACTGAGCCTGAGGCAGAGTAATGAGTATGATGGTAAGGAGGAGACTGGTGAGTTTCCATCATAAACAGAAATGACTACAAGTAGTAGTCAGAGAAGAGTCTAAGTCAGTCAGACATGGGATGTCGATAGGGAGTAACCTGGACTGGTTATGGAAACCACTAAGGGTAATTGTAGAAGTCCGGAAAAGAAAGGGAAACATGAGTCATAAATTTAAGATCCATTACCGTTTGGTGGAGAAACGGTACGTGTAATACATAGTGGTGCTAGTGTCATGACATGTAGCTTCATTAGGACACGAGAAGGGTAAATCGAGTCGGCAGTGAGTGTAACAACCTCGGAAGGGTTGGGTACACTGATGGCACACGGTATAAACACCTACGTAGGGTGTATGCCGTGTAAGCGGTAAGTCTAAATGTAAAGTAGAGGGTGTTCTAAGATGTAAACGGACTTTTCTGGAGATGTCGTTTACAAAGAATATATCGGGGGAATACTGGCAGAAGGGTAGCTGATTGATAGTAGAGGATACTTAGGTACGGGGACTCCGAGGTAGGGGAGTACTTTATAGAAATAGAACCTAGTGTGCTATGCAAATAGCTAGTGTCTTGGCATGTTCCAAGACGGATATAAGAAGTCACTACGATGGTTGTTAGTCGGACAAGCAGATCGAGTCAAGGTAAGCCTCACTAGAGAAGGCAACAGTTAACTCCTCAGAGAACTAAAATGGAGCATGGCATGTGGTGCGTGCCAGACACTCCATTGCAAAATTAGTAGCACAAACTGAATTGAAATTAGGAAAGTTAGGTATCCTCGAGGAAGGATGCGATGATAGATGGAGCCTGTCGGTTAACACCTCGCGGAGGGGTGGTTAACTACGAAACTAGGAATACAAACAGTCACAGAAAGAAGATGTAGAGACCAGATAGAGACCTTGAGTCTCTATGAAAGAAAGATGAAACCTTAGAGTAAAACGATAAAACTTTCACATTGAGAGGAACCAGAGGTGAAATTGAGCCAAGGGGATGACAACAAGCCCACAACCCCATGAAGGAGATGAAATTCGGGGACCGAATTTCTTGAGGGGGGAAGAATGTAATACCCCGGAAAAATTTCAAGGATTAAAGAATGATTTATTTAAAATTTCGAGGATTTACGAATGATTTATTTCGGGGCTAGGAATTAAAACTTTTAAAAAAAAAGAATATAGAAAACGTATGAAAGTTAAAAGAAACTGGAAAGGAATTTTTTTCGAAGATTGTAATACCCGAGGGGTATTTTTTGAATCAAGTCAAATATATAGTAAGACTTAGAATGGTCATCATTTGGAGTTGGAATGTAAAATAATAATAATAATAATATATAAACAAGTAAATAAATAGAAATATGTATATATATATATATATATATATATTATATATATATATATAGACAAATAATCCTAATTAAGAAATGATGGGATAATATGAAATTGATAGAATTTTTATGTTGACGTTGGACATTTTGATTAAATAAAATAAAAATAATTTTTTGGAATGAAATAAGAGTTTTTGGGTTATTATTAAGATTTTAATTGCTTTAGATTTGGGAATTTGATAAAATAAAATAAATAATAAATTCGAATACAAAAATATAAATTGGGTTAAATATGAATCATATGAATTATTTCGAGCTTATAGTTTAAATTTTAGAATTTTTCAGAAATAAAAATTGTACTGGGTAGAAAATTCTCATTTGCTAGAGACTCAGTGACAGATATTTTTAATAGGCCTATGATTACTCAAAATTTTCTAAATTTTCCTATTCTTACCCAAAAATAAATCTAGATGAGAAAATCCAATCAAAACTCTATTTTACCATATCCCAAAAGTTGTCAAATGTTTAAATTATCCATAAATCTCCCAACAACTCATTAGAAGACATTTTTTTTAACTCCAGAGGAGCATTCTCACGCCACTTCCCTTCCACTCATCTTCTTCCTCTTCCTCTTCCTCTTCCTCTTCCTCCCAACTCTCTCTTAGGGCATGGAAGATTTTGCAAAATCTTCACATTCCAACTAGATTTGTTGCTTCCTACCACCAATCTAAGACTCTCTCAAGCTTCCTCCACCATTGTTGAGCATCAAGGAGCTTGGGTAATCTCCCACAAACTCCAAAATCGAATTTCCTCAAGGTGAGTCACTAAAATCTTGTCTCCACCACTTAAATCATAGATTTCTTGTTAGAAATGAGTTATCTATCAATAGTATATCACCTTAGAATCATTTTTGAGCATAGAGATCATCCAAATATTGAGTTTTATGGAGATTTCTACTCTATGGTTCATGACCTACGAATTTGGAGAAAGTTTTGGAAATTGTGGATTTCCTTGATGCTTGTTGGTATGTATGAACTTTAAATTATATGTTTAGATATTTTAAATGATTTTAAAAGAATAAAGGAACTAGAAAATAGTTTGTGGAAAGTAGCTTAGATAGGAAGACATACGAGTAGGGAGTAATTGTTTGCTATGATTGGTGTGTTACAAATCCAACTCATACACTCCGGAGGCATGATGAGTATTTTATTAAATATTTTCCACGACGGTGGCAAGAGTCCTTGTACGGAAGGACTAACTTTTTATTTTCAAAACTCGTCACGACGGTGACTTAAATTTTAATCGTGCAAAGGGAGTTATTGGTGGGTTTCGGATTTGGTTATGCTAGCGATGTGAGACATCGACTAGAACAACGTCATATGGCACTTGAGACCTCAGTTTTACATTCAGCATGACGATGGTCATTGCCCTATTCTGGCAATAGGGTCAGAAAGGTTTTATATTGCTATGACGATAGTTTGAGGCTCAGAGAGTGCATCTGGACGGGTATATGAGTTATATCCTGTTGAGGATACTAGTACATATTAACAAGGAGAGGAATTGTTGATCCTTCGGGAAAGATACAAAGAATCCTATTAATATGTGAGACCAAGATAAGGAGAC
Organism: Senna tora; assembly: GCA_014851425.1. Lineage (NCBI taxonomy): Eukaryota > Viridiplantae > Streptophyta > Magnoliopsida > Fabales > Fabaceae > Senna > Senna tora. The sequence goes on from CM026266.1 coordinate 14,529,545, forward strand.
ACGAAAGGAACCTACGGGTGAACCGTGAGCCTGATCTTACAGAAGAGAAATCATTCTGTGGAGTTGGTCCAGGGTGTGACAGTGGCCATGCTTCGAGACGTCGTGCCATGCCCGCCATGTGGCCTGGTTGGGTAATGGACGAGTGGGCTCAAGCTATTGCCCCGCAGCAAGGGGTCAGAACGTGCAACGTGGTGGCTATGTATCAATTGTTTGATAGATAGAAGTTGATTGTGTTTGACTAATAGAATTGTCACGAGGTGACCAGTACCCAAGTGAATGGGTTAAGTATATTTTGCCACATGGTGGCTAGCAACCCGAGTGCACGGGTTCGAGGTAGAAAAGCCATGTAGTGACTAGTAAATACCCCAGAGTAGGGGAAGTTAAGTAGATGTATGTTATAGTGTTTGCGTGTACTTAAGAATTGTTTGTGTTTGCATATAATTGTTGATTGTGCAGCGGAGTGGTGACGTACAGGATTACGTCATCACAAAGTCTTGTTTGATCCAAACATGCTTAACGTGAGAAGACCGGTAAGTAGAAGCCGGCACTATATGTTACATGTTTACTTGCTGATTGATGACGTGGAATAAATTGCTGCATGTTTACAGTTATTAAATGCATGTGAGTGTTTGGGTGAAATTTCTGTTGTTGTGTGATCACCAAGAATGTATGCTAACAACAGTAACTAGTTGTTTTTGCATGTGGTTGTGTATGACTCCCAAACCCAACGCTATGACACCCACCTTGCGCCGGGGATGGGAGAGTCCTCATTGAGTCGCGTGGTTAAGACTCACTCCTCATTTTTACTACACAGAGACAGGTTTAGTACAGGTGGAAGAAGTCTCAGTGGAACGAGGGTTCAGCAACACTTTTCCAAGACCCACAACTTGTTCATGTGGGTGAATAAAGTGTAATTGTAATTTAATTTACTTTATTATTGTATCATAAAGTAAAGGGTAGACGTACCCAATTATATTGTATCACTAAATCTAGAACTGTCAGCTTCAAACACCTTAAAGATCAGGATCTGTTAGATTACGATGCAGGGAAAACTTGTTTCCAAAAATATATATACATATATCTGTTGCATGTGAATAGGATAGGCAGCATCTTCGGATGTGTAGCCAGTACACAGGTTATATATTATGTGTATTTTCCTATATCTATATCCTGAAGCGGCACTGGCCGTGGATTTGCTTGCCTAGGATAGGCCACCATTTCGGTGTAGCCATGGTATTATACTGCATGTGGATGTATTTTCAATAATGGATATTCTGTCAATTAGGTGATAAGGCTTACATGCATAGGGATATTCCTTGTGTCTGTGCCGGTCACAGTCCTCTAAACGGGGGTCGTGATACCCTAGTAGGCACTAATTCTCCCTCTTTATTTTGGACTACTGTGATTCCAGATTTCTTAGGGACAACTTGGATAGGACTAACCCATTGACTATCAGAAATAGGATATATGACACCAGCATCTAATAATTTCACTATTTCCTTTTTTACAACTTCCATCATATGTGGGTTTAGCCTATGTTGTAATTCCCTAGAGGGTTTGGCATTATCCTCTAGATAAATTTTATGCATGCATACTGAAGGATCTATTCCTTTTAAATCAAACACAGACCACCCTATAGCCTCTATATGTTTTGACAAAACCTTGACTAATTCATTTTCTTGTTCATCAGTTAATTGACATGAAATAATAACAGGCAAGGTCCCATTATAACCAAGAAACACATATTTTAGTGTAGAAGGTAGATGCTTTAATTCAAGCTTTGGAGGCGATATGATAGATGGAACAGTTGGCGACTTGGCTAAAGGGGGCAATAGCTCATGCTTAGCTACCCATGATGAGGTTTCAAGAGAATTGAAGTCTAACATGGATTCTCTTAATTCCGTTTCATCATCAATATTTTCCCATTCACTATATGTCAGTGTGGTTTCTAAGGGGTCTTTACTTAAAATTGTAGGAAGTGCTTCTTGAATGATTTCATCAATTATATCAACTTTAAAACAATCAGAATCATCATATATAGATGGTTGGGATGAAGCTTTAAAAACATTGAGTTTAACCCTCATATTTAGCACTGAAACATCCATTACTCCGGTCCTACAATTAATTGTGGCATTAGCTGTTGCTAAGAAAGGACGACCTAGAATAACTGGAGTTTGATTTCTAGTATGATTAGTAGAATCCATATCTAATACCACAAAATCAACAGGAAAGTAACATTTATCTACTTGTACTAAGACATCATCAATTCTTCCTCTAGGCACCTTAATTGACATGTCGGCAAGTTGTAAGGTCATATTTGTAGGTTGCAACTCTCCTAGACCTAGTTCTTCATATACAAAATATGGAATTAAATTAACACTAGAACCTAAATCTAAGAGTGCCCTATCAATTCTTTTATCTCCAATAAAGCATGTGATAGTAGGAACACCAGGATCTTTAAGCTTAGGTGGAGTGTTATATTGCAAAACTGAGCTCACTTGTTCATTAAGAAAAACCTTTTTAGACACATGATTTTTAGATTTTCTTTTAAATGTACACATGACTTTATAGAATTTTGCATAGGCAGGAACTTGCTTTATAGCTTCTAAAAGAGGAATATTGATTTTTACTTGCTTAAATGTCTCTAAAATGTCTTCCATCTTTTTATCTTTTCCATTAGGTGATGGTGATTTTAGAGCTTCTAGAAAAGGTACTTTTGGTTCATATGGAATTGACTCATCAACAACTTGAGGAATTATATTTTTCACCTTATCAGTTTGACTCTCTTCCCTTAAGCATTCATTTTCTTTTTCTTTTTCTTCATTTGCTTTATTATTGTCAAAACCTACCTTGTTATCAATTATTTTACCGCTCCTAAGAGTTCTAACTGCTTTGGTTTCTTCCTGATAAGTTTGAGCTCTAGGATTTTCCATTGGAAAACTCGGAAGCTGAGAACTCTATGGAAATAGAGTTAAAGAGGGTAAATTATAAGCCTTTTTGAGAGTATTTTGATCATTGGGTGTGAATTTGGTGGTTTACGCATTCTGATATACTAGTGAAGCATGTATCAAGACTTAAGGGAAATATGCGTGATTGTGATTGATTTTTGTATTTATTTGACATAATGAGTTAGTGGCCAAGGTCTTGATTTAGTTTCTTGAATTTTTAGGTGCCAAATTAGTAATTCAAAAAGCCGAGTTCATGGTATTGAGGGAGCTGGAGTTAAGTTGGAGTCAACCGGAGCTAATTTGGAACCTTTGGATTGAAGAAAACCTCACTCTTTAAGCTTGGAACAATGTGACGGCGCTATAGCGCCATCCAACGGTGCTATAGCGCCGTATTAGAGAAAGAACCAAAAAAAAAAAGAAGAAAAGTACAGAGACACGGCGCTATAGCGCCGAAATAACTTGTTGGTTGCCAAATTAACCGGTGCAAGTATACACCGCCAACAAGTAATACAATGATAAGTAGAGTATCGTCCACAGGGAACTAAGCTAAAACGAATTAATTACCAATGCGTTCATCTTTCACCTAAGTCAAGCAACCAGAATCGAATGTTTTGATTCAAATCAAACGAACAACACAATTTAGCAAAATCAATGCGAAAATAAGTCAAGAGAGTAAATGAGATTAAGAGCTCTTAGGATTGTAGTTTCACCTAGGACTTCACTAATGGAATTACGTCATTTTTTCACTACTCAATTCATTGGTTTGGTGTTAGTCTTAGCCCTATTTTCGTTATATGAATCTTCCAATCCTATATAATTTCTACCTCTCTGAAAACTCCACATATGCCTATGGAAGTCTAAGTTCAAGAGATGCATTAAGTTCAAGCTAAATCCAACTCCTCAAGGCCCTTGGGTATATACCTATCCCTTGGGCAAATCAAGTTAATCAAGAATAATCAGCATCGATCAAGAAGTATTCAACTCAAAGACTAAATTTATGGGTCCTTTCCCAAGGAAACCCCAAATCCTCTAATTTCCCTAAGTGATGACCAAACAAATAGGGTTCATCAAGCACAAAGTTGAATAAACACCAAAATCCATTAAATCAAGCAATCAAAATAACAAATCCATTAGTTTACATGCTAGGGAACCACAATCCTAAGACAAGAAGAGCCTAGCCTATCATTGTCATCAATATAAACACAGCCCTAGAGTGATACATCAGAAAAATCACAAGAGTAAAGAAGAAGAAAAAGAAAAGTCCGTTTCCAAGGCCTAAATCAACTCCTTGCTTGCCTACGGACCATGAAAATCACTCCAAGAACTTGCAAAACTCTAACCCTAGCACAGCTCCAGCGCCAAGCCTCTTTTCCAACTCTGCCTCCATCAAAATGCGCAGCCAAAACCCTCTTTAGTCAGCAAAAACACGAAATCCCTGAAGTGCCCCTGCGACACGGCGTTATAGCACTGTTTATGGCGCTATAGCGCTGTTATACAGCGCAAAGAACCAAAAAAAGAAGAAAAGTATAGAGACACGGCGCTATAGCGCTGTATAACAGCGCTATAGCGCCGTGTCTCTATACTTTTCTTCTTTTTTTGGTTCTTTCTCTAATACGGCGCTATAGCGCCGTCACACTGTTCCAAGCTTAAAGAGTGAGCTTTTCTTCAATCCAAAGGTTCCAAATTAGCTCCGGTTGACTCCAACTTAACTCCATCTCCCTCAATACCATGAGCTCGGCTTTTTGAATTACTAATTTGGCACTTGAAAATTCAAGAAACTAAATCAAGACCTTGGCCACTAACTCAATATGCCAAATAAATACAAAAATCAATCACAATCACGCATATTTCCCTTAAGTCTTGATACATGCTTCACTAGTATATCAGAATGCGGTAAACCACTAAAATCACACCAAATTCACACCCAATGATCAATATACTCTCAAAAAGGCTTATAATTTACCCTCTTTAACTCTATTTCCATAGAGTTATCACACCCCCAAACTTAAACCTTTGCTCGTCCTCGGGCAAATCAAAATCAAAATCATACAAAAAGGATAAATGCATGCACTAATTCCCATAAAAGCTTCATAAATGACTTATTTGGATCCTCAGCTGCTACATCCTTCACTGCTATTAACAGAAAACTTACCTATCCAAGCTCATTAATAAAAAGATTCAAAATTAGGGACATGTTTCTTGCCTACTTCTGGAGTGTGTGTGTGCTTGTAACTGATGATATCTCCTATATGATTTATTGGTTTAGTTTAGCATTACCTTGATTGCTTAACAACTCAAGATTGAGACTTCATATGCTTAAGTTTCTACTCTTTCTCCACTAATGTAGACAACACATGAACTTAAGATCATTAGGACTTATTAGGCTTGTAACGTGGCCAAGGGTTTGGACTAACAAGGAAAGGATTAGGATTCAAACACATTCAAGAGTTAGCAAAAATTTACTTCAAAGCACAAATCGCCACACGGGAACTTCCCGTTTCCACAAGCACAGATATTTTTCTTTACTTTACATTTTCTAATTTTTTTTTCGTTACCTATACACGACAACTTTTCTTTCTTTCATTCATCTTTCCCTTGTTACATAGTTACTAACTATGTCTTTCTTTCTTTCTTTTCCTTCATTCTTCTATCTAGGCATGTGCTTCAACTAACCTCTTGAAGGGTGTGTTCTTTGTTTTTTTTTTTCGGGTTAGAGGGGTGGCTCATGCGGCTACCAAAGAAATAAATTTATGGTTTTTTCACATTAGGCTCAACAGTAGGGTGCTAGGGAGTAAATGAATAAGGGTAGTCTTGAAAGGCTCAAATGCAGAAAGAACTGCCTAAATCATATCCCTAGTTCATGCATTGCCTAGGATTTCGCCTCGAAAGAGTATGAGATCAGTTCTAGAGTCCCAAAGTTGAATTAATTATGCATCCTAAGTCCTACTATTCCTTTCCCCTAAACATGCATTTGATCCCACTAGTTATCCTGTGCGTGAAAATTTTCCAGAAATATGTGCAAAACAAATCACTAATTAAGGAACTAAGTAATGATGAACAAGAACAAGGTTTCCCATTAATTGCAAAAGAAAAGAATGCAACTAATTTCCTCATTGGAGTTAAATCAAAATGAAGCCAAAGGAAAAGAAAAATGCAAACATTTAAGCTCAAACTAAATAAAAATTGCCCTGGATTTAACAAAAGCAAAAAATTAGGAGAGTTCATAAGAAAATCTTCCCCACCCCCAAACTTAAAATGAACATTGTCCCAATTTTCAAAGCATATATATTGGGCAAAGGGAATGGGTACCTGGGTAAACTAGAAAGTATATAACAATTGGTGTCATAAACAAACAAACAAAACAAAACAGAACTAAAGAACAGAATCCAACACAATTAAATGATTACAGGGATAATTCAAATCACTAGACCCATCAAGCATAAGCAAATGAGTATTACAGTAACCTCAATATATTGATGGGTACCAGTATAATTATCACGAGCTCTCATAAAACACAAGAAAGCAACACATAAGCACAACTAAAGCAAAAACAAAGACAAAAACAAAAAACACAAAAACAAGGATAGGGGTAGCAGGGGCATCCTGAATCATTGCTCTGGAGGAGGCGGCAGATCTTGTAGTGAGGGTCCAGCTTGTCGCCGTTTGTGTACTTCACAAATTCTCGGAAGTTTTGGTGAATAACACGATTACAAGCTGTGAGGTGCTGAGTTTGCGCCTCGAGATATGCCATCCTAATTCTCCTTTTTATGCTCCATTGTGTTTCCTTGAATCCTGGTAGTTTCACCCTTTGTGCATTTGGTCCTTGCTTAGCAACCACATTTGCCCTGTAATTGAAACAAGAAAAAATTAATCAAAAACTAGCTGGGAACCTAACTAACACAATCAAAATTAGACAAAATCACACTTTAAAATTAAAAGCAATGGGACTCAAGACGTCTTGGGTTGCCTCCCAAGTAGCGCTAAGTTTAAAGTCTTCAGCCAGACTTTCATATTTTGTTTCTTATCCTGGATCAATTGGAGTAAAGGAAGTTGGCGTGGCATTGCAAAAATTCCATGTGATAACACTTTCATGGACTATATTGTCTTGCAACCCTTGCATGAAAATCCAATCTTGTTCCATTGAATATGATGGTGAAGGTTTATGGCACCAAGGCGGTGCTCTGATTTTCCAAGGTGGGGCTTCTAGTATCCTTGCACACCCAACAAAGTCAACATCACAAGTCTCAGCATAAGGATACTTGAAAACTTCACTAGGATCAATTGGGTGGTATTTTAATTCATCATCTTGAACTGAACAATATACCACATTATCCACCACATTAACATGAAAACATTCTTCAGTTTCTCCCGACAACTTCATTGCTTTGAACACGTTAAATTTTACATCTTGATCTTGGACTCGCATTGTCAGCTCACCTTTCTGCACATCAATAATAGTTCTTCCTGTAGCTAGAAATGGTCTGCCCAAAATGATTGGTACATTTTTGTCTTCCTCGTAGTCAAGAACAATGAAATCAGCTGGGAGAATGAGCTTATCAGCCTTCACTAACACATTCTCAATAATGCCTCGCGGATAAGCTATTGATCGATCAGCCATCTGCAACATAATAGTAGTGGGGCTAGCTTTGCCTAAACCCAACTTCTTAAATATAGAAAGAGGCATTAGGTTAACACTTGCCCCTAAATCACATAAAGCTTTGCCACAAAACTAATTGCCTATAGTGCAGGGAATGTTAAAACTGCCTGGATCCTTAAGCTTTGGTGGAAGCTTATTTTGTAAAACGACTCTGCATTCTTCAGTGAGAGCTACGATCTCAAAATCAACCAATCTCGTCTTCTTTGTCAAAATTTCCTTCATGAATTTCACATAAGAAGGCATATGCTCCAAGGCTTTAGCAAAAGGTATGTTGATATGCAGCTTTTTAAACACATCTAAGAATTTCTTGAACTGTTGATCTGAATTATGCTTTTGGAGTCTTTGAGGGAACGGTGGTGGAGGTCTATAATTTCTAGGCACCTTCTTAGGCATGTCCCCATGTGCCTCTTCAACTGGTTTCTCAATCACCACTGGTTTTGCCTCCTTACTTGCTTCATATTTCGTTGTCTCAGGATTCCCTTCTATTTCTTTCCCACTTCTCAAAAATATTGCATTGCAATGCTCCTTGCCTTCTTTACTAGGATTAGGCTCAGTGTCACTAGGAAGGGTACCTTGTTGTCTATTGTTTAGAGAAGTTGCCAACTGACCCACTTGAGTTTCAAGACTTCTCAAAGATGATGCTTGCCTTTGGATTAGTGCATTTTGATTTTGAATAACTGCATTTTGACTTTGCATGAGGGCGTCATTCATAGACATGTAAGACATCATCATTTCCTCCAAGGATGGCTTCTTTTCAACTGGTGGAGGTAGTCCATGCGGGTAGTTAGGATGTGCGGCAGATGAAGATGGTCCCATACCTTGATTTTGGCTCCATGAGAAATTTGGATGATTTCTCCACCCCGGATTATATGTGTTAGAGTAGGGATTATTAGCATTCCTGTTCGCCAGATACTGAACACTCTCCAAGAAAAGAGGGCATTGCTCTGATGTGTGACTTTCTCCACAATTCTCACAAGGTTGGACAAAAGGGCTCACAGCTTTAACTGCTCCCTAAATACCCAAAGATTTAACCTCTTTAGTCAAAGCAGCAATTTGAGAAGATAGGGATGCAAACATATCAGAGTCTTGTACTCCAACAACTCTTGCATGCACATTTCTATCCGTGTGCTATTTGTGATTGTTAGATGACATTGTCTCTAACAAAGTATAAGCAGCATCTACTAGTTTGGACATTAGAGCCCCACCAGCTGCAGCATCAAAAGACGTTTGGATCTCAGAAGATAACTCATTATAGAATGTTTGCACTTGAAGCCATTTTGGTAGCCCATGATGTGGACATTTTCTCAATAATTCCTTGAATCTTTCCCAAGCTTCATAGAGACTTTCATTGTCCAAAAGCACAAAAGAAGTTATGTCATTTCTCATCTTGGCAGTTTTCCCAAGTGGAAAATACTTAGTAAAAAATTGTTGTGCCGACTCTTCCCATGTAGAGATCGACCCCTCTGGTAAAGATTGTGGCCAAACTTTTGCCTTCTCCCTTAATGAGAAGGGAAAGAGCCTCAGATGAATGGCATCATCAGAAACACCATTGTGCTTGAAAGTATCACAGATCTCCAGAAAATTAATGATGTGGTTGTTGGGGTCTTCAATAGGTGAACCCCCAAACTGCCCATTAGCTTGCAAAAGTTGGATAGTAGACAGCTTGATTTCAAAATTATTTGCTTGAATAGACAGCCTCCGGATACTATGCTGCAACCCATCAAGTTTCGAGGTTGCATAGTCAGAAACATTGCGGTTGTTTTGCTCAGCCATTTCAGCTTCTTCAGAATGAGTGCTCTCTGGTGAAGATGGAGAAATAGGACTTCTAACCGGAGAATGAGAGATAGCACGCCTTCTCCTTTTCCTTCCACGCACAGGAGGTGGTTAAGTTTCAACAACATTCTTCTTCTTCTTACCACGAGGCATACACTAAAAGGAGCACCTGAAAAGATACACAAACAACTTAATTTCAACTAACAATTACTAAAATCAGAGAAAAAATAAAATGCTTGATCTATGGCGCGTATTTAGCACTAATATCAAATAAATTTCAACTAAGCTCCCCGGCAACGGCGCGAAAAAAATTGTTGGTTGCCAAATTAACCGGTGCAAGTATACACCGCCAACAAGTAATACAATGATAAGTAGAGTATCGTCCACAGGGAACTAAGCTAAAATGAATTAATTACCAATGCGTTCATATTTCACCTAAGTCAAGCAACCATAATCAAATGTTTTTATTCAAATCAAACGAACAACACAATTTAGCAAAATCAATGCGAAAATAAGTCAAGAGAGTAAATGAGATTAAGAGCTCTTAGGATTGTAGTTTCACCTAGCACTTCACTAATGGAATTATGTCATTTTTTCACTAGTCAATTAATTTGTTTGGTGTTAGTCTTAGCCCTATTTTCGTTATATGAATCTTCCAATCCTATATAATTTCTACCTCTCTAATTAAACTCCACATATGCCTATGGAAGTCTAAGTTCAAGAGATGCATTAAGTTCAAGCTAAATCCAACTCCTCAAGGCCCTTGGGTATATACCTATCCCTTGGGCAAATCAAGTTAATCGAGAATAATCAACATCGATCAAGAAGTATTCAACTCAAAGACTAAATTTATGGGTCATTTCTCAAGGAAACCCCAAATCCTCTAATTTCCCTTAGTGATGGCCAAACAAATAGGGTTCATCAAGCACAAAGTTGAATAAACACCAAAATCCATTAAATCAAGCAATCAAAATAACAAATCCATTAGTTTACATGCTAGGGAACCACAATCCTAAGACAAGAAGAGCCTAGCCTATCATTGTCATCAATATAAACACAACCCTAGAGTGATACATCAGAAAAATCACAAGAGTAAAGAAGAAGAAAACTCCGTTTCCAAGGCCTAAATCAACTCCTTGCTTGCCTCCGGACCATGAAAATCACTCCAAGAACTTGCAAAACTCTAACCCTAGCACAGCTCCAGCTCCAAACCTCTTTTCCAGCTCTGCCTCCGTCAAAACGCGCAGCCAAAACCCTCTTTAATCAGCAAAAACACGAAATCCCTTAAGTGCCCCTGCGACACGGCGCTATAGCGCTGTTTATGGCTCTATAGCGTTGAGTCCGGCGCAATAACAATGAGTGTTTCGAAAACGTGATTTTCATTTTTCTTCATTTAATTAGTTTTCACCGATGAGAGTTTCGAAAACCTTATATTCATTTTTATTTTTTAATCAGTTTTCGTCAATGAGTGTTTCAAAAACTTGATATTCATTTTTTTTAATCAGTTTTCGCAAATCAGTGTTTCGAAAACTTGATATTCATTTTTCTTTTTTTAGTAATTTTTAGCTAATCAGTGTTTCGAAAACTTGATATTCATTACTTTATATTCATTTTCCTTTTTTTTAACAGTTTTCGCCGATAAATGTTTCGAAAACTTGATATTCATTTTTCTTTTTTTAATCATTTTTCGTCGATGAGTGTTTTGAAAACTTGATATTCATTTTTCTTTTTTAATTAGTTTTCGCCAATGAGTGTTTCCACTACTAGAAAATCTGTCATTAGCAACGGAAATTAGAAACAGGAACTAATTCTGTTTCTAAAATGTTAATTTAGAAACAAAATTAGCAACGACCAATAAATTTGTTCCTTTTTTTTTGTACAAATGTTAATTTAGCAACATATTTGGAACAAATATTCATCTGTTATAATTTAGATACAAATCAGACATTGATAAATTTGATTCTAAGAAATTACAAAAAAAATGTTGCTTTTTTTGGTAAAAAAAATTGATGCAATAAAAATAAAAAATTATAATATTATTATTTTTCTTAAAATATTAGAAAACTTGGCACCCTCCCTAAGTAGTCTGGCGCTAAGACCAAATCCCTAAAATGAAAATTGAAGCCAAAAACATTTAGGGATTTCTTCACGGTCGAAGCTTGGTCTGGGGCCTTCCTCGTGCTACTCGTGTTGTTCGTGCTCATCACTCATCCTTGGTCTAGTGCCGAGCTGCTCTGGTTCTTCGTCCTCGTGTTGCTCGTGCTCATCACGTCCCTTGCTCACTACCTCGTCTCTCGTTTCTCCTCTTGTCGGTCTGTTCGGTAAGTTTTTGAAATATTCTAATAATATTTTTTCTTTGAAAAGAAGAGAAGAAGATAACCTCAAATTGTTTGTGCTCGCTGCAATGGGCTTGGAAAACTCAACCAGATTGACAAATAGATCCAATTCTTGTATGTTTCTCAATTAAACCTTTTCTAAGCACCCTCTTGTTTTTACTTTTTTAACTATTATGCAATTGAAGCTCACCTGTTTGTAAAAATGCCTCAAAAACTCAATCAGATTGACAAATAGATCCAATTCTTGTATGTTTCTTAGTTAAACCTTTTCTAAGCACCCTCTTGTTTTTACTTTTTTTAACTATTATGCAATTGAAGCTCACCTGTCTGTAAAAATGCCTCATCCATATTATACTTCTGTTCTCAACCTTTACTGTTTTATGGATCTGATAATTCATTCACTCTAATTTGTCCATATATAATGTAAGCGTCCTAGATATATATTATACATGAACATGGAATCCTTTTTTTTAATTGCATGTATTTGAGTATATGGAATGGAAGTAATTGCAAGATTTCAATTCCATATCTTTCTACTTTCTTGTTCTTGTATCTCTGTTTCACTTCAAGTTTGCTCATGAAGACATTTATTGAAATTGACATATACACACATTCTGCACTCACATGCAATTATATATTTGTACAATAATTTACTATTATTATTCCTGGATCACAAGCCCACCAAGCTCGTTGTGAGCCCAATGTTGCCAAAGTGGAAGGATGGATGTAGGGGTGGGAGATTAAGTTTAAGGATCAAATGAAACTGAAAAACCTTACTTGTTGATGATTGCTATATATGCAGTTTAATTTAGGAGGGCTGGAATTAAAGTATCATCACCATGTATATGCCATATCATATATATGTCATATCATAATTAATAAATAGAAGAATATAGTTAGGTATAGTATATATGGGTCCTAAGATCATTTTCAAATAACTAGCTAGCAGCACCATGCATCCCCATAGATATATTTAAAAGTTGGGTTTTATTTTATACATATATGTGGAAAATGAAAATGATGTTGATCTCATTACTGTGTAGTGCGTGTGAGGCAAAAAATTAAAGAAAAGGAAGGCATCTTTGTAGTTTGTATAAACCTAAATAGTGAAGCGGCTTCCATCTTCTATCTATATAACTCACTAACAAATTCACTCTCACACGGCGAATCCTGCAAGTGAACCAATTTGTTTTTGCGGTTTCTGATGACACACACTGCGATGTCAGCAGGATTAATTAGAATTATTCCACCTACCTTTATACTCCAATATCAGTTTTTTTTTAAAAAAATCAATATCAACTATTCTATATATTACAATGTTTTGTCAATCTGGTTGAGTTTTCCAAGACCATTGCATGTTTTTGATGTGAAAAATGAAATTATGATTTTATTCATTCCTTTAGCCATTTCTTTCAACATATCCATATTGTATTTCTAAGTTACAAAATACAGAACACGTAGAAGTAGAAAACACAAAATAATTGAAAGATGTTTTTAAATTTAATTTTTTAGATGAAAGTACTTAAGGGTCCATAAACTACATCATTTTTGTTAATTTTGTTTGTATATATTTTATAAGTGTTGATTAGTGCAAATCGAATTGTTTTATAAAAAGTTTAATGTTACATCTCTATGTAGTATTCCTCAAATATTCATTGTCTCCGGGAGAAGCTGAGTGCTATTGTTTTGGTTTCAAAAGCTGCAATTCAATTTATCAAAGGTGAGTTTCTTACACATTATTTTAACCTTTCAAGTTGTTTCAATTTATTCTTTCTAGTTTTATGGCCTTATTTTTGTTATGAAGTTCTTTGTTCTTTCTTTATGTACTTGTGAAGTTTTTCTACTGCGTAATTTTTTTCTTTACTATTTCTATATTGAGTGTTAACATATACTTTACTTCTTTATTTCCTTAAACTAGTTAGTGCCTTCTTAATGGCAACTGATAAGCTCTATTTCAAAGTTTAGATTGGATAAACTCTTTTGATTGTGTTGTATTACTTGCTTTTGAAATTGATACATATGGGTTTACTTTGAATGTACTATTTTGAGATGGAAAATTGAGTTACTACCTCTTTATTTTATGTTGGCTATGTATTGTTGTTGTATGTGATATTTTAGGTTCAGAATGCCACGAGGAGTAGCAAAACGCAAGAGGTCTTCCTTACAAGGAGATGTTGATCATCAAGCACAACAAGGAGATCCTCAACATGATTTAGAACATACTGATGATCATGGGCATTACTTGCAACAATGAGATATGAGTCATCATTCAGAACATGGCGAAGTTGGTGAACGAGGAACTGAAAATCGCATCTTCTTAAAAGTAGAAGGAAATAAGTAAGTTATGCCTCATAGATTTTAAAGCATATATTATTGTGAAACACAAATAATACTGTTTTCTTTTTTAGTTTTAATCCTTCAGGAGCTTCAAGACAACTGGTTAACATAGTCAAGAAATAATTTAGTGGTGCATGGGTTACTTGGGGAAAAATCCCCAAATATGTTACTGATCGTTGGTTTAATGAATTCCATGTATGCAAATTCAATTTTTTTTCATTTACTATTGATCTATTGGGTATTCTATTTGTTTTGTCTTTTGATCTATTGATTGTTTGAAGTTATAATTATGGTTTTGTCTAAGTAGGAGAATGGATCCTCTAAAGTAATTCTCTATATTTTTTGGTGGAGTTATGAGAGAGATAGAGAGAAGAAAAATTGGGAGAGAAAAAAATCAAGAAAGAAAATATTTTCCTTATCTCTATCTCTCTCATAACTCCACCAAGAAATATAGAGAATTACTTTAGAGGATCCTATCTCGTCTAAGTAGGTAACTAGTGTTCCATCTTTTAATTACTTTTCTTCTTGATTTTTTTTCCTTTTAAGGACTTGTTTACTACTAACATTTTTCTTGTTTACTAATCAATTGTTAATTTTATTTAATATTTACAGAGATTGTATTATTGGAATGAAGAAGATAATATGGACATAAGGTCACATTTTGAACATGTGGCAAGTGTGAGACTAAGCAACACAATGAACAAGGCTAAGAAAGAATTTTGTAAGAAGAATACAACTCCTAAATGGATTAGTGAAGTTCATTAGAAACAAATGATGGTATATTGGACAAGTGATGACTTTATAGCTAAGTCACTCACTAACACTAAAAATAGATTATCAAACTCATGTGGAGGTGGTCCCTCTTTGCATACAGGAGGTTCAATCCCTATTTCAGAATATAGAAGAAAATTTATAAGTGTTAGTTTTTATATTTTGTACTAGTTATCTATAAACAAATTAATTTATTTGCAACTTTTTTTGTAGGTGAAAGAAAAAGGGGAAGAGCCTTCTGCAGCTGAATTGTTTTTTATGACCCATAAAACAAAAAATAATGAATGGGTTGATACTAAATCAAAAGCTGTGTGGGTAAGACTTAATTTGATATATTGTAAACTTAATAGAAAGTTCACATAAATTTGATTGGTCATATAAGTTTTTTTATTATTTGAAGGACAACAAAACTTAGGTTAGACATACTAATGTATTATTTTCTTAGTAGACTAACATACTTTATTTGATGGAAGTGTCTCCTTTAATTGTTGGTTGTCAAATAAATTGAGTGCAAATACTTGTAGACTAACATGAGCTTTGGTTGTGCTTGGTAGTTTGGAAAACATGTTATGATTTGATTATTATGAAATGATATTATTTTCTTAGTAGTTGCAAAGATCATTGTTTCGTATGATCATATAATTTATATTATAATGATGGTTTAATGATATTTGCAGATCATTTATGAATATGAAGGTAAACTTTTGCCTTCAAATGCAATGGAGTATTTCCACTTATATGTTTCTTATTTATATAGGGTTTTGTTTTTCACCATATTGGTGACTTCATTAACTCTTCCATTATCTTTGATTTAGTAATAATGCACTAGTTTTCTTTATTTGTTGGATTTGAGATTTTTTAAAAAAATTCAGTGGCTTTTAATTAGATTAAATGCACGAGTTGAATGTTAATTGATTTATATTCATTTTTATTTTTTTTAATCAGTTTTCATAGAATAGTGTTTTGAAAACTTGATATTTATTTTTCTTTTTTGGTCAAATACCCATTTTGGTCCTCTATGTTTCGCCCAAGTTTTAAATTGGTCATTTATCTTTCAAAAGTTTTATATTGGTTCTTTATGTTTCCCAAAAGTTTTATATTTGTCCTTCAGGTTTCATTAAAGTTCTATATTGGTCCTTTATGTTTCATTCAAGTTCTATATTGGTCCTTTATGTTTCAATGAAGTTATATATTGGTCCTTTATGTTTCATTGAAGTTTTATATTAGTCATTTATGTTTCATTAGAGTTTCATATTGGTCCTCTCAACATGATTTTATTTTTGGCTTAATGATGTCATTTAGGTGTTTTTGGTGTGTCTAAGACCACGTCAACTATCTAATACACGTAGGAGAGATTATGTGTCCACCTCGGCACGCCACGTCAGCAATGAACTTAAGAAATTAACGGATTTGGACGGAAGGACCAATTTAGAACTTCTAGGAAACATAAAGGACTAATTTAAAACTTTTGAAACATAAAGGACTAATTTGAAACTTGAGTGAAACATAGAGGACCAAAATAAACATTTGACCTTCTTTTTTTAATCAGTTTTCGCCGATGAGTGTTTCGAAAACTTTATATTCCTTTTTATTTTTTTAATCAGTTTTCGTAGATTAATGTTTCGAAAACTTGATATTCATTTTTCTTTTTTTAATTAGTTTTCGCCGATAAGTGTTTCGAAAACTTGATATTCATTTTTCTTTTTTTTAATCAGTTTTCGTCGATTAGTGTTTCGAAAACTTGATATTTATTTTTCTTTGTTTAATCAGTTTTCACCGATTAGTGTTTCGAAAACTTGATATTCATTTTTCTTTTTTTAATCATTTTTCGTCGATGAATGTTTCGAATACTTAATATTCAGTTTTCGCCGATGAGTGTTTCGAAAACTTTATATTCATTTTTATTTTTTTTAATCAGTTTTCGTAGATTAGTGTTTCGAAAACTTGATATTCATTTTTTTTAATCAGTCTTCGCCGATAAGTGTTTCAAAAACTTGATATTCATTTTTCTTTTTTTTAATCAGTTTTCATATATTAGTGTTTCGAAAACTTGATATTCATTTTTCTTTTTTTAATCAGTTTTCACCGATTAGTGTTTCGAAAACTTGATATTCATTTTTCTTTTTTTAATCATTTTTTGTCGATGAGTGTTTCGAAAACATGATATTCATTTTTCTTTTTTAATCAGTTTTCGCCGATGAGTGTGTCAAAAACTTTATATTCATTTTTATTTTTTTTAATCAGTTTTCGTAGATTAGTGTTTCGAAAATTTGATATTCATTTTTCATTTTTTAATCAGACTTCAACGATGAGTGTTTCGAAAACTTGATATTGATTTTTCTTTTCTTAATCAATTTTCAACGATGAGTATTTCGAAAACGTGATATTCATTTTTCTTCATTTAATTAGTTTTCACCGTTGAGTGTTTCGAAAACTTGATATTTATTTTTCTTTTTTTAATATTTTTTCGCCGATGAGTGTTTCGAAAACTTTATATTCGATTTTCTTTTTTTAATCAGTTTTCGTAGATTAATGTTTCCAAAACTTGATAATCATTTTTTTAATTAGTTTTCGCAGATGAGTGTTTCGAAAACTTGATATTCATTTTTCTTTTTTAGTAAGTTTTAGCTAATGAGTGTTTCGAAAACTTGATATTCATTTTTCATTTTTTAATCATTTTTCGTCGATGAGTGTTTCAGAAACTTGATATTCATTTTTCATTTTTAATCAGTTTTCACCGATGAGTGTTTCGAAAACTTTATATTTATTTTTATTTTTTTTAATCAATTTTCGTAGATTAGTGTTTTGAAAACTTGATATTCCATTTTTCATTTTTTAATCAGTTTTCGCCGATGAGTGTTCTGAAAATGTAATATTCATTTTTCTTTTTTTTAAATAGTTTTCGCCGATGAGTGTTCCGAAAACTTGATATTCATGTTTCTTTTTCTTAATCAGTTTTCACCGATGAGTGTTTCGAAAACGTGATATTCATTTTTCTTTATTTAATTAGTTTTCACTTATGAGTGTTTCGAAAACTTGATATTCATTTTTCTTTTTTTAATCAGTTTTCGACGATGAGTGTTTCGAAAACTTGATATTTATTTTTTTTAATCATTTTTCGTCGATGAGTGTTTCGAAAACTTGATATTCATTTTTCTTTTTTAATCAGTTTTCACCGATGAATGTTTCGAAAACTTGATATTCATTTTTATTTTTTTAATCAGTTTTCGTAGATTAGTGTTTTGAAAACTTGATATTCATTTTTCTTTTTTTAATCAATTTTTATCGATTAGTGTTTCGAAAACATTATATTGATTTTTCTTTTTTTAATCAGTTTTCACCGATTAGTGTTTCGAAAACTTGAAATTCATTTTTCTTTTTTTAATCAGTTTTCGCCGATAAGTGTTTCGAAAACTTGATATTCATTTTTCTTTTTTTTAATCAGTTTTCGTAGATTAGTGTTTCGAAAACATTATTTTTATTTTTCTTTTTTTAATCAGTTTTCACTGATTAGTGTTTCGAAAACTTGATATTCATTTTTCTTTTTTTAATCAATTTTCGCTGATAAGTGTTTCGAAAACTTGATATTCTTTTTTCTTTTTTTTAATCAGTTTTTGTCGATTAGTGTTTCGAAAATTTGATATTCATTTTTCTTTTTTTAATAAATTTTCGTAGATTAGTGTAATATCCGAGATATTAATTTTTATTATTATCATTTTTATTAAATAATTTTTCTTAGGGAAAAAAATATTAAATTAAAAAGTTAAAGAGTTAAAAAAATAAAATGGAGAAGGGAAAGGAATGAGATTTTTGAAATTTATTTTAGGACTTAAAAGAAAGTGGGATTAAAAAGAAAGGAAGGAATTAGGATTTAAATGATATATTAGTTTTTATTATTATTATTTTTGGGTAAAAACCGTGTACCCCATATTGTAATACCTGAGAATATTTAATTAGCATAATTAGTCTAATTTAATTAATTTATTTAAAGTTGAAAATGGATAGAAGCATACACTATCCTACTACCTATTTTTTTTTTTTAAAAAAAATACAAATTAGTTAAATCCTAAATTTTCTTTTTTTTATATTTCTTTTCTTATTATTATTAAACCAGATTTTTATTTTAGTGATATGTATATATATATTGATTTATTATATATATATATATATATATATATATATATATATATATATATAAGGAAAGGAAAGAAAAGAAAGCAGAGTGTGAAGAAAAGGGAGGGGTCGACGGGATCAATGACGCACGAGAGGGGAAGAGCGTTGACGAGAGAGAGAGCAAACCGTGAGGGGCTTTGAACGGACGGAAAACGCACGGGCTGAGCACGGTGGTGGCCGGAGTCGCGTCCACCGGAGCCGTAGTCGCCTTCGTTGTGCTAGAGAGAGAGAGTTCGGGCTAGAGAGAGAAACAAGAGGGAGAGAGCTTTCTTGCCGGAAAATGCCGTCTCTTCACCGGGGAAGGTAGCTGGGAGTCTCCTCTACTCCATATCGTCCTTCTAACCGGTTGAATCGAGGTGAGAAGTCCCGAAACTCTCAAACCCCAATTTTATCAATTTAGGGATTTTTGGAAAGACCCCAATTGATTCAATCTAAGTGTTCTGGGTCCTAAATTGAAGTATATGCATGTTAGGAAGTGAGTCGGAAGCTTAGGAACCGGAACCAAATTGATGGAATTTATCCGGGTTGGAAAAAGTGTAGGAAAATGTGGTTGTTAAGGTTTAAGGGTGTTGTGGAATGATTTGGGGTGCATTGAAAGGTTGAATGATAATTATATAATTGTTAAAAAAATTATTGGAATGTACGAGGGATTAAAACCCGAGTAATTCCCGTCTCACCCGGAACCCCGTTCGGGGAAAAAGAGACAATTTTCTAATTTTACGCGTATTCGGGTATGTGTATTCATGTGTAGGTGAAGTGTTCAAGGTTAGTTTGATAAATGCAAAGCTTGGACAAGTAGGATTTATGATTCTCTTGAGCCATAAATTCAAGACTTGGGTAATGGAAGTTCATATGGACACATAGAGGTGGAATTGGGTAACCTTGCATTCCCAAGTCAAAGCTTCCGAATAGTGTGATTAAGAAAGGGCTGAACACGAATAGAAGCATGCTAGGTGTTCCGAAAACTAGTTGAGGGCATTCCAAGCCAACAACTAGTCTATGGAATTAATTAGAAAGAACATGAGCATTAGCGTTACATGTACACGATAGTGGTTGAAATTGCAAGTTTCTGAATCTCTCAAGTATATGTGTACAGGGCACCATACTGTGAGTGGACTTTCGGGCGCACCGAGAGCCGATCAGAGGGGCCAACCAGGTGAGGGGCTTTCCTATCCCTGTCCTATAGGGTTGACTGCGGATATGGATATATGGTTTGCCTTCTTGCCTATTTGTAGGAATTACATGTTAGATAACATGCTATTGTTGTTCCTAAATTACAGTATAAGTGAAAACGTGCTATATGTGTGTTTGTGAATTGTAAAAGCGATGGTGGCTCAAGGAGCCTTATATGAAAAGAAGGTCCACGGGACCTATACGATATCGGGGGTAGGATCGAGTAAATGTTATCTTAAGGGTGTGGTTTTGTATGTCAGTCCTTAAAGAGAATAAACCTAGGTGACTTTGTTCTGAACCAAGAGTCCGAATTAGAACCACATGGAAATCTAGATTTGCCTAAGAAGAAGTAAAATGAACAAGTAGTGGTCCATAGGGGTCATTTATGGTACAACGCGGGAACCGAGTCTATCACGGGTGGTCCGGGAAGATTGAGTCTCTTGTCTTGAGTCAACCCTCAAAAATACAGAGTATATGAGTTCACCACATTGTGGCTATTGCCTTGGGTAAACCGAGGTCAGATGAGTCGTCGGCTATGCTCCAAGTGAAGTCTTGGGGTCAGATTATTGTTCCAAGTATAGTCTTGGGACCAGGGGTTCCTAGAATGATCAACTAGGTTCCCATATTGCTCACATGAGATATTGCCTTCGGGCTAGATTCTCTCCTAACGGAGATATTGCCTTCGGGCCAGTTTATGATTACGGTTGATTGAATACGGGTGACCACTTGGAATTATATGTTAAACTATGATATGATGTATGTGTGAGTTTAAATGTATGTAAATCCATGCTTTAAATTCTTTATTGTGAATATGATATAAGCTATTTGCCTGACCACTTAATATATGGAAACTCAAATTTGTTATATGCGTATGTGTTTGTGATTGGCTCCTCTTCCCCAGTTGTAGTGGTACCCGCTACTACACTAGGGATGGGAAAGCCTCTCACTGAGTCCGTTTGACTCACCCCAATGTTAAATGTTACAGACACAGGTGGTCTAGGCATTGGGAGCGCTTCCACTTCTTCTCAGGGAGGCGGACAGACTTAGAGGCCGCACGCATTATTCGCGTGGGTAGTATTGATATATGTATTTTGTTAGGATGTATATGTATATGATTCTTTTGGTATAGCATTGTTTTGTACAGCTGCTATATGCATATATGTATATGTCACACTCTAGAACTGTCGGCTTCATGCAGGTTAAAGATTGGTCTGGTTGTTGGGATCATAGGTTATGATATGATGAATAGCATGTGTGTATATATATATGAATGTGACTTCCGGATGTGAATAGGATAGATCACACGCACTGAGCCTGTGGTCAATATGTAAATTTATATATATGTGTGACTGAATACTTGATTGTGTGAAAATACGGCTTCCGCATGTGAATAGGATAGGTCACACGCATTGAGGCACGTGATCAATATGTATATTTTATGCAGGTGTGTGATTGAATATATTTGCTTGACTGTACACAGGAACTCTGCATGTGAATAGGATAGATCAGCCGCCCTGAAGCGCGTGATCAATATGTATATTATATGTACGTGTGCTTGACTATGTGTATATGTATAGACTGAAGCGGCGTTGAGCGAGCCGTAGATTGCCTGCTACATAGATCACCGGATAGGGATGACCATATATACTATATATTGTTTGTAATAGAAATGGGTAGTTATGCATATGTAAGAATGTCAATCAGGGATTAGAGGCTTACGGGATAGGAGAAATCCTACCTCCCGTGCCGGTTACGGACGTCCGATAGGGGGTCGTGACAAACTTGGTATCAGAGCCTGGTTACTTTAAACTATATGAAGCGATAGGTATGACCGGGTGTCGGTTTACTCCTCTTTGTGTACCCGAGCACAACGTGGGAGTAAAAAGGCACTTGTGGAAGTACCCAGGAAAATTGAGTTAGCCTTTCTTTCATTTCTCTCTTAATCTATGAAGGATTATGAAAACTCTTATCAGGTGACGTTCTTGTGCGGTACAGCGATGCACTAAGGCGTAAGGTGGGGTGGTAGTGACCCCAGGAACCTTAGGACGCCATAATAGGGAAAGGAGACATCCATGAAGGATGCTACCTAGACACAAACACATTTGGTTGAATTGTAGGCAGAAATGCGCTACAATGTGTGATTGTGTTGCAGTTGTTAAAAGAGACGATGCGTCTGCTCTGTTAGCGCGCATTGTGTGCTATGGTATAGGCACAAGTTATTTGACTATGTAGAGAATGCAAGTATAATAGTGCCATGAATGGTAGTCTAGGCTAGAAATGGTTTGTAAAGTAAACAGAAAAGAGGTGGTGTATGCCACAGTGTAGAAGTAGAAATCTACGGGCTGGAAAATCAAGATACAGTATATGGAAGGGAAAAGTGGCCGAACCATATGCCGTAGAAATAGATGTTAAGAAGTAGAGGCATATGTAAACATGTAGAGCGTGACCATATGACGAGCCGGAAACAGAGTAATTGGTAAGGCACAGGGAAGGAGCCTAGTCCAACCGACACCCACAAGTGCCTTTTTACTCCCACGTTGTGCTCGGGTACGCAAAGAGGGGTAAACCGACACCCGGTCATACCTATGGCTTCATACAATTTAAAGTAACCTACCTCTGATACCAAGTTTGTCACGACCCCCTACCGGGCGTTCGTGACGGGCACGGGTGGTAGGATTTCTCCTATCCCGTAAGCCTCTAATCCCTGATTGACATTTTTATATATGCATAACTACCCATTTCCATTACAAACAATATATGTTATATATGGCCACCCCTATCCGGTGACCTAAGTAGCACGCAATTCACGGCTCACTCAACGCCACTTCAGTCTATACATATACACATAATCAATCACACATACATATAGTATACATATTGATCACGCGCCTCAAGGCGGGTGATCTATCCTATTCACATGCGGAGTCACATTCATATATATATATATATACACATGATATTCAGCATGTCATAACCTATATTCCCAACCACAAGACCAATCTTTAATCTGTATGAAGCCGACAATTCTAGAGTGTGACATATACATATATGCATATAGCAACTGTACAAAACAATGCTATACCAAAATGAATCATATACATATATATCCTGACACAATACATATAACAGTACTACCCACGGGAACAATGCGTGCGGTCTCTAAGTCTGTCCGCCTCCCTGAGATGAAGTGGAAGCGCTCCTGATGCCTATACCACCTGTGTCTGTAACATTTAAAATTGGGGTGAGTCAAACAGACTCAGTGAGAGGCTCTCCCATCCCTGGTGTAGTAGCGAGTACCACTACAACTGGGGGAAGGGAACCAATCACAATCACATACGCATATAACAGATTTTTAGTTTCCATATATTAAGTGGTCAGGCAATTAGCATATATCATATTCACAATAAAGAATTTAAAGCATGGTTTTACATACGTTTAAATTCATACATACGTCATATCACAGTTTAACATATAACTTCATGTGGATGTCCATGTTCAAATGACCGTAATCATAAATTGACCCGAAGGTATATCTCCGTTAGGAGAGAATCTGGCCCGAAGGCAATATCTCACGTGTGCGATATAGGAATCTAGTTGATCATTCTAGGAACCCCTAGTCCCAAGACTTTACTTGGAACAATAATCTGATTCCAAGACTTCACTTGGAGCATAGCTGGCGACTCGTCTAACCTCGGTTTACCCAAGGCAATAGCCACAATGTGGTGTACTCATATACTTTGTATTTCTGAGAGTTTGACTCAAGACAAGAGACTCACTCTACCCGGACCATCCGTGATAGACTCAGTTCCCGCGTTGTACCATAAATGGCCCCTATGGACCACTACTTGTTCATTTTACTTCTTGTTAGGCAATCTAGATTTCCAAGTGGTTTCTAATCTGGACTCTTGGTTCAAAACAAGGTTACCTATGTTTATTTCCTTTAAGGATTTACATACAAAACCACACTTTTCGGATAATAATCAATAAGGTTTGTTTCTAGTACCACAAGACCCTCATAAATAAAATGGACTCGATCCTACCCTCGATATCATATAGGTCCCGGGGACCTTCTTTCCATATGAGGCTTCTTGAGCCACCATTGCTTTTACAATTTACATATACACATACAACACGTTATCACATATATTACAATTTAGGAACAACAATAGCATGTTATCTATCATAAATTCCTACAAGTAGGCAAGAAGGCAAACGATATATCCATATCCGCAGTCAACCCTATAGGACAAGGATAGGAAAGCCCCTCACCTGGTTGGCCTCTCTGATCAACTCTCGGTGTGCCCAAAGGTCCACTCACTGTATGGTTTCCTATACACATGTACTTGAGAGCTTTAGAAACTTGAAAATTCAACCAATATCGTGTACATGTAACGCTACTGCTCATGTTCTTTCTAATTAATTCCATAGACTAGTTGTTGGCTTAGAATGCCCTCAACTAGTTTTCAGAACACCTAGCATGCTTCTATTCATGTCCAACCCTTTCTTAATCACACTATTTGGAAACCTTGATTTGGGAATGCAAGGTTACCCAATTTCACCTCCATGTGTCCATGTGAAGTTTCCATTACCCAAGTCTTGAATTTATGACTCAAGAGAGTCATAAATTCTACTTGTCCAAAATTTCCATTTACCGAATTAACTTCCCACACTTTACCTGCATATACATACACACATCCGGATACGCGTAAAATTAAAAAATTGTCTATTTTTCCCCGCACCAGGTTCCCGGTGAGACGGGAATTACTCGGGTTTTAATCCCTCGTACATTCCAATAATTTTCAACAATTACGTAATTACTATTCAACCTCTCAATGCACCCCAAATCAGTCCACAACACCCTTAAACATTACCAATGATATTTTCCTACTAGTTTTCCAACCCGGAAAAATTTCCATCAATTTAATTCCGGTTCCTAAGCTTCCAACTCACTCCCTAACATGCAATTACTTCAATTTAGGACCCAGAATACTCAGATTGAATCAATTGGGGTCTTTCCAAAAATCCCTAAAATTGATAAAATTGGGGTTTGAGAGTTTTGGGACTTCTCACCTCAATTCAACCGGTTAGAAGGACGATATGGAGTAGAGGAGACTCCTAGCTACCTTCCCCGGTGAAGAGACGGCGTTTTCCGGCTTGTTTTCCGGCGAGAAAGCTGTCTCCCTTTGCTTTCTCTCTCTCTAGCACCCACAACGACGGCGACTACGGCTCCGGTTCGCACGTCCGCCCACCTCCGTCTCCGCCGTGCACGATGATGTCCAGCCCTCTCTCCGTTCAACGCCTCTCTCTGCTCTCTCTTCCGTCGTTCTTTCCCTCCCGTTTCTTCCTCACGCGTTGGCCCCCTCTTTTTTTTTTCTTTTCTATATCCTTTTCCTTATATTACATGTATATATATATATATATATATATATATATATATATATATATATATATCACTGAAAAAAAACAAATCTGGTTTCTTTTCCTTTTTTTTCTTTTACTCTTTTCTTATTCCTTAATATAATATCTATATATACCTAATTAATATCTATATATACCTAATTAATATATATATATATATATATATATATATATATATACATATCACAAAGAAAGAAAAAGAAACCTGATATGATAAAATAAATAAATAAATAAAAAAGAATATTTTCCATTCTTAAATGAATTAATTTAATTTAATTAGTGATGCTAGTTAAAATATTCCCGGGTATTACATTATATGTTTATGATTGGTTTACATGCGGATTAATAAATATGTTAGTAACATAAATTAGGATTTTTAATTGTGAATATGATACATTGATTGCCTGATCATGTTAAAGGTCACAATATAAATCGGTTTCATGCGTATGTGGTTGTGGTTGCTCCCTTCCCCCAGCTGTAGTGGTACCCGCTGCTACGCCAGGGATGGGGGAGCTTCTAACTGAGTCTAGTCGACTCACCCCCCCTGTTTACATGTTTCAGATACAGGTGGTTCAGGAGTCGGGAACGAGTCCACTTCTTCTCAAGGAGGCGGACAACTCTAAAGACCGCATGCTTTGTCCGCGTCGGTAGTTATTTTGGTTATGTACATGTGTTGTGATGTATATATATATATATATATATATATATATATATATATATATATATATATATATATATATATCGTTTTTGGGCATAGCGTTTGTACGTTTACATCTTCTGTGTATATATATATATATCATGCTTGAATTCTAGCAATGTCGGCTTCATACAGATTAAGGTTAGGTAGGTATTGGGACTTTAGGCTATGATGTAGCATATATCATGTGTATATATATATATGACTTCCGCATGCGACTAGGATAGATCACACACCTTGAGGGGTGTGATCAATATGTAACTTATATATATATGTGTGACCGAATACCTGATTGTATGAAAATATGGCTTCTGCATGTGAATAGGATAGATCACACGCATTGAGGTGTGTGATCAATATGTAAACTATATGCAAGCGTGTGATTGAATATATGTATGACTGTACACAGGATTTCTGCATGTGAATAGGATAGATCATTCGCCCTGAAGCGCGTGAACAATATGTATACTATATGTACGTGTGGGTGATTATGTGTATATGTATAGACTGAAGCGGCGTTGAGCGAGCCGTGGATTGCACATTACTTAGGTCACCGGATAGGGATGGCCATAAATACTATATATTGTTTGTATTAGAATTGGGTAGTTATGAACATGTGAAAATGTTAATCAGGAATCAGAGGCTTACGGGATAGGAGAAATCCTACGTCCCGTGTCGGTCACGGACGTCCGATAGGGAGTCGTGACAATTACTGTTTCGAAAACTTGATATTCATTTTTTTTGTTTTTAATCAGTTTTCGCCGATGAGTGTTTTCGAAAACTTGACATTCATTTTTGTTTTTTTTTAATCAGTTTTCGCTGAAGACTGTTTTGAAAACTTGATATTCATTTTTCTTTTTCGTAATCAGTTTTCGCCGATGAGTGTTTCGAAAACGTGATATTCATTTTTCTTTACTTAATTAGTTTTCACCGATAAGTGTTTCGAAAATTTGATATTTATTTTTCTTTTTTTAATCATTTTTCATCGATTAGTATTTCGAAAACTTGATATTCATTTTTCTTTTTTTATTAAGTTTTGGCTAATGAGTGTTTCGAAAACTTGATATTCATTTTTCTTTTTTTAATTATTTTTCGTCGATGAGTGTTTCGAAAACTTGATATTCATTTTTCTTTTTTAATCAGTTTTCGCCGATGAGTGTTTCGAAAACTTTATATTCATTTTTATTTTTTTTAATCAGTTTTCGTAGAGTAGTGTTTCGAAAACTTGATATTCATTTTTCTTTTTTTAATCAATTTTCGTAGATGAGTGTTTCGAAAACTTGATATTCATTTTTCTTTTTTTTAATCAGCTTTAACCGACGAGTGTTTCAAAAAATTTGATATTCATTTTTCTTCTTCTTAATCAGTTTTCAACGATGAGTGTTTCGAAAACGTGATATTCATTTTTCTTTATTTAATTAGTTTTCACCGATTAGTGTTTTGAAAACTTTATATTCATTTTTCTTTTTTTAATCAGTTTCCACCGATTAGTGTTTTGAAAACTTGATATTCATTTTAGTTTTTTTAATCAGTTTTCACCGATTAGTGTTTTGAAAACTTGATATTAATTTTACGTTTTTTTAATAAGTTTTCGCCGATGAGTGTTTCGAAAACTGTATATTCATTTTTCTTTTTTTAGTAAGTTTTCGATGATGAGTGTTTCGAAAACTTGATATTCATTTTTCCTTTTTTAATCAGTTTTCGCCGATGAGTGTTTCGAAAACTTTATATTCATTTTTATGTTTTTTAATCATTTTTCGTCGATGAGTGTTTTGAAAACTTGATAGTCATTTTTCATTTTTTAATCATTTTTCGCCGATGAGTGTTTCGAAAACGTAATATTCATTTTTCTTTTTTTAATAAGTCTTCGCTCATGAGTACTTTGAAAACTTGATATTCATTTATCTTTTTCTAATTAGTTTTCATCGATGAGTGTTTCGAAAACTTGATATTCTTTTTCTATTTTTAATCAGTTTTCGCCGATGAGTGTTTTGAAAACTTTATATTCATTTTTATTTTTTTTAATAACTTTTCGCCGATGAGTGTTTCGAAAACTGGATATTCATTTTTCTTTTTTTAGTATGTTTTCGCTGATGAGTGTTTTGAAAACTTGATATTCATTTTTGTTTTTTTAATCAATTTTTGCCGATGAGTGTTTCGAAAACTTGATATTCATTTTTTCTTTTTTTAATCAGTTTTCGCCGATGAGTGTTCTCGAAAACTTGATATTCATTTTTTCTTTTTTTAATCAGTTTTTGCCGATTAGTGTTCTGAAAACTTGATATTCTTTTTTCTTTTTTTTTAATCAGTTTTCGCCGATGAGTGTTTTGAGAACTTTATACTCATTTATCTTTTTTTTAATCAGTTTTCGCCGATGAGTGTTTCAAAAACTTGATATTTATTTTTCTTATTTTTAACCAGTTTTCGCCGATGAGTGTTTCGAAAACTTGATAGTCATTTTTCGTTTATTGAATTAGTTTTTGCCGATGAGTGTTTTGAAAACGTAATATTCATTTTTCTTTTTTTTAAATAGTTTTCGCCGATGAGTGTTTCGAAAACTTGATATTCATTTTTATTTTTCTTAATCAGTTTTCGCCGATGAGTGTTTCGAAAATGTGATATTCATTTTTCTTTATTTAGTTAGTCTTCACCGATGAGTGTTTCGAAAACTTGATATACATTTATCTTTTTTAAATCATTTTTCGCCGATGGTTGGAGATTCCAAAGAACAAGTAAATGAAAAATTAGAGAGATGGAGACAAGCTTTGGAGACATATGGATTTCGCATAAGTCGAAGCAAAACGGAGTATATGAAATGTACATTTAGTGGTAGGGACGTTGATTCTAAGAGTGAGGTGAAACTTGGAGATCACCCCATGCGGGAAGTCACAAGTTTTAAGTATTTGGGAACGATAATACAAAATAATGGAGAAATAGAGGAAGATGTAAACCATAGGATCCAAGCAGGATGGATGAAATGGAGGAAGGCATCAGGTGTTATTTGTGATAAGAAAGTACCGCTTAAGCTTAAGGGGAAATTTTATCGCACCGCGATAAGACCAGCTTTACTGTATGGTACTGAATGCTGGGCGATAAAAAGCCAGCATGAGCACAAATTCAACGTGGCAGAAATGAGAATGTTGCGCTGGATGAGTGGTCACACTAGAATGGATAGGATTAGGAATGATTATATTAGAGAGAAAGTGGGAGTAGCACCTATTGTCGAAAAATTAGTCGAAACACGCCTTAGGTGGTTTGGTCATGTACAAAGGCGGCCGGAAGAGGCTCCGGTACGTAGAGTTGACCAAATGGAAGATAACCTAATAACTAGCGGTAGGGGAAGACCAAAGAAAACAATAGGAGAAACGATTAAGAGGGATTTAGACATAAATAACTTAACCATAGAAATGTGTAAAGACAGAACATGTTGGCGTCGCTTGATCCATATAGCCGACCCTACCTAGTGGGAAAAGGCTTTGATTGTTGTTGTTGTAATCAGTTTTCACCGATGAGTGTTTCGAAAACTTGATCAGTTTTCGCCAATGAGTGTTTTGAAAACTTTATATTCATTTTTATTTTTTTAATCAGTTTTCGTCGATAAATGTTTCGAAAACTTGATATTCATTTTTATTTTTTTAGTAAGTTTTTGCTAATGAGTGTTTCGAAAATTTGATATTCATTTTTCTTTTTCTAATCAGCTTTTGTCGATGAGTATTTCGAAAACTTGATTTTCATTTTTCTTTTTTTAATCAGTTTTCGCCGATGAGTATTTTCGAAAACTTGATATTCATTTTTCTTTTTTTAATCAGTTTTCGCCGATTAGTGTTCTTAAAACTTGATATTCATTTTTCTTTTTTTAATCAGTTCTCGCCGATGAGTGTTTTGAAAACTTGATATTCATTTTTCTTTTTTTAGTCAGTTTTCGCCGATGAGGGTTTCAAAATCTTGATATTTATTATTATTTTTTTTAATCAGTTTTCGCCGATAACTGTTTCAAAATCTTTATAGTCATTTTTCATTTTTTATCAGTTTTCGTCGATGAGTGTTTCGAAAACGTATTATTCATTTTTCTTTTTTTAAAATAGTTTTCGCCGATGAGTGTTTCGAAAACTTGATTTTCATTTTTCTTTTTCTTATTCAGTTTTCGCCGATGAGTGTTTTGAAAACGTGATATTCATTTTTCTTTATTTAATTAGTTTTCACCAATGAGTGTTTCGAAAACTTGATATTCATTTTTTTAATCAGTTTTCGCCGATGAGTGTTTCGAAAACTTGATATTTATTTTACTTTTTTAATCTATTTTCGCCGATGAGTGTTTCGAAAACTTGATATTTTTTTTTATTTTTTTAATTAGTTTTTGCCGATGAGAGTTTCGAAAACTTGATATTCATTTTTCTTTTTTAATAAGTTTTCACCGATGAGTGTTTCGAAAACTTAATCTTCATTTTTATTTTTTTTAATTAGTTTTCGTCGATAAGTGTTTCAAAAACTTGATATTCATTTTTCTTTTTTTAGTAAGTTTTTGCTAATAAGTGTTTCAAAAACTTGATATTCATTTTTCTTTTTTAATAAGTTTTTGCTTAGTGTTTCGAATACTTGATATTCATTTTTTTTAATAAGTGTTCCCTCATGATGTAATACTCCGAAAAATTTTGAGTATTAAGGAATAATTTATTTAAAATTTCGAGAATTAAAGAATGAATTATTTAAAAAAAATTCGAGATTTTAAGAATGATTTATTTCGGGGCTAGGAATTAAAACCTTAAAAAGAAGATAGAAAAAGTATGATAGTTAAAACAAATCGGAAAGGAAATTTTTTTTCAAAGATTGTAATACCCGAGAAAATTTTTCGAAGTTTAAAATAAAATAAAAGCGAAAGAAGAGAAGTAGAAAATGAATTTTAGGATTTAATTCAGGACCTAAGAAATTAGAAACCTGAATTAAATAGGGAAAAGGGATTAAATTAAAAATACATATTAGATATTATTTATTTAATTATTAATTAATTTATTTTTAATTATATTAATTTATTTATTATAATTATTAATTATTATTTATTATTTATCTTATTATTTATTTATTTATTTTTATTATATATATATATATATATATTATTTAATTTTATTTATGGGGTGCCGTAGGGGTTGGTGAAATAAGAAGGAAGGTAGAAGAATTAAAAAGGAAACAAAAAGAAAAGAAAATATAAAAGAAAGGAAAAGAATTAATAAAAGAAAAGAAAGAAAAAGAAAGAGATAAAGAGAGGAGAGTCATGCATGAGAAGAACAAGAGAAAGAGAGAGAAAACGACAAGGTAGAGAGAGAGAGGGAAGAGTGGAAGGAAGAAGAAGGGGGAAGGAGGAGGAATTTCGCCGGGAACTCGCCGGAGGAGAGCGGTCCGACGCCGGCCACGATGTTAAATCATAATTCTTAGACCTTCCTAAAATTAGGATTCCATCCAACCAAGCTTGATAAGCTTCCTTAGATGCGAATACAAGTAGATAGAAGTCTAATACTCAAATCCAAGTATGTGAAACACTCAAGTAGAGTGTTATATTCAAGTAAGTCAAGTGTCCGAGGAAGGATACACATAAGTTGGGATAGAGGAGTCCAATAAGACCAAGAGCTTGACTGTGTGGCAACCATGGACTACATGTGAGAGTAATGGAGAGATAAATAACGAGTTAAGTTAAGTAATAACCTTAATGAACTAAATGTTGTTCTTATAGGAACAACGGCACGCAATAGAGTGCAACAGGAACTCCGAGGAGACAAAAGTTACAAGAGAGGATTGCATGGAAGGTTGGCCAAGGTGAGGGCTCTTTTATCTCTGCTCCTAGGGTTGTATGCTTATGTGGATTACATGAGTATGTATAGTCTCTGCTTGTCTGATATGTGTTAGCTAAAGGTATAGAACGCTAAAAGAATAAAAGAACTAGAAAATAGATTGTGGAAAGTAACTTGGATAGGAAGACATAGGAGTAGAGTGTAATTGTTTGCAATGATTGGTGTGTTACAAATCCAACTCGTACACTCCGGAGGCATGATGAGTATTTTATTAAAGTTTTCCCACGACGGTGGCAAGAGTCCTTGTACGGAAGGACTAAGCTTTTAATTTGAAAACTCGTCACGACGGTGACTTAGATTATAATCATGCAAAAGGAGTTATTGGTGGGTTTCGGATTTGATTATGCTAGTGATGTGATACATCGACTAGAACAACGTCAGGTGGCACTTGAGACCTCAATTTTATAATCATCATGACGATGGTCATTGCCCTATCCTGACAATAGGGTCAGAAAGAATTTATATTGCTATGACGATAGCTTGAGGTTCAGAGAGTGCATCTGGATGGGTATATGAGTTATATCCTGTTGAGGATACTTGTCCATATTAACAAGGAGATGAATTGTTGATGTCACGACCCCTGTTTATAGGACCGTGACCGGCACAGCCACAGGGAATATCCCTCTGCCTGTAAGCCTTATCACCTAATTGACAGAATAGCTATTATTGAAAAATACATTCACATGCATTATAATACCATGGCTACACCGAAATGGTGGCCTATCCTAGGCAAGCAAATCCACGGCCAGTGCCGCTTCAGGATATAGATATAGGAAGACACACATAATATATAACCTGTGTACTGGCTACACATCCAAAGATGCTGCCTATCCTATTCACATGCAACAGATATGTGTATATATATATATATATATATATATATTGAAAACAAGTTTTTTTTCCTGCATCGTAATCTAACGGATCCTGATCTTTAAGGTGTGTGAAGCCGACAATTCTAGATTTAGTAATACAGTCTAATTGGGTACGTCTACCCTTTACTTTATGATACAATGATAAAGTAAATTAAATTACAAATACACTTTATTCACCCACATGAACAAGTTGTGGGTCTTGGAAAATGTTGCTCAACCCTCGTTCCACCGAGACTCCTTTCACCTGTACTTAACCTGTAGTAAAAATGAGGTGTGAGTCTTAACCACGCGACTCAGTGAGGACTCTCCCATCCCCGGCGCCCCTTACCACTGGGACTGGGAGTCATACACAACCACATGCACAAACAACTAGTTACTGTGAGTTAGCATGCATTCTTGGTGATCACACAATAACAGAAATTTCACCCAAACACTCACATGCATTTAACAGATATAAGCATGCAGCAGTTTATTCCACGTCATCAATCAGCAAGTAACATATAACACATAGTGCCGGCTTTTACCTACTGGTCCTCTCACGTTCAGCACGTTTGAATCAAAAAAACGCGTGGTAACGTAGTCCTGTACGTTACCACTACGCTGCACAATCAACAGTTATATGCAACCACAGACAATTTATACATACACACAGATGCTAAACATACATCTACTTAATCTCCCCAACTCTGGGGTATCTACTAGCCACTACGTGGCTTTTTCTACTTCAAACCCGTGCACTCGGGCTATTGGCCACCATGTGGCAAAACATACTTAACCCATTCACTTGGGTACTGGTCACCTCGTGACAATTCTGTTAATCAAACACAATCAACTTCTATCTATCAAACAACTGACGCATAGCCACCACGTGGCACGTCCTGATCCCTTGCTGCGGGGCAATAGCTTGAGCCCACTCGTCCTTTACCCCACCAGGCCACATGGCGGGCACGACACGACGTCTCGAAGCGTGGCCACTGACACACCCTGGACCAACTCCACAGGATGGTTTCTCTTTTACTAGGCTAGGCTCACGGTTCACCCGTAGGTTCCTCCCGTGTCTCCTTACCTTAGTCTCACATATTAATAGGATTCTTTGTATCTTTCCCGAACGATCAACAATTCTTCTCCTTATTAATATGTACAAGTATCCTCAACAGGATATAACTCATATACCCGTCCAGATGCACTCTCTAAGCCTCAAGCTATCGTCATAGCAATATAAAACCTTTCTGACGCTATTGCCAGGATAGGGCAATGACCATCGTCTTGGTGATTACAAAAACTGAGGTCTCAAGTGCCATCTGACGTTGTTCTAGTCGATGTCTCACACCGCTAGCAAAATCAAATCCGAAACCCACCAACAACTCTCTTTTTGCATGATTATAATTTAAGTCACCGTCGTGACGAGTTTTCAAAATAAAAGCTTAGTCCTTCCATCGTGGGAAAAGATTTAATAAAATACTCATCATGCCTCCGGAGTGGATGAGTTGGATTTGTATCACACCAATCATAGCAAATAATTACACTCTACTCCTATGTCTTCCTATCCAAACTACTTTCCACAACCTATTTTCTAGTTCTTTCATTCTTTTAGCATTCTATACCTCTAGCTAACACATGCCAGACAAGCAGAGAATATGCATACTCATGTAATCCACATAAGCATACAACCCTAGGAGCAGAGATGAAAGAGCCCTCACCTTGGTCACTTTACATAACATTCCCTTTGAGCACTCTTGTCTCCAAGGAAGTACTTGAATCCTATCACATATAATCCTTTCCACCATATTCTAAATTCATAATTACATAGCAACTTAATTAAACTACATTCAAGGTTAATCCAAAACCCCTTATTAAGCTAAGGTCATCATTTAGAGTTCTTTTTAAGTTAAAAACAATTTATGCTTAAGTAAACAAGTCTTGCCACTTGCTCACTCTCCAAGCTCCTTCAATGAAGGATTTTGCCAAATATGGAAACTCCTCATTCTCACCATGGGTCCACACAAAAAAAAATCCAACCATTGGGCAATCTCTCATTTCATTTAAAAAGTTTAAGCAATTCATTTGAATCCTAAACAAACCAACAATTTTTTTTATCTAGGATTTTGTTTGATCTTTGAAATGACACTTAAAAGTTGGTTAAACTCATTTTAGTTGAAGGAAAAGGAACCATTCAAATTAAGGAAGAAATAACAACTTTTCAAAAACTAGAAACTTGGTAGTGTGTAAAACAGAACCGCTAACTTTCGAGAAACTTCCCAGAAAATCTAACCGTTGGACTTTTTAGTAAAAATACAACGTAGAAAGCTTAGGATGTTAGCTTTCATATGACTTTGGAATCACTCAAATCCATTAAATAAAAAATTCCGAAAACACATTTAAACAGAGCAAGATCAGATTCAAAACAACATGGAACATTTGGCAAGCTTCATTGAAATGGTCATATCTCCTTCCATACTTAACGAAATTATTTTATTCTTCTTTCTAAATCAAGCTTAGCGATAAAATATTCTAATTATCAATTCATTACAGAAAGGATTTGAGCCATTTAAGAGCACTAATTTAAAAATAGTAGCCAATCATACAAAAATTCCGCATCAATTTAGAAAACAGAACCGCTGACTTTCGAGGAAATTTCCAGAAGATCTAACCGTTGGAATATTTTGGACAAATACAATTTAGCAAGCTTAGGATGTTAGCTTTCATATGGATTTGGAATCATGCAAATCCATCTAGAAACGAATTCAGAAAACACGTTTAAACAGAGCAAGGTCATATTCAAAAACTCAGTTTTTGACAAAGCATGTTCCACGAATTTCTTGTGTCTTATAGCATCAAAGATTGTTGTTTTTAGAAGAACATGATGAACAAACTCAAACCCTAAACTCAAATCTCTAACCCAGCAAAATCTCAGCACAACCAACAATTAAAACATCCAATAGAAATGTTCATAACATCAAGAATGCAAAGTTTGAGCCTCCATTGTTCATAAAATCAAGAAATGGTGAGGATGAGAAAAATTATAGATGGAGGAGATTACTAAACCTACCTCAAGAGAGTAAAACAAGATGAAGAGAAGGTTGGGGGCGGCTTCCTAATCCTTGCTCCGGCTCGCCGGATTTGCTCTCTCATCCAAGCCCTAGCTCCCCCTCTCTCTCCTTTCCTTTCTTTTTCTTTTCTGATTGTATGTGTGAGTGGCGTGGAAGGGGTGTAAGTGGAGAGAAACAAGTTTTCTCTTCACTTTAGTCCCTCCATCGTCCAACTCTACGTTTTCCTTCGTTTTAGTCCCCGGTTCCTTTTAACTTTCATACTTTTTTTCTATATATATATATATATATATATATACAGTTTTAAATTCCTAGCCCCGGAATAAATCCTTCTTTAATTCTCAGAAAAAAAAAATTTTTAAATAAATCATTCTTAAATTCTCAAAATTTTCCGGGGTATTACACTATTGCCCCGCAGCAAGGGGTCAGGACGTGCCACGTGGTGGCTACGTATCAGTTGTTTGATAGATAGAAGTTGATTGTGTTTGATTAATATAATTGTCACGAGGTGACTAGTACCCAAGTGAATGGGTTATGTATTGTTTGATTAACAGAATTTTCACGAGGTGACCAGTACCCAAGTGAAAGGGTTAAGTATGCTTTGCCACGTGGTGGCTAGTAACCCGAGTGCACGGGTTCGAAGTGGGAAAGTCACGTAGTGGGTAGTAGATACCCCGGAGTTGGGGAGATTAAGTAGATGTATGTTTAGCATATGTGTGTGTGTACAAATTGTCTGTGTTTCCATATAATTGCTTATTATACAGCGTAGTGGTAACGTACAAGATTTCGTCACCACACGTCTTGATCGATTTAGACATGCTGAAACGTGAGAAGACCGGTAAGTAAAAGCCGGCACTATATGTTACATGTTTACTTGCTGATTGATGACGTGGAATGAACTGCTGCATGGTTGCAGTTATGAAATGTATGTGAATGTTTGGGTGAAATTTCTGTTGTTGTGTGATCACCAAGAATGTATGCTAACAACAGTAACTAGTTGTTTTTGCATGTGGTTGTTTATGACTCCCAAACCCAGCGCTACGGTACCCACCTTGCGCCGGGGATGGGAGAGTCCTCACTGAGTCGCGTGTTAAGACTCACACCTCATTTTTACTACATAGAGACAGGCTAAGTATAGGTGGAAGAAGTCTCGGTGGAACGAGGGTTGAGCAACACTTTTCCAAGACCCGCAACTTGTTCATGTGGGTGAATAAAGTGTAATTGTAATTTAATTTACTTTATTTTTGTATCATAAAGTAAAGGGTAGACGTACCCAATTAGATTGTATTACTAAATCTAGAACTATCAGCTTCACACACCTTAAAGATCAGGATTTATTTTACTGCGATACAGGGAAAAATTTCTTTTCAAAATGTATACATATACATATATTTGTTGCATGTGAATAGGATAGGCAGCATCTTCGGATGTGTAGCCAGTACACAGGTTATATATATTATGTGTGTTTTCCTATATCTATATCCTAAAGCGGCACTGGCCGTGTATTTGTATGCCTAGGATAGACCACCATTTCGGTGTAGCCATGGAATTATAATGCGTGTGGATGTATTTTCAATAATAGACATTATGTCAATTAGGTGATAAGGCTTACATGCATGAGGATATTTCTTGTATCTGTGCCGATCACAGTCCTCTAAACGGGGGTTGTGACACATGAGTGCTTCGAAAACTTGATATTCATTTTTCTTTTTTTAATCAATTTTGACCGATTAGTGTTTCGAAAACTTGATATTCCTTTTCTATTTTTAATCAGTTTTCGCCGATGAGTGTTTCGAAAACTGGATGTTTATTTTTCTTTTTTTAGTAAGTTTTCGCTAATGAGTGTTTCGAAAACTTGATATTCATTTTCCATTTTTAATCAGTTTTCACCGATGAGTGTTTCAAAAACGTTATGTTCATTTTAATGTTTTTTAATCAGTTTTTGTCGATGAGTGTTTCGAAAACTTGATAGTCATTTTTCATTTTTTAATCATTTTTCGCCGATAAGTGTTTCAAAAACGTAATATTCATTTTTCTTTTTTTAATAAGTCTTCGCTCATGAGTGCTTCAAAAACTTGATATTCATTTATCTTTTTTTAATCAATTTTCACCGATGAGTGTTTCGAAAACTTGATATTCTTTGTCTATTTTTAATCAGTTTCCGCCGATGAGTGTTTCGAAAACTTTATATTCATTTTTATTTTTTTAATCACTTTTCGCCGATGAGTGTTTCAAAAACTGGATATTCATTTTTCTTTTTTTAGTAAGTTTTCGCTGATGAGTCTTTCAAAAACTTGATATTCATTTTTCTTTTTTTAATCAATTTTTGCCGATGAATGTTTTGAAAACTTGATATTCATTTTTCTTTTTTTAATCAGTTTTCGCCGATGAGTGTTCTCGAAAACTTGATATTCATTTTTCTTTTTTTAATCAGTTTTCGCCGATTAGTGTTCTGAAAACTTAACATTCATTTTTCTTTTTTTTAATCATTTTTCGTCGATGAGTGTTTTGAAAACTTTATATTTATTTTTCTTTTTTTTAATCAGTTTTCGCCGATGAGTGTTTCGAAAACTTGATATTTATTTTCTTTTTTTAATCAGTTTTCGCCGATGAGTGTTTCGAAAACTTGATAGTCATTTTTCGTTTGTTTAATCAGTTTTCGTCGATGAGTGTTTCGAAAACATAATATTCATTTTTTCTTTTTTTTTTTTTAAATAGTTTTTGTCGATGAGTGTTTCGAAAACTTGATATTCATTTTTCTTTTTCTTAATCAGTTTTTCGCTGATGAGTGTTTCGAAAACGTGATATTCATTTTTCTTTATTTAATTAGTCTTCACCGATGAGTGTTTCGAAAACTTGATATACATTTTTCTTTTTTAAATCATTTTTCGCCGATGAGTGTTCCGAAAACTTGATATTTATTTTTCTTTTTTAATCAGTTTTCACCGATGACTATTTTGAAAACTTGATATTCATGTTCCTTTTTTAATCAGTTTTCGCCGATGAGTGTTTTGAAAACTTTATATTCATTTTTATTTTTTTTAATCAGTTTTCATCGATAAATGTTTCGAAAACTTGATATTTTTCTTTTTTTAGTAAGTTTTTGCTAATGAGTGTTTCGAAATCTTGATATTCATTTTTCTTTTTCTAATCAGTTTTTGCCAATGAGTATTTCGAAAACTTGATTTTCATTTTTCTTTTTTTAATAAGTTTTTGCCGATGAGTGTTTTCGAAAACTTGATATTCATTTTTCTATTCTTAATCAGTTTTCGCCGATTAGTGTTTCGAAAACTTGATATTCATTTTTCTTTTTTTAATCAATTTTCGCCGATGAGTGTTTCGAAAACTTGATATTCATTTTCATTTTTTAATCAGTTTTCGCCGATGAGTGTTTCGAAAACTTTATATTCATTTTTTTAATCAGTTTTCGTTGATGAGTGTTTCGAAAACTTGATAGTCATTTTTCATTTTTAAATCATTTTTCGCCAATGAGTGTTTCGAAAAGGTAATATTCATTTTCCTTTTTTTTAAATAGTTTTTGCCGATGAGTGTTTCGAAAACGTGATATTCATTTTTTAATCATTTTTCGCCGATAAGTGTTTCGAAAACTTGATATTCATTTTTCTTTTCTTAATCAGTTTTCGCCGATGAGAGTTTCGAAAACTTAATATTCATTTTTATTTTTTTATTTAGTTTTCGCCGATGAGAGTTTTGAAAACTTGATATTCATTTTTCTTTTTTAATAAGTTTTCACCGATGAGTGTTTCGAAAACATAATCTTCATTTTTATTTTTTTTAATCAGCTTTCGTCGATAAGTGTTTCGAAAACTTGATATTCATTTTTTCTTTTTTTAATCAGTTTTCACAGATGAGTGTTCCGAAAACTTGATATTCTTTTTCTATTTTTAATCAGTTTTCGCCGATGAGTGTTTCGAAATCTTTATATTCATTTTTTTAATCAGTTTTCTCCGATGAGTGTTTCAAAAACTGGATATTCATTTTTCTTTTTTTAGTAAGTTTTCGCTGATGAGTGTTTCGAAAATTTGATATTCATTTTCGTTTTTTAATCAGTTTTCGCCGATGAGTGTTTCGAAAACTTTATATTCATTTTTATTTTTTTTAATCAGTTTTCGTCGATGAGTGTTTCGAAAACTTGACTGTCATTTTTCATTTTTTAATCATTTTTCGCCGACGAGTGTTTCGAAAACGTAATATTCATTTTTCTTTTTTTAATAAGTTTTCGCTCATGAGTGGTTCGAAAACTTGATATTCATTTTTCTTTTTTTAATCAGTTTTGACCGATGAGTATTTCGAAAACTTGATATTATTTTTTCTATTTGTAATCAGTTTTCGCCGATGAGTGTTTTGAAAACTTTATATTCATTTTTATTTTTTTTAATCAGTTTGCGCCGATTAGTATTTCGAAAACTGGATATTCATTTTTCTTTTTTCAGTAAGTTTTCACTGATGAGTGTTTCGAAAACTTAATATTCATTTTTTCTTTTTTTAATCAGTTTTAGCCGATGAGTGTTTCGAAAACTTGATATTCATTTTTCTTTTTTTAATCAATTTTCGTCGATGAGTGTTCTCGAAAATTTGATATTCATTTTTCTTTTTTTAATCAGTTTTCGCTGATTAGTGTTCTAAAACCTTGATTTTCATTTTTCTTTTTTTTAATCAGTTTTCGATGATGAGTTCTTTGAAAACTTTATATTCATTTTTCTTTTTTTTTAATCAGTTTCCGCCGATGAGTGTTTAGAAAACTTGATACTAATTTTTCTTTTTTTTTAATCAGTTTTCGCCGATGAGTGTTTCGAAAACTTAATAGTCATTTTTCGTTTTTTAATCAGTTTTCGCCGATGAGTGTTTCGAAAACGTAATATTCATGTTTCTTTTCTTTTTAAATAGTTTTCGCTGATGAATGTTTCGGAAACTTGATATTCATTTTTCATTTTCTTAATCAGTTTTCGCCGATGAATGTTTCGAAAAAGTGATATTGATTTTTCTTTATTTAATTAGTCTTCACCGATGAGTGTTTCGAAAACTTGATATTCATTTTTCTTTTTCTAATCATTTTTCGCCGATAAGTGTTTCGAAAACTTGATATTCATTTTTCTTTTTTTTTATCATTTTTCGCCGTTGAGTGTTTCGAAAAGTTGATATTCATTTTTCTTTTTTTTTGTAAGTTTTAGCTAGTGAGTGTTTCGAAAAGTTGATATTCATTTTTCTTTTTTTAATCATTTTTCGCCGATGAGTGTTTCGAAAACATGATATTCATTTTTTTTTTTAATAAGTTTTCTATGATTAGTGTTTCAAAAACTTGATATTCATTTTCTCTTTTTAATCAGTTTTCGTCGTTGAGTGTTTCGATTACATGATATTCATTTTTATTTTTTTTAATCAGTTTTCGTCGATAAGTGTTTCGAAAACTTGATATTCATTTTTCTTTTTTAATCAGTTTTCGCCGATCAGTGTTTCTGTAATATCCGAGAATGTTTTAACTAGCATCATTAATTAAATTAAATTAATTAATTCAAAAGTGGAAAATGAGATAAAAAAACACACTAGCCTATCACCTAATATGTGGTAAATATAAAATGTTTAAATCCTAATATTTCTATACCTCTTTATAATTATATTATTATCCTATCAGATCTTTTTTTTTTGTGATGTATATATATATATTAACTAGTTAAATATATATATATTATATAAAGAGAAACAAAGAAACCGTGAGTGAGAGCAGAAAAAAAAAAGAAAAGGGAAAGAAAAAGAAAGGAAAGAGGCGTGAGGGAGAGGGCTCAACGAGAGAACCACGAGAGGGAGAGGGCTGACCATTGTACCTCGACGGGAAGGCTCAAGGAGGAAGGGGTCACGCGTGGTGGTGGTCGGACGTCCACCGGAGCGGGAAAACGCCATCGTGGTGGCTGGAGGAGAGAGAGAGCTCGGGTTAGAGAGAGAAACAAGAGGAAGAGAGCTTCTCGCCGGAAAACGCCGTCTCTTCACCGAGGAAGGTAGCTGGGAGTCTCCTCTACTCCATATCGTCCTTCTAACCGGTTGAATCGAGGTCAGAAGTCCCGAAACTCTCAAACCCCAATTTTATCAATTTTAAGGATTTTTGGAAAGACCCCAATTGATTCAATCTGAGTGTTCTGGGTCCTAAATTGAAGTATAAGCATGTTAGGAAGTGAGTTGGAAGCTTAGGAACCAGAACCAAATTGATGGGATTTATCCGGGTTGGAAAAAGTATAGGGAAATGTGGTTGTTAAGGTTTAAGGGTGTTGTGGAATGATTTGGGGTGCATTGAAAAGTTGAATGATAATTATATAATTATTAAAAATTATTGGATGTACGAGGGATTAAAACCCGAGTAATTCCCGTCTCACCCGGAACCCCGTTCGGGGAAAAAGAGACGATGCGTCTGCTCTGTTAGCGCGCATTGTGTGCTATGGTATAGGCACAAGTTATTTGACTATAGTAAAGAATGCAAGTAAAATAGTGCCATGAATGGTAGTCTAGGCTAGAAATGGTTTATAAGGTAAACAGAAAAGAGGTGGTGTATGCCACGGTGTAGAAATAGAAATCTACGGACTGGAAAAATCAGGATACGGTATATGGACGGGAAAAGTGGCCGAACCACATGCCGTAGAAACAGATGTTAAGAAGTAGAGGCATATGTAAACATGTAGAGCGTGACCATATGCCGAGCCGGAAATAGATTAAATGGTAAGGCACAGGGAAGGAGCCTAGTCGAACCCTGCGCTCGATTCATGAACTACTAGTTCCTTAAGCGAACCAGGGGGAAAGGATGGGATTAAGTCCAACCAAACTCTCTGGGGTGCTTAAGGAAGAGCATAAAGAGTGGGATATTGATCACATGAAAAAAAAAAATTTCTAAAAGTCTTTTTTTGGTCTTTCCGAATGAGAGCTTCTGAAAGACCCTAAAATTTCTCTTGAAAATACAAGGGATAACCATTGGAAGGCAAATTTACATGAAAACTCTTTCTCAAATTTGTGTCAT
This sequence comes from Senna tora, assembly GCA_014851425.1. Lineage (NCBI taxonomy): Eukaryota > Viridiplantae > Streptophyta > Magnoliopsida > Fabales > Fabaceae > Senna > Senna tora. The sequence continues at coordinate 14,572,611 of CM026266.1, forward strand.
TCCAATTGGTTAAACCCTAACCAATTACGAAAACCTTAGGCGTCATTTTCTAAGAAATAAACTTGAATTAATTTCAAAACCCACAGGGTGCCTAAGAAGAATAACTCATGTGACCAATACCCTATCAAACAACAATCCTTTTACAGGTAAGCTGTATAAGGACGGTAGATGTAGTTGAGAAATCACTCGTTTGGAGTGATTAAAGTTTAGTAGACATCGAAAAGCACTAGAGAGTGCTAAAGTGCCAAGGGAGCATACAGGTAAATCTAAGAGTTACCAATTAAGGGGGCCATAGGTTGATAATGAACCCAAAAGTATTAGACCAGAGCAGGTCTAGAAGTGGAAACGGGCGTAGACCTTCGGGTACCGTCCAGAGCTAAGAAAGTGAGTGTTATTGCGATAGATAGCTCTCGAACGAGATAACTTGAGAGATAAACCCCAAAGGGACTCGTGGAGGCCCGAGGGGAGAGAAAGTAGACAGGGATAAGTAGTCCCATAAGGGGGGAAGAGCGAAAGCCTATAGGACCCCATACGATAAAAGTCAAGTAGGGGGTGGAGAACCAACTACTACGGTAAGTGCATGTATAGTACACGGATTGTAGTTGACATAGCTAGATACGCTAGTTCCACAGGTCGGTGAACCGTAAATCCGTTAGTCTGAAGCCCGTGTGTGGGTGGAGACTGAGTGGACAAACCAAATGTATAAATGGCCATGGGGGTGCCATAAAGGAAAAATTAACCGTAAGGACGGTTAATCGAGAAGGAGAATGTAGTGAGTAACGAGTATTGAGAAATACTCGAAGAAAGAGTACCACGTAGGTAGGAAATGAAAAGAAGAGAGTGAATACGGGAACAGAGTCGGGCGAGCATCGGGGGATGCGAGCCAAATGATAAAACAGGTATGTTGCCGTTGGGGGCGATTGGAACCCAACGGGTGACACACTTGCAAGAGGTGGTATATGTTCGTGAACATATGCCTCACCGTTAGAAAGGAAAGAGTCAAGCCGTGGAAGCGGATCCCGTTTGGTCAAGGGGAGTAGAGCATGTCCGAAAAGGTTCATGCTGGAGTTAATGGATCAGGTATTCCAAGTAGGAATACAGGATCTAAGTGAGTCGAGGAGTCCAAGTGGGCCAAGTTAGGGTAAAAGCCAACAGAAACCCAACGAGTAGAGTTAGCATAGGGTGTGCAACTCTAAGTGGACTAACCTGAGTATGGTATAGATCCACAGTCTTAGTCGTGTTAAGCGAGGCCTTCGGAGGTGAAGACCGAACTGAGCCTGAGGCTGAGTAATGAGCATGATAGTGAGGAGGAGACTGATGAGTTTCCATTATAAATAGAAATGACTACAAGTAGTATTCAGAGAAGAATCTAAGTCGGTCAGACATAGGATGTCGACAGGGAGTAACCTGAAGTGGTGATGGAAACCACTAAGGGTAAATGTAGAAGTCCGGAAAAGAAAGGGAAACACGAGTCATAAATGTAAAATCCTTTACCGTTTGGTGGAGAAACGGTAAGTGTAATACATAGTTGTGTTAGTGTCATGGTATTTAGCTTCGTTAGGACACGAGTAGGGTAAACCGAGTCGGTAGTGAGTGTAACAACCTCGGAAGGGTTGGGTACACTAATGGCACAAAGTCTAAACACCTACGTAGGGTGTATGCCGTGTAAGCGGTAAGTCTAGATGTAGAGTAGAGGGTGTAGTAAGATGTAAACGGACTTTTTCTGAAGAAGTCGTTTACAAGGAATATATCGGGGGAATACCGGCATAAGGGTAGCTGCTTGGTAGTAGAGGATACTTAGGTACAGGGACTCCAATGAAGGGGAATACTTCGTCAGTTAGAGTTATAGAAATAGAACCTAGTGTGCTATGCGACTAGCGAGTATCTTGGCGTGTTCCAAGACGGATATAAGAAGTCATTACGAAGGTAGTTAGATGAATAGGAAAATTGAGTCAAGGTAAGCCTGACTGGGGAAGACAATAGTTAACTCATCGGGGAACAAATTTCATCATATCCACCATCGTGGTTAGGGACAGTCAGGAACACAGTTGGAAACTTGAGATTCCAACTTGTTTCTAGCCCACATCCAAGCTAAGTCAGCTCTAATCGAAGAAGTTAAATCCAAACAAGATCAAGACGACGACCTCAAACAGATCAGAGATACAGTGGTTAAGGGGGAGAAGGACAATGTCCGATTCTCCATAGATGACAGTGGCATACTCCGGTAGGAGGGACGACTGTGTGTACGGTGTACCTATGGTGGATGGTTTGAAGGAAAGGGTCCTTGATGAGGTACACAAGACAGCGTACACAATCTATCTGGGTAATAATAAGATGTATCAGGATCTGAGAGAGTTATACTGGTGGAATGGTATGAAAAAGGATGTCGCAAACTATGTAGCCAGGTGTTTAGCGTGCCAGCAAGTCAAGGCTGAACACCAGAAGCCCGCCAGAACATTACAACAGATAGAGATACCTGAGTGGAAATTGGAGAGGATAACGATGGATTTTGTAACAGGGTTGCCAAGATCACAACGGGGATTTGATTCGGTTTGGGTAATAGTGGATCGCATGACTAAGTCCGCACACTTTCTGCCAGTTAAGACCAATTACGGAGTGAGTCAATATGCACAGATTTACCTAAAAGAAATCGTTAGATTACACGGTGTGCCAGTGTCCATAATATCTGATAGAGGTCCACAGTTCACTTCCAGGTTTTGGAAGTCATTGCAGGAAGTGTTGGGAACTAGAGTTGATCTGAGTACTGCGTTCCACCCACAGACTGACGGGTAATCAGAAAGAACCATTCAGATTCTTGAGGACATGCTTCGGGCGTGTATTATGGATTTCGACGGGAGTTGGGAAAAGTATTTACCCTTGGCTGAGTTTTCGTACAATAACAGTTATCAAGCAAGTATTCAGATGGCACCCTTCGAGGTTCTGTACGGTCGTACATGCAGATCCCCGATTGGGTGGTTCGAGGTCGGAGAGGCTAGCCTAGTCGGCCCGGAATTGTTACAGGAGGCCTTACAGAAGGTAAAATGCATAAGGGAGAGATTGCTGACGGCTCAGAGTAGGCAAAAGTCTTATGCAGACAATTGAAGGAGAGAACTGGAGTTTGCCGTTGGTGATCAGGTGTTCTTGAGAATATCACCGATGAGAGGCGTAATGCGGTTCGGTAAGAAGGGGGAGTTGAGTCCTCGGTATATCGGACCGTTTGAAATCTTAGAATGAATTGGGAATGTAGCGTATCGGTTGGAATTGCCTACAGAATTGGAGGGGGTACACCCTATCTTTCATGTATCAATGCTTCGGAAGTATCTTCCCGATCCCTCGCACGTAATCCAATCGCAAGACCTGCAACTAACCGAAAATATGACGTATGAAGAGGAGCCAGTGGAAATCTTAGATCGGCAGTTGAAGAAACTCAAGACGAAAGAGATTCCATTGGTTAAAGTTTTGTGGAGAAACCACTCGACCAAGGAAGCCACATGGGAGGTCGAGGGTGAGATGCGCAGGGCGTATCCTCATCTATTTCGAGACGAAGGTTAGTATTTTGTTTGAAATTCAGGGACCGAATTTCTTAAGGGGGGAAGATTGTAATACCCGAGAATATTTTAACTAGCATCATTAATTAAATTAAATTAATTAATTCAAAAGTGGAAAATGAGATAAAAAAAAAATACACACTAGCCTATCACCTAATATGTGGTAAATATAAAATGTTTAAATCCTAATATTTCTATACCTCTTTTTAATTATATTATTATCCTATCAGATCTTTTATTTTTGTGATGTATATATATATATTAACTAGTTAAATAAATAAATAAATATATATATATATATATATATATATATATATATATATATATTTATATATATTATATAAAGAGAAACAAAGAAACCGTGAGTGAGAGCAGAAAAAAAAAAGGGAAAGAAAAAGAAAGGAAAGAGGCGTGAGGGAGAGGGCTCAACGAGAGAACCACGAGAGGGAGAGGGCTGGCCATTGTAGCTCGACGGGAAGGCTCAAGGAGGAAGGGGTCACGCGTGGTGGTGGTCGGACGTCCACCGGAGCCGGAAAACGCCATCGTGGTGGCTGGAGGAGAGAGAGAGCTCGGGTTAGAGAGAGAAACAAGAGGAAGAGAGCTTCTCGCCGGAAAACGCCGTCTCTTCACCGGGGAAGGTAGCTGGGAGTCTCCTCTACTCCATGTCGTCCTTCTAACCGGTTGAATCGAGGTGAGAAGTCCCGAAACTCTCAAACCCCAATTTTATCAATTTTAGGGATTTTTGGAAAGACCCCAATTGATTCAATCTGAGTGTTCTAGATCCTAAATTGAAGTATATGCATGTTAGGAAGTGAGTTGGAAGCTTAGGAACCAGAACCAAATTGATGGGATTTATCCGGGTTGGAAAAAGTGTAGGAAAATGTGGTTGTTAAGGTTTAAGGGTGTTGTCGAATGATTTGGGGTGCATTGAAAAGTTGAATGATAATTATATAATTATTAAAAATTATTGGATGTACGAGGGATTAAAACCCGAGTAATTCCCGTCTCACCCGGAACCCCGTTCGGGGAAAAAGAGACAATTTTCTAATTTTACGCGTATCCGGATATGTGTATTCATGTGCAGGTAAAGGGTTGAAAGTTAATTCGGTAACTGGAAATGTTAGGCAACTAGAATTTACGACTCTCTTGAGCCATAAATTTAAGACTTGGGTAATGGGGATTTTATATGGACACATAGAGGTGAAATTGGGTAACCTTGCATTCCCAAGTCAAAGCTTCCGAATAGTGTGATTAAGAAAGGGCTGAACACGAATAAAAGCATGCTAGGTGTTCCGAAAACTAGTTGAGGGCATTCCAAGCCAACAACTAGTATATGGAATTAATTAGAAAGAACATGAGCATTAGCGTTACATGTAAACGATAGTGGTTGAAATTGCAAGTTTCTGAATCTCTCAAGTATATGTGTATAGGGCACCATATTGTGAGTGGACTTTCGGGCGCACCGAGAGCCAATCAGAGGGGCCAACCAGGTGAGGGGCTTTCCTATCCCTGCCCTATAGGGTTGACTGCGGATATGGATATATGGTTTGCCTTCTTGCCTATTTGTAGGGATTACATGTTAGATAACATGCTATTGTTGTTCCTAAATTACAGTATATATGAAAACGTGCTATATGTGTGGTTGTGAATTGTAAAAGCAATTGTGGCTCAAGGAGCCTTATATGAAAAGGTCCACGGGACCTATAAGATATCGGGGGTAGGATCGAGTAAATACTATCTGAAGGGTGTGGTTTTGTATGTAAGTCCTTAAAGAGGATAGACCTAGGTGACTTTGTTCTGAACCAAGAGTCCGAATTAGAAACCACTTGAAAATCTAGAATTGCCTAAGAAGAAGTAAAATGAACAAGTAGTGGTCTATAGAGGTCATTTATGGTACAACGCGGGAACCGAGTCTATCACGGGTGGTCCGGGTAGATTGAGTCTCTTGTCTTGAGTCAAACCACAGAAAAACCGAGTATATGAGTTCACCACATTGTGGCTATTGCCTTGGGTAAACCGAGGTCAGATGAGTCGCCGGCTATTGCTCCAAGTGAAGTCTTGGGGTCAGACTATTGTTCCAAGTATAGTCTTGGGACCAGGGGTTCCTAGAATGATCAACTAGGTTCCCATATTGCTCACGTGAGATATTGCTTTCGGGCCAGATTCCCTCCTAACGGAGATATTGCCTTCGAGCCAGTTTATGATTACGGTTAATTGAATACGGGTGACCACTTGGAATTATATGTTAAATCATGATATGACGTATGTATGAATTTAAACGTATGTAAAACCATGCTTTAAATTCTTTATTGTGAATATGATATATGCTAATTGCCTGACCACTTAATATATGGAATCTCAAAACCTGTTATATGCGTATGTGTTTGTGATTGGCTCCTCTTCCCCAGTTGTAGTGGTACCCGCTACTACACCAGGGATGGGAAAGCCTCTCACTGAGTCTGTTTGACTCACCCTAATGTTAAATGTTACAGACACAGGTGGTTTAGGCATCGGGAGCACTTCCACTTCATCTCAGGGAGGCGGACAGACTTAGAGACCGCACGCATTATTCGCGTGGGTAGTATTGATATATGTACTTTGTCAGGATGTATATGTGTATGATTCTTTTGGTATAGCATTGTTTTGAACAGTTGCTATATGCATATATGTATATGTCAAACTCTAGAACTGTCGGCTTCATACAGGATAAAGATTGGTCTTGTTGATGGGAAAATAGGATATGATATGCTGAATATCATGTGTATACATATATATATATGGAAGTGACTTCCGCATGTGAATAGGATAGATCACACGTACTGAGCGTGTGGTCAATATGTAAACTTATATATATGTGTGACTGAATACTTGATTGTGTGAAAATACAGCTTCTGCATGTGAATAGGATAGGTCACACTCATTGAGGCGTGTGATCAATATGTATATCATATGCAAGTGTTGATTGAACATTTATACTTGACTGTACACAGGAATTCTGCATGTGAATAGGATAGATCGCCCGCCCTGAAGCGCGGGATCAATATGTATATTATATGTACGTGTGATTGATTATGTGTATATGTATAGACTGAAGCGGCGTTGAGCGAGCCGTGGATTGCGTGCTACTTAGGTCACCGGATAGGGATGACCATATATACTATATATTGTTTGTAATAGAAATGGGTAGTTACGCATATATAAGAATGTCAATCAGGGATTAGAGGCTTACGGGATAGGAGAAATCCTACCTCCCGTGCCGGTCATGGACGTCCGTTAGGGGGTCGTGACAGTTTCGAAAACTTGATATTCTTTTTTCTTTTTTTAATCAACTTTCGCCGATTAGTGTTTCGAAAACTTGATATTCATTTTTCTTTTTTAATCAGTTTTCGCCGATGAGTGTTTCTAAAACTTTATATTCATTTTTATTGTTTTAATCAGTTTTCGCCGATAAGTTTTTCGAAAACTTGATAGTCATTTTTCATTTTTTAATTCTTTTTCGCCGAAAAGTGTTTCGAAAATGTAATATTCATTTTTCTGTTTCTTTTTAAATAGTTTTCGCCGATGAGTGTTTCAAAAACGAGATATTCATTCTTTTAATCATTTTTTGTCGATGAGTGTTTAGAAAACTTGATGTTCATTTTTCTGTTTTTTAATCAGTTTTTACCGATGAGTGTTTCAAAAACTTGATATTTATTTTTCTTTTTATTAATCAGTTTTCGCCGATAAGTGTTTCGAAAACTTGATATTCATTTTTCTTTTTTTAATTAGTTTTCGCCGATGAGAGTTTCGAAAACTTGATATTCATTTTTATTTTTTAATTAGTTTTCGGCGATGAGAGTTTCGAAAACTTTATATTCATTTTTCTTTTTTAATAAGATTTCACCGATGAGTGTTTCGAAAACTTAATCTTCATTTTTATTTTTTTTAATCAGTTTTCGTCGATAAGTGTTTCGAAAGCTTGATATTCAATTTTCCTTTTTTGGTAAGTTTTCGCTAATGAGTATTTCGAAAACTTGATATTCATTTTTCTTTTTTTAATCAGTTTTTGCCGATTAGTGTTTCAAAAACTTGATATTCAATTTTCTTTTTTTTAATAAGTTTCCGCTCATGAGTGCTTCGAAAACTTGATATTCTTTTTTTCTTTTTTTAATCAGTTTTCACAAATGAGTATTTCGAAAACTTGTTATTTTTTTTTCTTGTTTTAATCAGTTTTCACCGATTAGTGTTTCGAAAACTTGATATTCATTTTTCTTTTTTTAATCAGTTTTTGCCGATTAGTGTTTCGAAAACTTGATATTCAATTTTCTTTTTTTAATAAGTGTTCGCTCATGAGTGCTTTGAAAACTTGATATTCATTTTTCTTTCATTAATCAGTTTTCACAGATGAGTATTTCGAAAGCTTGATATTCTTTTTCTTTTTTTAATCAGTTTTCGCCGATGAGTGTTTCGAAAACTTTATATTCATTTTTATTTTTTAAATTAGTTTTCTCCGATGAGTGTTTCAGAAACTTGATATTCATTCTTCTTTTTTTAGTAAGTTTTCGCTGATGAGTGTTTCGAAAACTTGATATTCATTTTTCTTTTTTAATCAGTTTTCGCCGATCAGTGTTTCGAAAACTTTATATTCATTTTTATTTTTTTAAATAAGTTTTCGTCGATGAGAGTTTCGAAAACTTGATAGTCTTTTTTCATTTTTTAATCATTTTTCGCCGATGAGTGTTTCGAAAACGTAATATTCATTTTTCTTTTTTTAAGAAGTTTTCGCTCATGAGTGCTTCGAAAACTTGATATTCATTTTTCTTTTTTTAAATCAGTTTTCACCTATGAGTGTTTCGAAAACTTGATATTCTTTTTATATTTGTAATCAGTTTTCGCCGATGAGTGTTTCGAAAACTTTATATTCATTTTTATTTTTTTAATCAGTTTTCGCCGATTAGTATGTCGAAATTTGGATATTCATTTTTCTTTTTTTAGTAAGTTTTCGCTGATAAGTGTTTCAAAAACTTGATATTCATTTTTTCTTTTTTTAATCAGTTTTTGCCGATGAGTGTTTCGAAAACTTGATATTCATTTTTTTAATCAGTTTTCGCCGATGAGTGTTCTCGAAAACTTGATATTCTTTTTTCTTTTTTTAATCAATTTTCGCCGATTAGTGTTATGAAAACTTGATATTCATTTTTATTTTTTTTTAATCAGTTTTCGCGCGATGAGTTTTTTGAAAACTTTAAATTCATTTTTCTTTTTTTAATCAATTTTCGCCGATGAGTGTTTAGAAAACTTGATACTTATTTTTCTTTTTTTTTAATCAGTTTTCGCCGATGAGTGTTTCGAAAACTCGATAGTCATTTTTCTTTTTTTTAATCAGTTTTCGCCGATGAGTGTTTCGAAAACGTAATATTCATTTTTCTTTGTTTTAAATAGTTTTCTCCGATTAGTGTTTCGAAAACTTGATATTCATTTTTCTTTTTCTTAATCAGTTTTCGCCGATGAGTGTTTCGAAAAGTGATATTCATTTTTCTTTGTTTAATTAGTCTTCACCGATGAGTGTTTCGAGAACTTGATATTCATTTTTTCTTTTTTAATCATTTTTCACCGATAAGTGTTTCGAAAACTTGATATTCATTTTTCTTTTTTTAATCATTTTTCGCCGATTGAGTGTTTCGAAAACTTGATATTTGTTTTTCTTTTTTTAATCATTTTTCGCTGATGAGTGTTTCGAAAACTTGATATTCATTTTTCTTTTTTTAATAAGTTTTCGTCGATGAGTATTTCGAAAACTTGATATTAATTTTGTTTTTTTAATCAATTTTCGCCGATGAGCGTTTCGAATACATGATATTTATTTTTATTTTTTTTAATCAGTTTTCGTCGATGAGTGTTTTGAAAACTTGATATTCATTTTTCTTTTTTTAATCAGTTTTCGCCGATGAGTAATTTGAAAACTTGATATTCATTTTTCTTTTTTTTAATCAGTTTTCGCCGATGAGTGTTTCAAAAACTTGATATTTATTTTTCTTTTTTTTAATCAGTTCTCGCCGATGAGTGTTTCGAAAACGTAATATTTATTTTTCTTTTTTTAAATAGTTTTTGCCGATGTGTGTATCGAAAACTTGATATTCATTTTTCGTTTTCTTAATCAGTTTTCACCGATGAGTGTTTCGAAAACATGATATTCATTTTTCTTTATTTACTTGGTTTTCACCGTTGAGTGTTTTGAAAACATGATATTCACTTTTATTTTTTAATCATTTTTCGCCGATGAGTGTTTCAAAAACTTGATATTCATTTTTCTTTTTTTAATTAGTTTTCGCCGATCAGTGTTTCGAAAACTTGATATTCATTTTTGTCTTTTTAATCAGTTTTCGCTTATGAGTGTTTCGAAAACTTGATATTCATTTTCCTCTTTTAGTCAGTTTTCGCCGATGACTGATTCGAAAACTTTATATTCATTTTCATTTTTTTAATAAGTTTTCGTCGATGAGTGTTTTGAAAACTTGGTAGTCATTTTTTAATCATTTTTTGCCGATGAGTGTTTCGAAAATGTAATATTTATTTCTTTTTTAAAGAAAATTGTTTTCGCCGATGAGTGTTTCGAAAACGTGATATTCATTTTTCTTTTTTTATTCATTTTTTGCCGATGAGTGTTTCGAAAACTTGATATTCATTTTTATTTTTTTAATTAATTTTCGCCGATGAGCGTTTCGAAAACTTGATATTCATTTTTCTTTTTTTCATCAATTTTCACCGATAAGTGTTCTGAAAACTTAATATTCATTTTTTTAAACAGTTTTCGCCGACGAGTGTTTTGAAAACTGGATATTCATTTTTGTTTTTTTAATCAGTTTTCGCCGATGAGGGTTTCGAAAACTTGATATTTATTTTTCTTTTTTTAATCAGTTTTCGCTGATGTGTGTTTCGAAAACTTGATAGTCATTTTTCGTTTTTTAATCAGTTTTCGCCGATCTGTGTTTCGAAAACGTTATATTCATTTATCTTTTTTTTAAATAGTTTTCACCGATAAGTGTTTTGAAAACTTTATATTCATGTTTCTTTTTCTTAATCAGTTTTCGCCGATGAATGTTTCGAAAACGTGATATTCATTTTTCTTTATTTAATTAGTTTTCACCGATCAGTGTTTCGAAAACTTGATATTCATTTTTCTTTTTCTAATCATTTTTTGCAGATGAGTGTTTCGAAAACTTGATATTCATTTTTCTTTTTTTAATCATTTTTCGCTGATGAGTGTTTCGAAAACTTGATATTCATTTTTCTTTTTTTAATCAGTTTTCACATATGAGTATTTAGAAAACTTGATATTTTTTTCTTCTTTTTTTAATAAGTTTTCACCGATTAGTGTTTCGAAAACTTGATATTCATTTTTCCTTTTTTGGTAAGTTTTCGCTAATGAGTGTATCGAAAACTTGATATTCATTTTTCTTTTTTAATCAGTTTTTGCCGATTAGTGTTTCGAATTCTTGATATTCAATTTTCTTTTTTTAATAAGTTTTCGCTCATGAGTGCTTCGAAAACTTGATATTCATTTTTCTTTTTTTAATTAGTTTTCACATATGAGTATTTAGAAAACTTGATATTCTTTTTCTTTTTTTAATCAATTTTCGCCGATGAGTGTTTCGAAAACTTTATACTCATTTTTATTTTTTTTAATTAGTTTTCTCCGATGAGTGTTTCGAAAACTGGATATTCATTTTTCTTTTTTTAGTAAGTTTTCACTGATGAGTGTTTCAAAAACTTGATATTCATTTTTCTTTTTTAATCAGTTTTCGCCGATGAGTGTTTCGAAAACTTTATATTCATTTTTATTTTTTTAATCAGTTTTCGTTGATGAGTGTTTAGAAAACTTGATAGTCATTTTTCATTTTTTAATCATTTTTCGCCGATGAGTGTTTCGAAAACGTAACATTCATTTTTCTTTTTTTAATAAGTTTTCGCTCATGAGTGCTTCGAAAACTTGATCTTCATTTTTCTTTTTTTAATTAGTTTTCACCGATGTGTGTTTCAAAAAATTGATATTCTTTTTTCTTTTTTTAATTAGTTTTCGCCGATGAGTGTTTCGAAAACTTTATAGTCATATTTATTTTTTTCAATCAGTTTTCGCCGATTAGCATTTCGAAAACTGGATATTCATTTTTCTTTTTTTAGTAAGTTTTCTCTTATAAGTGTTTCAAAAACTTGATATTCATTTTTCTTTTTTTAATCAGTTTTTGCCGATGAGTGTTTCGAAAACGTTATATTCATTTTTCTTTATTTATTTAGTCTTCACCGATGAGTGTTTCGAAAACTTGATATAAATTTTTCTTTTTTAAATCATTTTTCGCCTATGAGTGTTTCAAAAACTTGATATTTATTTTTCTTTTTTATTCAATTTTCACCGATGAGTGTTTCGAAAACTTGATATTTATTTTTCGTTTGTTTAATCAGTTTTTGCTGATGAGTGTTTCGAAAACGTAATATTCATTGATGACGTGGAATGAACTGCTGCATGGTTACAGTTATGAAATGCATGTGAATGTTTGGGTGAAATTTCTGTTGTTGTGTGATCACCAAGAATGTATGCTAACAGTAACTAGTTGTTTTTGCATGTGGTTGTGTATGACTCCCAAACCCAGCGCTACGGTACCCACCTTACGCTGGGGATGGGAGAGTCCTCACTGAGTCGCGTGGTTAAAACTCACACCTCATTTTTACTACACAGAGACAGGTTAAGTACAGGTGGAAGAAGTCTCGGTGGAACGAGGGTTGAGCAACACTTTTCCAAGACCCGCAACTTGTTCATGTGGGTGAATAAAGTGTAATTGTAATTTAATTTACTTTACTATTATATCATAAAGTAAAGGGTAGACGTACCCAATTAGATTGTATTACTAAATCTAGAACTGTCAGCTTCACACACCTTAAAGATCAGGATTTATTTCACTCCGATACAGGGAAAATTTTCTTTTCAAAATTTATACATATACATATATCTGTTGCATGTGAAGAGGATAGGCAGCATCTTCGGATGTGTAGCCAGTACACAAGTTATATATATTATGTGTGTTTTCCTATATCTATATCCTGAAGCGACACTGGCCGTTGATTTGCTTGCCTAGGATAGGCCACCATTTCGGTGTAGCCATGGAATTATACTGCATGTGGATGTATTTTCAATAATAGACATTCTGTCAATTAGGTGATAAGGCTTACAGGAATAGGGATATTTCTTGTGTATGTGCCGATTACGGTCCTCTAAACGGGGCTCGTGACACATGAGTGCTTCAAAAACTTGATATTTATTTTTCTTTTTTTAATCAGTTTTGACCGATTAGTGTTTCGAAAACTTGATATTCTTTTTTCTATTTTTAATCAGTTTTCGCCGATGAGTGTTTCAAAAACTTTATATTCATTTTTATTTTTTTTAATCAGTTTTCGCCGATGAGTGTTTCGAAAACTGGATATTTATTTTTCTTTTTTTAGTAAGTTTTCGCTGATGAGTATTTCGAAAACTTGATATTCATTTTCCTTTTTTGATCAGTTTTCGCTAATGAGTGTTTCGAAAACTTTATATTCATTTTAATGTTTTTTAATCAGTTTTCGTCGATGAGTGTTTCGAAAACTTTATAGTCATTTTTCAATTTTTAATCATTTTTCGTCGATGAGTGTCTCGAAAACGTAATATTCATTTTTTCTTTTTTTAATAAGTCTTCGCTCATGAGTGCTTCGAAAACTTGATATTCATTTATCTTTTTTTAATCAGTTTTTACCGATGAGTGTTTCGAAAACTTAATATTCTTTGTCTATTTTTAATCAGTTTCCGCCGATGAGTGTTTCGAAAACTTTATATTCATTTTTTTTAATCACTTTTCGCCGATGAGTGTTTCGAAAACTGGATATTCATTTTTCTTTTTTTAGTAAGTTTTCGCTGATGAGTGTTTCGAAAACTTGATATTCATTTTTCTTTTTTTAATCAATTTTTGCCGATGAGTGTTCTCGAAAACTTGATATTCATTTTTCTTTTTTTAATCAGTTTTCGCCGATTAGTGTTTCGCCGATTAGTGTTCTGAACACTTAACATTCATTTTTCTTTTTTTAATCAGTTTTCGCCGATGAGTGTTTTGAAAACTTTATATTTATTTTTCTTTTTATAATCAGATTTCGCCGATGAGTGTTTCGAAAACTTGATATTTCATTTTCTTTTTTTTAATCAGTTTTCGCCGATGAGTGTTTCGAAAACTTGATAGTCATTTTTCGTTTGTTTAATTAGTTTTCGCCGATGATGGTTTCGAAAACGTAATATTCATTTTTCTTTTTTTTTTAAATAGTTTTTGCCGATGAGTGTTTCGAAAAGTTGATATTTATTTTTCTTTTTCTTAATCAGTTTTCGCTGATGAGTGTTTCAAAAACGTGATATTCATTTTTCTTTAATTAATTAGTCTTCACCGATGAGTGTTTCGAAAACTTGATATACATTTTTCTTTTTTAAATCATTTTTCGCCGATGAGTGTTTCAAAAAACTTGATATTTATTTTTCTTTTTTAATCAGTTTTCACCGATGACTGTTTCGAAAACTTGATATTCATTTTCCTTTTTTAATCAGTTTTCGCCGATGAGTGTTTTGAAAACTTTATATTCATTTTTATTTTTTTAATCAGTTTTCATCGATAAATGTTTCGAAAACTTGAAATTTTTCTTTTTTTAGTAAGTTTTTGCTATCGAGTGTTTCGAAATCTTGATATTCATTTTTCTTTTTCTAATCAGTTTTTGACAATGAGTATTTCGAAAACTTGATTTTCATTTTTCTTTTTTTAATCAGTTTTCGCCGATGAGTGCTTTCGAAAACTTGATGTTCATTTTTCTTTTCTTAATCAGTTTTCGCCGATTAGTGTTTCGAAAACTTTATATTCATTTTTCTTTTTTTAATCATTTTTCGCCGGTGAGTGTTTCGAAAACTTGATATTCATTTTTCTTTTTTTAATCATTTTTCGCCGATAAGTGTTTTGAAAACTTGATATTCATTTTTCTTTTTTTAATCATTTTTCGCCGATGAGTGTTTCGAAAACTTGATATTCATTTTTCTTTTTTTATTCATTTTTCGCCGATAAGTGTTTTGAAAACTTGAAATTCATTTTTTTTAATCATTTTTCGCCGATAAGTGTTTCAAAAACTTGATATTCATTTTTCTTTTTCTAATCATTTTTCGCCGATGAGTGTTTGGAAAACATGATATTCATTTTTTCTTTTTTTAATAAGTTTTCGCTTATTAGTGTTTCGAAAACTTGATATTCATTTTCCCTGTAATACCCCGAAAAATTTCTTTTTTTAAAACCTTCTTGTTTCTCAAGGATGGAACCTTGCGGAACAAATTAAGTCTAACTTCGTGAATTTCAATCTTATTCCTTCACAACCTTTAGGAAACCTTAAGTAGGATAAATTGAAGGTATATTGAGGTTTAGAAACTAGATTTCTTAGAACCCAAGTAGAAACACAAGTTGAATAAAATGCTTAGACCTTCATAAAATTAGGATTCCTCCCAACCAAGCTTGATAAGCTTCCTTAGATGCGAATACAAGTTAGATAGATGTCTAGTACTCAAATACAAGTATGTGAAACACTTAAGTAGAGTGTTATACGCGAGTAAGTCAAGTGTCCGAGGAAGGGTACACATAAGTCGAGATAGAGAAGTCCAATAAGACCAAGAGCTTGACTCTGTGGCAAACATGAACTACACGTGAAAGTAATGGAGAGATAAATAACAAGTTAAGCTAAGTAATAACCTTAATGAAATAAATGTTGTTCTTATAGGAACAACGGCACACGATTGAGTGCAACAAGAACTCCGAGGAGACTTAAGTTACAGGAGAGGATTGCATGGAAGGTTAGCCAAGGTGAGGGTTCTTCCATCTCTGCTCCTAGGGTTGTATGCTTATGAGGATTACATATGTATATTCTCTGCTTGTCTGGTATGTGTTAGCTAGAGGTATAGAATGCTAAAAGAATAAAAGAACTAGAAAATAGGTTGAGGAAAGTAGCTTGGATAGGAAGACATAGGAGTATAGTATAATTGTTTGCTATGATTGGTGTGTTACAAATCCAACTCATACACTCCGGAGGCATGATGAGTATTTTATTAAATCTTTTTCATGACGGTGGCAAGAGTCCTTGTACGGAAGGACTAAACTTTTATTTTGAAAACTCGTCACGACGGTGACTTAAATTATAATCATGCAAAGGGAGTTATTGGTGGGTTTCAGATTTGGTTATGCTAGCGATGCGAGACATCGACTAAAACAACGTCAGATGGTGCTTGAGACCTCAGTTTTATAATCACCATGACGATGGTCATTGCCCTATCCTGGCAATAGGGTCAGAAAGGATTTATATTGCTATGACGATAGCTTGAGGTTCAGAGAGTGCATCTGGACGGGTATGTGAGTTATATCTTGTTGAGGATACTTGTCCATATTATCAAGGAGAAGAATTGTTGATCCTTCGGGAAAGATACAAATAATCCTATTAATATGTGAGACTAAGGTAAGGAGACACGGGAGGAACCTACGGGTGAACCGTGTGCCTAACCTAGTCAAAGAGAAATCATCCTGTGGAGTTGGTCCAAGGTGTGTCAGTGGCCATGCTTCGAGACGTCGTGTCATGCCCGCCATGTGGCCTGGTTGGGTAATGGACGAGTGGGCTCAAGCTATTGCCCCGCAGCAAGGGGTCAGAACGTGCCACTTGTTGGCTACGGATCAGTTGTTTGATAGATAGAGGTTGATTGTGTTTGACTAATAGAATTGTCACGAGGTGACCAGTACCCAAGTGAATGGGTTAAGTATGTTTTCCACGTGGTGGCCAGCAACCCGGATGCACAGGTTCGAGGTAGAGAAGCCATGTAGTGGCTAGTAAATACCCCATAGTGGGCGAAGTTAAGTAGATGTATGTTATAATATTTGTGTGTACTTAAAGAATTGTTTGTGTTTGCATATAATTGCTGATTGTGCAGCAGAGTGGTGACGTACCGGATTACGTCATCACAACGTGTTGTTTGATTCAGATATGCTGAACATGAGAAGACCGGTAAGTAAAATTCGCCACTATATGTTACGTGTTTAATTGCTAATTGATGACGTGGAACAAACTGCTGCATGCTTATATCTGTTAAACGCATGTGAGTGTTTGGGTGAAATATCTGTTGTTGTGTGATCGGCAAGAATGTATGCTAATTAACAGTAAGTAGTTGTTTTTGCATGTTGTGTATGACTCCCAAACCCAGCGCTATGGTACCCACCTTGCGCCGGGGATCGGAGAGTCCTCACTGAGTTGCGTGGTTAAGACTCACACCTCATTTTTACTACATAGAGACAAGTTAAGTACAGGTGGAAGAAGTCTTGGTGTAACGAGGGACGAACAAAACTTTCCAAGTCCCACAACTTGTTCATGTGGGTGAATAAATTGTAATTGTAATTTAATTTACTTTATTATTGTATCATAAAGTAAAGGGTAGACATGCCCAATTAGATTGTATTACTAAATCTAGAACTATCAGCTTCACACACCTTAAAGATCAGGATTAGTTATCTTGCGATACCGGGAAAACTTGTTTTCAATATATATTATATATATATACACATATATCTGTTGCATGTGAATAGGATAGGCAACATCTTCGGATGTGTAGCCAGTACATAGGTTATATATATTATGTGTGTTTTCCTATATCTATATTCTGAAGCGGCACTGGCCGTGGATTTGCTTGCCTAGGATAGGTCACCATTTCTGTGTAGTCATGGTATTATACTGCATGTGAATGTATTTTCAATAATAGATATTCTCTCAATAAGGTGATAAGGCTTACAGGCATAGGGGCATTCTTTGTGTCTGTGCTGGTCACGGTCCTCTAAACGGGGGTCGTGACAAACTTGGTATCAAAGCCTGGTTGTTCTTTAAGGGTGTGAAGTTAACTAGTAGTCTCGGGTGTCAGTTGGGGTAGCCATTACGAATCTGGACGTAACGGTGGTTCCGACGGGCAGTTGTGAGGTTGCTCAGGATGTTGAGTCATAAATTCTTTCGAGTCATCGCTTGAAGCATAGAATTTGTATGTGAAATTCTATGCAAAGCATATAACCTGTACATTACACCAGTGCCGATTAGCACTAAGGCGTAAGGTGTGGTTGCAGTGACCCCAGGAACCTTAGGACACCATAATAAGAAAAGGAGACATCCATGGAGGATGCTACCTAGACACAGACACATTTGGTTGAATTGTAGGCAGGAATGCGCTACAATGTGTGATTGTTTTGCAGGTGTTAATTGAGACGATGCGTCTGCTCGGTTAGCGGCGCATTGTGCGCTATGGTATAAGTGCAAGTTGTTTGATTATAGCATGAAATGCAAGTACAATAAAAATATGCAGTGAATGGTAGTTTAGGCTAGGAATGGTTTGTAAAGTGATAGAAAAGGCACGCTTGGCGTGCAGAAAAGAAAGTAAGCCCATGGGGCGATTGAAATGAAAAGCTTACAGACGAGAGTAAACAGGGCCATGAGGCATGAGATCGGCAGGAAGATGACCAAGTGAATGGGTCATGACTGTGCGGTATGCTATGGTTGAAGGAAGTGAGTTGTCCTTCCTAGAAAGTAAACAGAAAAGAGGTGGTGTATGGCACAATATAGAAGTAGAAGTCTACGGACTAGAAAATCAGGATACGGTATATGGAATGGCAAAGTGGCCGAACCATATGCCGTAGAGATAGATGTTAAGAAGTAGAGGCATTTGTAAACGTGTAAAGCGTGGCCATAGGCCGAGTAGGAAACAGAGTAAATGGTAAGGCACAGGGAAGGAGTCTAGTCCAACCCTACGCTCGATCCATGAACTGCTAGTTCCTTAAGCAAACAAGGGGGAAAAGAAGGGATTAAGCCCAACCAAACTCTCTTGGGTTGCTTAAGGAAGAGCATAAAGAATATAGGATATTGACCACATGAGAAATTTTTATTTTTATTTTTTTGTAAAAATCTTTTTGGTCTTTCTGGGTGAGAGATTCTGAAAGACCCTCTTACTTTTCTTGAAAACACTAGGGATAACCATTGGAAGGCAAATTTTCATGAAAACTCTTTCTCAATTTGTGTCATTCCAATTGGTTAAACCTTAACCATTTACGAAAACCTTAGGCGTCATTTTCTAAGAAATAAACTTGAATTAATTTTAAAACCCGCAGGGTGCCTAAGAAAACTAACTCATGTGACCAATACCCTACCAAACAATAGTCCTTTTATAGGTAAGCTGTATAAGGATGGTAGATGTAGTTGAGAAATCACTCGCTTGGAGTGATTAAAGTTAAGTAGACATCGAAAAGCACTAGAGAATGCTAAGGAGCCAAGGGAGTAAACAGGTAAACCTAAGGGTTACCAAGTAAGGGGGCCATAGGGTGATTATGGACCCGAAAGCATTATACCAGAGCAGGTCTAGAAGTGGAAATGGGCGTAGACCTTCGGGTATCGTCCAGAGATAAGAACCGAGTGCTATTGCGATAGATAGCTCTCGAACGAGATAACGTAAGAGATAAACCCCAAAGGGACTTGTGGAGGCCCGAGGGGAGAGAAAGTAGACAGGGATAAGTAGTCCTATAAGGGGGGAAGAGCGGAAGCCTATAGGACCCCATAGGATAAAAGTCAAGCAGGAGCGGGAGAACCAACTACTACTGTAAGTGTATGTATAGTACATAGATTATAGTGGACATAGCTAGGTAAGCTAGTTCCACAAGTTGGTGATTCGTAAATCCGTTAGTCTAAAGCCCGTGTATGGGTGGAGACTGAAAGGACAAACCAAACGTATAAATGGCCATGTGGGTGCCATGAAAGGAAAATTAACCGTAAGGACGATTAATCGAGAAGGAGAATTTAGTGAATAACGAGTACTGAGAAATACTCGAAGAAAGAGTACCATGTAGGTTCGAAATGGAAAAGAAGAGAGTGAAAACGGGAACGGAGTCGGGTAAGCATCTAGGGATGCGAGCAAAAATGATAAAACAGGTATGCTACCATTGGGGGTGATTGGAATCCAACGGGTAGCACACTTGCAAGAGGCGGTATATGTTCGTGAACATATGCCACACCGTAAGAAGGGAAAGAGTCAATCCGTGGGAGCGGATCCCATTTGGTCAAGGGGCGTAGAGCATGTCCGAGAAGGTTCATGCTGGAATTAACGGATCAAGTATTCCAAGTAGGAATACAGGATTTAAGTGAGTTGAGGAGTCCGAGTGGGCCAAGTTGGGGTAAAAGCCAACGAAAACCCAATGAGTAGAGTTAGCATAGGATGTGCAACTCTAAGTGGACTAACCTGAGGATTGTATAGATCCACAGTCATAGTTGTGTTAGGTGATGTCTTCGGATGTGGAGACCGAACTGAGCCTGAGGCAGAGTAATGAGTATGATGGTAAGGAGGAGACTAGTGAGTTTCCATTATAAACAGAAATGACTACAAGTAGTAGTCAAAGAAGAGTCTAAGTCAGTCAGACATAGGATATCGACAGCGAGTAACCTAAAGTGGTTATGGAAACCACTAAGGGTAAGTGTAGGAGTCCGGAAAGGAAAGGGGAACACGAGTCATAAATGTAAGATTCTTTACTGTTTGGTGGAGAAACGGTAAGTATAATACATATTTGTGCTAGTGTCATGACATTTGGCTTCGTTAAGATACGAGTAGGGTAAACTGAGTCGCAGTGAGTGTAACAGCCTCGAAAGGGTTGGGTACACTAATGGCACAAAGTATAAACACCTACGTAGGGTGTGTGCCGTGTAAGCGGTAAATCTAGATGTAGAGTAGAGGGTGTAGTAAGATGTAAACGGACTTTTCTGGAGAAGACGTTTACAAAGAATATATCGTGGGAATACCGGAAGAAGGGTAGCTGCTTGGTAGTCGAGGATACTTAGGTACGGGGACTCCGATGTAGGGAAGTACTTCGTCAGTCAGAGTTTATAGAAATAGAACCTAGTGTGCTATGGAAATAGCTAGTGTCTTGGCGTGTTCCAAGACGGATATAAGAAGTCACTACGAAGGTAGCTAGTCGGACAAGTAGATTGTGTCAAGGTAAGCCTCACTAGAGAAGGCAATAGTTAATTCCTTGGAGAATTAAATTGGAACATGGCATGTGGTACGTGCCAGACATTCCATTGCAAAAAAAAAAAAACTTAGTAGCACAAAGTGAATTGAAACTAGGAAAGTTAAATATCCTCGGGGAAGGATACGACGACAGATGGAGTCTATCAGTTAACACCTCGCGAAGGGGTGGTTAACTACGAAACTAGAAATATAAACGATCATAGAAAGAATATGTAGAAACCAGATAGAGACCTTGAGCCTCTAGGAAAGAAAGATGAACCGTAGGGTAAAATTGTAAAATTTCCACATTGAGAGAAACCATATATGAAATTGAGCCAAGGGAGGGCAACAAGCCAACAACCCCACGAAGGAGATGAAATTCGGGGACCGAATTTCTTAAGGGGGGAAGAATGTAATACCCCGAAAAATTTCGAGGATTAAAGAATGATTTATTTAAAATTTCGAGGATTTAAGAATGATTTATTCCGGGGCTAGGAATTAAAACCTTAAAAAAAAAAAGAATTTAGGAAAAGTATAAAAGTTAAGGGAAACCGGAAAGGAACCAAGGAATTCTTTGAAGTTTAAAATAAAATAAAAGATGAAAGAAAGAAGTAAAATATTTTTCTTGGAATTAATTCAAGACCTACGAAATTAGAAACCCAAAATAAATAGGAGTGGGAACTAAATTGAAATAATATTAGTTATTATTTATTTAATTATTAATTAATTTATTTTTAATAATATTTATTTATTATTTAATTATTAATTAATTTTAATTATATTTATTTATTATTTAATTATTAATTATTTTAGTTTAAAATATATTTATTTAATTATTAAAAAGAAAAAGAGAAAGAGAAGGGGGATGCCGTGGGGTTAGAAAAGAAAGAAAAGAAGGAAAGAAAGAAAAGAAAGAAAGAAAGATAGAAGAGAGAGAGAGAAGGAAAATGTGAAGGTAGAGAGAGAGAGGGAGCATGCAACGGAGAAGAAGAAAGGGAAGGAGGGAAGTTCGCTGGAGAAGAGCTAGCTGACGTCGAGAAAAATCACCGGAGCTCGGTTACAACATCTTCCACACCTCCCACCAATCGAATCAAGGTTGGTAACCCCAATTTCATTCTAAACCCTCAATTTTTCCATTTTTAGGGATTTCTTCAATCCACCTTCTATTGAGTTGTTTCGAGGGTAGATTGAGACCTAGAAAGTGTTCTTGAACAGTTAGTTTGGGTAGAAATCAAGATTATATTCTCGGATTTGCCCAAATTCGAATTTGGAAGGATTTGGGGTTGAAATTATACTTATTTCCAAATTGGGGAAAATTGTTGATAATTAGGATTGAGCTTGGATTTGAGTAAATAGACTTGGATTGATATTGTTGAAACTATAATTATTTCCAAATTGGGGAAAATTGTTGATAATTAGGATTGAGCTTGGATTTGAGTAAATAGGCTTGGATTGGTAGTATTAAAATTATATGGTTGGAATATGAGCTGAACAAAACCCGTGAAGAGCTGGCCCGAGGTTACTAAGGTTGAACCTTGACGTAAACGTACTGGGTCCCAGCTCGGGTTGCCCAAATACACTTTAAGGGTGACGTTGAGAGTTTTAAATCTCCTCTCTTCAATCTTAAACACCCTAGAACACTCCTAAACATGCTTTTGAGGATTTAAATCATTCAAAATACCTTCTTGTTTCTCAAGGATGGAAACTTGCGGAACAAATTAAGTCTAACTTCGTGAATTTTTCCTTCACAACCTTTAGGAAACCTTAAGTAGGATAAATTGGAGGTATATTGAGGTTTAGAAACTAGATTTCTTAGAACCCAAGTAGAAATACAAGTTGAATTAAAATGCTTAGACCTTCATAGAATTAGGATTCCTTCCAACCAAGTTAGATAAGCTTCCTTAGATGCGAATACAAGTTAGATAGAGGTCTAGTACTCAAATCCAAGTATGTGAAACACTCAAGTAGAGTGTTATACGCGAGTAAGTCAAGTGTCCGAGGAAGGATACACATAAGTCTAGATAGAGAAGTCCAATAAGACCAAGAGCTTGACTCTGTGGCAACCATGAACTACACGTGAAAGTAATGGAGAGATAAATAACAAGTTAAGCTAAGTAATAACCTTAATGAAATAAATGTTGTTCTTATAGGAACAACAGCACACGATTGAGTGCAACAAGAACTCCGAGGAGACTTAAGTTACAGGAGAGGATTGCATGGAAGATCAGTTTTCACCTATAAGTGTTTCAAAAACTTGATATTCTTTTTATATTTGTAATCAGTTTTCGCCGATGAGTGTTTCGAAATCTTTATATTCATTTTTATTTTTTTTAATCAGTTTTCGCCGATTAGAATTTCGAAAACTGGATATTCATTTTTCTTTTTTAGTAAGTTTTCGCTGATAAGTGTTTCAAAAATTTGATATTCATTTTTATCTTTTTAATCATTTTTTGCTGATGAGTATTTCAAAAACTTGATATTCATTTTTTTTAATTAGTTTTCGCCGATGAGTGTTCTCGAAAACATGATATTCTTTTTTTTAATCAGTTTTCGCCGATTAGTGTTCTGAAAACTTGATATTCATTTTTATTTTTTTAATCAGTTTTCGCGTGATTAGTTGTTTGAAAACTTTAAATTCATTTTTTAATCAATTTTTGCCGATGAGTGTTTAAAAACCTTGATACTTATTTTTCTTTTTTTAATCAGTTTTCGCCGATGAGTTTTTCGAAAACTTGATAATCATTTTTCGTTTTTTTAATCAGTTTTTGCCGATGAGTATTTCGAAAACGTAATATTCATTTTTCTTTGTTTTAAATAGTTTTCGCCGATGAGTGTTTCGAAAACTTGATATTCATTTTTCTTTTTCGTAATCAGTTTTCGCCGATGAGTGTTTCGAATAGTGATATTCATTTTTCTTTATTTAATTAGTCTTCACCGATGAGTGTTTCGAGAACTTGATATTCATTTTTCCTTTTTTAATCATTTTTCGCCGATAAGTGTTTCGAAAACTTGATATTCATTTTTCTTTTTTAATCATTTTTCGTCGATGAGTGTTTCGAAAACTTGATTTTAATTTTTCTTTTTTAATCATTTTTCGTCGATGAGTGTTTCGAAAACTTGATATGCAAAAACAAATGGTTACTGTTAATTAGCATACATTCTTGGTGATCACACAACAACAGATATTTCACCCAACCACTCACATGCATTTAACAGAAATAAGCATGCAGCAGTTTATCCCGCGCCATCAATCAACAAGTAAACATGTAACATATAGTGCCGGCTTTTACTTACCAGTCTTCTCATGTTCAGCTTGTTTGAATCAAGCAAGACGTTGTGGTGATGTAATCCTGTACGTCATCACTACGCTGCACAATCAACAATTATATGCAAACACAAACAATTTGTACATACACACAAATACTTTAGCATACATCTACTTAATTTTCCCCACTCTGGGGTATCTACTAGCCACTACGTGGCTTTTCTACTTCGAACCCGTGCACTCGGGTTACTAGCCACCACGTGGCAAATATACTTAACCCATTCACTCGGGTATTGGTCACCTCGTGACAATTCTGTTAATTAAACAATACTTAACCCATTCACTTGGGTATTAGTCACCTCGTGACAATTCTATTAATAAAAAACAATCAACTTCTATCTATCAAACAACTGATACGTAGCCACCACGTCGCACGTCTTGACCCCTTGCTGCGGGGAAATAGCTTGAGCCCACTCGTCCATTACCCAACCAGGCCACAATGGCGGGCACGACACTACGTCTCAAAGCCTGGCCACTGATACACCCTGGACCATCTCAACAGGATGATTTCTCTTCTGCAAGATCAGGCTCATGGTTCACCCGTAGGTTCCTCCCGTGTCTCCTTATCTTGGTCTCACATATTAATAGGATTCTTTGTATCTTTCCCGAAGGATCAAGAATTCCTCTCCTTATTAACATGTACAAGTATCCTCAACAGGATATAACTCATAAACCCGTCCAGATGCACTCTCTGAGCCTCAAGCTATCGTCATAGTAATATAAAACCTTTCTGACCCTATTGCCAGGATAGGGCAATGACCATCGTCATGGTGATTATAAAAACTGAGGTCTCAAGTGCCATCTGACGTTGTTCTAGTCGATGTATCACATCGCTAGCATAATCAAATCCGAAACCCACCAATAACCCCCTTTGCATGATTATAATTTGAGTCACCGTCGTGACGAGTTTTCAAAATAAAGTTTAGTCCTTCAGTACAAGGACTCTTGCCACCGTCGTGGAAAAGATTTAATAAAATACTCATCATGCCTCCGGAGTGTATGAGTTGGATTTGTAACACACCAATCATAGCAAACAATTATACTCTACTCCTATGTCTTCCTATCCAAGCTACTTTCCTCAACCTATTTTCTAGTTCTTTCGTTCTTTTAGCATACTATATCTCTAGCTAACACATACAAGACAAGCAGAGAATATGCATACTCATGTAATCCACATAAGCATATGACCCTAGGAGCAGAGATGAAAGAGCCCTCACCTTGGCCAACCTTCCATGCAATTCTCTCCTGTTACTTTAGTCTCCTCGGAGTTTCTATTGCACTCTATTGCGTGTCGTTGTTCCTATAAGAACAACATTTACTTCATTACGGTTATTACTTAACTTAACTTGTTATTTATCTCTCCATTACTCTCACCTGTAGTCCATGGTTGCCACAGA